>OX369262.1:10821150-12021150 GCA_947284805.1 Coleophora flavipennella
TGTGACAAAGTGTTCAGCGAAAAATGTTCTTTAGTAAAACACATGAGGATTCACACAGGAGATAAACCATATTCATGTCCAGAATGTGACAAAGTGTTCAGCGAAAAAGGTACTATAGTAAAACACATGAGAATTCACACAGGAGAAAAACCATATTCATGCTCAGAATGTGACAAAGCATTCAGACAAAAAACTCATTTGGTACAACATATGAGGATTCACACAGGTGAAAAACCATATTCTTGTTTGGAATGTGACAAAGCGTTCAGGGAAAAAGGTACTTTAGTAAAACACATGAGGATTCACACAAGAGAGAAACCATATTCATGTTCAGAGTGCTCAGATTAAAAATAATGGTATTATCGATCTGAGTCAGTATGTGACGAAGCATTCAGTAAAAAAAGTTAGTTTGGTGAATGCTATTCAATGACAGAAGTGCTTTTGTTATACATCAGAGGAAACATAAAAGAGAGAAGAACCCTTATCTATGTTTAAAAGTGACAAACAATTCCACCAAAAATCTTACTTGGTAGCACACTTGAAGACTCATGCTAGCAATAAACTCGCATGGATATGGCTTGGATTTTAATGAAATGATTGAGTGTAAAAAGTTAAATTCCTTGAATATTATCCTTATATATTATCTACACTATACTTAGTTCATCATATCAGCCAAAAAACATCCACTCCTAGACAAAGGCCTCCCTCAAATATTTCCACAACAAACGGTCCTGTGCTACCTGCATACAGTGGCTTCCGGCAACTTTCATCATATCATCCGAAGGACGTCCACTGCTGGACATAGGCCTCCCCCAAGGATTTCCACGACGACTGGTTCTGCGCTATCCAGCGGCTTCCCGCGACCTTCACCAGGTCATCGGTCCACTAAGTGGGCGGCCTGCCTGCGGTACGTTTTCCGGTACGCGGTCGCCACTCGAGAACTTTACTGTCCCAACGGCCATCCGTTCTACGAGCTATGTGCCCCGCCCACTGCCACTTAAGCTTCTGAGAGCTATGTCGGTTATTTTGGTTCTCCTATGGAGCTCCTGGTTTCTGATTCGATCATGCAGAGAAACTCCGAGCATAGCATGCTCCATTGCCCCTTGGGTGTCCTTGCGCCTTCTTATGAGCCGGCAACTTTCACCAGCTCTTATTTACAGGTAGCTATATCTTCATGTCCCAAATACCGCAGTATCTCAAGATCTTCTGCCAGTACGTGTTGCAAGTGATGACATATGGAACTGAGACATGGTTGTTTACTATGGGCCTCATAAGAAGGCTCAAGTTCACCCAAAGGACAATAGAGCGTGCTATGCTCGGAGTTTCACTGCCTGATCAAATCAAAATCAAGGAGATCCATAGGAGAACTAAAGTATATCGGACGTAGCTCTAAGAATTGCTACACAACAAAAAAAAAATGCAATAGACTTAAATAAACTATTGCAAGTTGAATAGGATTTTTTGAATACTTTTAATTATATTTAACCTACCTATACCTATCTACATGTAATTAATTATTCAAATAATCTCAAAAATTGTACTGTACATACTAACTGTACATAATTGCCGCCTTTGCACTGTACATATTTTTAATTAAGTTTTTGTAATTTTTCTGATGTGCATTAATAGAACATTGTGGTACAAGAGTGGAAAGTAGGTTATAATAAACGAGCCTTCGGCTCGGGCTTGTTAATGTCGCGAGTTTTCAATAACCTATACACCCTTGTAACACGACGTTTTTCAATACAGTGAGTGGTGGAAAATAGTAAAAATTAATCAATGAATTAAATATGTTTATTTCAACATACATACGTGTACACATAAGTTAATAGAAAATGAAAATTTTCAGAAAATGGCGCATTTTTGCATTTGCAAATTTTTTTTACAATGAAACTAGGCAATGGGCTCGTATGTGTATATACAGCCTATTCGATTTTTGACTAATGCTGATGTGAAAATAATTAAATTAAAACTAGTAATCTGTATAGGTATATAAAAGGATAAAAGTGACTTACTGGTATATTAAAGCACAGCCGAAAGCACAACGTATTTACTCAAAGTAACCCCTCTAAAGGGATCTTAAAGCAAACCCTTTCATTTGATACCCATATCATGGGCACACCCTGGACACTTCATACAACGGGCCAGAAATGACATTTCAAAAAAGGAATGACGGAACAAACAAAATGGCGGCAAAATCCTATACGATAGACAACCAATCTGTATCAATCTGGGTGACGAGAGGGTGAGGTTGCAATCTAGAGAGCGGCAGAGTGTGTCCATATTGTATGTTAGTACTAATATAATATATTAAACACTTTGGCGTTATAATTATTTAAACCCACGCTCTACCTTACCCATACCTATTCCTACCAACGTGCTACCCTAATATATGGGCTGAAACTCGTTTTTTCTTAGATCCAAGCATATTAGCTGAAATAAAAGTTATTTGTTTCTTCAGAATACGCTATTTCTTGTAGTTCCTGTCTGGCCCCGAATTAGAATTCCCTGAATTCACAAACAAATGCACCGTCCACACTCGAATAGCGTCATAGAATCGGTGTCCATGCGAGCGCAGATAAAATCGCCCTGGATTCAAATTCCCTGTTGTTTGTCCCTGAATTCAAATTCGGGGACATGCAGAAAGGAATTTTTATTCCCATTTGTCACCTCGTGGGGACCGACAGGAACTACCCGGTATATTTCCACTTAGTAAAATCAGTTATTCTTATCGCCAAAATCGCTATTTTGTTCCAAAATTATCCGTACCGTATTATACAACTATGACGTCACAAGTCACAACTCGGTTGACGAACTAAGGTATTTTCGTTTTGTAAGGAAGTGCAATATCTGTTACGAAGTAACTCTAGTATCTTATCTGTGGCCAAAGTTCATTTAACGCGACTTGTGGCTCGTTTTAAATGTCCGGGGAGTAATCTCACTTTGTTTTTTCTTATACATACACATATTACATTCACTATTCATAATTTTATTTGTTTATACAGCTTAAATATCTCAATTCAGTTTAACGAAAATTTCGCCATATCGCTAGCACACGTACGCATGCGTAAGTTTTTTTAAATTTAATCATAATAGACTGTAATAAGGCTTGGGATATTATTATTATAAGCATTAAAACCTCCTTGGAAAAGGTGACCTATTCCTTGGTATAACCTATGCGCTTAATTCATATTTAATCTCTTTTCTTCAAAAATATATAACCCAAAGAGATCTAATCAGCTCGCGTTATATACTAACCTCACGGAGGAACAACCTATCTCTTTTAAAACTCTCCTATCAAAAGTTTTAAAGAAGATTCTGTATCTTTGGCTATTATATTTTTTATTTGCTAGAAATTTCTTGTTCCTCCGAGCTAGAAATTAAAAAATGTAAAGTAAAAGCACGTATGCGGTAAAATCAATTTTGCGCACACTTGACTAGCTAAAGGACCACTTTTCGAGCAACTGTATTGAAAATAGTATTTTTTATCTTAAGTATATATTATAATATATTTAAATACATATATTCCGGGTAAACATACAAATTATATTTTTTATTCACAGCTGGTAAGATTATGTGCACACAGCCCCAACTGGAGCTCTTAGTAAGGGGTTGAGGGTCAAAATAGATAAATTCCAGGTTTTTGTCATGTACGCGTATTAGTTACCAGTGGGGACGAATGAAAAATGCCATTCGTCCCCAGTGGTAACAAAGCTGGTGGTAAGGATTGGGAATTGGGAATAACCCCTTTTCATCGAATCGTAAGCATGCACGTTTCCATTGGAAAATAAACTGTTCCCCCCCCCCTCCCGGAGACCATACCTCCTAGGGCTCCTCGCAGGAGCGTCTAACTTTTTTTTTGTATGGGAGGGAGAACTAATAGGGTTCTTCTAGATATACCAGTGGTGGCATACTATAGCCGCCAGTAAGATTTCTCGATTGCGTTAATTTGATAAATATAATTAGGCCCATTTTGGTGAAGAAATGTTTTCAAATTTTTTTTGTATGATAGGCGTACCATTTTTAAAATATTTCCAGATATACCATATTATATGGCATATTTAAGGTGTTAATAAGTGTAGTCGATGACAAAAAATTTGGTAAACATCCTTACCGCTATTTTTTGAGAGTAAAATATTTTTTTTCTATTTGTATGGGATATATATATCTAGAAAATGAAAAATAGAAAGTACCCCTTTAAAATTAATTTAAAATATCCATATGCAAAATTTCATCAAAATCAATGCAACAGTTTCTCTTTACTAGAACTAGAAAATAATTTAAAATATCTGTGTGCAAAATATCATCAAAATCGCTCGAAAAGTTTCTCTTATCACTAGAAAATAATTTAAGATATCCGTGTGAAAAATATCATCAAAATCGGTCCGACAGTTTCTCTTACCACTAGAAAACGATTTAAGATATCCATGTGCAAAATTTCATCAAAATCGGTCCAACCGTTTCTCTTACCACTAGAAAACAATTTGAGATATATCCATGTGCAAAATTTCATCAAAATCGGTCCAACAGTTTCTCTAACCACTAGAAAATATTTGAAAAATCCAAGTGCAAAATTCTTAGACACTCTCTTGTCTAAGGCAAAATTTAATCAAAATAAGTCTAATAAATAACAGATGCTCTGCAAATTGAGGATACCACGGACATACACACACACACACACACACACACATTTTTTTCTGGAACACTTTTTTGGTCTCTAAACGATATACTTAAAGTGCATTTGTGTCAAAAGCTCGTTGTCGGTTTATCAGACGATCAGTTAACCTAATAACCATTTGCTCCTTAGTTGCAAGAAGGTAAAACTTAAACTACACTTAGTACTAATATTTTATACTTTGACTACAGACTAATTCTGACGGCCAATCAGTTTTTCCGATTTTTAACGAATAACATCGCCGGAGGAAAGTAATTAATCAAATAACATTTTGCTCTGATTTAATAGGTCGTAAGGGGAAAATTGATCAGTTTTAAAAATATTTAACAAAAAAATAATTAGACTCGATTCATTTTTATGTGAACTAAAATCCTTACGAATAAACGCGAAAGTTTGTATGTATAGATGATTTGTATTAAATTGGCGCATATCGCGAGTCAGGGACTAAATAATGCTAAAGATCTGCCTGTTTAGATGCCGATACTGAGTGGTGTCTTCAGAGGAATGTAAAACCAATCTGCGTCTTTCCTCCATGAGGTTGCTGGTGAAGTCCGAGATTTTTTGGTTCTGTTTGAACGGCGAGTTTTAAAAATCTTAGACCCGACCGTATTGACAATTTCCACGAACCTGTCACTATAATCGTCCACATTATCGCGATCGCCTAGGCATTCTAAGCGATTGTGCAACTCGAGCTGAAAACTCTCGGGGTTTTGGAGCTGGATGGGCGTTGGTAGGAGCGTAGACTTCATCAGTCGACATCTCTCTAGCTTGGTCTTTAGATTCAATGTGCCTCTTACCATCCGGTGATCGCTTCCTGTTTTGACTGAATTGATCACGTCGAAAAGATGAAGTCAATCTCGTTCTTCGTTACGCCATTGGGATGCAACCATATCCATATCCGCTGTTTTGACTTTTTGAAGAAGGAGTTCATCATAAAGTCCTTCTCCATAAAGTCGGCCAGCAGCTTTCTTTCTCCATATCCAAATTGCCCCACTCTCAGCTCACAATCACTTCGTTTGCCCAGTTTCGCGTTAAAGTCCCCCTCCCCCCCCATAACAACGCTGTAATAGGTCTTGGAGCTATTATGTAAAGCTCTAGAGATATCCTCATATAGGATCTCCACTTCGTCGTCGGAGCGTGCCGCGGTCGGTGCATATACCTGTATGACCTTCAGCGAAAACCGTTTGGTGATTCTAAGTATAAGGTACGCTACCCTCGTCGAAACACTCTCTATGAGGATCACATTGTTGATGAGGGACTTGTGGACTAGAAACTCGACACCATCCTGGGACAGTTGGTCACCCTCCCGGAAATAGAGCAGGTTTCGGATTTAAGGATTATAGTGTCCTCCCCCTCTCTTCGGACTTCACACAATCCTACGATATCCAATCGTAACCTGCTCAATTCTTCCTCGAGTTTTGTCAGCTTGCGCGTCGGTCCGCAGTGTGCGCGTGTTGTAGGTTGCCACGGCCAGAGGTCTTTTAGTGAAACATATGTGTGCAAAATATCACAACAATCCGTTGCTCCGTTGTTGAAATAACAGATATGAAGAAAAAAAAATTGTGGTTGCAGTGTTAAAGAAGTGAACCAAAAAAACAGTCCTTTTTATTTCAGATTACTCGGAATTTGTATGGGACTTTGCTATCTTCACGGGATAAAATGTAGCCGAAGTATGTCTTTCCCCATGACATAGGCTACTTGCATGCCTTTCGTCAAGAGTGGTTGAGATGTTAATGTGTGAAGAGGTAACAAACAAACAAACACAATATTTTCACATTTATACTATTAGTTACTCAGTTAATGTGGAAGCCGTATTGTAGAATCCGCTGTTTTGCAAAACAGAGCGCGCTGAATAACGCCGGATTATAAAAAGCGGCGGCACTTTATAATGCGGCGACATCACGTTCAGCCGGATTGCATTACGGCTGGAAAAAAAAACATAACACTCCTTTTTCGTAGTCGGGTAATAAAGTACACCGCATTGTATGTGGCGCCGCTTTGTTTAGAAACATTGTAAAAAATGAGCAAGCGAAGCGAGCGATATTAGGTTTAGTCAAGTTTGATTGAATAAACAAATAAAGAACCTCGCTATACTATAAGATATATTAAACGTAACAGATATCTTACAATATCGCTCATCATAGAAATCGATGAGAGTACACACACGGGGCAGATAATACACAGAGTGTTTGATTAGTACTAATATATATATACTGTGGTGTTTGGTGCATCGTGTGCCAAATTAAATTGGCCGATACGAGAGGTCAGTAGCTATCCCTTCAGCCCTCTTAAACTTTCCTAGGCCCTGCGGATTTTTTAAAAATATTTTTTTTGTCAACTTTTAAATTTTCTTTAATAAAGTTTATAGAGTTATTAGTTTTCTTTGAAGTTCATAGCCCGCCTGGCTAGCTACCACCATCTTATCTAAGTGTTTCCGCCAAACATGTTTTTTTATATTCAAAATTGGTAAGCCCTTGGTATCATCTCACCTGATAGTAAGTGACGATGATGCCGAAGATGGAAGCGGGCTTACCAAGATTCCCCAACGCAATAGAGAACTGGCTATATTATCTTCAAGCCGGAACACATCAATGTTGTTAACACTGATGTTTCGCGGCAAGACTTAGATAAGATGGTGGTAGTTAGCCAGGTGGGCTATGAAAATGCCCTACCACCATCCAAACCGAGTCTTACAAAATTGACCCCGCTGGGAATCAAACCCGCGGCCTCCTTGTGTGAAGCGAATGGATTAATCATTACGCCACGGAGGCGGTTAACAGAATTGATGTGTTCCGGCTTGAAGATAAGATAGCCAGATCCCCCATTGCGTTGGGGAATCTTGGTAAGGCCGCTTCCATCTTCGGCATCATCGTCACTTCGTCAAAGTCGCCTTCGTCCCCTGACGCACTGTCTAGTAAGTCCAATAGCAACATACGCGAACTCATTTTCTTAATCAGCCTGTATAAAACGTTTTAGGCACAGTATTGTGAATTTGCCTACAGTAGCGCAACGCCTTTGATGTCGCACGATGCCGCCACCGGCGTAGGTGCTAGTACCTGACATACGAAATAACGGAAGGGTTGTCACAAAACTGAAAATAAATCAATTATGATTTATTATTATTGATATAATATGGTGATCGATCATTTATTGAGTAAGATTAAGATATACATATTTATAAGTGTTGCAGTGCCAAATACTTACGCGACACTTTAATTTTGGTCGTTTAAAGAATGTGCTTATAAAATTTTATTATTTAATGGATTCGCGGATGAATCCGTGATACCTACCTTACTATCCTACTGTTGACCTGTACGGAGCGCAGTGAGTGCGGTGGTACCTACACACAGATTGGCGCGACGCCATCCAGATCCCGTAACCGACCCGAAAAAAATAATAATTATGGTATTATTGGCATACATGGTATACATACACATTTTTTAAAATAAGTACCTTAAAAAAAATCACGATGAGAATTCAAGCCCAGACAGAGCCCAGATCAAACCAATGCCAATACGTAGGTACTTATATATAAGGTCTAACAAAATTAGCTGAAACTATTTTAAGGGCAAGTTCAGTAAACGAAACTGAACAACTTTTTCTTCAGCGACCATACCGAATTCTAAAAAAAAATTGCCACATTCCATTATTGCCCACTATAATATTCTCGTGTTGTAGTACGGTCCTTTCTTTTCGCTGGATTCGTGCCTTGCCGCAACGAAACTGCGCTGTGCCTGGCCGTTGACCTTTGGTAGTACTCTCAATCAATTCTTATTTAAAAACTAATATTACCTATTTAAAACCTTATAGGTCCCCTTTTAGATGTAGGTAGTAAAATACAACCTAACAGGTATTTACACTTTTCGAAAAATAAGAAATTGAGCGGCTTTTTTGAAGCTTTGAGGCCATTGAACTATTTTGCTGCTCGCTCGTAGGTGCCTACAAACAAGTGCGATGCGTGCGCGAAAAAAATATCTCAGACAGACCTCAGTTACTCTCGCGCACTCATTGAGTTACGTTCTCAAAGCCTAACCTACAGATTGTGACCTAAGTGCCTAAGTTAAGTGTTTCATTGTGAAAATGCCATGTTCAACAATATTTGGACATGGCGGTGTGCTATGAAGTTTGTAACCTCAACCTAATAGACACCGGGAACATGTTTCAAGATTTTCATAGCCGTAGACCCCATCTACATGCCATCTACACACAATACTATAGGTGCTTTGCAGCGATTCCGGGATTACGGTACTTTTACGAGTATGCCACGACCTGTAGATGCCGGTCAACCAAGAAAATCACCGGAGACATAAGAAGCAAGTAGGTAGGTAGTTCGCCTTAGCCTGTTTGCGGACAAGTCATATTAAAGAAAAATCTATTTGTTTGGAAATAGCCAAACATGTAAACAAATCATTTTATCATTTTAGCTTAATCACTTACATTTGGACATCAAGGATTTTATTGACATAAATACTGTGTTTTAGTTCATTTAAGACTTGAAAACCAATTGAGACTAGTTTATTTTGAAGTTCATGTTTTGTTTACATGTCTGGCTATTTCCAAACAAATAGGGTTTAGATACCTACCCAATATGTGTCCGAAGCGACGGAAGACACAACTATCATCTGTGGCGGAGCCCGGCGGAGGCGCGTCAGCGCGTAGACTGCTAGTTGCTACGGTACGATGCAATGGCCAGTGCCGGATTTATAAAGATTTCTTTTTTTTTATTGTAGATTTTTTTTCTTAGATTTCAGTATGGTCGCTGAAGAAAAAGTTGTTCAGTTTCGTTTACTGAACTTGCCCTTAAAATAGTTTCAGCTAATTTTGTTAGACCTTATATATTAGTACGTATATATATTAGTACCAAAGGGCAATGGAGCGTGCTATGCTCGGAGTTTCTCTGCGTGATCGAATCAGAAAAGAGGAGATCCGTACGAGAACCAAAGGAACCGACATAGCTCTCAGAATTGCTAAACTTAAGTGGCAGTGGGCGGGTCACATAGCTCGTAGAACGGATGGCCGTTGGGGTCAGATATTTGTTACCATAGATGGGTTATGCACTAACAAACAACATTTGAAAATCTAACCCATTTACACACACAATATTATAGGTATAGTTCGCTTCCATTGCACCGAATGCTAGTAAGAAAAGAGATGCCAATTGGCATCTTTTTATTTGCTTCACTTTTAGGTCGCATGTAACCTATCTACCTCCCTTTATATACAGCATATCTCTGGTTGGGGCAGTAAAGTTCTGGAGTGGCGACCGTTCACCGGAAAGCGTAGCGTAGGAAGGCCTCCCACTCGGTGGACCGATGACCTGGTGACGGTCGCGGGAAGCCGCTGGATGAGGGCAGCGCATAACCGGTCGTCGTGGAAATCCTGGGGAAGGCCTATATGTCCAGCAGTGGACGTCCTTCAGCTGATATGATGATATTAGTACGTGTGGTAGGTAGGTACCTACTCACCCACATACCTATACTATAGTAGGTGCCGAGTAATACCTACATCACTACTTAGAAACATAATTAGATATAATAATATATGTAAAATCTTGATACTATGTGCCTATCTATACTTACTTATGGATTAGGATTTTTTTTTATTTACAATTGGTAAGCCCTTGGCATTATCGCACCTAATGATAAGTGACGATGATGCCGAAGATGGAAGCAGGCTTAACAAGATTCCCCAACGCAATGGGGAACTAGCTAACTTATCATCTTCAAGCCGGAACACATCAATATTGTTAGCATTGATGTTTGGCGGCAAGACTTAGATAACTGGTGGTAGCTAGCCAGGCGAGATTAGATAATGCCCTTCCATCCACATTACAAAGTTAGACTCCGTTAGTTAGTTAGACTCCGCCGGGAGTCGAATCTACGACCTCTTTATGTGAAGCTAATGGCCTTGACAATTACGCCACGGAGGTGTTCAATAAAATGTTAATAACACTATAGACGGATTATCTGCATAAATAATAAATAGTAGTAAATAAGAACCTAAACAGAAAAACTTACATACCTCCCTACCTCTTGTCTCCCCTTATATACCTATAGCATATCTCTGCCCTTGTTATACTTTAGTGTCGATTGACCACCGTGCACAGAACACTAAGTAAGTATCCATTATACGAAAGTAGAGGTTATAAACGAAATTAGTATAAAAGTATTTTGGCCTAGCAAAACATGCACGCGGCGACGCCCCTTCGCGCTAGACTGGCAAACTCGCGGGAGTTTGCCAGCCGCATGCCCCGCCGCCCGATGCCCCCGCAAGTACCCCTCCGTTGCTCTGAGTAAGTACATTCGTTGAGCTACTGTATGCCATATTGTAATAAATTATGTGTTTTAGGTGTATCGTAACAGAATGTGGGGTTTTCATATATATTATAGTACAGTTCCCGTGCGTAATACCTTGCTATGCTATAAGTTTTTATATTGAGATACTCGTGCCTTTGTGACCGAGTCTGAAGTTCGCCCGCTGGGCCTTGTGCAATAGTGCTGAGTGCGATCGATAAATTGAAGTGGTATTATTACGTAGTATTATCGATTAAAAAAATGTAAAATCATTATAAACAGTTTAAAAAAAGTTACGATTTTATTAATAATTTGTATTCAGTATCAGCTATATCATATATTAACCATCGTAAATATTGCAAGAATGCAAATTTACACCCTGTACATACAGGGTGTAAAAAAATGGTGTAGGACCGATTAACTGGGGTTCTACTCATCATACTGAACAACTTTCCCCAAGGAACTCATAGTCAATACTAAAAAAAAATGGGACCCTCCATACTAAAATGCACAAAATTGGTCAATCAGCTGATCGATTTCTATGAAGAGTAAATTTTTTTTGCGATTTCAGCGAAGTCATAGAACAAAAGTTGTTCAGTATGATGAGTAGAAGTCCCAGTTAACGGGACCTACACCAATTTTGTTACCTTTCACATTTATTTTTTGTTGTAATAATATATACAGGATGTATTAATTAATCCAACAAAACATAAATGTGAAAGGTAGCCAAGTTCGATACAAAAAAAAAATCTTTAATCTTTTTTATTATAAGTCCTGTATTATTTTTTTTTGGCTTGCAATAAAGTATATTTACTTACTTACTTACTTTTTAAATTAATCGTGGCTACGGAACCTCAAATGGAATAATTTATATTGGACTTCTCCAAATATTAGAGAATGTACAAACGATTTTCAGTTGTTTAAAAGAATATTTATTATGTCTTGTGCTACTTAATGGTGTAACTTGGAAAATTTAAATAGTCATACCGCCAAGTAAGCAAAGCTTACTTTTAAAAATAAACCCCAATTGGATAGTAAAAACTTGCCTAATTATATCATTAGTAGCACAGAACATACCAAATATTACTTAAAACAACTAATAACCACACTGTATATTCTTTAATATTTGGAGAAGATAAATATTTCAATTTGAGATTCCGTAGCTACTCGTATGATTTAAGAAACCACCGTAGAAGTTGGTACCTACCCATTTAATTTCTGTAAATTTTTGTATCGAGCTTGGCTTCTTTTCACATTTATGTTTTGTTGGGATAATCATCATGTCAGCCGAAGGACGTCCGCTGCTGATTCAAGTTTCATCGAAATCGGTTAGAGTAGTTTATAAGACACGGATTAATACGTGTAAGTGTGACGGCTCGGCTTATTGATACGAGCTCGAGCTTAACGTATGGTGTCCAACAAAACAATTAACTAATTTTTCAAGTTTTTTTTTACAATTATTACAAACAAATATTCCAGTTTTACTTAAAACTAAAAATTACGAAATATAATTATAATAAAAAATCATCAACTTCAAAAAGAAATTAACACTCAATGCATATTAAAGTAATATCTTTATTGTAATGTGTTCTGAAATGTATTTGGTTGGACTACTTTGTTTCTGTTTAGAGTTGACATTATGTTATTATAAAGATTTTCAATGTTTTACTTTCTAATGCAATTGAATCGCACACAAAATGTATTTTGTATTCGATCAAATGAAAAAAAAACTGAAAAATATTATCATTTATTTGTTTATAGAGATTATTTTTTGTTATTAATATTATTATTCATTTATTATCAGGTAACTTAGTCCCGCGACCTTCACCAGGTCATCGGTCCACCGCGTGGGAGGCCTGCCTACGCTACGTTTTCCGGTGCGCGGTCGCCACTCGAGAACTTTACTGCCCCATCGGCCATCTGTTCTAAGAGCTATGTGCCCTGCCCACTGCCACTTCAGTTTAGCGATTCTGTGAGCTATGTCGGTTACTTTAGTTCTCCTGCGGATCTCCTCGTTTCTGATTCGATCACGCAGAGAAACTCCGAGCATAGCACGCTCCATTGCCCTTTGGGTGACCTTGAGCCTTCTTATGAGGCCCATAGTAAAGCGACCATGTCTCAGTTCCGTAAGTCATCACTGGCAACACACACTGGTCAAAGACCTTAGTCTTGAGACACTGCGGTATTTGGGACGTGAAGATATTGCGAAGCTTCCCGAACGCTGCCCAGCCGAGTTGGATTCGTCGATTGATCTCTTTCTTGAAGTTGGAACTACCTAGCTGGACTGTTTGTCCCAGGTATACATATTCGTCAACAACTTCCAGTGTAGTCTCCAACCTTTAGAGGAGTGGGTGCGACACGGACATTTAACATTATTTTCGTCTTGTCCATGTTCATTTTAAGACCCACTTGTTGAGAGACCTTACTGAGGCCATCGAGCATTGTGCTTAGGTCTTCCATAGTCTCAGCCATGACCACGATATCGTCAGCGAATCGGAGGTGGGATATGTACTCGCCGTTGATATTGATGCCGAGTCCACCCCAGTCCATAAGCTTAAAAACATCTTCCAGGGCGGCGGTGAACAGTTTCGGAGATATAACGTCTCCTTGTCTCACCCCTCGCTGCAACTGGATAGGTTTCGAGTTCTGGTCCTGGAGGCGAACCGACATGGTGGCGTTTTCATACAGACACTTCAACACCTCGATGTATCAATGGTCAATTTGGCACCGCTGGAGAGACTGTAGAACAGCCCAGGTTTCGACTGAATCAAAGGCCTTCTCATAGTCCACAAACGCCAAGCATAGTGGCTGATTGTACTCTTCGGTCTTCTGTATAATCTGCCGCAGCGTATGTATGTGGTCTATGGTACTAAAGCCTTTTCGGAAACCGGCTTGTTCGGGAGGCTGGAAGTCGTCAAACATGCGTGCGAGACGATTCGTAATGACTCTCGAAAACAGCTTGTAGACATGGCTCAGAAGTGAGATGGGTCTGTACTTCTTCAGCAGGGTGTTGTCGCCCTTTTTGAAGAAAAGCACGACCACACTTCTGTGCCATGCCTTAGGCGTTTGTCCCTCGAGTATAACGGAATTAAATAACTTCTGAAGAGCTTTTAGTACCGGTGATCCACCTGCTTTCAGAAGTTCAGCCGTAATTCCATCATCACCCGGTGCCTTGTTGTTCTTGAGCTGTTTGAGAGCCATTCTAATCTCGTACAGGCTGACGTCCGGGATATCTTCGGTATAGTGTCGGGTTAGTCTGGCTCTTGGGTCTTCAGCCAGATCACTGACAGGCAAACGTGTGGTCTTGTACAATTGTCCACAGAACTTCTCAACTTCTTCCAGCAACTCAGTCTTAGACGATATGGTCCTGCCGTCCTCAGTCTTCAGCTTGGTCAGTTGGCTTTGTCCAACAGACAGATCTCTCGCGAACACTTTTGAGCCTTTGTTGTGCTCAATCGCCTCTTTAATACAATTTGTATTATATTGGCGTAAATCGCGAGTTAGGGACTTAGAGATCTGCCTGTTTAGTTGCCGATACTGAGTAGCGTCTTCAGAGGACTGCAAAACCAATCTGCGTCTTTGTTCCATGAGGTTGCTGGTGAAGTCGGAGATTTTTTTTGGTTCTGTTTGAACGGCGAGTTTTAAAAAACTTAGACCCGACCGTTTGAACAATTTCCACGAACCTGTCATTATAATCGTCCACATTCTCGCAGTCTCCTAGGCATTCGAAACGATTGTGCAACTCGAGCTGAAAGCTCTCGGGGTTTTGGAGCTGGATGGGCGCTGGTCGGAGCGTAGACTTCATCAGTCGACATCTTTCTAGCTTGGTCTTTAGATTCAATGTGCCTCTGACCATCCGGTGATCGCTTCCTGTTTTGACTGAATTGATCACGGAGACATCATTGAATATTTGCCTCCTTGTCGACAAGATGAAGTCTATCTCGTTTTTTGTTACGCCATTGGGATGCAACCATGTCCACTTCCGCTGTTTTGACTTTTTAAAGAAGGAGTTCATCATAAAGAGGCTCTCCGATGACCTGGTGAAGGTCGCGGGAAGCCGATGGATGCGGGCAGCGCAGGACCGGTCGTCGTGGAAATCCTTGGGGGAGGCCTTTGTCCAGCAGTGGACGATTTGTGGCTGATATGATGATGATGATGAACTTAGTACAAAAAGTACAGACCCATAGATATATAAAAAAACTTATAAAAATAACATAACATAGATACTATAAATAAAATACATTACAGGTATGTTAGTGTCTAACTTAACCTGTGTTAGTAGTATTTGGTGACGCGTGGATTGGCATGGTGCCTCGGAACCGCCGAAACACGACGACTTTCGGCCAGAAGGTGGCGCTGGCGATGGTCTCCAGCAGAGGCTTCGGCACGCGCACCACGTACGACGTGATTTGCACGTAGTGGCGCGACTCCAACGGGAACACCCGAAGGGCGTAGCCGGTCTTCTGGCGGACGTACTCCGTCATGTCATAGTATAATATGTCCGTTATAGTATTGGTACTACTACTTAATGGGTTACATCACTAATTTTACACCAAGTCCGAAGCGAAGGTGCGGGGTAGTGCGCGCGGAATACCTAGCTTTCGCCCCTCACGACTCCTTCACCCGTTGCGTTGCTTGATTATTTTCTTTGCTCAAAAGTATAAAAAAATTACTTTCCGGTGAAATGTGAGACTCGATTTATGTTTAGTGTTTTCGATTATATGCCGTTTTTACACGATTATACTTACATTTTGACCATTTAAATAGGAAAAATACTTGAAAACACTGGAATTTGCCACGCACGCATACCGCTAGCAGTCGATCATGACCATGACCAATAGCACTTGCGGGCGGAACGTCGCCTTGCTCTCACCCGTGCCTACTGTTCTCACTATGAAATACGCGCTCTATACCTACAGAATGTATACTCATAGATTGTGTAGGATAATGAAATAAAAGTGTGTATGCTGTGTTTCGAGTTCCCACAAGAAGTACGCCAAGGTTTCAATAAAAGTGCTATCATTTGCTGGAGTGTATAGCATAAGTTAGTTATCTAGTGCCAGTAGAAAAAAAAAAACAATGATAATGATACTGAAAAATACTGAAAACTGTTAACTTGTGAAAGAAAAATTACTGAAGACGTAAACCAATACTAAAAATGTTTAAAAAAAAAGTACTGAAGACAAGGCAGCATGGCCAATGAGCCTTAGCCAAACAAACAAAAAAGAAATTTAACTAAAACACATGTTACCTATTTATGACTTTTTGGCGGGAATTTGTAGCGTTCAGTTTGTCATTTTTCTTTTATTATCCGAAAAATTACATTTAGTGGTTTTTGATGTATAATATTGATAGTGTATTTATCAGCGAAGTATCCTTTATGTGTTTCTTGTGTAGGATAATGACATAAAAGTGTGTATACTGTGTTTCGAGTTCCCACAAGAAGTCCGAGCAAGCTTTAGCAAAAGTGCTATCATTTTGCTAGAGTATGTAGGTTAGGTTAGTTTACAGACAATGATATGATGTGAACGTGAAGAAACAGTGAAAATCTTGAAGACTGAAAAGTTACTGAACACTTAGAAAGATTGACAGGAGAAAAATGTGAGGAAACAATGATATTGAAAACAAAAAAAAGGGACTGGACATCTGGATTTGACCAAAATAATGAGCTTTTGACTACGTAATCTAAAAAATGAAATGAAAACTGAAAATTACTAAAGACGTGAATTCTACAAATTAATACTACTGAAAAACATACACTGAAGACTAGGCGGTATGGCCAATGAGCCTTAGCCTGCCCTAAAAGGGCGAAGGAAAAAAAATAAAACCACGTTATTTATGATGGATGATTGATTGCACATATCTATCTGTGATTGATTGTTTCCAAGGAGTATAGAAATCACTAAATGTTTCGTTCTCTGTACCGTAGTTCCAAGAAGCTTGAAAGTTGAAATATCTTTCAGTAACTTATAAAATAAGTTCATATTTTAAAACTCACACCATTCGTAACGCATTCAGTAAGGAATGATTGACTATTGAAGTTGAGCCAGACGACGAAACACCTGAAAACTTTAGTGTTCGTTTAGCTTATTCCCGAGCAGATTTAAAGGTTTAACAAGCATAACGTTTCAAAAGTAACGGTGTCGGCATACTTAGTTTGTTTGTAGAGTATCTACTTTTTCTGTAAATAGCCCGCAAAAATAGAACGGCAGCGAAGACCTATCATTAATCTAAGCACATGAGGATTCACACAGGAGAAAAACCATATTCATGTTCACAATGTGATAAAGCGTTCAGTGGAAAAGGAAATTTGGTAAACCACATGAGGATTCACACAGGAGAAAGACCATATTCATGTTCAGAATGTGACAAAGCGTTCACTGTAAAAATTATTTTGGTAAACCACATGAGGATTCACACAGGAGAAAAACCATATTCATGTTCAGAATGTAATAAAGTGTTCAGTGTAAAAGGTAATTTGGTAAACCATATGAGGATTCACACAGGAGAGAAACCATATTCTTGTTCAGAATGTCACAAAGCATTTTGTCAAAAAAGTGATTTAACAAAACACATGAGGATTCACACAGGAGAAAAACCATATTCATGTTCAGAATGTAATAAAGTGTTCAGTGTAAAAGGTCATTTGGTAAACCATATGAGGATTCACACAGGAGAGAAACCATATTCATGTTCAGAATGTAATAAAGTGTTCAGTGTAAAAGGTCATTTGGTAAACCACATGAGGATTCACACAGGAGAAAAACCATATTCATGTTCAGAATGTGACAAAGCATTCAGTTTAAAAATTAATTTGGTAAACCACACGAGGATTCACACAGGAGAGAAACCATATTCATGTTCAGAATGTGATAAAGCATTCAGTGAAAAAGGTAAATTGGTAAACCATATGAGGATTCACACAGGAGAGAAACCATATTCATGTTCAGAATGTAATAAAGTGTTCAGTGTAAAAGGTCATTTGGTAAACCACATGAGGATTCACACAGGAGAAAAACCATATTCATGTTCAGAATGTGACAAAGCATTCAGTTTAAAAATTAATTTGGTAAACCACACGAGGATTCACACAGGAGAGAAACCATATTCATGTTCAGAATGTGATAAAGCATTCAGTGAAAAAGGTAAATTGGTAAATCACATGAGGATTCACACAGGAGAGAAACCATATTCATGTTCTGAATGTGACAAATCATTCGGTGCAAAAGGTAATTTGGTGACACACATGAGGATTCACACAGGAGAAAAACCATATTCATGTTCAGAATGTAATAAAGTGTTCAGTGTAAAAGGTCATTTGGTAAACCATATGAGGATTCACACAGGAGAGAAACCATATTCATGTTCAGAATGTAATAAAGTGTTCAGTGTAAAAGGTCATTTGGTAAACCACATGAGGATTCACACAGGAGAAAAACCATATTCATGTTCAGAATGTGACAAAGCATTCAGTTTAAAAATTAATTTGGTAAACCACACGAGGATTCACACAGGAGAGAAACCATATTCATGTTCAGAATGTGATAAAGGTAAATTGGTAAATCACATGAGGATTCACACAGGAGAGAAACCATATTCATGTTCTGAATGTGACAAATCATTCGGTGCAAAAGGTAATTTGGTGACACACATGAGGATTCACACAGGAGAAAAACCATATTCATGTTCAGAATGTGACAAAGCATTCAGTTTAAAAAGTAATTTAGTAAACCACATGAGGATTCACACAGGAGAGAAACCATATTCATGTTCAGAATGTAATAAAGTGTTCAGTGAAAAAGATAAATTGGTAAATCACATGAGGATTCACACAGGAGAAAAACCATATTCATGTTCAGAATGTAACAAAGCATTCAGTTTAAAAAGTAATTTGGTAAACCACATGAGGATTCACACAGGAGAGAAACCATATTCATGTTCAGAATGTAATAAAGTGTTCAGTGTAAAAGGTAATTTGGTAAACCATATGAGGATTCACACAGGAGAGAAACCATATTCTTGTTCAGAATGTCACAAAGCATTTTGTCAAAAAAGTGATTTAACAAAACACATGAGGATTCACAGAGGAGAGAAACCATATTCATGTTCAGAATGTAATAAAGTGTTCACTGTAAAATATAGTTTGGTAAACCACATGAGGATTCACACAGGAGAAAAACCATATTCATGTTCAGAATGTGACAAAGCATTCAGTTTAAAAATTAATTTGGTAAACCACATGAGGATTCACACAGGAGAGAAACCATATTCATGTTCAGAATGTGATAAAGCATTCAGTGAAAAAGGTAAATTGGTAAATCACATGAGGATTCACACAGGAGAGAAACCATATTCATGTTCTGAATGTGACAAATCATTCGGTGCAAAAGGTAATTTGGTGACACACATGAGGATTCACACAGGTGAGAAACCATATTCATGTACAGGATGTCACAAAGCATTTTGTCGAAAAAGTGATTTAACAAAACACATGAGGATTCACACAGGTGAGAAACCATATTCATGTTCAGGATGTCACAAAGCATTTTGTCGAAAAAGTGATTTAACAAAACACATGAGGATTCACACAGGAGAGAAACCATATTCATGTTCAGAATGTGACAAAGCATTCAATGTAAAAAGTAATTTGGTGAATCACATGAGGATTCACACAGGAGAGAAACCATATTCATGTTCAGAATGTGACAAAGCATTCAATGTAAAAAGTAATTTGGTGAATCACATGAGGATTCACGCAGGAGGGAAACCATATGTATGTTCAGAATGTGATAAAGCATTCAGTGAAAAAGGTAATTTGGTAAACCACATGAGGATTCACACAGGAGAGAAACTATATGTATGTTCAGAGTGTGATAAAGCATTCAGTGAAAAAGGTAATTTGGTAAACCATATGAGGATTCACTCAGGAGAAAAACCATATTCTTGTTCAGAATGTGACAAAGCATTCAGTGTAAAAAGTAGTTTGGTAAACCACATAAGGATTCACACAGGAGAGAAACCATATTTATGTTTAGAATATAATAAGCTATTCAGTGAGAGAAGTGCTTTTGTGAGACATCAGATAAAACATAAAAGGAAAAACTCATATATATGTCTAGAATGTGCTAAACAATTCCACCAAAACTCTTACTTGGCAGCACATTCAAAGACACATGCAAGCAATAAACTTGCATGGATATGGCTCGGATTTTAATTTACAATTCAGTGTACAAAGTTAAAATCCTTGAAAATGAAATTAAGTATGTAATAATTAAGTACCTCAATTTTTTTTTACGCTACAGACTTAGCATTAGACTTACGAGTACTATGGCTTACTTTGAATAAATTATGTTTTAATTTTAGTTCAGTTCTGTTAAAAAAATGGTTACCAAACCTACATGAAATTATTTTTATTCAATTCCTTATTTGCTGCTTTTTAGGGTTCTGTTTAGGACCAATGACCTGGTGAAGGTTGCGGGAAGCTGCTGGATATGGGCAGAGGAGAACCGTTCATCATGGAAATCCTTGGGGAGAGGCCTTTGTCCAGCAGTGGACGTCCTTCGGCTGATATGATGAGGGCTTTGTATCACAACACCTCTCCACACAACAATGACTATGGTACCTTCACAATACAAATAAATGACATCAACGCAAGTGACAGAAAATTGCTTTTATCATTCAGTTCAGACTCCTTAGCACTAGCTGCACTTGTTTAAAGGGGTTGGAACATTTTTATTTAAAGCATGGCATAGTGATATGTTCAATATTTTTTTTTCAAAATCTACACACAGTAGTTTAACTATGCTTTTACTACGCTTTCGTAATAATATTTAGTATACTTTGGTTAAACCTATGCTAATAGATAACAAAAATTTACTAGGGCATTTTAACCTATGTTTTCTGTGTGTTTGTATGTGTATGTCACAGCCATCTGGAACGTCATTTAGCCAAGTCATTGAAAGGGATATTCCGAATATACTCCGAATTAAAAACCAATGATGTGTTCTTCTGCGAATCATTCTGCTACCCATGGAAGGGGAGCATTGCTGCGCGAGGCTCTTTGACTATATAATCAATCAAACCTGACTTAAACTAATATTGCTTGCTTTGCTCGCTCTTGTAGGTTTTTTTAGAAAAATCTAATTTTTGCTTACTTCCTTTTCATTGTATTGGATTTTACGTCCACCATGTTCAAAAGAATAGCTTATAATCAGCCAACAAGTTGAATGTTGAGTGACGCTTGTTCAATCAACATTTGGCCAACTTACTATCAGCCAAATAGTTGAAGGTTGAGTGACACTTGTATAATCAAATTTTGGCCTATTCATTAAATTGAATTCCATTGCCATTCAATCCACGGGCTAGCCTTTCACTCAAATGGCAGATGGCTGCGACATATCTCATCATCATATCAGCCGAAGGACGTCCACTGCTGGATGTTTATTTATTTCTTTGACATGCCCTGTAGCCTAGTCTTCATGGATTTTGGAGTGCGGGGCGTTTTAATCCCGTGAGTGACATGGGATACATTTTTACCCGACTGGCCAAAAAATTCGTAGCTTTTTTTACTATACATTGTCATCTACTTCTGATATGAGCTGTTTAAAGTTGTAAGGGTTTAGCTCATGGGGAATTCAAAATTGTATGGAAGAAATTGGAGGAGGCCTATGCCTAAAGGCGACCCGAACTTATGAACTCTGTTTTTGTTCTTTTTGTGATTTCCCATACTAACTCGATCAGCTGATCAGCCAACTTAGTATGGGAAGTTCAAATTTTTTTTGAGATTTGACTATGGGTTTCACGGGGAAAGTTGTTCAGTTTCATGGGTAGAAGCACTAGTTAAAAGTTTCAGCTAATTTTGTTACACCTTATAATCCTTATATAAAAAAGAACATTATTAATGGAAAATCTATGAACATTTTTATGTATTATTTACAATATGTACCTGTTTATATTTATTATATCAGCTCATATACGTCCCCACCGAGAGGCTCGAGCCTACCCTGAATCAGGGCGATTAGACCTTAGTCGACCACGCGGGCCCAATGCGGGTTAGTCGACTTCACACACAACCTTCGAGTTTCGTCGCAGGCCTGTGCAGGTTTCCTCACGATGTTTTCCTTCACCGTTAAAGCAATCGGTAAGTATGTACGTAAGTTTTTGAAAAACTCATTGGTACATTGGCCGTCCAGATTTGAACCCGGTACCTCTGGTTAGATGGACCGAGTCGTTACCGGTTGAGCCACCGACCTGTTTATATTAGTTAATATTATATATATCGACATATCGGGGGGGGGGGGGGGGGGCTGAAGGGAATCCCCGTCCGACATTCTTTTAGCTGCGTGGGCAGATATAGGAAAACCTAGGTCTAGTAGGCTCTCACACAACTTTTATTCATACAAACGGAGTATACACAATTAACTGGCACAGTAATTAACTTAGATGATGCGTAGGACAGTTCCTAGGTTTCGATGCACTGAGACGCGAGACAACACCGCTCTCCTCTGATGTCACGGGCAACTAAACGCGCCCCGCACTGTGCACCGTCACGTAGGCTCCGTCGAAGCACCACTAGAGGGCGCTTGCGCATTTCTGAGAGTCGGTAAAACTGACCATACCGACATATATTTATCTGTGTAATTATATATACCATCTTTTATCTATATTTAAGTTCTTATATTTATGTATTTGTTGTCTTTATTTGTTAAAATTTAGTCATCATCATCATATCAGCCAAAAATTGTCCACTGCTGGACCAAGGCCTCCCCCAAGGATTTCCACGACGACCGGTCCTGCGCTGCCCGCATCCATCGGCTTCCCGCGATCTTCACCAAGTCGTCAGTCCACCGCGTGGGAGGCCTGCCTACGCTACGTTTTCCGGTGCGCGGCCGCCACTCGAGAACTTTACTGCCCCATCGGCCATCAGTTCTACGAGCTATGTGCCCTGCCCACTGCCACTTCAGTTTAGCGATTCTGTGAGCTATGCCGGTTACTTTAGTTCTCCTGCGGATCTCCTCGTTTCTGATTCGATCACGCAGAGAAACTCCGAGCATAGCACGCTCCATTGCCCTTTGGGTGACCTTGAGCCTTCTTATGAGGCCCATAGTAAGCGACCATGTCTCAGTTCCGTAAGTCATCACTGGCAACACACACTGGTCAAAGACCTTAGTCTTGAGACACTGCGGTATTTGGAACGTGAAGATAATGCGAAGCTTCCCGAACGCTGCCCAGCTGAGTTGGATTTGTCGATTGATCTCTTTCTTGAAGTTGGACCTGCCTCGCTGGACAGTTTGTCCCAGGTATACATATTCGTCAACAACTTCTAGTGTAGAGTCTCCAACTTTTAGAGGAGTGGGTGCGACATGGACATTTAACATTACTTTCGTCTTGTCCATGTTCATTTTAAGGCTCACTTGTTGAGAGACTTTACTGAGGCCATCGAGCATTGTGCTTAGGTCTTCCATAGTCTCAGCCATGACCACAATATCGTCAGCGAATCGGTTATAAAATTTAGTATTTATTTAATATTACTTTTTTTTGTTTGATTAAGTTGTGTCCACATCTGCCATCTCAGTCAAAACTTTCTTCTTTCCTGGGTCTGCTGGAAGAAATTTCTTTAGAAATAAGCTGTAGGTACCCTTTGTATCACTTTAATGTTCAAAATCTGTATTTTATGTATCCTGTGTACAATAAACTATTAAATAAATAAATAAATATTTCTAACAAATTGAATTGTACATCTTAGTTGGTCGACCACTGGTCGACTACTCCTAAAGTAAGACAGCCTTCTTAGCAATGATATTTTTTATTTAAAATTGATTATATGCCCTACTATTTCTAATGCTTTTCGGACTTCCTGGAATAGCGGTTTAGCTGGTATGAAACTCTAAAAAATATCACTATTTTAAAGTTTTATCTAATTAGTATTTATACGATTCATTTACCTATCAGAAAAATGATTTCAGCAAACCCTCAACGACCCCGAATACGATAGCACAGGTTACCAAAGAGAATATAATACACTACGTTATAAGAGAGTGCACTCCATAGTAACACCAGAACTGTCATTTTCGAATTTTGTAGCCATTTTTAACCAACCAAAAGAAATCAAGTACAATACTGCCAACATAACAATGCAAAAAGTACAAACTCCAGCAGCTGTCAACATTAGAGCTGACTGTAATCGATACTAGTGCTATATAGTTATCGAATACGATAAAAATCGATATATTCCAGGTTTTTCTTGTTAGGTACTATAATAGGTTGATATATTTTTCATTAAATATAAAATGATCAATAAAACTCAAGGACATAATTATTTATTTCAAGAGAATAACATACAAAAAAACAATGTCTACAATTATTAGGGTACCTATTAAAATAAAATGTTTTAAATAATTGGATACTTTTCCCTGATCTTTATTTTAATAATTATGTCTTAGATAGATTTTAGATAAGTACTAAAAATTAAGAGTATAATAAAGAGTCATTCAAGTAAGAAAGAATAACAATTAAATAATGCAGATTAAAAAAATTATCTAAAAAACCGGCCAAGTGCGTGTCGGACTCGCGCAAGAAGGGTTCCGTACCATTATCTATAAAAATTACGTTTGTTGTATGGGAGCCCCGCTTAAATATTTGTTTTATTTTAATTTAATTACTTATTTATAAAGTGAATATATAACTTAATATTCTGAGAATATTTCAAGCGTCTACCTGTTGCCGTTATCAATATCGAGCAAAAACGAGCAAACAAATCACGTTTGTTGTAAGGGAGCCCCCTTGAATATTTGTCTGTATTTGTTGTTATAGCGGCAACAGAAATACATGATCTGTGAAAATTTTGAACTGTCTTGTATTGGTTCATGTAATACAGCCTGGAGACAGACAGACGGACAGATTGGACAGCGAAGTCTCAGTAATAGGGTCCCATTTTTACTTTTTGGGCACGGAATCCTATAAAACAATAAGTGCTTTTTAGTACTATGGAAACTTATAAATCTAGTAAGGAACAATTTGAAGAATATGGCTGGAGATACTAAAAGAATACTTTACTGAGCTGTGCTGTATTAGGTCACGTTGCAAATGTTCATAGGTGTAAATCTAAAATGCCCTACATGTGACCTAAGGTGATGCTAAGTGCAACACCAGGCAACCGCCATCTGTCCCTTGGATAGCACGGTTAATTGTGCCACATGATAAGAAGAAGACTGTACTATGCAAAATTGCACCCAAATCCATTCTGTGGTTTAGGCGCTAGATGGATACACACTTATGCATATATATTTTTTATTTTAATAGTTTCTTTAGACCTATTGATGCATTTTTTGCCAACTTTACTTTCTTCACTCTTTCGTTGCTTGCTACCATTCGCTCTTAGTCAAATGAAAGTATTACAACAAAACAACTTAGTATTTTTTAAATTATGTGATAAATACTCACTTTTTCTTATGTGTTGTGGAAAATTTGCAAGCTGGCTCTCAGTAAGTGGTGGAATAGGTAAGTTGTGTGATGGTACTGCATGTTTTTTCAACCGATTTCCTAATCTGTTAAAGTCTCTTCGCTTAAAGTGCAATGAGCAGACACGCTTCAATTGGTGAAGTTTTTCTATAGGTAAATGAGTGAGTTCTACATTTCCCACAATTCTTAACCACTCCCGGCAACTGAAATTTTAGGGAACAATTAGCATCAATTTTGCTTAGCTGTATGCATCAAATTACATTGTCAAACATAATGAATAAATATAAAAAATATTAATTAGTGTCAAATGATATGTGAACTGAAACTACCTCTACCTCTCTATGAGATAGTAATATTTAACAAAATTTTACAAAAATTAAATTAAAGACCTACATATTTAATTTAGGTAGGTACATACATACTGCAATAAAGGAATTATCAAAAAAATATCTGTAAATATTTATTATCACAAAGACATCTATATCTAGGAAATATTATAGTGATATTTTACAATAAAGATAAAAGTAAATAGGGTAAATTGACCCCTTAGCCGGCCATCACCCGTTTCCGGCCACTTCACGCTTTAGTTTGAATAATAGATAAAGTTCACAAAAAATCTTTTAAAATTTCGCTCCATTCGACCCGGACGAACTTCACGTATAACAATTCTCAAGCTTATCCTTGAAATTCGAGTAATATTATGCTCTCAGTCGCCATTTGTAAATGAGCAGTGCGGACGCGTCTAAATATAAGAGAAAAAATAACGAGTGCTTTGGAGTTCAGCGGTAAGTTTTGAAGTGTTGCATTGCTTTGTGGGTGGTCAATTTCGATTGTGGTTTCGATGACTTGTTTGTTTTCAGTTTTCAAGAGCCAAAACTAATCCAAATCTTATAATTTACGATAATATATGTGGCCGGCTGACCGGTAGTGAATTTTGTTCAAAATCCTGTTTACGGCCAGGCAGCCGAGAACCGGTTTTGTATATGACTATATTATTTGTCTTTTTTACGGGAATCTTAGGTTTATGAACATAAATTCCATTATATTTTTATAAATTTAGGTTTTTGCGAATTAAGAACTAGATTCCGGCCACCCATTTCCTTTATATTTTCAAAGATATGACCCTCTAAATATGCCACGATTTTGGTGGCCGCCTTCTAGGTAAATGAACCGGTTCTCGGCTTACCAATATTTTAGTGGCCGCCTTCTAGGTTTACCGGTAACCCGTTCTCGGCTTACCAATATTTTAGTGGCCGCCTTCTAGGTTTACCGGTAACCCGTTCTCGGCTTTTTAACATTTAAATAAGAACAGCCTTATTTCTTGGACATTAAGACTAAAATTCCATCGAAGAACATAGTGGCCGACAACTGGTAAATAGGAGGCCGGGAACTAGACAAAGTGGCCGACAACCGGCGATTCTGCCTTATTTCTATTAATATATTTTTTAATTAAAATCCAATAAATATACGAGACAAATAGTTACTTTAAAGAATATTACAATATATTAGGAATACACGTCTTTGAAAATTAAAAAAAATAGTAATTTATTTCATTGACAGAATCTTGCCTGAAGTCTACAACTGGCTTAATTGGCCGACAAGGGGTCAATTCACCCTACATATAAATAATTATGAATTAATTAGAAAACAGAAAAAAATCTAAAACAAATTTGGATGTTTTGGCGACAAACACTGTGCTACCTTCAGTTCCCATCAGTTGTTATTTTATATGGCTGAGGCAAAATTTTCCTTTACATCAGGCCCACACCACTATTGTCCGTTTACAAATGTAATCCTGATAGAAATATAAAATTTAATATACTTTACAAAATGCTCATAGCATGTTCAAGTAGCTACTGAGATTGTGTTCGATTGATAGGTGATGAATGTGATGGATAACTTGATGACCAGTGTGGGCTCGAAATAAACTTTAAAATTGCTGCCATAATTGGAAGGCAATTTATTTATCATTTTAACCATTTCCATGCTTCAAGACATATAAAAAGCCTTATATGCAGCTTGAAAACTTTTGCTAGTTGGGAAACACCACTGACTCCAAGAGTTGACTTCCTTATGTCATGTATAGCCTAACCATAGCTAGAAATATTTCTATGTTTTGTGTGTCCGATCCTTTCCAAGTTTGGGAACAGACCTGTGCTTAAGCAGGGGGGACGATAAAATATGGGTGTTAACATAACATAGGTATTATAGGTAAAAAAAAGCTAACCATTTCTGTGAATCTTTGAATTAAAAAGAGCGCTTATGATATGTATAAAGTTCAAATTTAAATGAAAGATTATGCTTACCGGTTTTCATCACGAGGAAACACTGCAAAATGTACGCTGTCATCTGTGAGATGTGCCTCTCTTAGGCCACAAATTTCACATTTACGACGTTGACGACGCTTACGCACTTTTGACACAAAATCAGTTCCAGCACAACGTTTACTACTCATTTTTAACAAAGAGAGAGTTTCAACACACAAATAAAAAACTAGTACCTAACGAGTCCTGTCTCAGTGAAGATAACAATATAATAAGAAAATATTTCCTCGTGATGAAAATCATAAGAGTCACTATCTCACTTTGAAACTGAGTGTGTCGGAGGAAATATTTACATATTTAACAAAGAGAGAGTTTCACCACATCAATAAAACACTAATAACGAGTCCTGCCTCAGTGAAAATAACAATAAAATAAGAAAATAAGTTTTTAGACTTGAGCTTAAAGATAAGACAAGTTCTCTAGAACTTCTGCAAAGAGTCTCTATCTCACTTTAAAACTGAGTGTGTCAGAGGAAATATTAATTGATTCACTCAACATCTGGAACAGATTAACATGTTTTTAACGACGATTTACATATTATTTCGAAAAATAAAAGCAGACATATTTTATTTATGACTTATGTACTAAACTTCATAATTCAAACGTCCCTCATTTTATTGGTGTTGCAAACAGTTGATTCCCAAAAAGTCACAAATGTAACGTGATATGGGCATATAGAAAGAACTATGGCGTTTTAAATATTTCTATGATTTTATTTAAAAAACATATCATTTTATAGATGGCATTCAACTGTGATAACTTAGAAAATAATTATTTTTATAAGTACTCAAGCAAAAATGTTCCTACTCATTTAAATGGCAACACTAGTGATATTATATCCTTTTTGGTGGATACAAAATACAAAGTTAATACAATTTCGTACTATTTCTTGACTATGGAAGTTTCCACCCACGTTACTAAATAGTTACTTTTTTTTTGTTTCTTCTTTCCGGCTTACAAAAAGCGCGGAAAAGGCAAAGGTTACTAAGACCATACAGCCAGGTCTGACGTATTTAAGCTTCCTTAGCTTTTGGATTTGCAATGCTAGTGCCGGTGCATTACAAATCTTCTCTGAAGTTCTTGACAGCATTTGCAGCAGCTACATTCTGAGGTGGAACACCCAGTTGCTGTAAGGCGTCTATAAAACTGCACCTAGAGCAAGTTGGGTTCTCACGTCCTCCTTCGTTTTATTTTCTTGTTCTCCACATTGCTCACGTGCACTAGACGATTTTCTCCAAAATGCACCACTTTTTAAACAAAATCCAGCAGAAAACAATGAAAAAACAACAAAATAAAACTACGAATGCGTCTACCAAAAATCCCGCCAAAAAACTCCCTAAACAGTTACTTGACGATAGTTGGTTGGTTGTGAATTTTTATTGGCCATAGAAACGAGTCCTTCAGCCGAATTCGTAAATAATTTTCACTTTCATCATTTGCTTTTGAATTTGTAATGCTAGTGCCGGTGCATTACAAATCTTCTCTGAAGTTCTTGACAGCATTTGAAGCAGCTACATTCTAAAGGTGGAAAACCCAGTTGCTATTGGGCGTCTATAAAACTGCACCCAGTGCAAATTGGGTTTTCACGTCCTGTTTCATTTTATTTTCTTGTTCTTCACATTGCTCACATGTACCAGACGATTTTCTCCAAAACGCACCACTTTTTGAATTACATTCTAGCAGAAAATAATGCAAATACAATAAAATAAAACTACGAATGCGTCCACCACAAATCCCGCCAAAAAACCGCATACGATCCTTGTTGTTGTGAATTTTTCTTGGCCATGGAAACTAGTCCTTCAGCCGGATTCGTAAATAATTTTCACTTTCTTCATTTGTTTTTGGATTTGTAATGCTAGTGCCGGTGCATTACAAATCTTCTCTGAAGTTCTTGACAGCATTTGTAGCAGCTGCATTCTGAGGTGGAACACCCAGTTGCTGTTGGGCGTCTATAAAACTGCACCCAGAGCAAGTTGGGTTCTCACGTCCTCCTTCGTTTTATTTTCTTGTTCTCCACATTGCTCACGTGCACTAGACGATTTTCTCCAAAATGCACCACTTCTTGAACAAAATCCCAGCAGAAAACAATGAAAAAAACAACAAAATAAAACTACGAATGCGTCCACCACAAATCCCGACAAAAAACCGCATACGATCGGGTAAGTTAGTGTTGCCATCTCCAAATTCGCAATAGCAAGACATTTCTGTTTAAAAACAGGACGCAATTACGCAATGAAAAATCAAACTCAACAAATAGGTAGCAAAAATTAAACTGCAGTCCCTTAATAAGTTAGGTGCTGTTTCTTATTTATCGACAACTTCTTAGAGTAATTAGTGTCCAAGGCTGAGTCCCTGCCTAAGACTGTACCTAATCTTTTGTTTGACCTTTTTTTCATGCTCTTTAATGTCTATCGGACCTCTACTGGGTATAGATATACTCGATTCTCAAATAAGACAATTTACCTAAAATCCAGGATGTTATTAAAAACTATCCAGGACACCACAAAAAGCAGGACACGTCCTAGGAAAATAGGACGCTTGGCAACCCTAAGGCAAGTGAACAAAAAATAACTCTCCCCACTTTAGCAGAGGAAGTATTCTTAAAAATATTTTTTGACAAATTTTATTTCTTAACTTTATAGGAGCCACAGATTTGTATAACTATACCCAATTTCAGCTTTATATAAAGCTGTAATAGTCTATTGGAAAAATGGCTGTGACATAGCGACGGACATAGGGAAATAAGAGTTCCAAGTTTGACTAGGCAAGCCTAAAAACAATAACCACATGCGCGAAGCCGCGGGCAATAAAATTAAATAATAGGTAGTACATTACTGCCGTGGTCTGCGTTGCGATGAAAGTCTTCCCACTTTATTTCGCGATCCTGTTTTCTGAGTAGTATGGCAAGGCTGACTTAGCCCAAAGAAAGTTGTCAAAGTAATGACAAAATTAGTAAGTAGTAGCTGTCCCGGCGAACTTCGTACCGCCTCACACTACAACTACCTCTACACTACCACTACCACTACTACTACCACTACAACTACACTACCATTACCACTACACTACACAGCTTTTTGTAGATATTGCAGGAATTTTTAGTTAATTTTTTACACCTTGGGTTACATTATTTGAGATGTAGTAAGGATCTCTAATTGTTTGAAAATTATAGCAACCGCGGATAGTGTAGCTTCCCAACGGTGAAAGAATTTTTCAAATCGGTCCAGTAGTTTCGGAGCCTATTCAAAACAAACAATCAAATCTTTCCTGTTTATAATATTAATATAGAGTATAGATGAGAATTTTTGAGTACAGTCACGGAATTCAATTGTTTAGCAGATGCAAGAAACTTAATTTTTTTTGGGTTATCAGTAGCTGCATTTCCGAGATTAACGACTGATAAAGAATGACAAATAAAAGGGACGTTATAACCCGCGTAGATAAAGAAACAATCTGTAAATGGCGGTGGCCACTTCCGGTAGAGTTTGCAAAGTAGATTGTAATGTGTAAACATTTTTATTTAAGTTTATTTATTTTAGAAAACTAACAGCTTAACAAAAAACGTAACAAAAACTCAGTAAAAACAAGAAATAAATTTAACCAATAACAAAATAACAGTAACAAAATTAAAACAATCCAAACAAAGCAAATAACGACAGCGTGACCGTGAATGATAATCCAGACTGACTGATTTTTTGTTGTTCACAGTACCGCGCTGTGTGAATATAGACAGACATATGCGTGAGCGAGATAACATGACCGCCGGCCACCATTTACAGATTGTTTCTTTAGCTACGCGGGTTATACTTATATCTTATAAGATATAAACCAGGCAGAAAGTGGATGAAACAGAGAAAACCAAGGAATTTCTATATACTAGGTATCTAAATGTAGAAATTACTCGGAGAAAACTAATTTTATAACCCGGTAAAATTAAAGGGACTTGAATCTGCTAAACATTTAAATTCCGTGACTGTACATACATTACTGCCGTGGTCTGTAATGAATGAATGACTGCGTTGCGAGCCACGTTAATGAAGGCCGAGAGCGGTGCTAAGCCACAGATTACTAATGGCTAAGCTAAGCTCAAGGTCATCATAGGTACTGTGGCTATGGCTAGCTAGCAGTGCACTCATTACGGACCTGAGTTACGGACCAAGGCTTGTATAGTGTTTCACTCAAAAAATGCGACGTAATGCGAGTAATTTAAATAAAAACAGTTCAGCTTAGTTATGAATAGTAAGGACTTAAATTTAACCCACTTTTTACTAAAAATAACTTTTTTCTTTACAAAATTGTATATTTTAAACGCATGTCCTACTCAAAATATAGGGAAAAAAAAGTTTTGTAAGAAAAAATGTTGTTTTAAAACGACAGTAGTAACAAGTGGCGGAATTATTAGCGGAATTATTAAAAGTACAGTTACTAAAATTCAGTACCGCTTTTCAACATATATACATAGGTTACTAGATAAATTTTGCGAAACGACTTTATTTTTTACAATCGCTCAAAGTAATTTCCGTTTCAGTTAATACATTTAGTCATGCGCAAAAACCAATCATTAAAAATATCTATCCATTTGTTTTCTGGAAGTACAGCACACTCATGATCCCAAGCTCTCAAAAGTTCCTCGTCGCTTGTAAATTTCCGCCCTTTCAGCTTATCTTTGATAATAGGAAATAAAACAAAGTCACAAGGGGCTAGATCGGGGCTGTATGGTTGATGCTCAACCATTTTTATCCTAGCAGTTGTCAAAAAATTCACTGTGAGAGCCGCTCGAAGTGCCGGTGCGTTATCATGGTGAAAATGCCAAGTACCGAGTCTGAGTTGGGACGCATTTCCTTAAGTTTATCAACCACCTGACAGTTAGCTGTTACAGTACACTGACTGTCCAGAACTACTCGATCGATTATACCACGGCTAGTAAAAAATACAGCTATCATCTTCTTTTTAACAGATTTTGATTTGCGGGGTTGTGTTGGCGTAGGCCTTGTCTAAGGCGTAGGCTCATTTTCAAAGAGCCAAACTTTATTTTTACTTTTAGATGGCACATCATAATAATATAGCCAAGTTTCATCACCAGTGATGATGCTGTTAATAATGCTGTTAATATAAGCACTTGACCCGTTTTCAAATTTTTTAAACATTTTTTTACACCATAATACACTACAGTCCTTTTGCTTCTCCGTTAGGTCGTAAGGTACCCATAGAGTGCAAACTTTTCTTACTCAAAGAATTTCGTGCAAAATTTTGTGAACACTCGGAGCACTGATGCCCAGGGCTTCTTCTATTTGCCTATAGGTCATTCGACGATCAACTCTTAACATTTCTTCTATTTTGGTAACGTTATCTCGAGTACACACGTCACTGGGTCGTCCCGATCTTGGTGCATCAGAAACTTCGAAATTTCCACGTTTAAATTCACAATACCAACGGTAAACAGTCGTACGATGGGGGCAGTTTTGTTTGAATACAGATTGCATTTCCTTGAGACAGTTATCTAACGACAGACCCCTCTCAAAGTTCTAACGAATTACAACTCGTAAGTCGTCTCTAGACCACGCCGACATCTTTAAATATTTTTCTATAAATCTTTTTTAATAAAAAAAGAAAACTTTTTCCCGCCAAACTTTGTCTATGGAAATATAGTTTTAAAATATATATATGATATGCCACCTCTTTGTTTCATATTTGTGTATTACAAAACTTATCTAGTAACCTAGGTATTTTTCAAGCGACTTCCAAAAAGGAGGAGGTTCTCAATTCGTCTGTATGTTTTTTTTTTTTTATGTTTGTTACCTCAGAACTTTTGACTGGGTGAACCGATTTTTATGATTCTTTTTTAATTTGAAAGCTAGTGCTTCTCGTGTGGTCCCATATAAATTTTATCAAAATCGGTGTAGTACTTTAGTAGAAAATTAACAAAAACCAAAAATAATAATGCAAAAATGTACTAATTTGTTGCGATGGAAGTCGGTTTTTTAACGTGTTTAGCGTTTTTACATAAAGTTTGTGATAATCCTAGAGCGGAAGTTAGTTGTTGAATCACTTATTCATCACTGTACGTTTTCAGGGTTCCGTACCCAAAGGGCAAAAACGGGACCCTATTACTAAGACTCCGCTGTCCGTCCGTCTGTCACCAGGCTGTATTTCATGAACCGTGATAGCTAGACAGTTGAAATTTTCACAGATGATGTATCTCTGTTGCCGCTATAACAACAAATACAGAAAATTAGAAAAAGTGTGTCTCCATACAAAAAAGTGTTTTTTTTAAACGTGAAGAAACTAGCGCCATCTAGCATGATGGTGTCCCTTTGTGCGCGGTTTTGACTCGCACTTTACCGTTTTTTTTTCAATTAGGTAAATGATGCTTGTTATGCCTATAGATGCGACCTCCTTTTGTGGAGGGATAGATACAGCCTCATTCTGAATAAAATATCTTTACCGTGCACGGATGTTTTTTTTAATAGGTAAATGAATCTTGTTATATTTATCGGACCTCTTTTATGTTAGATAGATACAGCCTAATTCTGAATAAAATCTCACAAAGAAAGTCAATGGTTAAATATAACAAAACTCAACACGTACATACTTTAAGAACAACAATTATTATGAGGATAAGTGTTACTAATAGTGGAAAAGGAATCCCAACAAAACATAAATGTGAAATGGGACCAAGTTCGATATAAAAAAATACAGCGATCTAAATGGGTAGGTATCAATATAGAATAAAATTGGATAGTGAAAACTTGCCAATTTACACCATTTAGTAGCACAGAACATAATTTTTTTTTAAAGCAACTGATACCGTTGTACATTCTCTATTATTTGGAGAAGTCTAAAATAAATATTTCTATTTGAAGTTCCGTAGCTATGATTCAGGAACCACTATATAACTTGGTACGTACCCACTACCCATTTAGATTGCTGTATTTTTTATATCGAACTTGGACGTATTTCATATTTATTTTTGTTGGGATTTTATAATTTTTGTATACATACATATACATACATAAGTTCTCGAGTGGCGACCGCGCACCGAAAAACGTAACGTAGGCAGGCCTCCCACTCGGTGGACCGATGACCACGTGAAAGTCGCGGGAAGCCGCTGGATGCGGGCAGCGCAGAAGTGGTCGTCGTGGAAATCCTTGTGGGAGTTCTATGTCCAGCAGCAGACGTCGTTCGGCTGATATGATGATGATAATGATGAGACATACACATGATATTTTTGGTGGTACCGAACCCTCGGTTTTTGAATTTTTACTCAATACGCCCAATAAACCTATTTAGATCCCAAATCTCAAATTAAAAAGTCACCTGGAAGTGGTTTATATAATTATTCCAATGAGTCCGACTAGCGACTGGGTCTTGGCTGGTTGTACGTTTTCCTTTGTGTACGCCTATTAAACTACCTAAATACCAAACCAATTTCTAAGGCACCTGGAATAGTCTATAACACTAATTTCGCAAGTCCGACTCGCACTTGGCCAGTTATTCGATTTTTTTTCTTTGTATACGCCTAATAACTTATCTCCGTGGCATATTTCAAGTTTATTACTTACCTGGAAGTGGTCTACATATTTTGCTGAGTAGTAGTGATACTGAATCCTTAGTGCGCGAGTACGACTCACACTTGACTGTTTTCCGAATTTTTCCTTTGTGTACGTCCAATAACCGACCTGAATGCCAAGTCACCTGGAAGTGGTCAGTGAGCCGTAATAATGGTGATTTTCGGACGTCAATATCTCAGAAATGGTATAAAGATATATTTATGGAATGTGTAATTGAATAGAAACCGAAATCGCAAGTGTGTAAGTCAAAGAGATTTTAAGTTACAGGTAGGTAGGTCGAAAGTGGCCTGAAATGGTTCGTGTGATATAACCCACGGCCGGTTTCATTTCGGGACTTGGCGGATACACTGCAGTGTGTCTCGATTTTATTTAAAAAAAATATAAAATACCTTTTGGAGATTCACAAATGTTACCCGACGAACCAAAGAATGTAAAAAAATGGTGTAGGACCCGTTAACTGGGGCTTCTACTCATCATACTGAACAACTTTCCCCAAGGAAACCATAGTCAATTCGCAAAAGAAATTCGACACTCCATACAAAATTGGTCAATCGGCGGATCGTTTTGTATGAAGAGTTCTATTTTTTTTGAGATTTCATCAAACTTGTAGAACGAAAGTTAACCCAGCCCCAGTTATCGGGAACTACACCAATTTTGTTACACTCTGTATAGGTAACTTTAAATTAAAAATTTAATAAAAATACGACTGCTTAAAAACATTAATAAATAAATAAAGTAATAAACTACCCCTCTTTTTTGGGAACTTAGGTAAAATGTACCATTTTTGGGAACTTAGGTAAAATGTACCATTTTTGGGAACTTAGGTAAAATGTACCATTTTTGGGAACTTAGGTAAAATGTACCATTTTTGGGAACTTAGGTAAAATGTACCATTTTTGGGAACTTAGGTAAAATGTACCATTTGTCACTCACGGGATCAAGATAAATCTAACGGTACCTTGCACTCTAAAATCCATCAAGCCGTTTAGAAGATATCGTAGAATAAAGAAACATACAAACATATAGGTAAATTAGACCCCTTTCACATGCCTTCCTTTATATAATAAAGTAGCTGTCCACCTGTCGTTCCACTTTACACTACACTACACTAAACTACCCTGCCCTTCCGTAAACTACCATACACTACCCTACCCTACCCTAAAACCTTCTCCTGATAATAACAAACTCAATAAAAAAAGAATTAGCGAAATCGGTACAGACGTTCTTGAGTTATAAATGGTGTAACTAAGACGACTTCCTTTTATGTAATACTAGCTGTCCCGGCGAACTACGTACCGCCTTACACTACCCTACCCTACCCTACACTACCCTACCCTACACTACACTAACATACCCTACACTACACTACCCTACCCTACACTACCCTACCCTACACTACTCTACCCTACACTACACTACCCTACCCTACACTACTCTACACTACACTACCCTACCCTACCCTACACTACCCTACCCTACATACACTACACTACCCTACCCTACCCTACACTTCCCTACACTACCCTACACTACCCTACCCTACCCTACACTACCCTACCCTACCCTACACTACCCTACCCTACACTACACTACACTATCCTACTTTTCCTACCCTACCCTACCCTACATGAGAACCTTCTCCTAACAATAACGAACTCGACAAAAAAAAAATAGCCAAATCGGTCCAGCTGTTCTCGAGTTATGCGCTTACCAACACATTTTGCGATTCATTTTTATATTATAGATAAGATGTGAGTGCTATATCCTGGCAAGAGTGGATATTTTTGTGATTCTTATCTTTACGTTACGTAAAGTTATTAACCTCTTTACAGACAAAACTTTTACTCTTAAGTAATTTAAAGTCTCGTAAAAAAGGCTCTTCGACAGGAAACTATTAGGTACAAGATAAAAACGAAAAAACCGTCATTCCATAACACCTCACACGCATGACTCATATGAACTATTTCTACGAAAACGAAATACTTTTATACTTATTACTATGTTTGTTTGTTTGTATGTAGGAGGTAATCTTCGAAACTACTCATCCGATTCAAAAAAAAAACCAATATTTAGAATGGAATTTTAGGTGGACATAGGCTAACGGTGGCGAGGAGGCCGCGGGCAACACCTAGTTCATTAGAAGTTGTTATACAGTAATGATCCAAACGCAATTTAAGGTCATTTCTAGATAAGTATTTAACTTTGATCTGCTTATGTGATTTTCTCGAATATTACGAGAGTTAGGTATGTTTGCTTTTAGAACTTATTGTTCGTCTTTACGAGGCCATATTTTTTATATGAGCACTTTAGCGAGATTTGTTTTATTTCCAAAATGTTCACCGAAACGTGGACATGGTATACCATATTTTGATGAGTTAGATGAAGGGCAAGAGGGCTCTAAGACCTCCTGCTACAGCACCATCGAACTGCAGCTCCATCAGGCAGTGCGCGCAGTCAATGATAGAGCCAAAGGAGAGCATTCTCTAGAACAGTGTTTTTCAAACTGTGGGTCGCAATCCTTAGGCACAGTATATATATTAGCCTTAGGGGAGTCGCAAAGCCTTACTCGGGGGGTCGCGGACAAAAGAAAAAATTGTGTTTCTAGTAAACTACAACAAAAAATGGGACGTATTTATACTGAATATGGGATTAAATAACAGAGTGATAAACATCTTAAACAAGCTGCCTCAGGATGTGGTTGATTCCCCCTTCGTGAATAGTTTTAAAAACAGACTGGCTGAACAAATGGTGCAAAGACAATCCGATTTAGTGCAGTAACACTAACACAAACATAGGCACATCAGAAGCTGCTCGCCTATTACAACATAAAATTAATAATATTTTGATGTAAGTCCCAAAAAAACGCAGTTTTTCAAATGACAAAAATTTTGTTTGTTTCTGGCCCCAGGGGGTCGCTAGAATTTTTTAACTTGTTAAAGGGGTCGCGTACTCAAGAAGATTGAAAAACACTGCTCTAGAATCTAGAATATGGTGTTTTACTACTGAGTAACTTTTTATCACCTGGTAAAAACGAAAGTTTGTTCTGCAATAATTATTCGCGTTACTTGCATAGTGACGTTCATAGTGTTTAACGAACTAATTTGCCGTTTTTATAGATTTTAAATTAAAAATCGTTTAATATTTTAAATGAGCAAATGTTTTTGCTGTTCTAGAAGAAAGGCTATTTATAGAACGGTGTTTTTTAATTTATTTTTTATACGGTAAAATAGCCTGTTATTTACGGCCAGAATAATGGGTGTGAGACATTCACTAGGCTGTCCAACAAGTAATCTGCCTAGATAGAGCTAGCCGGCTTGATGGAATTCGCAGCCGGAACTACGGGTGGGGGTACGGATCTCTATCGCTTTTTGTTGGCTTGTCGGTCCCCCGACTGGTCCATGGACTCGTAGTGGTATGTGGTTGGGCAATGTCTGTTGCATGGCAAGCACGTGGCGTCCAGGCGTCCTACCCCGAGCGCAACTAGTGTTAAGTGGCAAACTAGTGTTAGTGGCAAAAAAAGGTTAACATTTACATTTAATACATGAAAGTCCTTGAGTCACACACAGTGAGCGTAACCGATGAGTCACATCAACTTACGGGTCAAACGCAGTTCAACGATCAGATGACATCAAGGACACTTTCTCTTGATAGGTATGTTTAGGGCATACTTAAGGGATTCTTGGTATTACTTTCAAATAATTAGGCATCCATTTACTTAAATTTTACTTTTTAATACATAAAAGTCCTTGAGTCACACACAGTGAGCGTAACCGATGAGTCACATCAACTTACGGGTCATATACAGTCAACGATCAGATGACATCAAGGACACTTTCTCTTTATAGGTATGTTTACTGCTTACATGAATTCTTGGAATTATATTATCAATTGGTTCTGCGATAGGTATTAAGGCCTGCACCATTACTATTTAATAATGACTTCAATCGCAACAACCAAGTATATTTTTGCAATTTTTTGGTAATTATGTAGAGGAACGGTATTTTCCTACTCTTCGAGAGCAATAGGAGATATCTCCGCCAGGCAAGGTGGTATGCCTGGGGTCTGGCCATGGACCAACCGTTGATGGTTGGTACTTGTATAAATATACTCAGTGCTAAATAAATGTTATCATATTTATTTTTAATGTGTGTTAAGGTTCAGTGACGGGTTACTGCAGTTGCCGTCACAATTCTCAAAAAAATACTTAACCGAAATTGATAAAATTTACATGCGACCACCTCAGGAGTATATTCTTTTAAATATTTTTTTAAACAGTCTACAGTTCACGGAGAAATCGGTGGACATACCTACATAAAAATAATATACAGCCGAACATAGAACCTCCTCCTTCCTTGAAATCGGTTAAAAATGATAATGAGACCACTAGAGAGGTCTTAGCTTAGTGGGTTTGACTAATAGTGGCATTAAACCAGACCGTTTCCTTGTTTTCCATTGCACATTTAGCCGTTGATCCCGGTTGCTATCAATGGATGGTCGGAGAGGGGAGGCAGGCACTGCTTTTTCCATACAAACGTTCTCGACAGTTTTCTCATTGATTTTTAACACTAAAGAAATGATTTTAATACATGAAATAAATATTAATTTCTTCTATGCTCCTATGTCTTCCTTTTTTCAATAAAATTTTTTTTGAGCAACTGGAACCCTTCAAAAATGCTAGAAAAATACCTAATTTTTATCACCACTAAAGACGTCTAGAGTGGAGATTCAAAAAGTATTTACAAAAAAAGCTAAACATAGGGGCCTAGCACTAGCCTAACTAATTATTATTCTATGTGAACAATTTCTTTAACATAGGTCTACTCGTAGTTTTGGAGGAGAAAATCGTCGAGAGCCAAACCTCGAATTTTGCAATTTTTAATCGAAGTATTCACCGGGAGCTGCAGTTGTCTTTATCGCACTGTATTTAGAGGCGGTTTAGACAAAGCGTAACAGCAACAGTTGTTTTAAATACCTATTTTCCAAATGTCTCTCTGCTAGCGTCCGCTCTTAAGCCTTAAAACTTCTGACAGTGGGGTTTGATATAGCTCTGTACAATTACAACCTCACAGTGCGTTGAGTATGGCCTAACTCGCGTGTTTATATGTAATTCTATTATATGATTCATTTATATCACACTAATATTATAAAGGCGAAAGTTTGTGAGTGTGTATGTTTGTTACTTTTTCACGCAAAAACTACTGAACGGATCTGGCTGAAATTTGGTAGGCAGACAGATTAGGACCTGGATTAACACTTAGGCTACTTTTGTTCACGCTCGTGAGCCGCTTGCGGCTCATAAAATCATAAAAATGTTGTCCACGCGGGTGAAGCCGCGGGAAACTGCTAGTAAATTTATATAAATCATATAATGGAATAACTTTAAATAAAAAAATAATAATAAAAAACACGACTGCATAAAAACATTACCTATTTCGAAAGTTTAGTAAATTATCACTCAGAGGATCATGACGAATCTAACCATACCTCGCACTTCTAAAATTCATGAAGCTGTTTAGAAGATATCGTGGAATAAAGAAATATAGTACATACTAGTATGTACATAACATTAGACCTGAAAACGATTATACTCCTTTTTGTAGGCAGTCGTGTAAAAATGATCTTGGCAAACCTTTCATAGTTTTCAAAGACTATTCAACGATAAGAGATTCACCGTAAGAGCGTCGGTGGCGTAACGGCTAGGGCCGCCGCCTCCTGTCCGGGAGGTCGTGGTTCGAATCCTGCCACGTACCAATGTGATTTCTAATTTAGATTTCATATGTACGTTTATCCGACGCTCTTACGGTGAAGGAAAACATCGTGAGGAAACCTGCAACATGCCTGCGAAGAAACTCGCGGGTTGTGTGTGAAGTCGACCAACCCGCACTGGGCCCGCGTGGTCGACTAAGGAAGGCCCGATCACCCCAATTCAGGGTAGGCTCGAGCCCCTCGGTGGGGACGTATATGAGCTGATATGATGATGATGATGATACCCCACACGATAGGGTAAGTAAACAAAAAAAAGTTCAATCCCACTTTACATGTTATACCTTAAAATAAAAGTTTTATTTAAAATTAAATAACTTTTGATTGGTATTTGAATGTTAAAAAAATGTTTCAGACCTGGACCAAACATTACCTCTTGATTATGGACCGCCATACACAGTTCTGATCTTTCCTCGTCTACAGTCGTTTCCAAGTTTAATGTTTAAAATAAAAGTTTTATTTAAAATTAAATAACTTTTGATTGGTATTTGAATGTTAAAAAAAATGTTTCAGACCTGGACCAAACATTACCTCTTGATTATGGACCGCCATACACAGTTCTGATCTTTCCTCGTCTACAGTCGTTTCCAAGTTTAATGTTTAAAATAAAAGTTTTATTTAAAATTAAATAACTTTTGATTGGTATTTGAATGTTAAAAAAAATGTTTCAGACCTGGACCAAACATTACCTCTTGATTATGGACCGCCATACACAGTTCTGATCTTTCCTCGTCTACAGTCGTTTCCAAGTTTAATGTAACTAATAATAAGTTAATTTAGTCAAATTCAAAATAAAAGTTTTACCTCTAAAAATAACTTTTGATTGGTATTTGGTCCACACACCCAGTTTAATTACCTTTAAGTATTTATGTTGTTAAGAGGAACAATTTCACGCACTCTCCATATACTTACAAAAAAAAGAAAACGTTTTTCAACTTCTGAATATTATCCGATCATAATGATTATTAAAATATGTTATTGACAAAATAAAAACTAGATTAACAGGTTTTCTTTTTTCAATACAATTAATAATTATAAATTTTATTTGTCGTTCAGTGTTTGCATTAACTAATTTTAACCATCATTTCTTTTTTTTAACCAATAATTTAAAAACGAACCTATAAACCTAGCTTTTAAGGGTTCCGAAGTCAACAACGAACCCTTACAGTTTTGCCATGTCAGTCTGTCCGTCTGTCCGCGGCTTAGCTCAGAGACTATTAATACTATACCAGCTATAATAAAGCTATAATTTGGCATGGTTATACACATAAATCACGCCGACAAAGTTGTACAATAAAATCTTGAAAAAAAATTTCTTATGGTACCTACCCTACATGTAAAGAGAGGTGTGATTTTTTTTTGCTAACTACCCTATCGTTGAATAGGGCTTCCAAAACAAGTGAGGGTTTTAATAAAACCATCAATCAATCAATCAAATATGCTTTATTGTACAATTACAAAAATAACAAAATACAAGTACAGAATATTTAGTAAAATTTTAAATTGTACAATGTAGGCGGCCTTATTGCTTAAAGCAATTTCTTCCAGGCAACCCAAAACCATTTTTTAATTCGAGGATCGGTTTGCAAATATTAAGCTTTATGTGCTAATTTTTGTTCGAGTTAATTGTGCCCCCCCCCCCCCCCCCCCTAAAAGCTAAACCGCTATTTCAGAACATCTGAAAAAAATTAAATAGTAGGACATATATAATCAATTTAAAAGGAAAACTTTCACGACTAAGTCGGCTTTCTTAGTTTAGGAGTTCTATTACCAACTGTAAATATAATTTTGTTTATCTTCGGAAACCTACTTCGGTTTTTTATTGTGTCAATAACATATTTGAAAATCATTATGATCGGTTAATATTCAGAGGTAGAAAAACGTTTTCTCTTTTTGTATTGAGAGTGCGTGCTAGCTATTCTTCCCTCTTAAAAGCGATGATTTCGTTCTCAGAGAAAGCAAGTCAGTTACCAATAAAGGACTTGTCACTAAAAGCAGTAATACCTACGATCTTTTTTGTAAAGATGGCGAATTTAAAGTCTTGTGCTTTGTAGCAGAACCATTAAAAGTGTAAGTGAAAACTCTTTCTTTTCATATGTTCAACGTTACTAACACCTATTCAAATTGTTATTCTTTTGACGTACGGGTAGGTATAGACAGTCAGACAGCGCAACAAATTTTTGAGACTATGTCAAAGAATGCTTAAGGTAAAAGTGATTTCTAAAATTCCTTTTCAGTGTGCTATGGTAACGGAGCAAATACAATTAGCGTAGGAATCTTCTAGGATTCGCAAAGAAAATAACTTTTGGAAAGGTTTTTGTATCTTATACAGAATGTAAAAAAACTGGTGTGGGAGCCGTTAGCTGGGGTTTCTACTCATCATACTGAACAACTTTCCCCGAGGAACCCATAGTCAATTCGCCAAAAAAAATTGGACCCTCCATACTAAAATGCACAAAATTGGTCAATCAGCTGATCGATTTGTATGAAGAGTAAAAATATTTTTTTTGCGTTTTCAGCAAAGTTATAGAACAAAAAATGTTCAGTATGATAAGTAGAATCAGAAACGAGGAGATCCGCAGGAGAACTAAAGTAACCGACATAGCTCACAGAATCGCTAAACTGAAGTGGCAGTGGGCAAGGCACATAGCTCGTAGAACAGATGGCCGATGGGGCAGTAAAGTTCTCGAGTGGCGACCGCGCACCGGAAAACGTAGCGTAGGCAGGCCTCCCACGCGGTGGACCGATGACCTGGTGAAGGTCGCGGGAAGCCGATGGATGCGGGCAGCGCAGGACCGGTCGTCGTGGAAATCCTTGGGAGAGGCCTTTGTCCAGCAGTGGACGATTTGTGGCTGATATGATGATGATGATAAGTAGAAGCCCCAGTTAACGGGATCTACACCCATTTTGTTACACCCTGTATTGCATAGGTACCAGTGTGTGTCACGCGGCTTCGCCCGCGTTTTAAATTTGGCTAGAGATCTTCTTTACATACTTAATAAAATTCTGGTGTGAATGTCTGTAATTTTTCTCAATTGGCTTGACCAATTTTTATGATATTTTGTGTGCTTATGGGGTCACCTCGACGGTTTTTAGCAAAAGGTAGTTGGACTTGGTAGTTGTTAAAAATCTGGATCACAACAACAGCGCCACCTACTGGTTTCAACTATAGCTAAGAACCATCTATGCGAGGTGACCCCCATAAGCATATTGTTTAGGAAGAGGTGTGGATGTTGTTTATCATTCTCCTCATGAACGGCGTGACCGATTTTGGTGATTTTTCTATAATATGCACTAAAATTGACCAAAGCAGCATTTCAAAGTCCCCTTTTTCCTCCTCCAATACTTGAGTAATAATTTTTTTTTTCAAAAATAAAAACAAAACGCTTTACCTATGATTCTTTGTTTTAATTTTATTGTTAATATGCGAATTATTTTTTTGGTGGATCTCTAAAAATGACGTGAATTTTCTCAGTTTTTGAAGGCTCCTATTTCCTATTATAATTTGAATATTGGAAAATACAAAACATAGGAGCATGGCCATGGTTTGATGGAAAAAACATTTTTGCTCTATTGTCATTATCCAGGGAGGGAACAAGGGACTACGTTTGTACGGAAAAAATGGCGCCCACGTTTCCGCTTCTATCATTTATGACTTATTCTCAACATATCAACCCTTTTACCTTTTATAAGTACTTCTTAAGAAGTATTTAGTCAACGACGCCACATACTTAAGTATTTAACTCAGATGAGTCAGATGGGAATCGAACCCTCGACCCATCATTATATATACCATTAAAACTCATGACCCTACTGGTAAAAGGCCATTAACCAATTATCTACCACAGTTCCCAACATACTACAATAAGTAACTATACATGTTCGTACATACTTTAACGACATTTCTTGACCGATACAGCTACTACTTTCTCTTCCTGCAAGTGTAGGCTTGGTGCAAGTGTGTCGCTAAACTATACAGCGTGTGTCAGTTGTAAGTTTTATAAATTCCATTTTTTTTAAATAGGTTAGTTAAAGTTGTGCACTTGTTTTGTAATGGGTAAAAAATGTTAAACTCGCGTCAGGACACGTGACCTGATCGAAAATTCGTAAGACGGATGGAGTTGATTTTTTGTTGATTTTTCTGAGATATAAACTTTTATGTTAGTTTTTCCATATAACACACACACACACACAACTAAAAATGTCATGATTCAGATTAAAGTCTCAAGTTATTGTATTTGCTGGAGGTTTAACGTTACATGTCCATACGAGTATATCCTTGTCATTTTTGACATGAGTCTTGAATTTATTCTAAGGCAAACTATTTGGGTGTATATTTGGGTGCTAATTAAATAAATCATCATCATCATCATCATCATATCAGCCGAAGAAACGTCTACTGCTGGACGGAGCCTCCCCCAATGATTTCCACGACGGCCGGTCCTGCGCTGCCCGCATCCAGCGGCTTCCTGCGATCTACACCAGGTCGTCGGTCCACCGCGTGGAAGGCCTGCATACGCTAGGTACGTTTTTAGGTACACGGTCGCCACTCAGGAACTTTACTACCTCAATTACAATCTGTTCTTCGAGCTATGTGCCCTGCCCTCTGCCAGTTCAGTTTAGCGATTGAATAAATAAAATGATAAAAAAACTAAGTTATTCTTTTATAATTACTATGTTAGCGACCATTCAAGAGACCGTTTTGCCGACCATAATGTTATGAAAAAAAAAGCTTCAGTTAATATGACTTAACAACGCAATTCAGCGAAGTTAGTTCCGGCGTTTCGTCGGCCGCTGCCGTGGCACGCTCGCTTCGCTCGTTCGATTCGCTTCGCTCCTTGCTACCTATATACCTACCTAACCAACCGACCTTGCCCCACCTAGACCCCACCTTTACCTAATCTACTCATGTATCTCACCTAAACCTCAACACTGACTAACATACGGTTACTTCAGATCAGAGTCGTTGCTCTGTGTTGCCTTGTTAATTCATATTAACTAAAGCTTGTTTTCACAATTACATATTATAATCGGCAAAACAGTATATATGTCGGCAAAACAGAATACTTTTATATGCCCACAAACAGTCGCTGACCTAGTTATTTAGAGGACAACTTACTTATTTAGAAGATAAAAACTGCTATTTTAAAGAAGGCGATTCAAAGTTCCTTCAAGGTTTATTATTTCTCTTTATATTTTCTAGAAGTTTATTGTAGAATCTTATATCCACAACCACAAGTAGAGAATAAAGTGTGTTAACAAACTACTAGGTGACTTTTTAGTCGCTGAAAAGGCTTTTTAACATACAGTATGGACACTCCCTGCCGCTCTCTAGATTCCGACCTCACCCCCTCGTCACCCAGATTGATACAGATTTGTTACAGTTTGGTTGTCGAACCTAAAGGATTTCGCCGCCATTATGTATGTTCCGTCATTCGTTTTTTGAAATATCATTTCTGACCCGTTGTATGAAATTTCTAGGGTGTACCTCAGGCCTACAGTGTCTTGTCTGCCTAGCTAGAGAATAAACTTGGAATTCTACATTCCTGTTCTTAATGGTGTCAATTCGGTGATTCGGTGTAACAAGATTTAACTTGTCAGGACTAAACTAAATTAAAACATTCTGTCCTTGTTAGGGTTCCCTACCCATAGGGTAAAAACGAGACCCTATTACTAGGACTCCGCTGTCCGTCCGTCTGTCACCAGGCTGTATTTTATAAACTGTGATAGTTAACAGTTGAAATTTTCACAGATGATGTATTTCTGTTGCCGCTATAACAACAAATACTGAAAATTAGAAAAAAAAAGAAAAAAAGGGGGTCTCCATAAAAAAACGTGTTTTTTTTTAATACGTGAATATACTAGCTCCATCTAGGATGATGGTACTTCAACCCTTTATGTGCGGTTCTGACTCGCACTTGACCGGTTTTTTTTTAATACAGAAATAAAAAGACACAATGCATAAATGTAGTTCTGACAAATAAGTTAAAACTTAAAATATCGTGTTACATCGTATCGTTACCATTGTCCAGTGTTTGAATTTTTTTAGTGTTACAGTTCGTCTAGTGTTTCAAAAGGTGCGGTCGGAGAAAGTCCATTATAACAAAATGTCCGTTCTCAAATTAAAGGTCCTCATTATTGATTACTCAGTATAACCTTAATTACCTGCATATTTATGAGATGATTCGAAACAAAACAAAAAGCTATTATTAAAAAGTGTTTTTGAGATAGTTTTTCAATTTCATAATTTAAATGGATAATATAAGGGTAAATAATGAACGAATAAATTCACTCTTAAATAAAACTGAAATTAAAAAAACTAAAAAACACGCTTTTAAAGCACTTCGAACTAAAAAGTTAAAAATAATTTTTAAAATAACCTTAAAACAATAATGAATAAAAAAATACTAGTATTATTGTCAAAAAAGCGTCGGGCGCTCGATGTATGAAAAATATGGAGCAAAGCGCCCGACGCTTTTTTTCCACAATAATATATTTTTTATTCATTATTGTTTTAAGGTTATTTTAAAAATTATTTTTAACTTTTTAGTTCGAAGTGCTTTAAAAGCGTGTTTTTTAGTTTTTTTAAACTCTATTTATTTTTAATTTTTTAGTTCAAACTTATGAAATTATTATATTGTCGCTGATTCTTGATAAGTCTACAAAGTTTGAATTAAATCTGTCCGTTTAAAGTGGGTCAAAATCGAGTCCAAAGGAGTCGGTTACATACAAACAATCAAACAAACAAACAAACATACAGGTGAAGCTAATAAAAGCGTTGTAAAAACTGGATGGGACTGTGTCAAATAACACTGCCGGCGTTGGTTTAACGTGAAACTATATCGATTTTCCAGTGTAGGAGGACACCTAATGAGGTTTTCTTGTTCCAAGTAATGAGGTTGTACACAATTGGCCGGCTTAACCGGAAACAAAACAGATCTAAGTTTCTTTCGTTACTTACGTCCGTTGCATTACAGTTTTATGTGATTTTAAACACGTTTCACTTCAAGATATTTCTTAAACAAAACAGTTGAAGGCGTCAAAATAAATTATGAACACGTAAATTCCTACTAAAATGTCAAAAAACCTTGCTCGTTTTGTTATGTATAAAATTTTTAATTCATCAAATCTCAAAATCATTAAGTACGCAAAATATGCTGATAACCTATGACGTCATGGCTTGTTATTTCAAATATTTGTTCGGTATTTTAACCGTCTCCGTGGCGTAATAGCTAAAATACATCCGGAGGTCACGGGTTCGATTCCTGACGGAGGCTAACTCTGTATGACTCGGTTTGGTTGTATGTAGTGCATTTTCCCCTGGTTGGCCATCACCAACTTATTTGTCTAGCCGCAAAGAATCAATGTTGACAGCATTGATGTGTTCCAACTTGAAGATAAGGTAGCCAGTACCCCATTGCGTTGGGAAATCTTGCGGTAAGCCCGTTTCCATCTTCGGCATCATCTTCACTTTTTCTAACTTTGTAAGATAATGTCAAGAGCTTACTAATTGTAGATATGAAAAGGTCATTTTTGACAGATGATAAAAAGTATATCAAAATATGACTAGCAGACTTCTAACATTCAAATCAATTATTAGTAAAGGGGGAAATAAAAAAATAAAAACCCAGCGAGCCTCCGGCCTCAGGGCTCGCATTAGGTGGCATAGCCATTTTCCCTCAGCCTCCGTGAGTGAAAAAAAAATAAGGCGGCATAGCCATGTTTCCAAAGCTTTTGTGACTGAAAAAAAAAACGTATTTCCGTCCCTTTTCACGAAATCACTCTCACAGAAATATAATTCTCACATATTTCAGAAAAGTGAGAGAAGAGATGTTACACATACGTATAAGTTAAAATACGTATGAAAGTTATAAACTAAATCAGCATCCTGTACTTATAAGAGTGTCACATATCAACAGTGTCACAGATTAGTGCTAAGATAGGTTTCAATGGAAAGATTGTCGTGGTCGGAGACAGGTACTTTCCGCTCTATAATAACTAACACGCACGGTTTTACAATAGAGGTGACCAATATTTCTTTGAAACTTATTTAAAAGTGGGATATTTATTTTTATGTCGTGGACAGATCGTAAGTGATCTGTCCTGGAACGTTTTGTGGTCGATTGCGTACAGTTGCTCATGTTCCTATCAAGGAGAGGAGCGATGGCTGACTCTCGTGATATACTCGTGACCGTGTGCTGTCCGTGTGAACTGGCTTACACTTGCCAAAGGCATTCATGACATTCGATGATTTTAATGTATAACGTCTCGTGTCATATTGTTTTCGTGTTCTAATAACATAATTTGTTTTTTTTTATATCAAGGATTGGATTTTGACGTTACTAAAATGATTGTTTATTTCTTATTTTTTTACAGATGAAATAATGTACCTCACTATTTTATGACTATCAGAAAGAGTGTAATTTGCACCTATTTTTAATAAATATCTTGAAAGGTTCTCTCTCTTTATTTAAATCCACATTTAGCAAGCACTTGACTTCATCTCACCTGATGGTAAGTGAAGATGATGCAGAAGATAAAAGCGGGCTTACCAAGATTCCCCAACGCAATAGAAAACTGGCTATCTTATCTTATACCTATGTATTCAAGCCGGAACACATCAATGCCACAGTATTACGATATGGCTTACAGTAGCGCAACGTCTTTGATTTCGCACGATGCCGCTCGGCGGGCGTAGGTACTAGCAGTACTGGCCTGTAGCCAGCCTGGCAAACTCGCGGAGTTTGCCAGGCTGTGCCCCGCCGCCCGCTGCCCCGCAAATACCCTTCCGTTGCTCTCCGTAAGTACATTCGTTGCACTACTGTAAGCCCCTATATTGTAACATTGTGTCAATGCTGTTATAAGGTCTAGCGTCCTCACTATCTACACGTTCTCTACGCTTAGAACGCGTTCAAAAACGCTTTCTCTGGCATTTTTTTTCTGGTTGGCTAAAAAAACTGTCTCGTATACAACTAGGTTAGAGTTTTTTAAAATGAATAGAAGCCTACATTACTGCATGTTTATCTCTTAAATTGTCAGGAACGATATTGATTGTTCACAATTATTTCGTCTCCCAAACTTTCGTGCTCCAAGCCGCTTGCCCCGTAACCCTAATATTACTCCATTGTGCCCACCTCTCCGTACGTAGATCAGTTTTAGGTTGTAACTCACCAATTTCTAGATTTTGCAAAGTTATAGCTGCAGTGATAATGCAGGATGTAAATTTAGATGACATTGGTAAAATTTATAGATTAGCATCAGACAGTTGTTTATTTTTCTGCATTTATAGTGATTAGCGTCTGTTCAATTATATTGTGATTCATATAATTTATGAACATAGAGAGTTTACAATTTAGGCTTTAGCGGCTTTTGTAATAGTTAGTATGCAACACCATTGTAGTAATTTAATGACAACCCAGCCATAAAAATGTCACCTCCCTTCTGAACTGTACTCGATAACCTGCAAGACGTGTTCTCTATTTAATTACAATTTAACTAGGTAATTAATACAGTCCATTTCTATATATTAAAGCTTGCTTTTTATTTAACTATACAGCGTCATCTAATATAAATTAGGTACATTAAGTTAAAAACTATATCTGAATGTTGCACGCTTTGTTTACCTTTATAAAGTGGATGGATGCACTTAGACAATAACTACAAATCATACTGTTAATGTATATGTCGCAGTAATCTGGTTAAATCTGCCATTTGATGGAAAGGCCAGCCCGTACATTGAATGGCGAAATTCAATTGAATGACTCGGCCGAACGTTGATTGAACAACCGTCACTCAACGTTCAACTAGTTGACTGATTGTAAGCTAGCCCTTTGAACATGGCGGACGTAAAATCCCATACAACGAAAGAAAGTTGGCAAAAATTAGTTTTTTCTAAAAAAAACTAAATGAGCGAGCGAAGCGAGCGATATTATGTTCTGTCAGGTTTGATTGATTATACAGTCAAAGAGCCTCGCGAAGCGAGGCTCCCCCCATGGACAGCAGAAAGCTTCGCAGAAGAAAAAAATCATTGGTTTTTTATTTGGAGTATATTCGGAATATCCCATTCAACGACTTGGCCAGTTGTCCTTAAGTCATTAATTTGAATGTCGCCATTCAATCAACAGGCTAGCTTCTTGGGAAAAGGTTCAGTTTCATGAGTAGAACCCTCAATTAAAGAGAACAAAATGAATAAAATTACACTTACTTATTACTTTTGGAATGAGCCACACATTTGGTGCCAAAAACTAGACAGGTACGTATGTACTGTAGATAATATTTAGTTTTTCTGTTACTGTCCTTTTTTATTTTACCTGTTTTTCAAAAAGTGTATTGAAAAACGTCGCCTGCATTTGTAAACACTCACCTGCGACACGGGCTTAAAAATGTCACTCGCTTGCTATTTACTTATATACCGCCCTTCTAGCGTAAATAACTAAAATAGGTACACAAAACATTGTACATACCTTGCATATAGTCCATATTTAGCGCCACGGGCCCCGCCACCGCCGATCTCAGATTTAACAATATTTGTAACAAAATAAACGCCACGGTGAAATTTAAAAATATAAGTCGAAACTTATCTATGTATTTCATTACTGAACTCATTATATAACTAAAGTCACTGTAGATTTTGTTTTCACTATGCTCGTCACTGTCACTGGGATTTTGGGTGAACCCTGGATGGCTGTACGGCCATATGCTAATGGGAGGGCCCATCTTGGTTGATTTGTGTTTTGTCGGTTTTCAGGCTATGACTGCGACGGTGACTTCATTTTTTGGGTGCCTGCAAAAAAAAAGAAAAATAAAGTTTTAGCACGGAACAAGGGAAAGTTAAAAAAAGGAATCGGACACGACTTCAAACATAAAATAAGACTGCATGAAAAGCTTGTATAACTTTATACTTTATTACTCTTTAATATGTACATATCTTTATTTTAACTAAACCCCCGTATTGGTGACATTTTAGTGCCTTACTTCTTTGATTTCAACCTAGGTCTAGAGTTTAGGAAGCGCGCTTCTTCTCCCTTCAAGGTTACACGCAAAATAGGTGCATCGTTTTCCTGGTTGCGGAAACCAGCCAGCCCCCTATAACCACACCTTGGACACTTCATACAACGGCCGGCCAGAAATGACATTTCAAAAAACAAATGATGGAACAAACAAAATGGCGGCGAAATACGTTCGAGAACCAAGCTGTAACCAATCTGAATCAACCTGGGAGACGAGGGGTGAGGTAGCAATCTAGAGAGCGGCAGGGAGTGTCCATACTGTTATGTTAGTACTAATATATATACTTTGCCCTAACTATAACGAACCCTCAAGGATCCCGGTCCTGCATTGCGCTAACCTTCATCAGGTCGTCGGTCCACCGAGTGGAAGGTCATAAGTCTGCCTATTGGTGACCGTAATTGGTTCCCGTGCGCGGTCGCCAGAGAACTTTACTACCCCAACGGCCATCTGTTCTACGAGCTGTGCGCTCTGCCCTCTGCCACTTCAGTTTAGCGATTAAATAAATAAAATAATAAAACACTAAGTTATTCTCTAAAGTACTATGTTACCGACCATTTAAGAGCATCTAAAAGTACTGTTTTGCCGACCATAATGCCATAATGACCATAAAGCGAAGTTAGTTCCGGCGCTTCCACGCACTGCCACTTAAGTTTAGCGGTTCTGAGAGCTACGTCAGTTTCCTTGGTTCCTTCTAAGGATCCCCTCGTTTCTGATCCGATCGCGTAGGGAGACTCCGAGCATAGCTCGTTCCATCACTCTTTGGGTGACCGTAGCCTTCTTATGAGGCCCATAGCGTTAGTACTAATATATATACTGTGCCCATAGTAAGCGACCATGTCTCAGTTTCGTATGTCATCACTGGAAACATACACTGGTCATTGGGCAAAGACCTTAGTCTTGAGACACTGCGGTATTTGGGACGTGATATTGCGAAGCTTCCCGAACGAACGCTGCCCAGCCGAATTGGATTGGAAAATTCGAGTTACTTTTATCAAACTATCAAAAACGACATTTTGTTTTGTAATTGTTCGTGTTACGATGACATTGTCTTTGACGAACTTACTTATTTTAATTTTAACGACCGTTCCTGCGCTGTCTGCATCCAGCAGCTTCCCGCGACCTTCACCAGATCGTCGGTCACCCTTTTGTTGTGCTTTTTCCAGCAGTAGACGTTTTTTGACTGATATGATGATGATGAATGAATCCAAAATTGAAAATGGATCAAAATATCAAATTTTTGTGCTTTTCTAGGTGTAATGATTTTGGTATTTTATTTTTGATAGTGTCAAATGCCTATTGGCGTTATTAAACCTGATTATGTGTGTTTTGGCGTTTTATTCTTAACTAGTGGATGCCCGCGGCTTCGCCCGCGCAAATCCCGTTTTTTTGGTGTTCTCGTGGGAATTAGCGGTTGCCTACGTTTTCATAACTGTCTGTATTCCAAATTTCAGCGAAGTTTGTTCAGTGGTTTCGGCTGTGCGTTGATATACCAGTCAGTCACCTTTTCCTTTTAAATATACAGATTATGACAGATAGTTAAAAATTTATTTTAATACCGTTTAGTAGGTACAATGCGCACTAATTTTTACTACAGTTGCTCGAAAAGTGGTACTTTATATGCTAGTTTACTGTGCGCAAAATTGATTTTACCGCACAAGTTTTTTTTTACTTTGCCGTTTTTCTTTTATTTGTAGCTCTGAGAAACAAGAAATTTCTAGAAAATAAAAAAATGTAATAACCAACGATACGTAATCTTCTTACGACTTTTGAAAGGAGATTTTTAAAAGAAATAGGTTGTTCCTCGGTGAGGTAAGTAAGTACATAACGCTAGCTGATTAGATTCACTTTAAGTTATATCTTTGTGAAGAAAGGAGAATAAATATGAATGAAGCGCATTGGTTACACCAAGGAAAAGGTCATCAAAGAGGTTTTAATGCTTACAATAAATATCCCAAGCCTTATTGTAATCTTTATATGGTAATATTTAAACAAAACTTACGCATGCGTACGTGTTCCAAGATTATATAAGGCGCAATTTTAGTAAAACTGAATTGAGTTGTTTTAGTTGTGAATACGAATAAAATTATGAATAGTTAATATACGCGTAATAAAAAATATACTTATATGTGTATGTACAGGAAAAAACAATGTGAGATTACTCCCCGCACATTTAAAATGAGCCACAAGTGCGTAAAATGAACTTTTTAATACAGTTGCTCAAAAAGTGGCGTATTGCAGGGACGTATAGCGTTCGGGATGTGGGCTATTACATACTCGTGCTTTTTTTTTACTTTTCCCGAAATCGTGCGTTCTCTTTCCCAACTGTCAAAATAATGTCTATTAAAAAGAATAACTAACCATGAAGTTTTTACTAAAAAAAACATAGAAGTTTTTATGATTCATGCAAATACGTATATTTCTAAAAAGAAGCTACTAATTTGTTTCAATATCAGATTTAATGAGTTAGGTTAGGTTTCATTTCATTTCATCTCATTAAATTTCATTTTCATTTCATATCAATAAAAAAGTTCTACTGAAGACTTGGCTGTATGGGCATAGTTCCCTTTGCCTACCAGAATGGGTGAAAAAAAAACTCTGCTTATATTCTACGGTTGGCGCCATTTTCCAGAAGTTTTCTTTGCGAGTTTAGTTGCAAAATGAGTAATTTCGACCCTAATTTTTTTGAATTAACACCACCGGAACTCAGTATAATTGCACAAAATGCTTCGGAGAACATTTTACCGGAAAAGTCAAAAAGTCGCTACATATCTACATACGACGAATTTATTGCGTGGAGAGAAGAGAAAAAAGCAAATAGTTTTTCAGAAAATGTTATGTTGGCATACTTCTCCGAACTCTCAGCAAAATTAAAACCTTCTACGTTATGGTCGAGGTTTTCGATGATAAAAAGTATGCTGAAAATAAGGAACAACGTGGATATAAGTAAATACCCAAAATTAGTAAAAAGTTGAAAATATTAACATCGAATGAAGTGCAAAGGTTTTTGAACGAAGCTCCCGATGAATTTATTATTAAGTAAGTACTTATATTTTTCTTTAGTATTCAGTTTACGAAATCGCAAAATACAGTAAATACATTATTTAAAAAAATATTAATCAAATCCCTTTTTTTGTAGGTTGCTCTGATTTTTGGCGTTGTTCGAGCTTGCCGCAGAGAGGAGTTAGCCAATATTCCTTTAAAAGATATTGAAGCCCATGGAAAAATGCTACTAATCAAGATTCCGAACACAACAAATAAGATACCGAGAAGCTTTGTTGTTGAAGGAGATTTTCTTAGAATAGTGCAAAAATATATGAATTAGCGGTCCCAAAAAGTAAAAACCGACCGTTTTTTTCAAAATTACCAAAAAGGGAAGTGTACAGCTCAAGCAATCGGGATAAACAAATTTGGTAATATGCCAAAAGAAATAGCTACGTTTCTTGGTCTGCCGGATGCTGAGTATTATACTGGGCACAGCTTCAGGAGGACCTCTGCTACATTATTGGCAGATTCAGGAGCCAATTTGACGTCCTTAAAGCGACTAGGAGGTTGAAAATCAGACAAAGTTGCAGAAAGCTATATTGGTGATTCATTAAACAACAAACTAGAAACTGGGAAAAAATCACACAATCCATTAATTTAAGGTCCAGTCCGTCTCCTTCACATGTTGAATAGAACGTTCGTCCATCTACCTTCGTTGATAATGATAATTCATCAGATCCAATTCCATCAACTAGCAAACGCCATTTTATGACAAATATACATGAACAATCATACGAAATTAATAATAGTTTGTCTCAAACAGTAAATATGCAACCTAAAACTTCCCCAGTTAGTATAAAAAACTGTACCAATTTCAATTTATATGTGAATTGTAACTTTTATAAGAAATAAATGATTAGTTGGTTGAGTTTATTGTGTTTTTTATTTTTTTATTAAATTGCTTCATTTTTTCGCAACTGTATTAAAAATAGTCGTTCAGTACACGTGCGGAACCGTCATTGCAACTTGTTCCGAATGTCAATTTGTCGAAACCCTTTGCAATGACAGCCTTTCCGCACTTGTAATGAAATATACTATTGATTGCCGAAACCTTGATAGATATGGGTAGTAGTGGACGATTTTCGGCTGATATGATGATGATGATAAGATATTTACTATTCATAACAAATACAACTCATTTCAGTTTTAAGAAAATAGCGCCTTATTTTAGCTAGGCACACATACGAATGCATAAGTTTTTTTAATAATACCTTAAATAGATTACAGTAAGGCTTGGCATAATATTTATGCATTAAAACCTTCTTGGAAAATACTATCTCCGTCTGTCACAGGCCACCGTGGTATTAATTCTCCTTGCTTCACAAATATATAACCCAAAGAGAATCTAACCAATTAGCGTTATTAAAAAATATAATAACCGAATATACAGAATCTTCTTTCAGACTTTTAACATTAGAGGAGGAACGTGGAAAGAACTGTATCTCGAGGTTCTGTATCGTCGCTTATTACATTTTTTTATTTGCTATAAATATCTTGTTCCTCCGAGCTAGAAATTAAAGAAATGGCAAAGTAAAAAGCACGTGTGTGGTAAAACCAATTTTGCGCACAGTAAACTGGCATATAAAGTACCACTTTTCGAGAAACTATATTGTAAATATGTTTATGACAACAAGATGAATCGACTAATGTTTAGATAGGATCTTGATGAATCATAGTATTTAAGAGTGTAACCATCTCACGCCCACTCAGAGCGATGACCAAAGCTGGCCACAAATTTTTGATCCGAGGTCTTATCTATACGTACATCTTATCTTTAATATAAAGGTATATGTATACAGGATGTAACAAAATTGGTGTAGGACCCGTTAACTGATAACATACTGAACACTTTCCCCATGAAACCCATAGTTAATTCTCAAAAATATTGGAACCTGCTGGTCGATTTGTATGAAGAGGTAAAAATAAAATTGCAATTTCAGAAAAAATAATCGAACAAAAGTTATTTAATATAACGTTTTTTAATCAATTTTCACATGTATGACTTGAGAACGGCTCGACCGATATGAAATTCAGCAGCAGCCTTTTTTAAATTCCTTATAAAATTTGAGGGTTGCGCTCGATTTCCCTGAGATCCCATCATCAGATCCTGAACTTGGTGACAATGGGACTACCTGGGAAGTATACCCTTTCAAAAAAAAAAAAACAAATCGGATCAGGCGTCTACGAGTAGTCGGTGAACATACATAAAGAAAAAACATTCCGACGAATTGAAAACCTCCTCCTTTTTTGAAGTCGGTTAAAAAGCGTAAAACTTGGTGCGGGTAACGACAAATGATAAAAAACTGGCCAAGTGTGAATCGTACTCGCGCTAAGAGTACGAACAGAATGAAAAAAGATCTGTCACTCGCGTTGATGGCATTTGTTTGAAATGTAAATATGTATCACTGTCATAGTTGTGTGGAGAGGTGTGGTCATACGGAACCCTCGAAGCGCGAGTTAGACTCGCATTTACTCAGTTTTTTCATTATATTTTTAACGCTCAATAGATAGAGGATCTACCCTACGATTTACGAGGTTAAAGTAAGTCCCTCGAAGCGCGAGTTAGACTCGCATTTAGTCGGCTTTTTTCATTATATTTTTAACGGTCAATAGATAGAGGATCTACCCTACGATTTACGAGGTTAAAGTAAGTCCCTCGAAGCGCGAGTTAGACTCGCATTTAGTCGGCTTTTTTCATTATATTTTTAACGGTCAATAGATAGAGGATCTACCCTACGATTTACGAGGTTAAAGTAAGTCCCTCGAAGCACGAGTTAGACTCGCATTTAGTCGGCTTTTTTCATTATATTTTTAACGGTCAATAGATAGAGGATCTACCCTACGATTAACGAGGTTAAAGTAAGTCCCTCGAAGCGCGAGTTAGACTCGCATTTAGTCGGCTTTTTTCATTATATTTTTAACGGTCAATAGATAGAGGATCTACCCTACGATTTACGAGGTTAAAGTAAGTCCCTCGAAGCACGAGTTAGACTCGCATTTAGTCGGCTTTTTTCATTATATTTTTAACGGTCAATAGATAGAGGATCTACCCTACGATTTACGAGGTTAAAGTAAGTCCCTCGAAGCGCGAGTTAGACTCGCATTTAGTCGGCTTTTTTCATTATATTTTTAACGGTCAATAGATAGAGGATCTACCCTACGATTTACGAGGTTAAAGTAAGTCCCTCGAAGCACGAGTTAGACTCGCATTTAGTCGGCTTTTTTCATTATATTTTTAACGGTCAATAGATAGAGGATCTACCCTACGATTAACGAGGTTAAAGTAAGTCCCTCGAAGCGCGAGTTAGACTCGCATTTAGTCGGCTTTTTTCATTATATTTTTAACGGTCAATAGATAGAGGATCTACCCTACGATTTACGAGGTTAAAGTAAGTCCCTCGAAGCACGAGTTAGACTCGCATTTAGTCGGCTTTTTTCATTATATTTTTAACGGTCAATAGATAGAGGATCTACCCTACGATTTACGAGGTTAAAGTAAGTAGATAAACTTCGTATATTTTCCACCATGTCCCTGCGCACAGCCTAACAGTGTTTTTCAAAATTGCAAGTGATTACCGCCTCGATGACCTGCCGACGGGAGTCGACACCTCGACCTGATTCCCAGGACAGATTCTAGGGGCCACTCGGGGCCCTGAGTCGATTATCTTTGTGTGAAGTAAAATCACTATGTAATGTCGCTTGATCTCTATAATTTCATAATATGATGAATGTACGTTTTGTTCAGTTAATTTTGTCAATTATTCTACTTTTTGAACAAAGAAATTAAGGTGTTTGCGTCATTGGCCTAGCAGAAGTCTTGCATTAAAAATAGTAGGTAACCTACTGTATTTGAACGTCGAATATTCCGTATTTTATAAAAAAAAAACTTTCGATACTTATAAGATTTTGCTGAACTATGTAGGTAAGTTGTTGCAAATAATATATTTTAATATTCACAAGTTTGCTAAAATTTTGTTTAAATCTTTACCAATAATAATGTTTATTGATTAATGGGCTCATAAATAAAATAACTAAACGAAAAATTAAAAATTAGATAAAAATGTTTTCTATGTCACTCACAGGGTCAAGACGAATCTAACGACACCTCGCACTCCAAAATCCATAAAGCCGTTTAGGCTACAGAGCGTGCCAAAGAAATATACATACATACACTCGAAAAACGTAACCCTCCTTCTGGCGAAGTCGGGTAACAAAAGCTCCTCCTCACTTAAAGTCGTCAACTAAGGGACCTTCTTCGCCTGAATGCGGCCCTGTACGGCCCCAGAACAGGCTGAGCAGGATCTCGACAAATAACTGTAAAGCCGTTGCTCTTCCCACCGCTCACTTGGGCTAGGGCTTCAGATAAGGGACCTAAAATGCAGACATGTTGAATTTGCAAAACAAAGCTGACTACTGATGCTGACTTTGAAAGGTTTCGTTAAAAATTTCTTATGGGTGTAGACGTTTATAATGTCACAGATGAAATACCAGTCACTACAATGTTTTATAGTTGTAAAACTGAACAACTTGTTCTATTTTTCGGTGATCGCAAAAATATGGGTTTCCCTTTTCATATATATAAAGTAAGTTTCATATAAACATCACGAGCAACGATCACATCTTAAAGTAATGTACTTCAAAAACTATCGATTTCCTACCAAAGATCTATACTCAACATGTAACCTACTTTCTGTAAGAAAACTTTATATTCTTCAATTATCTTGAAAAAAACATAAATCACTTCCCTATGATAGCAACATTTTAAACAAAAGAAGGAAAGACATTGTTGACCGCCGCTGTATAGTTAACACTACATTTGCCAGTCATAATTATAAATGTCAATCAGTCTTTGTATATATAATAAAATAAACAAGATTTTGAACATCTATCCCCTCGAATTATACGAATTAAAAAAACACACACACACACACACACACACACACACACACACACACACACACACACACACACACACACACAGAAGAACACACCGGAACACACACATCACACGTTATTCATAGTTCTTTTATTATTTATTACATTTCTTTTTTTTCTCTTTTATGTAAATTTTTGATGAACATTGTTATGTTAAATGTACTTCTATTTGATCTGTTTGTTTGTTTATTTGTACTTAGTGGTATGGAAGAACTGGGCATCCTGTCACAAGTATCTTGTTTACTTTAAAGGATGTCCAAACACAAAATATTATGTACAAACTACCGTTACAAAATAAACAATTTTTGATTTTTTATTTTTTGTTTATTTTGATAAAGTTTGTATATAAAGTTGGACCGGTCGTCGTGGAAATCCTTGGGGAAGGCCTTTGTCCAGCAGTGGACTTGTTTCGGCTGAATGAAGTTGAAGCGGTCGTAGCTCAATGGTACTGAAACACGGTCACAATAGCTCAAATAAAACAGCTCGTTCCAGCGAGTGTTTTTAGATCAAAACGAACCGCGCGTACTTTAATTAGAACCGGAGGTGTTGAGAAAGAAAGCTACGAAAATTAAGCGTTTGGGTGTAACTTGAGCAGGGCGAAAGTTTGGTGATTTTCAATTGACAAATCTGTGCATCAATTATCATATCAGCTCATATACGTCCCCACCGAGGGGCTCGAGCCTACCTTGAAAATAGGGCGATCGGGTCTTAGTCGACGACCACGCGGGCCCCGTGCGGGTTGGTCGACTTCACACACAACCTTCGAGTTTCTTCGCAGGCAAGTGCAGGTTTCCTCACGATATTTACCTTCACAGTAAGAGCGTCGGATAAACGTACATATGAAATCGAAATTTGAAAACACTTGGCAGGATTCGAACCACGACCTCCCGGACAAGAGGTAGCGGCCCTTGCCGTTACGCCACCGACGCTCTTGCATCAATAACTTTCATAAAAAAAAAGTAAATCGGTTTGATAGGACTGCCGGGTGCACTCGAAATAGATTTCATGTTTTTTTCACTTATTTAATAAGGACGAAAGTTAGGTGATTTCCAATGCTTAAAAACAAATCTATGCATAGGTACCTTTCATTAATAATTGAAAACGCTAAACACGTTAAAAACCGACTTCCATCGCAACAACTTAGTACATTTAGGCATTATTATTTTTGGTTTTTGTTAATTTTCTAATAAAGTACTACACCGATTTTGAAAAAAAATTATATGGGACCACACAGGAAGCACTACCTTTCAAAAATTTTGCATGCAGGTAGCCTGTCACTGGGAAGGACTTAGGCTACTTTTTATTTCGTGAAAATAGCATAGGCCGATGCAGTTTCTGAGGAAACTGAAAAAATAGTCTTTAACATCGCAACGGAACAAAACATTGTTGTGATTTTTTGAACAGCGATGGTTAAGGGAGTGGGAAATGACATAGACTGCTAATCAGAATAGCCCGATCTGAAAAAGGGATCTGGAGAAAACTAATAGGGCAACTCACTCTCAAAGACAGTCATAAAAACGATGTCCACGCGGGCGAAGCCGCGGGCAAAAGCTAGTATTAAAATATGTGACAAAAATGATTGTAAAATGGCCGTATCTTTTTATTGCTTTGACTTATGAGCTTTATTTTTTACAGCTTCAAGAGACAAGTAGATAGGTTTGATATTAACTGCAACTTGTTACCTCGACGCGTTACTGAGAAAAATTTTCTTCACAGACAGACAGACGGAAAACAAAGTGTTCCCATAAGTGTTCCTTTTTCCTTTTGATGTACGGAACCCTAAAAAATAAAGGTAAAATTGAGAACTTCCTCCTTTTTGGAAGTGGGTACTTTTATAATTACTTTTCAATCTTCTAAATTTAATAAGTAATTTCCATTTTCCAAATTTAATAAGTACTTTTTCATCTTCCAAATTTAATTAGTACTTTCCATCTTCCAAATTTAATAAGTACTTTTCAATCTACCAAATTTAATAAGTACTTTTCCATCTTCCAAATATAATTAGTACTTTTTCATCTTCCAAATTTAATAAGTACTTTTCCACCTTGATGACTGACACGTGCAAATCCACAGGCTGTCACTAGTTCAAAATGCGTCGTACAATTTGTAGACGTGATGTGTACGCCAAATATTAATATGCGAACAATTTATGCCATTGTGTGTAAATTTTGAGGCCTGTTATGTAATGTGACCGCCAATCAAAAGTTTGAACTCGTAAAAGCTCTAAATAGCATGACGACAAAGTACTGTTAGGTACCTACATACTCGGGCTCACAAATGTCACTCGTTTGTTATTGACCTTTTTACAACCCTTGTATCATTTTTTTTTATTATATCAGCTCATATACGTCCCCACCGAGGGGCTCGAGCCTACCCTGAATCAGGGCGATTAGGCCTTAGTCGACCACGCGGGCCCAGTGCGGGTTGGTCGACTTCACACACAACCTTCGAGTTTCTTCGCAGGCCTGTGCAGGTTTCCTCACGATGTTTTCAATCAATCAATCAATCAAAACATTTATTTCGGACAATGTTTTCCTTCACCGTTAAAGCAATCGGTAATGATATGTACTCGTACGTAAGTTTTTTTTGAAAAACTCATTGGTACATTGGCCGTCCAGATTTGAACCCGGTACCTCTGGTTAGATGGGCCGAGTCGTTACCGGTTGAGCCACCGACGCTTGTATCATAAATAACTATTATCGACTTTCTTGGACGCTTTTTAGGGTTTCGTACCAGGTAACGGGACCCTATTACTAAGCCTACGCTGTCCGTCTGTCCGTCTGTCCGTCTGTCTGACCTTTTAAAAGCCTTCTTTGAAGGTGACTAAAACTATTTTTTTTCTATTCACAATTAAAAAGCTCTTGGTATCATCTCACCTGATGGTAAGTGATGATGATGCCGAAGATGAAAGCGGGTTTCCCAAGATACCCCAACGCAATGGGAGCTGGCTATCTTATCTTCAAGATGGAACACATCGATGCTGTAACCACTGATGTTTGGCAGCAAGACTTAGACAAGATGGTGGTAGCTAGCCAGGCGGGCTTTGGAAATGCCCTTCCATCCACCAAACCGAGTCTTACAAGGTTAGACAACGCTAGGAATCGAACACTCCCTCTGGACCTCCTGATGTGCAGCTAATGGTCTTAACCACTACACCACAGAGGTGGTTTGACTTTTAAAAGGCCGTCTTTCGAAGCCGACTAAAACTACCATAGAATATGTGTACCAAAGTGGCGCATTGTTCAGTTTTTATAAACCTCACTTACTTAATTCAAAAACCATTTCGAGGTATAGCTTCTGCAGTGATTTTCCAATTATTAGATTTCAGAAGTTTTGAGAGACTTTTTTTAGTTTTTTTTATTCACCTCTTGGCAAAGTATACTGTATATTAGTACTAACGTACAGTATGGAAACTCCCTGCCGCTATCTAGATTGCGACCTCACCCCCTCGTCACCAAGATACAGATTGGTTACAGTTTGGTTGTCGAACGTATAGGGTTTCGCCGCCATTTTGTTTGTTCCGTCATTCCTTTTTTGAAATGTCATTTCTGGCCCGTTGTATGAAGTGTCCAGGGTGTGTCCAGGTATCATCTTACCTGATGTGACCTGAGTGACTGTGATGCCGAAGATGGGTGCGGGCTTACCAAGATTCCCCAACGCAAAGGGGATCTGGCTATCTATCTTCAAGCCGGAACACATCAATGCTAATAATTTGGTATATTTTGTAAAAAAAAAATGAAGCTTGCCCTGGATTCACCTACGAGGACGTCCCTATGGTATTATACACGATTAAGTCCATGCATAGTTGATTAGGCCTGAGAATTGCTAAACTTAAGTGGCAGTGGGCGGGGAACATAGCTGGTGGCCGTTAGGGTAGTAACGTAACGGTATAGGCAGCCCTCCCACACGGTGGACCGATGACCTGGTGAGGGTCGCGGGAAGCCGCTGGATGCGGGCAGCGCAGAACCGGTCGTCGTGGAAATCTTTGGGGCAGGCCGATGTCCAGCAGTGGACGTCCTTTGGCTGATATGATCCTCGGATCCTTCGGATGATGATGTTTGATAAAAGAAATACAAGTAAGGCTTATAATAATATATACTTTTTTGAGAGGAGTTCTTTCTCCCACAAGAAAGAACTCCTCTCAAAAAAAGTATTGAATGACAAAATTATTATTAGAAGCAGAAGCGCGCGGAAATTTAGGCATTTGTATATTAAGCCACTAATGACGTGCGTACGTTTTCATAAAATTAATTAAAAAAATAACCGGGCGTTTAAAATTAAAATCCTTCAAATGAAATTCTCAAAATGGTCTATATTTTCAGAAAAGTAACTTTATCTGAGGGGTTATAAATATTATATTGAACAATACCAATTGTGGCTGGCGTATTTTCTAACAAATTTCATAAATAAAAGAAGTGAAAAATAAGGGGACCCCAGGGGGACCCGTTTTTTAAAGCTTATGTTTTTGCTCTGTTTTTTTTTTGTTTCTTTTCCCTTTTCAGGGCAGGCTAAGGCTCATTGGCCATACTGCCTTGTCCTCAGTACTTTTTTTAAGCAGTATTAGTTTAGTCTTCAGTAAAAAGAAAAATCACAGTTTTCAGCATCATTGTAATTTTTTCACTGGTGTACCTTTTAAAGGTTCATGAAATACAGACCGCTGACAGACAGACGGACAGCGGAGGCTTAGTAATAGAGTCGCGTAGTCCCGTTCGTCACCCTTTGAGTGTCATCATCAGTATAATTTAAAAGCCGTGCTCTTGTCGGCATAGCTCTTTCCAGGTCTCTCTCTCCCACACTAAATATAAAATAAATAAATCTTGGAGTGTACGGAACCGTAAAACATTGTTAAAATTATAAATTCCATAAAATTGCCTGGTGCCTAGCTAGATAGGTATTTTTTATGCGCCATTACATCGTTAACAGCCCGCATGGAGCGACTGTTGCGAAATTTTTATCAGCCTATATTTGCGTAGTATAAATAAAGGATTGGTTAATTGTAACTGTGTTTCCTGTTACTCTTAATTACATAAGTATTGGTTTCCATGTAAATTATACCCAAAAGCTTAACAATTGTGAATAAAAAAAATAAAAAAAACATCGGCCTCAAACGAGAACGTATTCAAGACAAGATTAAAAGACTGGCTTGTCGAGCAGACGCTTTATAATAGTAGTTATTGAAAATGTTGCATAATAAGGGTTCTTAAAATACGAGTTTTTTTATAGCATTACACGAGTGTTTTAAGACCAAATTATGTGCAGTTTCATACACCACTTTATGTAATCTCATACATTGGGATTGAATCAACTAAAATACAAAGATCAAAGTTAAGAAAAAATCCCACGAAATTCAGTAAGTACCTACAACAAAACGTGTCATAGCGCTGAACCCCAGCGCATCACCGCGCTTGCACTGAAGCGGACGGTGTCACAGACAGTAAAAACAATGCTTTCACTGATCTCAGACATTTTTAAACAAGAATGAAATTTATCCACGAAATTGAGTATCTACAACAAAATTCAATGAAAAACCAACACATCACCGCGCATGCGTTAAAGCGGGCGCTGTCACAGACAAGTAAAAATTGGAATGAAAACTTTTTGTATTGCTGTAAAAATGGCGCGAACCGCATGTGCGTTTTAATAAAAAAATAATTATATGGTACTTCGTTGGTGATATTATCTTTTTGGTTTAACTTGTATCGTAATGGAAAAAAAATTACATTAAAACATTATTTCTTTAACAAAATAATGTTATAATGTTTTTTTTTTTTTTAATTACGGTATTGTGTTTATAAAGTATGCCAATATAAACTCGTTTTGAAGAAGATAATGCGAACTTTACGATATGAGAGTAGATAAAGTAAGTGATTTATTTAAGTGAAAATTTAGTTGATTTTTAAATATTCATATGTACTTATTTTTTATTTATTTTTCTGATGATTTTGCATTTTGCATTGTACCTATTATAAGTATAAATTGACATTATTTAAATTTACAAAACTTTAACGTATAAAATGTATTTTTGTCAATAAATGAACTGAACCGAATGTACCGAGATCTTACACACCAAAATCTTATCGTACATTATGTATTTTTACCAATAAATGAACTGAACTGAACCGAATCTACCGAGATCTTACACTAAAAAATCTTTTAGATCTCAGGTAAAGAAACAAACATACATACATCACATCATACATACAAACACTCCAAAAACATAACCCTCCTTTTTGGGCAGTCGGGCAAAAAAGTAAAAACCTAGGTCTTTAATACCTACCTACATAAGTGTAGATACCTACAATTTTACATACGAACGCCGGGCCGCATAGTTACTAGGTTGGACTTATTTCGGGAAACGATCTCGCTCTTCTGTACCTCTTGTATTAGGGTTCCGAAGTCAACAAGGAACCCTTATAGTTTCGCCATGTCTGTTTGTCCGTCCGTCTGTCCGCGGCTTAGCTCAGAGACTATTAGTCTTACCAAAAATCTGAGATTTGGCATAGGTATACATAATAATCACGCCGACAAAGTGGTACAGTAAAATCTTGAAAAACATTTTTTGTAAAAAGGGAGTGACTTTTTTGTTGACGTACCCTATCGTGTGGAGTACTTATTGTTGAATTTTATTATTATTATATCAGCTCTTATACGTCCCCACCGAGGGGCTCGAGCCTACCCTGAATCAGGGCGATTAGGCCTTAGTCGACCACGCGGGCCCAGTGCGGGTTGGTCGACACCTGCACACGCTTGCGAAGAAACTCGAAGGTTGTGTGTGAAGTCGACCATTGTTGAATAGGTCATTCAAAACTACTGAAGGTTCGCTGAAACCATTTTCCGATTCAGGGATCCGTTTGAAAAATATGAATATTAAGACATAAAAAAAAAGACATAAAAATTTTATTTACGAAGTTATCTTATCTAATAAGTACAAGTTAACTGTGACCCCACACTAGGCTAGGCCTGTCTCGTGGCGGTCAAAAGAACATTAACATAAAACAAATTTAACAGGTGGCGGCCAAGCAACTTAACAGAAACTACTTATGTGATTATTACAAGAAGTGGAAAACAACAAAAGATTAAAGAAAAATAATATAAACAAAGAACATATAACAGAACATTGTGTGTGTGTGTGTGTGTTTCTGTGTGTGTGTGTCTGTGTGTGAGAGTGAGTGAGTGTGTGAGTGAGTGTGTGTGTGTGTGTGTGTGTGTGTGTGTGTGTGTGTGTGTGTGTGTGAGTATGTGACAGGAGGCTACTATGTATTTTACTGAACAATTCTTAGAAGGCTCTCCACATCATCATAATTCATGTCTTGAAGCAAACCCCGAATAACAATTTTTATTTTGGTTGGTGAAAAATCTTTCACATTGCAAAGCTTAACAATTTTTAAATTAAATTGATAATTTTTTTTAAGTCAAAAGTCAGTCAAGTGTCCCTCCCCCCCCATCCCCTACCAGCTAAATCGCTATTTTAGGACGTCTGAAAAAAAATGTAAATAGTAGGTCATAATGCTAATTTAAAAGTAAATCTATCACAGTTAATTTAGGAATAGGATTCTTAGTTTAGGAATAGGATTTGTAAAAGTTCATTGAAATTCCATACAAAATGTTCTGTTACTTTTTTTTTATTTATCCTCAATTAATAAGCCCTTGGTATCATCTCACCTGATGGTAAGTGACGATGATGCCGAAGATGGAAGCGGGCTTACCAAGATTCCCCGACGGAATGGGGATCTGGCTATCTTATCTTCAAGCCGGAACACATCAATGATATCAAACATAGATATACAAATATACAGATATACAAACTGCAAATATAATTTTGTTTTTAAAATATACATTTTTATATACCCTACTTAGCGCGAGTCCAACTCGCACTTGGCCGGTTTTTTTATCTTGGTGTGTACCAAAACCAATATTATTATAATAAAAGTGTTACTTACCTACCTTTATGTTTAGAATGTATAGGTATGTATGTATACAATGATAATAACTTTACTGTTATTGGGTACATCCGTCGTTATTAAAAAACCCGACACAAGTGCGAATTAAACTGGCGTGAAGAGGGTTCCGTCCGTACGTTGATTGAGACATTTTACTATGTTACTTTAAATAACCACCTTTTTAACCGCCTCCGTGGCGTAATGGTTAGTCCATTCGCTTCACACCAGAAGATCGCGGGTTCGATTCCCGGTGGGGTCAACTTGTAAGACTCAGTTTGGTTTGTGGTAGGGCATTTTCTAAGCCCGCCTGGCTAGCTACCACCATCTTATCTAAGTCTTGCCGCGAAACATCAGTGTGTTAAAAACATGATGTGTTCTGGCATGAAGATAAGATAGCCGGTTCTCCATTGCGTTGGGAAATCTTGGTAAGCCCGCTTCCACCTCCGGCATCATCGTCACTTACCATCAGGTGAGATGATGCCAAGGGCTATTTATATTAATTATTTGAGATTCTCTCAATAAGCCGTTTCCTATGATATGTAACACGATATAGTTTTCAAAACTTTTTATTGTAATTCCTCATTTTCCCCCCAAAAATATAAATTTACAATTATATATTTACGTTACACGACCGTCTTTGGGTCATCGACTTAAATATGTGTACCAAATCTCAACTCAATCGGTACACTAGTTTCATATCAAATTAGCTGTGACAGACGGACAGACAGACATGTGAGTGATCCTTTAATGGTTCCGTGTGTTCCTTTATAGATACGGAACCCTTAAAAATAAATAATATTATACGTTTCTGTTTGATGGCCATGATTTATCGTGAATCATGATAATAACGGCAGAGAAGTATCAAATATAAATGACTGTGAATTGTTTTTCACGGTAAGTAGGTGAATCTTCGGTCAAGATGAAAGTTCAGAACAATGCCTCCTACGATGAAACTTAAGAAAGCTATTATTCTTAGTACTGACCCGAAAACCAACTTATTGTTTAACAAAAAAAAATCAGTATATATAAAATTGTATTTATCACTGACTTTATTTCCTTTCCCGTAATTAAACAAAGATATAGTTACATATATAAAGAAATTCAAATTAGGTACCTATTCTGTAATGCAAGTATTGTCCATTCAAAACCAACTTAAGTACTGCAATAAAATTTAAATTTGCATTCATTTTTTACCGATATTTGTACAACTTGTAAAACTGGACCACTTCACTTAATATCCGTTGCCGTTATCCTCGGTTTTCATACAAAGAAATGCAAATTGGATATTTTATTAATATTGCCAGTTTTGCCGTGACGAAATAATTTGAATAAAGAAAGAATGTCAGCCTTTCTTGGTGACAACAAAATCGGTCAGCCGCGGACGTCGGGTCGGATTCCATACGGGACCGTGTTTCGATCATTTCACTGACCTACATTTCAGTCACAACAACGGAACTCGTCGTGAACATAACCTAAACGCACGCAAGAGAAACTTTTTGGAAGGAACTCAAACTTTTTCAATTGACAGAAAAAAAACTGACGAGAGCAAGGAGGTTTTAACAGTGGTATCTGAGGTAGTTATTTTATCATGAATAGTAGTAGGTACTATGGATTGGTCTGTTTTTTTTTCCAATAGTCTCTGACTACTAAAAAGAAACGCAGGAGAATTTTTAAACGATCGATGACCCTAAAGAAACATGTAGGTAATTAATTTTAATCGTATCTATAAGTACGTAAAGAGTATTCCAGAAGTTGTGATAAAAAAGTAGTTGGTGTTTTAAAGTTTGCTTCAGTGCACGCAGTGTTTATTTGCGGTCTGGTCTAGGCTCACATATGCCTTTCGAATTAGTTTTATTTGTTTGAACTCAGGTAGGAAGAGCAACAACCTATGATTGCAGGGCCGTTATTCCCGATCGTCTCGACTGCACACTGATATAAGACTTTGTTAAGGAAAAACAGCATCAAAACTGCCTGGACATTATACAACAGTATCTACATTATAATTCAAAATTATTGTTCAAGTTTAGTTCAAAAGATAAGTGTATAGCCAAAATACAATAATAGAGCCTTGAAGATCCACAACTAAACTAGTTACATGTGAAAAAAGGTTGTAAAAGGATCATTAAAATACAACGGTGCATGATAATCAATTTTATATTCACCTGTTTAACGGATGCCGGCCAAGACGAAGCTCTCACAATCACAGCGAACTCATTATCCACCGCCACTGAGGAGTTAACAGTTATTCGTACTAAAAGCCGATGATTAACAGGTTAGGAAGCTCTCTACAAGTTTTATTTAATTTTTAAAAAATATTCAATTTTTTTTATGATTAATAATTTTATTTCAAAATCATGTAAGAAAAAAAAAGATTTAATTTTGACATATTCGCGAACGCGCGCTTTTTTTTTAAATCGAAGCGGGCAACGGTCTTTCGCCGCGGAGCCTTGACCGTCGCGCGACTGCGTTGTTACTGAGCAGGCCTTTGGTGCAAGCTCCCTCGTTCTCTCCTCAACTCATGTAAATTACTTTCCAACAGTTAGTTTTCGCTCCGCTGCACTGATTCCGGTTAGTTTTTTCTTGAGAGCTTTGCCTTTACTTGCAAAGATAACGCGATAGATAAAATTTAAACACGCTTTTGTTTTTGGTTTCGTCTTCAAAAGAGGTCGGTCAGGTAGGTTTAAAGCTTTATCGAACTTGACCGATCTTACCCAGCACCGCTAACAAAATTACGTTTGTATCTTGATAGATGCACAGTAAGGGAAAAAACCGGCAAAGTGCGAGTCGGACTCGCAAATGAAGTGTTCCGTACCATCGTACTAAATATTTCAAAAAATCGCGTTTCTTGTATTGGAGCCGCCTTTAATTTTCATTTTATTTGTTGTTATAGCGGCAATAGAAGTACACACGCAGTGAAAACTTTAAACGTCTACCTATTACCATTAATGAAATATACAGCCCACTGACAGGAAGGACGGACGGATATCGGAGGCTTAGTAATAGGGTTCCGTTGGACCCTTTGGGTACAAAACCCTAAAACGAACCGTACTTACCTAGAGGGAAAGTACCCATCTTAAATTAGGTTGTCCAGTTCAAACTTGCCGCTACGTTTGAAATCACTTTTCTCAATAAAAACTATGTCCACGCGGGCGAAGCCGCGGGCAAAAGCTCAAAAACTGGTGAATAAAATCAATGAACAGAACGTTCATGATAAAAGAGCAATAACAAGTGAAAAATAATGACAAAAACAAATTGAAAAGAAAATAATACAAAACAGATCGAAAATAAACAAAAAAGCATAAATTCGTCACACATCTAACCTAGCAATCAGCTTCAAACAATTTTATAACTAAATTTAGGTCGAGAAAAGGTACAATCTTTTCTTTTTTATCGTGTAACACAGTTAACTATGCTATCCAAGGGATAGACGGCGATTGCCTGGTGTTGCAATTAGTATCGCATGGCCACGTGTAGGGCATTTAGATTTACACCTACGGACGTGTGCAAAGGAGTATTTAAAAATCCGTCGCCCCGGGCACAAGAAAATCCGCCCCTCTAAGTGACAAAAACCGGCCAAGTGGGAGTCGGAGTTGCGCGCTTAGGGTTCCGTACTGCCACATGATAAACGTCACCTTATTCTGTAACCTTCTGTTTGCATGTTCTTAGTGGTTCGTCACCCTTATTACCGCTAGTCCGACGCGCACTTGGCTAGCTTTAATATTTTTCGATGAACCAAAACTCCGGCTGCCCCTCACCTCTTGCCGCCACGGGCCAAGTGCCCCTCTAGACATAGGGTAAATACGCTTCTGGACGTGTGCAACGCGACCGACCTTCAAACACATCTGTAATTAATCAGACGTGCAGGTTTCCTTACGATGTTTGTAAGTTTCGAAAAACTCATTGGTACATTGGCCGTCCTGGTTCGAACCCGGTTCTGGTTGAGAGGACCGAGTCATTACCGTTGAGCCACCGACGCTTTAAAATAGGTAGTAAAAAGGATTTAGGATAGGTAATACAATGTGGGTGCCGATGGATGCGGGCAGTGCAGGACCGGTCGTCGTGGAAATCCTTGGGGGAGGCCTTTGTCCAGCAGTGGACGTTTTTTGGGTGATATGATGATGATGATGAATACAAAACATAAATTTAAAATTTAAAAAACTCCTGACAAAAAACCTCTAAAGAGTAGAAAATATATGTTTTGGCCCTTTCAGTGTATTGTAAACTTCACACCGGTGTCGCGTAGGGGGACCGCCGGACTGCTAAGTTGTGAAATTATAAGTCACTAGCTTTTGCCCGCGGCTTCGCCCGCGTGGACATCGTTTTTATGACTGCCTTTGAGGGTGAGCTGTGTGCGAGCCTCGGCCAGCGTGGATATTAGTTTTCTTCAGAACCCTATCCCAGATCGGGCTATTCTTTAGCAGTCAATGTCATTTACCACTTCCTCAACCATCTCTAGACAAAAATCACAATGATCCGTTATCCCGTTGCGATGTTAAAGAAATGAACCAAAAAAATACTATTTTTTCAGTCCCTCAGGAACTGCATTGGACTTTTTTTTTACGGGACAAAAGTAGCAAGAATAAAAAGTCCTTCCCCGTGACACAGGCTACCTGCGTGCTAAATTTCATCAAGATTGGTCAAGGTGTTGAAGCGTCAAAATAGGTAACAAAGAAACATATTTTCACATTTATAATGTTACGACCCGCCTGCCACCCGTTATTTAAAGGCATACGCCAGTCCCTGCATTTTAAATCTGTAAAATATTAATTTAAATTACATGCTCTAAAGGGCCATATTCACCTATATTAAATGCACAATGTATTTAAGGTACTTAATTGGATAAGGATTAATGCTTTATTGCTTAAAATAGCTTCGTAAATAAGCCGTTATTTCTTAAAAATGGTTATTGTGGGTTATCCCTAAGAGATAGATATTTACCATCGCGGAATTTTTTGTAGACCTTTTTAAGGTGTACAATACTGTAGTACATTATTTTGATCTATCTCGTAGGGTTTAGCCAACGTTTGCAATGTAAGCGCAAAAAATGTGTTTATTTACGACATCACATTAGAATCCTCTAAAATTATCAGTGTTTCTCTACTACATTATGTATGTATGATACATGTAAACCTTCCTCTTGAATCACTCTACCTATTAAAAAAAATCGCATCAAAATCCGTTGCGTAGTTTTAAAGCTCTAAGTATACATAGGGACAGACAGACAGCGGGAAGCGACTTTGTTTTACGTAGTGATTAGTTGTAATATAATAATAATAATAATAGGTATTTATTTCAGACATAGTCCATAATTGGTTAGTAACATTGGTACTTATAAACTAGTGTTAGTAAAAAACAATGGGAATAAATCAAATAATTGAGATGGTCTCGATGGAGCCGTCCGCCACAGGGGCAACGCCGGTCTCTACTTGACTGCGTGCAGCCGTATCCAGCGCCCCAGTATCGGAGAGTCCCATCGGTCCACTAAAGTGCACAGGATGCTGTTGGTACTGGCGCGCGTTCGACTCATCAATGAGGCAGACCGCTTACGCATAATAGCCTCGAAGCTGTCAGTCTTTGCCTCCGCAAACATGCCAGAAGCACTGCAGAAGCGCGCCAGGCCCATCAACACCCTGAACGCGTTATTGTATTGGACTCGCAAGTCGCTGTATGCTCTCTGCGTGTAGCTAACCCACAGACTGCACGTGTAGAAGGACTGGCAATATGCTTTAAAAAGCGTTACCTTAACCTCTTTAGAACAACGTGAGAATCTGCGGCCCAACATGTTGCATCGAACTGCCAGCGACCTGCGCTCCCTCTCAATATCAAAATGACAAAACAGATGTATTTCGAAAGGTTTATTTTATTTACTTTTTTGTGTATGTTTTTAAGTCGGGAGTTTCTCAAATTTTTAAATTATGTTTTATTTCATGCTTTTTAAACTTTACGTATCACAAACACGATACCTCTGCTGTAAGTTGGTGAGGAGTGGGGTATTCTGCAGATTTCACAAGATGCTGCATGGTCAGGTCGAAGTTACCATGTTCTATTTAACACCTATTCATTGAGACTATGCCAATGAGCCAAAACACGATACCTCTGCTGTAAGTTGGTAAGGACTTGGGTATCCTTCAGATTCCAGGAGATGATACAGCGTCACGTCAAGGTTACCATCATTACCAGTTACCATGGTTTCGCAATATTATTACAGTTGTAGAGCACCAAATTTCTAATCGATCAGACCGTTATAAGTTGCCCACATACCTTTATCACCTAGATAAGATCTGATGATCTTCAAATGGCTGAAGAGATCTTCATAAATTATAGCTGAGGACCAACTCGATCACGTCAGCTTTCAAACAAAAAAACCGTATCAAAATAAAAGTTTAAAAAAACTAAAAACTGACTTCAAAATGAATTCACTCAAAAGTATGAAATAATATAATTGTACTTAAATACACAACATTAACCAACAATAACGAAATCAAAGGTGGTTACGAATTAAATTAGGGGCTTTAAAGTTTTTTGTGGTCGGTCCAGCACACAGTTACTTACGTATCAAATGTTTTAGATTCGATGGTTTGGTGAAATACCTTTGAGTGAATTTCATTTTGAAGTCGGTTTTTAGTTTTTTTAAACTTTTGTTTTTATTTTCTTTATTTTTAGTGATAATGCCATCTATCTAACAACGTTAAACCCAATCACCTACTCACCAATAGGAATTATCAAATCATAATACATGTGTTTCATTAACAGATACAAAGTCCTGTGGCTTCCATCATCATCTCAGCAGATGATGATGGACGATTTAACTCCATAACATGAAAGTTATGGAGTTAATCGTCCATCATAAGCTCATCTGAATAAACTGAAAGAATACAACCTATCCGTCTGTGCGTACCTACGTATATATCTATGTTTAATATTGAAAGAATTTTCCTCCAACTCCTAACCGTTAAGGAGTTGTACCTTCCTTCATCAGCTTATCAACATGAGATGATGACTAACAGACGCAAGTATTTTAATAGCTTTAGAAAACATATGAATCACGTAATTTGAGGGTTGCTCTCGATTTCCCTGGGATCCCATCATCAGATCCTGACTTGGTGACAATAAGACCCCCTCGGGAGTGTACTCTTTCGAATGAAAAAAGAATTTTGAAAATCGGTCCACAATTGACGGAAAAATCGGTGAACATACATTAAAAAAAATATATACAGTCGAACATAGTACCTCCTCCTTTTTAAAGTCGGTTAAAAATCGATCCATTCGTATAAGAACTACGATGCCAAAGACAGACACACAGATATTGAGATATACCGGTCTAAATAAACACATAACAGTTAAGTATCCTAATATATTATAACAAGTGAATATGTTTTTATTTGCTTGTTACCTTTTCACGCTTCAACAACTTAACCAATCTTGATATTTGGTATGCAGGTAGCCTGTGTCACGGGGAAGGACATGGGCTACTTTTTATCCCGTGAAAAATACTCTTTTTTTTTATGTGTAACATCTTTGCTCTCGCTTTCCTGCAATTTGTGGGAGTGATTTCGTGAAATGGGACGGAAATGTGTACCATATGTAACAGGAAGTCGCGTTTTTTCAGGCTTTAAAAGCGCGGAAAAGGCAAAGGTATCTATGACCATACAGCCTAGTCTGCCGTATCTTTGCCGTCCTTTTTTCAGGCTTTAAAAGCGCGGAAAAGGCAAAGGTATCTATGACTATACAGCCTAGTCTGCCGTATCTTTGCCGTCCTTTTATAAAGTACTAGCTGATTCCCGCGGCTTCACCCGCGTGGACCACATTTCTATGACTTTTCGGGGGTGCGCAGTGCGCGAGCCGCAAGCGGCTCGCGAGCGTGGTAAAAAGTAGCCTATGTCTTAACCCAGGTCCTAATCTGTCTACCTACCAAATTTCAGCCAAATCCGTTCAGTAGTTTTTGCGGGAAAGCGTAACAGACAGACAGAGTTACTTTCACATTTATAATATTAGTAGGGATTTTGTCACATTTTACACATCATATGCGAGTACTGTAGGTCTCGCTCGAATTTTTTTTTTCATTAACATCGCAAGTGAACAATAGATTGTTGTGATTTTTTGCACAGAGATGGTTGAGGTGACAATATTTACTAGTTAGCACATACTGACATAGTTTCCGTGGGATCTGGGAAAACTCATTTACACGTTCGCGCACGTCGGCGTCGCAACGGATCAACGGATTAAAGTAAATTTTGGAGTTTTATCCTTAAGAATTGATTTTCATATATAAGCCCGGAGTATGAAAATTTATGAGGAGTAAAATCAGACGTTATGCGTTATGCTTTGGTTGTATACTCGTAGTATGTGCGCAACTTATTTGGGTGTATGTATGTATATTTCTTTGGCACGTCCTGTAGCCTAAACGGTTGATGGATTTTGGAGTGTGAGGTGTCGTTAGATTTGTCTTGTCAGAATTGAAAAAAGTGGCCGCCATTTTGAACTTTTTAGTTACTGGACTGATTGTTTCCAAAATCAATATCTGAGTCCTTTATAACGAATCCGAACTGAAGTCCTTTATAACGAATCCGTTGTCAGAATTGAAAAAAGTGGCCGCCATTTTGAGCTTTTTAGTTACTGGACTGAATGTTTCCAAAATCAATATCTGAGTCCTTTATAACGAATCCGAACTGAAGTCCTTTATAACGAATCCGTTGTCAGAATTGAAAAAAGTGGCCGCCATTTTTTGAACTTTTTAGTTACTGGACCGAATGATTCCAAAGTCGATATCTGAGGGTCCTTGAAGTCCCTAATGACGAATCCGTTATCAGAATTGAAAAAAGTGGCAGCCATTTTGAATTTTTTAGTTATTGGACCGAATGCTTTCAAAATTGTTTTGTTTTTAGTTCATCAATGCTTCGATCGTGGCGAGGAAGTTACATACGAAAAAAGGACAGGGAAGATCAGTAAGTATAACATTAGCAAACGTATTGAACTGCTTATTATATCATTGAAACGTAGTCTCACTTACTTTATATTTTCTGTTCTTATGTTACGCCGATGTTAACCAATTCACACAAAAAAGATCTATAATGGCGCGATTCTCAATCTTATACAATAGATTTGGCCTGGATTCATACAGCAATCGCATCAATAACATGTTTTATTCATGATACATGATCGAACAAACGATGGAAGGAGTACTTTGAGCATCTGATGAACGAAGAATTTCCCAGTAAAGAAATGCCATACATGCCACCTACCGAAGGACCAATCAACTGCATATCACCTGAAGAAGTTAAAAAGGCCTTATTTAAAATGAAATACCACAAGGCCACCGGTCCAGACCAAATACCAGCCGATCTCTGGAAGAAACTGAACGAAGCCGCACTACCCTGGCTTACGAAACTCTTCAACCGTGTTATCGAAGATGGTAGGATACCAGAATCATGGCGCCACAGTATCTTATGCCCTATTTACAAACAAAAAGGTGACATTGCGCAATGTGGCAACTACAGGGGAATTAAGCTCACTTCACATACCCTCAAATTGTTTGAAAGGGTCATCGCCGCCCGCATAATTGATCTATCCCATATAACGGAAAACCAGTACGGCTTTACACCTGGGAAATCGACAATCAACCCTATACAGACCATCAGAATTGTAATGGAAAAACACCGCTCTAACAAAGAAAATCTATTTCTCCTATTTATTGATCTCGAAAAGGCCTTCGACAGAGTCCCCAGAAATTTGGTGTGGCAGGCGATGAGAGCACAAAACATCTCGGAATACTACATATCACTAGTCCAGGATATGTATAAGAACACGACAACTAGTGTTAAAAGTCCGGCTGGCCTTAGCGAGTCCTTCCACGTCGAAGTTGGAGTCCATCAAGGATCGGCTCTGAGCCCACTGCTATTTAATCTGTGCATGGACTACATCACACGAGATATTCAAAAGCCAACACCCGAATGTATGCTCTACGCGGATGATATTGTGCTCATATCCAAAAAATCTGAAGACCTCCAAGAAACCCTCAATCAGTGGGTAGCACACATAGAAGACCATGGACTACGCATAAGCCGGAGTAAAACCGAGTACTTGGAATGTGACTACGGAGGAACAGAAAAAGTGGGTGTCGATATCTACATAGACAACTTAGCCCTGCGTAAAGTGGACCACTTCAAGTATTTAGGCTCTGTGCTCACTCCTGATGCAAACGTGCATAGAGACGTGGACCACCGAATCAACACCGCCTGGCTTAAATGGAGATCACTGTCGGGTGTCCTCTGCGACCGCAAAATGCCGATTCAGGTCAAGGAAAAAGTTTACAAAACGGTAGTAAGACCAGCCTTAACTTATGGAGCAGAGTGTTGGCCTTCAAAAAAGTACATGAACAGAAACTCCATACGAATGAAATGAAAATGCTCAGATGGGCGGGAGGAGTAACTCGTATGGACAAAGTAAGGAACGAGTATGTCAGAGGATCATTTAAGGTAGCACTAATCGCCGAAAAAGTGAAAGAAAGCCGACTACGCTGGTTCGGCCATATTCTAAGACGACAAGACGAACACCCTGTCAAAAAGGCCCTAAACATCCCTGAACGACCACGAGGGAGAGGACGACCACCGGCCACCTGGTGGTCAAGTATGCAGAAAGAGATCCAGAGCGAGAACCTGTGTACACAGACAAGCCAGAATAGAACTCTCTGGCGCAAGCGTACAAGGAGACCCGACCCCAGATAAACTGGGAAGAGGGTTGGACAAAGAAGAAAGATTCATGATACAGCTGAAGGACGTCCACTGCTGGACATAGGCCTCCCCAAGGATTTCCACGACGATCGGTTCTGCGCTGCCCACATCCAGCGGCTTCCCGCGACCTTCACCAGGTCATCGGTCCACCGCGCGGTCGCCACTCGAGAGCTTTACTGGCCCAACGGCCATCCGTTCTACGAACTATGTGCCCCGCCCACTTCCACTTAAGTTAAGTAATTCTGCAGCAATTAAGCAATTAAGTTTAGTAATTCAGAATTAATGCAAATAACATAATATTAATTAATATATACAGGGTGTAACAAAATTGGTGTAGGTCCCGATTACTGGTGGTTTTACTCGTCATACTGAAAAACTTTCTCAAGGGAACCCATAGTCAATTCTCCAAAAAAATTTGGAGCCTCCATACCAAAAGGCACAAAATCGAACTCTCAGCTGATCGATTTGTATGAAGAATAAAAAAAAATTACGTTTTCAGCAAAGTCGTAGAACAAAAGTTGTTCAGTATGATGAGTAGAAGCCACAGTTAATGGGACCTATACCAATTTTGTTACAACCTGTATATTATAAAGAAAAAAGATTAAACGAGCGACTTAAAGTTTAAATTTAAGGTTTCAATAAAAATAAATATAAGTTAAACTAAATGCTTTTGTTGATATGATTTGCTTATCTTGCAACTACGAGTATTTAAGGAATTTACATGATTTATCGTTTTCAGGGAACCCAAACAGACATCAAAAATTTCTGAGACTGATGAGCAAGGAAAATCTGCTGTCGTAGAATTGAACCCTGTCATTGAGTTAGTAACTACTAATTGGTTTACTTAAATTCCTTAAAAATGGCAAACTTTGATGACAAGCGGGAACTGTAACCTACTAATACCACTAGACACTAAATTCCTATTTGTTTTAGAAATCCCTACTAATATTATAAATGTGAAAGTAACTCTGTCTGTCTGTTACGCTTTCCCGCAAAAACTACTAAACGGATTTGGCTGAAATTTGGTAGGTAGACAGATTAGGACCTGGGTTAAGACATAGGCTACTTTTTACCACGCTCGCGAGCCGCTTGCGGCTCGCGCACTGCGCACCCTCGAAAAGTCAAAGAAATGTGGTTTACGCGGGTGAAGCCGCGGGAATAAGCTAGTGTTGAATAAATTGGGGAACACCTATTAATAGAAATAGAAAAACCTGAAGATAATTTCGAAACTATTTCGGGACGACGAATTGTTGATTTAAATTACTTACTTGAAGAATTGCAAAACAAAGCACATCATATAATGATTTATTTGAATGTAAGGCAGGAAATTTTGAACTTATTGGCGAAAAAAGAGTTGTCTTTTGTCAGTATTCAAATTTGAATGCAATATATTAGAGAGAAATTTGTCTTGTTAAGTCTGAACGCGATAATAAAAAATAAAAAAAATTGAAACGACCACAGGTATCGTGGCTTCGGGAATTAGATACACCCAATTTTAGGATATGTTTGCAGTCATGGATATTCAGTATTCTCTCATAACCATTACACAAAACTTCAAGAAGCTGTATTTGAAAAATGGGAAAAAACTGCAGCCGATTCCATGGCAACTGCGGCTGAAAAGGAAAAAGAAATGGCAATTTCAGAAGGTCGAATTATAAACAGTATTCCAGAAATTGACGTATATGTTGATGCGTCATGGTGTGCGTGCACGATCTTACGTCTCCAATTAAAAAGCATCGTCAGGAACTGCGACTATTATTGGAAGAAGAACTGGTCAAGTTTTATACATTGGCGTGAAAAACAAGTATTTCCTTGTGTGTGCTCGAGCTCAAAATAAAGGTGTAGCTGTTACTGGCTGACCAATTTCAAACGATACTGGTTTTTTGGCCCGTTAACCGACTTAAAAAAAAGGAGGAGGTTTCTCAATTCGACCGCATATTTTTTTTAATGTGTGTTCGCTGATAACTTCGTCGTTTATAAACCGATTTTCATGATCTTTTTTTGTTGGAAAGGAGATATTCCAAGGATAGTAACATAATAAGCAAAACAAGGATCTGATGATGGCAAAGTGGTAAAATGTTTGTAACTTCTAAAATAAGAGAATGATAAAACTAAAAAAAATATATGATGTACATTACCATGCAAACTTCTACCGACAATTGGTTTTAACGAAATCTAGTAAGTAGTTTTTTTTAATTCGTCATAAATCGTAAACCGCAATTTACCGTTCATTCAATCAACTCACATATAAAAAAGTGAAAAATGTGTTTTTTAAAACGTGAAGATACTAGCGCCATCTAGTAAGATGGTACGGAACCATATGTGTGCGGTTCTCACTCGCACTTGGCTGGTTTTTTATTTACTGAGAACGGAAAACAAAACAAATATCTTATTACTGTTGATCACTATTCAGATTTTTTTTTGAAATAGACAGGCTAAAACACTTCTCGGCAAAGGAAGTCATCAATGCATGTAAAAAGAACTTTGCACGCCATGGAAGTACTAATATATATACTGTGCCATGGAGTACTAGAATTGGTTACTACTAATGGGGGCACAAACTTTGTTAAGCAGGAGTTCAATTTTTTCTCTTAAAAACGCTAAACACGTTAAAAAACCGACTTCCATCGCAACAAATTAGTACATTTTTGCATTATTATTTTTGGTTTTTGTTAATTTTCTACTAAAATACTACACCGATTTTGATAAAATTTATATGGGACCACACGGAAAGCACTAGCTTTCAAATAAAAAAAGAATCATAAAAATCGGTTCACCCAGTCAAAAGTTCTGAGGTAACAAACATTAAAAAAAAAACATACAGACGAATTGAGAACCTCCTCCTTTTTGGAAGTCGCTTGAAAATGGAACCGGATGTCCTTGTGTGATATAATGTGATTAACAACGTTGTGTTTTGGCTTGCTAAAGACATTCATGGGTCTCATTAGAGTACTCCTCCAATAAGTATGCGTAGGGACTGGATACATCAATCGTCCTGACGGTAGGTGAATCTGATTGCGTCACTGAGTCGTCATGGGCAGTGAGTCCTGTAGTACCATGAATTTATTTGTTGCAGTAAATCGCCTATTTACGTGCATCCGTAGAGCGGCAACTTCCGAAGACAATTTGTTAACTTGATATAACATTTCAAGAGCAGCTGCGGCGTCGGTATACTGCTCGGTAAGCTTAGATTGTAGAGAGGTTGGCTCATTTCTTTACTGGATCTTTAACTCGTGCCTCTTGAAAATAATTAATCGGTGAGACCCGCTGGTGGGAGGCCGATTAAAAACTTGTACACTCGTTTATAGATCCAGGGAAAATCTAGCGTGAAAACGATCTTCTCGTTCTCGAACGCGGTGCGATGCGATGGCAAATCACGCTGGAAACTTCACGTCGTCGGCTGCTGGCTGGCTCTTCTAGGTCACGTCAGCTGTCGGGTTCTTCCAGATCACGGCGGCTGTGAGCTGCTGGTTCTTCCAGAATACGTTGGCTCTTCGGCTGCTTGCTGGTTCACGTGGCCTGCTGGGCTGTTTGTTGGTTCTTCGTCGGGTGCTGGGCTGCTTGCTGGTTCTTCGTCGGGGTCACCAATGTTGCGATGTCTTTTTGTTGGGTGAGGTGCAGCGAAACCAGGATAAACGGTGACTACTTAAATAAGATTAATATTTTCTGGTTATTTAAACTAAATTCTACAATAAAAAAAATGTAATAAATGAATGCTTAGTAAATACGAATCCAGCAATCTAGTAACCAAAATATGCTTATGTTCACCTACATTGTTATTAAAATCACTAGAGAGTAAAAAAGATTTCTGGTATAATCTTAAAAGAAATACCCCAAATAAAATCAACAGTAGCCCAGTTCAACGTTTGTTTTCTAGAAGGACTATAGTGGTACAGTTCCAATGACTCTGTAACATTTGAAACCAGAAGTTATCGCGCATGTACCAGAAGACATTACTAAAAATAAGGAGAAGATATAATTTTGAACAAAAAAACGACTTCAAACAGGATACTAAGGTTCCCCTCGACTTCCCCGGGATGCCATCATCAGATCCTTGTTTTGCTTATTATGGTACTAACCTTGGAATGTCTCCTTTTCAACAAAAAAAGATAATGAAAATCGGTTTATAAACGACGAAGTTATCCGCGAACACACATTAAAAAAACATGCGGTCGAATTGAGAAACCTCCTCCTTTTTTTTAAGTCGGTTAGCGGGCCAAAAAACCAGTATCGTTTGAAATTGGTCAGCCAGTTTCGGTACAGTCACAACCCTCTCTAAATAAACATTAGATACCAGGTAAAGTAGTTGATAGTCTCTCTGACAGGTCTGTCCTAATAAATATTAAAGATTCTGTATATACAGGATGTCCAGTAAATATAGGTACAAACTGAAACTGGGGATAAATCAAGTCATGACCTATCCGAATTTAAAAAATTATGTCTAGTAAAACTTCAACCGTTTCCGAGATACTCGTATGGTGGGTTTTTTGAAATTTCCGTAAATCACTACTTTTAGTCAGTTTCAGGGATGCTACAGCTGCAAATGAAGGTATTTTGAAATACTTTATTTTGATTTTTGTTACTGAAGAACTAGACTATCAAATGCATTGCAATATTTTTTTAAGAAGCTACCAGTTCCCCGGAACAAAATAAAAATATTTTAATTTTTACCCATTAACACTGCAATGTCCCAGATTTACCTAGCTTATACTGTAAAATAAATGCACTACGCTAGTCCGGACCATTGCTTTAAAAATTTGTACATTTTGTACAGATTCCGAAATGGTATAATACTTATCATTGTTCCTAAAACAGAAAAGATGTAGCGATTTAGTTTCAAAACGAACCCATTTTGTAATAAGTAGTTAGGTTTGAATTTCGATTAGAAACCTTTTTTTAATTAATAATTTACTGCTTTTCATGTCATGTTGGCTATTTAAAAGATAAATTAAATGTTGACCTACCTGACGGCTACATGAATATGCACAATTTTCACAGTTGGTCGCTTGAGAACCCGCAACTGATAAGAGAGGACAGATCGCAGTATCAGTTCAAACTAAATTACTGGACTGGAATACTCGATGGCCAAGTAATAGGCCCATTTGAGCTGCCTGGCTCTCTAAATACCAAAAATTACCTACAGTTTTTGCAAAATGATTTACCATTATTAATGGAGCATGTTAATCTGGAATTGCGGCAGCAGATGTGACTTCAAAATGATGGGTGTCCAGCCCATTATGCTAGAAGAGTCAGAGAATATCTGAATAGCAATTTTCCAAACCGCTGGATAGGGCGCTTGGGACCAATTTTGTGGCCACCACGGTCACAAGACCTCAAGTACAGTTATTGGGGCTGCCTGAAGGCAATGGTGTACAGATAACCAATAACAACTGTAAATCAACTGAGGCGACGAGTTGAGGAAGCCGCTCGCCATATTAGTAACGAGGGATTCGCTCGTCGCTTAAAGCGATCTTTTATTAAGAGGTGCAGAGCGTGTATCTTGGCACGTGGCGGTCATTTTCATCATTAAATTTAAGCGTGTATTAATAAAATATGGTCTAAATTTTAACTTGTTTCATTTCCTATCTTCGAAATAGCCAACATGACATGAAAAGTAGTAAATTATCAATTAAAAAAAGGTTTCTAATCGAAATTTAAACCTAACTACTTATTACAAAATGGGTTCGTTTTGAAACCAAATCGCTACATCTTTTTCTGTTTTAGGAGAAATGATAAGTATTATACTATTTCGGAATCTGCACAAAATTTACAACTTTTTAAAGCAATGGTGCGGACTAGCGTAGTGCATTTATTTTAAAGCATAAGCTACCAAATCTGGGATATTGCAGTTTTAATGGGTAAAAATTAAAATATTTTTATTTTACTACGGGGAGCTGGTAGCTTCTTAAAAAAAATTGCAATGCATTTGATAGTCTAATTGTTCAGTAACAAAAGGCAAAAAAAGTATTTCAAAATACCTTCATTTGCAGCTGTAGCATCCCTGAAACTGACTAAAAGTAGTGATTTACGGAAATTTCAAAAAACCCGCCATATCTCGGAAACGGTTGAAGTTTTACTAGACATAATTTTTTTAAATTTGGATAGTTCATGACTTGATCTATCCCCAGTTTAAGTTTGTACCTATATTTACTGGACACCCTGTAGACGGGATTTATCACAAATTCTTCCTTCACCATTATCCCCTGTCAAAATCAAGTCTAATACAGTTGACATTTTACAATCTCAACACCTTTGTACTCAAGTTACTGGTGAATCAAACAACCTGGATCCACCGGTTCAGTGTACTACATCACACACAACTTCAAGTGACACATTCATTTCACAGATGAATACACAACTCCAGATTCTTCAAGATTCTTTCAAGTAACATTAATAACATGACACCAGATTCCCCAGATATTTCATCTCTTTCAAGTAACATTAATGTAAGGCCGAAGAGGGGCTAAGAAAACCAACATATTTAAAAGATTATGATTGTACATAATTAACTTTTTGATATCCTATGTATTGATGTGTAACATCTTTGCTCTCGCTTTCCTGCAATTTGTGGTAGTGATTTCGTGAAATGGGACGGAAATGTGTAACATAGGACGGAAATGTGTAACAGGAAGTCGAGTTTTTTCAGGTTTTAAAAGCGCGGAAAAGGCAAAGGTATCTATGACCATACAGCCTAGTCTGCCGTATCTTTGCCGTCCTTTTTTCAGGCTTTAAAAGCGCGGAAAAGGCAAACGTATCTATGACCATACAGCCTAGTCTGCCGTATCTTTGCCGTCCTTTTATAAAGTATTTTGTCACATGTTACACATCATATGCGAGTACTGTAGGTCTCGCTCGAATTTTTTTTTAAACTCTTTATGTTGTTGTATTACTTCTCACGTTATTATATTCTGTGTTTATGCAGTTAGTCATACAGAATGTATAATCGTTCCATTTTATTTATTTACTTTTATTATAAGGTACTAGTAGTCATCTATCAATGTTTGTGTCATCTATTATATTTAATTAGATGTCTGTGTTAAGTTGTCACTTTGTATTTGTAAAAAAAAAGAATGTGAAGCACTGGCGTAGCTAAAAACTAAACGCACGGACTCGACTGATAGTCCGTGACATTTTCGGCGCCCGTGGCAAGACAACTAACTTTCCTGTTCCATTGTAAAATTCTTAAATAAATTGTGACTTCATCATGGAGTTTTTTACTAATGAAAACAGGTGTGCACTTTATCCAGAATCTTTATGTCGTGCTCATCGAAGTAATATGTACAAGTACAGTCGAGGTCAAAGAAATCTTTTTAATTGAGTGTTACAAAAATATATTTACATTTAAATAAGTTTACACACTACATGACAAAATCATACAACGCACATGACAGTTTCATCTTTTCACTTAATGCACCAAAGTTTGACTGCACACGGGGCCTACATGAGCCAGAGACGCCTCTGCGTGCCAAAAAAATAAATAACATCTTATGTTACAATGTATCCTTTACTCACGAGGGGATCAAGACAAATCTAACGACATTTCAAACTCCAAAATGCATCAAGCCGTTTAGGCTACAGGGCGTGCCAAAGAAATAAATAATCATAAATACACACACTCGAAAAACATGGCCCTCCTTCTAAATACATACATACATACATACATGAGCGGCCTCTCTATTAACAAAATAATTGCTTGCTGAAATACCGGCGCCTTGGTACTTGCCGCCGCGGCCTGTGCGACGCTTCTACTCAAAGGATGTCGGCCAACACGAATTCATCGAAATTTTTAAGTTCCAGAAGCATTAAGAACCGATTTTCTCCAAAACAGTGCATTCTATGCAAAAAGTGTGCATGACTTAAAATGATACATTTGACGAAACCTACACAATACGCTAATAAAAATGGAAGGTTATTCTGGTATCATAAAATCATTGGGTTTTTTTTTTCAAAGCCCAGAAACAATCAGGGCTATGAGTGCCGGAATGCTTGGCATCGGTGGCACTGCGCGGGTGCTTGCCACGCCAGGCCTCAATAGTGATGCCCGGCATGTACAGGAGCTCCACGATGGCGTAGAGGGCAGCGATGTTAGAGGTCCGCCGGATCTGTACGTAAAAGAGACACCCAGGGCGTCCTGCGCGCGCCCGGATGGCCTTTACGTGCTCCGCCTCGAAGCCGTGCTCGGCTAAGGCGGCGACGATCTCGGCGGGCTCGGTGGTGGAAGGGAGGCCACGGATGGCCGCCTTGAGGGGCCTCTCGGCCGGCAGCGTGTACGAAAACCAGCTTATCTCCGGCAGCGTGAACAGGTACCGCTGCACCATGCGGTACTCGTCGTCGTCCTCGGGGGTAAACCGGACCCCGTAGCCGTAGGGGCGGGCGTTGGGAGCTCGCCCGAGCTCCTCGCAAGCTTGCGGAAGTGGGTCGACCAGTTCGGAAGGGACTCCACTACCAGAGGCGGGTAGCGGGCCTTCCTGGGCTGGCCGACGGCAGCAGCGGGGGCGGTGGCGGGCTTCGCAGCGGCGGTAGCGGCGGCGGGGTCCGCAGTGGCGGTGCGGGGTAGCGCGGCGGCGGCGCGGGCCGGCGCGGAGCGGCGCGGGCCGGCGCGGGGCGGCGCGGGCCGGCGCGGGGCGGCGCGGGACGGCGCGGGCCGGCGCGGGCCGGCGCGGGGCGGCTCGGTTGCGGCGGGGGGCGGCGCGGCGGCGGTGGCGGGTGGGGCCGGGATGGGCGGCGTCTTTGCTCGGTCCGCATACGTGGGCCGGGCAAGGGGTGCGGCGGCGGTGGGGGGCGCAGAGCGCCTCGGGGCCGGTTCGGGCGGTGGCGGTCGCGGCTGCCGACGCGGATCGCGTTGCGACCACGGCGTCAGGGGGTCGCCAAACTCGGCGCAGTGGCGCTTCGCCAGCTGCTCAGGCGAGTCCTCGGGGCTGCGGAGGCGTCGGGTGGGCTTCATCTGGAAGTCCTGCACCGTGTCCCTGACGACGGCGGCACAGACCTCCAGATCTGCAGGCATCTGTTTCAGCTCGGAGCGCGCTGCTTGGAGGCAGGCGGCGGCGAAGCTGTCTTCGGCGAACGATGGTGGCTCGGCGGGGGTCTCCACTAGGTGGCGCTCGCGCTCCATTAGGTGCGCCGCCATCGCCCTCAGGAGCTCCTCTGACCCGCTCCGTGATTGGCACAGGCGTGCGACAACCACGGTGTCGACGTCCAGCGACGACCTGATGGGCGAGAGGGGCTGCGGTGAGCGAGTTACTTGCGCTCGCTGTGGGCGCGCGAGGTCCTCCGCCGGTGCATCTTCTCGTGGGATGCCGTCATGCGACGATGACGGCCGGGATGCGTGCGGTGACCCCGAGTCGGAACCCGAGGCCATCACGCTGTGGTTGGAGCCGGCGCTCGTAGGTAGCTCCACGGGATTTCGCGTGTGCGTGCGACCAAAAGCAGCGAGTAGGACGGGTGCCGCACGACGTGGACTTACCCGGGGCTTGCCGCTGGTGGCAGACCGGGCTTGCCCACGCGGTGACGGCATCTACTCGCCGCGGCGCTGTGAGGGTAGGTGATCCCCTCCGACACGAGATGTGTCGGGTGCTTCTCGGAGGGTAGTGCGAGATCGCGAAATGCGGGTAGGTCCGGACACAGTGACAGTAGCGCGGGACACGGCTACCACACACAAACGAAAGACGGTCCACCAATCGTTGATGATTGGTATCTGTTTATATACTCAGCGCTGAAGAAATTCTAATAGCGCGTTCTAGATGTCGCATTTCTTTTTATTCTATCGTCGCTTCTGTTAATGTTCAGTGGCGGGTTACTGCAGTTGCCGCCACATATGTTTAGCCATTTTGTTCAAAAATGCAGATCCACTTTTATGGTATCCACGTTGAGGTGAAGTGGGTAAGACATAGGTACGTCACCGTGTTCTACAGGCTTTGCGGAATCGTTTCAAGTACAGAGCGACTCCACTTAATGTTCTTATTTTTGAGATATTTCCGTCTGAACTTTGTATGTGTAGTTGATTTTTTCATGAAACTCCACTTTTAGGTACTTTTCATGAGGTGAAGTGGGTAAGATATATGTCGGCGTGTTAAAGAGGCGCTGCTAAATCGTTTAAGGTACAGAGCGACTCCACTTAAAGTTCATAGTTTTGATATATTTGCGTCCGATTTTTGTACGTATAGCAGATTTTTTCAAAAAATTAAGATCCACTTTTAGGTACTTTACATGATGTGAAGTGGGTAAGACATATGTCGACGTTTTGTAAAGGCTCTATCAAATCGTTTCACGTATAGATCGACTCCACTTAATATTCATATTTTTGAGATATTCGCGTCTGAACTTTCTATGTATAGCCAATTTTTAAAAAAATTAAGATCAACTTTAAGGTACTTTGCATGAGGTGAAGCTGATAACACACATGTCGGCGTGTTTTACAGGCTCTGTAAAATCGTTTCAAGTACAGAGCAACTCCACTTAATGTACATATGTTTGAGATATTCGCGTCTGAACTTTGTATGTGAAGTCGATTTTTTCAAATAATGAAACTCCACTTTTAAGTACTTTGCATGAGGTGTAGTGGGTAAGACATATGTCGGCATATTGAACAGGCTCTGCTGAATCGTTTTAGGTACAGATCGACTCTAGAAACAAAGCTCAGATAGACACTATCTAGCTACATTATGCTTGAACTATACAAGCTGAAACAAAATTGGTGCAGGTTCCGATAACTGGGGCTTTTACTCACCATACTGAACAACTTTCTTTGGGAAAAGTTGTTAAGTACGATGAGTAGAAGCCTCGGTTAACGGTCCTACAACAATTTTGTTAATCTGAAAGTAATGATAAGTAGTAGTAATGTAAAGTTGAAAGTAATAAAATGAAAAAAAATGTCCTAATATAGGTAGCTGGAATATTAATTTATAATAATAAAATAAACATAATTCAAATCCAAAACATTGTCATACAAAGCACGGGTGCAAACAGCCACGATTAAAGGCACGCTAAAACAGAACACGATACCTTCTTGATTTTAAGAGTCGAAATAACGATATGAAATATCTACATCACTCACGATAGAATATACGACTACATTAAAAGACAACCTAAAGGTTGATAGAATTACTAAATAACTGGGTACATTTTCAAATTGGTCGTATAAAAAGTGACCAAGTGTGACCATTTTACAATTTTGGCGTGTCTTATTATATATTTATCTTTTTTTACCGTACAATGTTTGATAATAAGAAAGAAGAGTAAAGATATTTTGTAATTTTGACGCTCCCTCTATGCTTTAGTTATTGCTCTGAGGTCAGAACCCTACAAGATAGTCTGTGGAATCAATCGTCATTCGTGCGTCATTCGCACAGATGTAGGTTTATTAGATCTCAAGATCTGTGGTCATTCGTTAGACCCAAAGAGAATATAACAAACTACGTTTTTGTTAGACCCACAGACCCAACACAGACCCCACACACCTCAGTGGACATATACTATTTGTAACCGGAACGTGACCGTGTGTGGATACACTGGTGTGTGGCTCGTACCTGTGTGGTGTTTAGAAAATTAAAAATTAAATTTATAGCCTCAATCTATACTTCAATTTTACTAAGGTGAGGTGACTTTCTATGTTTTATAGAATTTTGTTTAAATCCGTTTAAATGTTAATGCGTCACTAGCTCCTGATGGGAAACGAAGAGGTTATTGTAACAAACCTTACGCTAAAAAGCTGTTTTTTTCCAATTTTCGTATAATATTGTTGCTGTTGCGCACCTGATTGTTGCGGCCTAATTTAAGAACTAATTATGCTGTTTAAGCCGGGTGCTAAAGTAAAATGGAACTATGACCATGAAATATTAACTGGTCAAATCAAATGTTGTAATTCAGAAGTTTTGGAAGCTACAAAGACCAGTTTATTACATTCCGCCCATTTAATAATATATTTACAAACTGTGATGCCCTAAGACACTTTTGAGAGTTGGCTCATTTCGAAATAGACTATTTGCAAAGTACTCACCTCGAGAAGTAGTCAGAATGAGAAATTGTTTAATTGTTAACACCTAGTGCCGTAATGTTTGGAGGCTAAATATAATCATATTATGACCCTACTTTTGTGCATAACTAGTTGTTGTTTGACAAGTCTGCAAACTGCAAAGTAGTCACTTTAAGAGTTGGCTCATTGCAAAGTAGTCCCTCGAGAAGTATTCAGAATGAGAAATTGTCTATTTGATAAGTAGACACCTGGCACTAGAACAGATATTTCATATCAGCTCTTATCTTGGGCAAAATTGTTTTACAAGCTTAGTTAGTTAGTTAGTTAGTTAGTCTGTCTGTTAGTTTGGGACAAATCTTGAAAGCTAAGTTAGAACCTCTTACCGGTTTCTGATTGAGCAGAAATCTTGCATACACATTAAGTTTGGGGAACAATGCATGGTTATCTAAGTAACTTCATTCTAAATCCAATATGGCAGACTCCCAAAGAAAGTAGATCAATTATTTTTTATGCACCACCACAATATGGGTATCAATATCAAATGAAAAGGTTTGCTAAGAAGAATATGAAATAGTTAACATTATTTTCAAATTAAAGCTTCTACCTAAAAGTTTTTTGAAAATCATTGGTAATACATTAATTAAAAGATTATTACCCAGCACTCTTAATGTTCTGTTTTCTTAAAAATAAATTGTGTGCAATTCATAAGATTTTTATTAAATTTCCAAATTTATTGTTCACTTAGATGTCTGGCCGTGACGGTGGCAAGAAGAAACCCCTGAAGGCACCCAAGAAGGAACAAAAAGAGCTAGATGACGATGATCTCGCTCTAAAACAGAAGCTGAAAGAACAGCAAAAAGCCTTGCAGGTAATTGTCTGACCATTTTCAATTTTTTTTGTCAGCTGTCTTTGTCTATTACCAAGGCTTGGTCATCATTTTCGCTGGGTGACTGTGGGCACCTTTGTAATTTATGCATGCATCCACCAACTTCCTACAAGCTTTCTTTGATTACAGTCAACCTGGTTGGAGGCCTTCAAATACTGTCTTCCAGTACAGTGTAAGGACCTAATCAGTAGTCCGATGCCACTGATAATTGTGTGAATTGTGTCAAAGCCACCATCACTAGTAACCGGGCACATGTTCCTGAGCAACCACACTTGAATGTATGAGCTGTTCCAAGTTGTGACTATGGAAACTGGGGCTTGACCTCATCTGTCTTACCCCAGCCCCTGCACAATTGCCCTGTCTAGGTGTCTCTGTTAAATGACTATAAGGATTCTTTACTATGCTTCCGATCTGTGATCCCCTATCGAGAATCTTTCTTCTACTTATCTACCTAATTTATATATGTATATTTTACAGGAGGCGAAAGCAAAGGCAACCCAGAAGGGCCCGTTGGTGTCAGGCGGTATTAAAAAGTCTGGTAAAAAGTGACAAAGTTAAACATTTTCTATTCTATTTAATTTCAATGTAAAATTTGTATGTATAATGTAAGAGTATGGAGGATGTTTCTTTTCTCATTGGCTGTTTGTGTATACTAAGTGATCACTGATTACTTTCTGTAAGTTCTATAACATGCCAAAAATAAAGAATTAAAATAAAATAACTGGTCATGAAGTACCTAAATAAATTGGTTTCTAATTATATCAACATAACCTGATAGGTAATGTCAAGGTTGCATTTCATTTTGTATTTAATAAAACAGAGAATAAAATACTATTTTGTAATGTTTCATTTAGATATTCACAATATTATGATTATAAAAATATTTTTGGCCCTATGGTAAAACACCTTTGCCAAATAAAAACAAAAAAAAAAGCAATCCCGCCATTTTCGCACACAAAGAGGTTTTATGTGTTGTTAGTTATTACTTTTTTAGGTTATAATTTTGAAGTAAAGGAAATTTAAGGTTTTTACATAGTAGGTAAGAAATAACTTAACTGTATTTTTATTAAGGTGTTAGGTAGTATTTTCTATGCCTAAATACCTACTTACGTAGGTACATCGTTTTTCCCAAAAGACGTTTTCACGGTTCACATTTTTGATTTTTCTTGTATCATAGATATGTCAATAAATATGCTGTAAGATTGTTTTTACTATGACTGTAATCTGTAGCTGCCACATATTCTGTAGTCTTTTCAACACACTTTTCTACACCGATTCCGTTGGTCTTATTTGTTTTTTGTGTTAACTTTTTTTGTTTCGGGAGGAAAATTCTTCCTTCGCAACTGGTTGCGAAACATGGTTGCGGTGACGGCCGAAGGGAAAAATTCAACCTTCAAGTTCAGTTAAACCTACTTTTTTACAATTTTCTATGGTCTTAGCGTTAACTGTAAAGGAAAATACCTATGATGGTAGTTGTATGGATGCAGGCAGCTGTGGAAATCCTTGGGGGAGCGGCCTTTGTTTAGCAGAATGGACGTCTTTCAGTCAATATGATAATGTACAAACCGTTTGCGGCTCTCTAAAATCGAACATATGTAGGTAATATGACTTCTTTTCAAATTTTAAAACTTTTTCATTATATTCTTACAGTTCGTTAATATCAGGTTGTTCTTAGAGTTACCTACCTACCAGGTAATGTGACCCTAACTAAGACCGCGCTGTCCATGTGTATGTCCGCCTTTTAAAAGGCTGTTATCTTTTGAACCGTGATAGGTAACCGGCTGATTTTTTTCCAGAATATCTATTATTATGGGCCTGGAAGTAATCCTTGTAGGTACCTAGGTTAAATTGAAGGCCCTATTTTATACTAATAGGTAACTGAACAACTTTCCCCGATGAATCTATAAAATCGGAGCAAAAATGAACTTCTCATAGGTATACCTACTAATAATAAAATTATCTGACATCAGCTATGATAACCAATATGTTGTATGTTGTTTTATATAATATTATTAAAAAAGGTAATAAACCTACTTTTGTAATTTAAGTGCAATAAAGTATTATAAATAAATATGTAAAAAACTTTACAACAACGTTGAAATGTATCGACATCAGGGCTGCCAGATATACGATTTAAATCGTATTCGTACGTTAATATAGCAGTCCGTACAATTTAAATTTTGGTTGATTTGTATGGGATTACGATTTATTAAATGAAATGGTTTCCCATGTTTTGTATAGTTGTACGATTCTTTTGCCCCTTTTGTACGATCTGCTCCAAAACAAAAATAAAAAGCCCTGATCTACATCAATAATATTATTTTAATTAGGCCACAGCTCTATTGCATTCCTAAAGTCCTGCATTCAACTCGCGCGCTTACTGTACTAATCCTTATGGGTAGGTACCTAGGTTAAATTGAACCTATCGGAAGTTAATTTTTTTGCTCTGATTTTATAGATTCCTCGTTAAAAGTTGTTCAGTTATCTCTAGTATAAAATAGATGCGACACTCACTATTACCTACACCAATAATTATAATCTTTAAAATTATCTGTTTAAGGTTTATTTGATATAAAAGTTTTTTATATACCTTGGGGGAGGCCTATGTCCAGCAGTGGACTTCCTTCGGCTGATATGATGATGATGATACCAATGAGTTTTTCAAAAACTTACGTAAGTACATATACTTACCGATTGCTTTAACGGTGAAGGAAAACATCGTGAGGAAACCTGCACACGCCTGCGAAGAAACTCGAAGGTTGTGTGTGAAGTCGACCAACCCGCACTGGGCCCGCGTGGTTGACTAAGGCCTAGTCGCCCTGATTCAGGGTAGGCTCGAGCCCCTCGGTGGGGACGTATATGAGCTGTAATGATGATATAAAAGTTTTATTTTAAAAACCGCTCGTGCGAGCGAGGCGCGCCTTTCTTTGCTATAACTATATTTATTTACGAAGAGCTCCGGATGCCAGGTAAGTACCAGGTGCCGGCACGCGCACTATAAGTACCTATACCAATGCGAAATGTATGCAAACCGGACACTATGATACGGTGCATTATCTATCACGACCACGCTGTTTTGGGGTAGATAAAGGATCAACATATGGCCCACTTCTCAAAATTAATACTGTTTATCTGCCCAGGGATGAGAATCACCTGATGTAGTAATACCTACCAGCTTTAAAAAGTATAACTTCGCTCCATTTAAAAACTCCCTTCTCGATCCAGCGTGAACAAGAATGAGCCTGTTTGTAGAGCTTGTAGTATCCGTCAACACTGCGTCGATAGTTTTATTTCTCCAACATTTTGTAAAAGTGAGGTTGTTACCTACCCACGTTTCGTCCAATAAAAAAAAATTTCGATACTCTCTATATTGTTAAATTATTGTTAAATTTTCCGCAAATAAATTAAACGTGCGTATACGACAGCTGGTTATTCCACCAAAATTCTACGTTTGTTATCAACTTATCACATTTAAACTATTTGTATCCCATCTCTTAACAATTTTCTTAAACTTGTCACTCCTCATGGAAACTCGATTTTCTCTCGGAAAGCAGCGAGGAGTTTGATGCAGGTCGGAATTTTTTTTTTAGATAAATAAAATTCCTCAGTAATTCTGTAAATCAAAATCGTCGACTTTTAAATTTGTGTTTTTGTTACATGGTCTTTTTTTTTTAGAAGGCGAAAAAAGAGGCCCTTTTTGGCTTCATTTTGAAAAGCAGCTAATGTGTTCTTTTAGAAATTCCAGTACAACGGCAAATTATATATACATATTATTACTGGCACTACACTACAGGCGCGTGCGGACTCTTTACCTCAGGCCCCGACTGCATTCAACTCGCGCGCTAACTATACCTACAGTCCAGAAGCTTAACATCTTCCAGGTCCGTAATACTTAATACATATTCTGGGAAATAATCAGCCGGTTACCTATCACGGTTCAAAAGATAACAGCCTTTTAAAAGGCGGAGAGACACGTATTCTTAGTTAGGGTCCCATTACTTGGTACTTAAGTAACTGTAATAATAATTATTATTATTTAAATTACCCTGTAGTTAGTCTAGATAAGAATATAGATGTAATACATTTCATTGATATAATTATTATTATGGTTTTAAATAACGTTTATTACTTTATAGGCCAATCATATCTAACACTAGAAATCGCTAAAATCTCGATAGGTACTAATAGTTCTGATTTTTTTAATATGTTTTAGGACCATTACCAGTAGTGTAAATCCAAGTTTGCAGCTTCGAAAGACCTGTGCTAACTTTTCGCACTATGGATATACGCTACTGGTAGTGGTCTTAATAACATGTTAAAAAATCAGAACTAGCCGTTTGTTTGCGATTTTAATGCTTGACATGACTGGCCTATTATTACTAGGTACCTCAAAACTATCTTTATTTACACGATTGCAGTTTCCCACAATGGATCTAGTGAACATTCTAAGTTTGTGTAGCCACCCTCAAACCGACAATGAAAGTGATTATTCCGAGATGTGTGTCGAAAATAGTTTGATTAGTCACCCTCAAACCGACAGCAAAAATGATTATTCCGAGATGTGTGTCGACGATTATATAAACGAAAGTTACCAGATAAAACAGTTACCAGAATTACCTATGGACTCTTGTGATGATTTGCAAGACAATGAGAGTAAACTTGATATAAAACATGATTTAAATTATAAGGACGAGGATATATTAGATGATTTCAAAGACATCATTGATGACTTAAATGGGATGTTTGATGAATACACCTACCCTTTAAATGATTTTAACTACTATCGTGAAAACGGCAGTGGTTTGATAACTGAAACTAAAGCTTTATTAAATTTAGATGATTCTAATGTCGTGCTAAGAGAGTCTGTGTATCAAGATGAAACAGATGTTGTTGCTTCTAATAATGGAGGAAAAACCGGAATAGAGATTGCGCCTTTTTCGACATACCAAGCTGTAAAAGATGATGAAACACACGAATCTAAAATAAACAGCCTCAAGAAATCACTTCCTAGTTTTCAAGAAGCGTTTAAAATGTTTATTAATGTATCATTTAATACATCCACTCAAGAAAACCCACTCAATTATAATAATGTACAACACGAAGTTAATGCAGACAATTCAAAGTACATTGACAATTACAAACAAAAAGCGTTGTACATTAAACGTACAAATATCACTGATGAAGCTGACTATGATTTTGCTGATATCACTTTGGTTGAAGATCAGACTGAAACTTACGAAAGCATATTATCAAATGACGTTAAGTTAATAGACAATGCAAATACAACAGATGATTTTGCAGGAAAACTTAAAGCAAAAACAACAGAAGACGATTCAGACTGTCCCGGTTATCATTCATCGGATTTTGAATTTATAAGCGAGAGTGAAGCTGAAATGGATGGCCTCGTAATGTATGATCCTGAGCTCAAATCGAGAAAGAAAAATATCAAAGTTAAAACACACAGAGTAAAAGACTCAGAAAATAATAATTCAGCTCAGGTGTATTTATTACATGAAGATAATCATTCTAGACGTGGTGAAACTCACAGGGATGAAAGAAACATAAATGATCACAAAATACCAGAAGGAGAGGATTTCTTTAATCTTTTTCAAGGAAATAACGAGCCCATATTGCCTATGTACTATATGATGGAAAACAAGTCGCTTGGAGCTACCTCCTGCATGGCAATCCAGTATGGAGGCATGGGGTTCGATATGAGAATGATGGAGAGAGATGATACTGATAATGATGAATGTAAGTATCTGTGTGAACTGTAAACAAGAGTTTTAACTGAGACGAGTTAGTAAGTGCGCAGTGCTGGGGGGGGGGGGGAGGGGTGGTGCGCGATACATAAGTCGTGTGCTGCGCAAAAGTGCTGTACTTAATTCGAGAGGCAGCGGACTATTCCCCGCCTCTCGAACTATCTAGTTATATGGTCCGTGCCTCCTGGCAGCCCAGGGAGGATCCGATAGTGTCACTTCTTGAATGACACAGTCCCTCTCACTACCACATTAATGTGATTCTCCAAGCGGCCGCTCCCATTCAGTAGCTCTCCGCACTGTCCCCTTAGTGTAAAATTTTTCGCACCCACACCCTGGGTCGCTCAGATGGGCTTTTAAGGTGGCCTATGCTGCCAAAGCCTTAGGGGGAGTTTAGTGGGTAGTGTGGTCTTGGGTCTGTGCATATTTATTCATATATAACATGTATATAATGGCTATGTATGCATATAGGCGCATGGCTGTGAGTCCCACATTACCAATTCAGCCGGCTGATACTGCGTATGCATAAACGCATTCTCCTCCCCTCCAACGCAGTCTGAGAAGAAAAAAAAAAGTGCTGTACTGCGTCTGTAACCCTCTCGAAATCGCACTGAGCATCTTCTAGGCGACGACGTCTTAGCTGTATGGAATACCTACCAGAAAAAAAAATGGCTTCAGCTAATGAAATTATGAGGAAACGGGCGGTGTAAAGAATAGGTATTTGAATAAAATGTTGCTGTCTCCCTCCCTCAAACCTCTCCGTATACAGCAAAAAGGGAGAACGATAATAGGCAGTAGGCACTAAAAGAGAAGAGAGAAGGATAATTGGCACTAAAATTGACCCAAACAGCATTTCATAGTCTCCTATTTCCTCCTCCAAAACTTGAGCAAGTATAATTAAAAAATACGCTTTAGGAGTTTGTTTTGTTTTTTTTGAGTTTTTTTAGTTTAGTGTAGCACGAAGGGAAGGAGTAGGTATGGTAGGGCGTGGGTAAAACTCCGTTCGTGCACACATAAAGTTATAATAGAGATAAAAGACCTAGAAAGTAAATAAACAAGGATTAGAAAAGCATTATACACACCAACGCATTATAAATATAATTATTTCTTACCCGAAATGGGTCTTTTAGAGAGAATCAGGTTTATATATTTATTTATTTTGATAAAGATGAAAATATTGACTTTGATTTTTAAATCATATGTTACACTTTGTATTCCAAAATGTGGCACATGGATTGTTTTGTGCCAGCGCATAAGAAATAGATCGAATGAAAGAAGAACGAATATCAGCAACGCGTTGCCGCGTTACACCTCTATTCATAAAACTGAAATACCTTTGTTCTACATTGCTAATCGAAAAAAAAAAATATTCGGACCTCTTTTTTCATTTTTGTCACGCTTTTATTAGCTTCAACTGTATCTACCTGTAAACGTCATTTTCACCCACGTCAAGACGTCGTCGCGTCGTCGGATTAAATAGAAAATTTGCATAGGTGGTATAAAACTTAAATTATTGAATTTATAAAAAAAACGACACCTACAGTACTCGCATATGATGTGTAACATGTGACAAAATACTTATGAAATTAATTAATCAATGGTCGTACATTCACGGGCCGACCCTTAATAGTAGAATGTCATCTTTGCCTTTGCCATCACACTAGGCGGCATGGCTATGACAACCTTAGTTTTCGAGAATTAAAAAACGTTCGCATTTCCTGTTACACATTTCCGTCCCATTTCACGAAATCACTCCCACAAATTGCAGGAAAGCGAGAGCAAAGATGTTACACATAAAAAAAAGAAACAAAAACGCACACGTAATAAGAACAACAAGCGTCGGTGGCTCAACCGGTAACGACTCGGTCGATCTAACCAGAGGTACCGGGTTCAAATCTGGACGGCCAATGTACCAATGAGTTTTTCAAAAAACTTACGTACATAACATTACCGATTGCTTTAACGGTGAAGGAAAACATCGTAATTCGTGAGGAAACCTGCACAGGCCTGCGAAGAAACTCGAAGGTTGTGTGTGAAGTCGACCAACCCGCACTGGGCCCGCGTGGTCGACTAAGGCCTAATCGCCCTGATTCAGGGTAGGCTCGAGCCCCTCGGTGGGGACGTATATGAGCTGATATAATAAATAAGAACATTTCAAAAAAGCGTCGTGGGTGCGTTTTTTTAGTAGTTTAATTATTGTATAGACAAAGAGACTGATTCTGATCGATTTGTACCTATATTTCCTCTTGGATTTCAGAAAAGTAATGTTTGTTTCATGAGTAAAGGTTCTAAAAGTTTCTAAAGATACATTCAACGCATTTGCCCCAGATTCGTTCATTCCGCGTACTGTGCCACCAGATATACACATCGAGATCGCTAACCCGCCCGCCTAGCGTTGCGCGTGGCGATTACGGCTGCACCCCCCACTTGGGAAAGGCTTATAAATCCAGTAGTGGACGTCTTTGTTGATCATCATCACTATATACTTAGGCTTTAGTACAAAAAAATCGTTTTGGGTGTTTGTATTGCATTAATACTGCAGTATTTGACAAATGCGTCACAATATACTTAGACTTTAGTACAAAAATTTTTTTTTGGGTGTTTGTATCGATAGTTACGCGTCTGATCCACTTCTACCTTTTGATGGTAGCTATCAGTTCTGCAGCCTTTGCATTTGCAGGCTTCCATGTCCATATCAGAGTGTGTTTTTATAAGCCTTCTACCCCTTAGCTATATTATATGTTTGTCAAATAACATTGACACTGCAGTATTTGACAAACGCGGGAAGCCGCTGGATCCGAACAGTGCAGGACCGGTCGTTGTGGAAATCCTTTGGGGAGCATTTTGTTCAGAATCGGCTGATATGACGTGTGTCAAACCTGTGCGAGCAACATTCTAAGGAAATATTGTCTAAGCTACTTTATATAGGAATATTTGCCGACATATTAAGTGTACTAATATTTGCGCAAACATTTGATCATTTGCCGACATATGAGCAAAAATATTAACGATAACATATAGTTGCTAGTGTATTTGCCAGTCTTTGTGTAACATTTGAAGCCAGGAGAGTCTTGTATCATAAATATGTAAAATTTTCAGTGAAAGAAGATGCGAAGAGAAGCGTAAATAAAATACTAGACATGTACCCGTTTGAAAACTGTAAATTGAAAAGGAGTCATCGACTTACTCGTCGATGAAAGAAGGCGTCGAAGATTTGAATTTTTATACTATGTACTTACATTTATTTTGCTACTTCTTTTTCTTGAATAAACTTTATAAGGATAGGTTTCCATATTAATTTCTAGTTTCTATTGTACTGGGTGGCGCAGAAGTCACGACAGGATTTGAAAATAATAATTTTACTTTTTATGATTATTTTATTTGGAAAAATTGTACAATGCCTTTTGTTTTGGAGGTTCATCGTGGATATAGATAATTGCACCATTGCCCGATGAACCAAAATCATACATTTTTTTTGAGGTTTTCAACATTTAACTGACCCGCTCGTTCCCCAGATTTTGGCGTTGTTGCCAGACTATTTTCTATATGGGGTTATTTAAAACAGAAGGCGTTCATTAACAAACCTTGGAGAACCGAGCAGCTAAAAGTGAACATCCGTGTTGAAAACGGTTGATAACTCCTCATCTTCTGAGAAAAGGAATGAGAAATTTTTGTCTCCATGAGTTTCGTTTTATTGTCTGATAATAATCAAGAAAAAATAAAGTAAGTAAAACCAGTTGCAACCTTTTCGCCACTCTTATATTGGTAAGACCGAGTGACGACGCAGTGTCCACCCTGTATTAGTAAGGCAGAGTGACGCCTTCCTTAATAATGTCCCAGGCGGCGCAGTGTCCGTCCTGTATTAGCAAGGCAGAGTGACGCTTTCCTTAATAATGTCCCAGGCGGCGCAGTGTCCGCCCTGTATTAGTAAGGCAAAGTGACGCTTTCCTAAATAATGTCCCAGGCGGCGCAGTGTCCGCCCTTTATTAGTAAGGCAGAGTGACGCTTTCCTTAATAATGTGCCAGGCGGCGCAGTGTCCGCCCTGTATTAATAAGGCAAAGTGACGCTTTCCTAAATAATGTCCCAGGCGGCGCAGTGTCCGCCCTGTATTAATAAGGCAAAGTGACGCTTTTCTAAATAATGTCCCAGGCGGCGCAGTGTCCGCCCTTTATTAGTAAGGCAGAGTGACGCTTTCCTTAATAATGTCCCAGGCGGCGCAGTGTCCGCCCTGTATTAATAAGGCAAAGTGACGCTTTCCTAAATAATGTCCCAGGCGGCGCAGTGTCCGCCCTGTATTAGTAAGGCAGAGTGACGCTTCCCTTAATAATGTCCCAGGCGGCGCAGTGTCCGCCCTGTATTAGTAAGGCAGAGTGACGCTTTCCTTAATAATGTCCCAGGCGGCGCAGTGTCCATCCTGTAATAGTAAGGCCGAGTGACGCTTCCCTTAATAATGTCCCAGGCGGCGCAGTGTTCATCCTGTATTAGTAAGGCAGAGTGACGCTTCCCTTAATAATGTCCCAGGCGGCGCAGTGTCCATCCTGTAATAGTAAGGCCGAGTGACGCTTCCCTTAATAATGTCCCAGGCGGCGCAGTGTTCATTCTGTATTAGTAAGGCAGAGTGACGCTTCCCTTAATAATGTCCCAGGCGGCGAAGTGTCCACCCTGTATTAGTACAGCCGAGTGACGCTTCCCTTAATAATGTCCCAGGCGGCGCAGTGTACGCCCTGTATTAGTAAGGCAGAGTGACGCTTTCCTTAATAATGTCCCAGGCTGCGCAGTGTCCGCCCTGTATTAGTAAGGCAGAGTGACGCTTTCCTTATCAATGTCCCAAGCGGCGCAGTGTCCGCCCTGTATTAGTAAGGCAGAGTGACGCTTTCCTTAATAATGTCCCAGGCAGCGCAGTGTCCGCCCTGTATTAGTAAGGCAGAGTGACGCTTTCCTTAATAATGTCCCAGGCGGCGCAGTGCCCACCCTGCATTAGTACAGCCGAGTGACGCTTCCCTTAATAATGTCCCAGGCGGCGCAGTGTTCATCCTGTAATAGTAAGGCCGAGTGACGCTTTCCTTAATAATGTCCCAGGCGGCGAAGAGTCCACCCTGTATTAGTAAGCCGCGTGACGCTTTCCTTAATAATATCCCAGGCGGCGCAGTGTCCACCTGTATTAGATAGGCCAAGTGACGCTTTGCCTAATAATGTCCCAGGCGGCGCAGTGCCCACCCTGTATTAGTAAAGCCAAGTGACGCTTTCCTTAATAATGTCCCAGGCGGCGCAGTGCCCACCCTCTATTAGTACAGCCAAGTGACGCTTTCCTTAATAATATCCCAGGCGGCGCAGTGTCCACCTGTAATAGATAGGCCAAGTGACGCTTTGCCTAATAATGTCCCAGGCGGCGCAATGTCCACCTGTATTAGATAGGCCAAGTGACGCTTTGCCTAATAATGTCCCAGGCGGCGCAGTGCCCACCCTGTATTAGTAAGCCAAATGACGCTTTGCCTAATAATATCCCAGGCGGCGCAGTGTCCACCTGTATTAGATAAGCCACGTGACGCTTTGCCTAATAATGTCCCAGGCGGCGCAATTCTGTGAAGACGGCCATCCTTCCGCGACATCGCTATGTATTTCTCAGAATCGCTAAACTTAAGTGGCAGTGGGTGGGGCACATAGCTCGTAGAACAGATGGGAGTAAGTTCTCGAGTTGCGACCGCGCACCGGAAGACGTAGTCCATTCGGTGGACCGACAACCTGGTTAAATACGCGGAAGCCGCTGGATGCTGTGAGCGCAAGACCGATCGTTGTGGAAATCCTGTGGGGAGGTCTTTTTCCACCAGTGGACATCTTTCGGCTGATATGATAATGATGATGATGACAGACGGCCTGCATAGGTTTTTCAAGTGAATAGTACAAAAATATTGTTAAAAAATCTTAACTTTATTCAACATAATACCTATGTTGTTCATACATGAACACACTCATCGCAGCTGATTTACAAACAATTTAAAAAAAATATCCCAAGACTTAAAATATCCTTTTTACCTATGACTTAATGACGTACAATAGTTAATTTTAAAATTGTAACTATGGGAGTGTAGGGTGCTCTTAAAATATCTTCTGCCGCTATGCAAGGTTGCTTCGTGTCACTGAACAACTCTCAAAGGAACCCAACCAATTCTAAAAAAAAAACTCCAGCAAAAACGAACCAGACGGGACCCTACTACTGAACCTACACCATCCGTCCGTACGTTTGTCAGTCAGTCTGTCTGTCCGACATTTGAAAGGCTGTATCTTCGGAACCGTAACAGGTAGCTGGCTGATTTTTTTTTACAGAAATTGTTTTATTATAAGAGATCTACCAATAAATAATCAAAATACAAAAATGAAATATTAAGTCCCTATTTAACCCCTCACCAGTGTGAGCGCTGGAGTGCATTACCCTTAGACTTTGTAACGATCGGGAAGCTTCCGCTCGGAAATAACGCGGCTGCATTTTATCGTATATTATCAGATTCTATTCATATATGTATCCTAAATCTTATTATTGATTTGGAAATCCAATAAAATTTTCCGTCTATTGATGTAATTTTCAAATGGAATTATTTATTTTTCGCCTGTAAAAACGTTAAAACAATTTGTACCTATCTATAGACAGAAAACCTCATAAAAGAAGAAAGAATACTGACCGGCAAAATCATTGCAAAATTCGTTGACATTGACATAAGTGAAAAAAAGTTCAATATTTCAATAGCCAGAGACGAAACAACAAGTGGTACTCCGCGTGCCATTTAATGGCATCTATCGATAGCGTCACTGTTATTTATCACTAGTGAGGGGTTAGGTGTTAATTTTTATTTCTGTGGAGAGGTGTGCTGGTACGGAAGCCGAGTCTTGGCCGGTTTTCTTGCGAATTGATTACGGTTTCTTCGAGGAATTCTTCAGCTTCACGAGTAGAAGGAACCTTGTAGCGGCGGCAGATTTTTAAGCACCTTGTATTGTAATACTTGTTTCCTTAATTTTAATTTGTAAGTATTGCCTGTGGCTGTAATTTTTTGCGGGTCTGTTTTTTTGGCCGCGCCTGTAGCTTAAACGGCTTGATTTACCTAACACCTTTTCGCCGTCACTGAGTGCCAAAACGGAAACGTGCACGGGACAAGCTTAGAGAAACATAAGTATAATAATCAAAGTACAATACATAATACCAAGGGTGTGTTCCAAAACAGTTGAATCACTCGGGATTTTGAGAGAGTGATATAGAAGCGTCTTAAATCACCCTTCAACTCGCACGCTTCAAAATACAGAATGGCTTCAACTGATATATTTTAATTCGCACGTCTGGAATTGCTACTCGATGTCAACACTAATATTATAGAGGCGAAAGTTTGTGAGTGTGTATGTTTGTTACTTCTTCACGCAAAAACTACGAAACGGATCTGCCTGAAATTTGGCAGGTAGACAGATTAAAACCTGCTGAGCTTGCGGATCGCGCACTGCGCACCCTCACAAAGTCATAGAAACGTTGTCCACGCGGGTTAAGCCGCGGGAAACCGCTAGTTAAGACATAATTGGACTAGAGTTGAGCGAACGATAACTGGTTCGTTAGGTTTGACAATGATACCGTGGAAGTCTCGCGAAGCTGGGTGGCGGAGGTACTCATAGACACAAAATGTTGGTAAGTAAAAGTCTCTTTAGTACTTGTATAGGTTCTATTAATTGCGCTGGCATGTTGGGTTGAAAGAAGATTTTACTAGGCTTTTTAGATAATAAGATCTCAGAAATCATCCTCGCGTTCAGCACTTAAATCGAGTATAATTTCGGGAGGTAAATTTCATAGAAGCAGACTGATGTTCAACACGACATCGTGCTGAGTAGAAGGATGGTTTAGTAATACGCGATATAGATAGAATGAAAATTATTTTAAATTTATGGTTATGCGACCACAAAAGATAGTTCGTCAAACTTCTTCTATCGTGTCGATGTTAATCAATTTAATTTATATTTTGGACAAGTACTCTGCGATGCGAACAGCACTTTAGAGTTGCTGCAAGCAGGTCCTTGCGTGTTCAGGAGTGGGGACACGCTGGGCACGACAGTACCTTAGTGCGTCAAAATTTGTGTAGATGCGTCACATTCACGGATGTCATTTTCATTAAACATAACCCAAACATATCCACAGATGACAGATGTCAGGTAAAAATCAACGACCGAAAACTTGGAGGTGATTTACACCAGCTGTCTAAGCAAATATTACCAGTGTTTTGGAAGTGCTACCTGAGTCGTTCGGTTACCCTCGGATTCACTCGGAAGGGTTTATGAACGCTACTGGGTAATATTTAACTGATTTTGAACACACCCCTATATTATGTTGTCCTACGCTAAATACATGCGAAATATCTTCAATGTGTATATTTACAACGAATTTCCTTATACTAAAAATCATATATCTTACGTCATTATAATGCTATAAAAATCGTAATCATTCATATGTACTCTGAAGTAAACTACGCTTCCACAGAAATACAGGTTTTTACTTTACCTATGAAATTGCCGATTTAGTTTTTAAGTTCAATGCCAAATTATAGAGATTTTTTATTGTTTTTAATAATCAACCATATGATGACACTTTTTGTGGGCCCGCTGGAGTTCATAAATCCCATACAAACGTAGTATTAGATTCATTTGTTAACCAAACAACCGATTTTGAAATAATTTTATATCGATATTCGGATGACGTATATTTGTGTCGGTATCGCATTACTTTTTTGAAAATCGAAACAGGAATCCATTATTGTCCAATAAACTTATTTTCTGTATTTTACCTTGAAAACAAGTTTAATGGATAATAATGGATTCCTGTTTCGTTTTTCAAAAAAGTAATTTGATACCGACGCAGATATACGTCATCCGATTAATCGATATAAAATTATTTCAAAATCGGTTGTATAGTTAACAAATGAATCAAATACTACGTTTGTTTGGAATTTATGAACTCCAGCGGACCTTTGTGATCTTTTGTTAATGACTGACCAGTGCGATGTCTTTTATGTTCTAATCCCCGGAGCTACACTACGTACAAATGAATGGAACAAAGGAGTTTTTTATCCACTATTGGTAAGCCCTTTGCATCATCTCACCTGATGGTAAGTGACGATGATTTCGAAGATGGAAGCGGGCTTACCAAGATCCCCCAACGCAATGGGGAACTGGCTAATCTTCTAGTCGGAACACATCATTGATGTTTGGCGGCGGCAAGACTTAGACATGATAATGGTAGCTAGCCAGGCGGGTTTAAAACATGTCCTTCCAACAATTATTTTTGACGTCAATTACTCCCGGTTGAAAAAAAACCCTTATTGTTGATGATGTTCCTTAAAGTCAAAAGCTATTAAAAACAGGATTGAGCAGTTTTGGCTCAATAGAAAAAAAATCCCAAAGAAGGTCTACACCGTAATATTTTGAAGTATAAATTTTAAAAAAAATCTACAACAATATTTGTTATGATAATACAAAGTGACAAATGTTATTATTTTTTATACTTTCATTCAGAAAATTGTAAATAAACGAAAAAACATTGAAAAAGTGTAGTTATTTTCTTTACTCTTTACACGTAAAGAAAAAAAACAGAGACAATTACTGTTCAAATCAATGACTCGCCTTAATTTTTTTCTTTACACTCTTTCATCTTATAAATTTTATAGATAGGGTGCTCGCCAGATAAGTCTACGCGCGGCGACATACAGATTTAACCCTTTCACGACTACGGCGAACAAGAGAAAACTTAACCTTATTCGAGGTCAAAACAGATTAATTAATATTGACACAGCATCCCCAGCTAACATATTGCCAATGCTCGTGAAAGGGTTAATTTGATGGGGCGCTTTTTTATTGTTAATTTTAGGAGCTTGTGAAGTGGTTGTATATTATTTATTATTTAAATTTTGATTAGAAGTAATTACCATGCCTAAAGGCAACACCACAAAACTGACAAGCACGTCAATACCTAAGTGCAGAGTTATTAGGCGAGAACTCTAAATATTATAACAGAACCTACAGAGTTAAAAAAATCATTAATCATCAGAGGGGAAATCTAAAGTCTTAGACGGAACAGTTTAGTTTGGATCGTGTCAATAGAATGACCATCGTCCATTTTATTGTGACTCATTTATTGTACAGGGTTTTGTAGTGATTAACGAATTTACAATATAAAATTACGCACATTTCACCATATGCAGCTAGAAAATGGACACAACCCAACTTATAGCTACCTAGTTTGGTCCAATCAAGAAAATACGGAATATAAACCAGCCAGATTAATTTGCGTCTTGCACTGTAATTTTTTTTTTATTTATCGGCGCCATTACAACAATATTCACGGGAAAATCACACACGGTCATCTGGCCCCTAATTAAGACCCGTAGGACAGTATTTCAATATAGCCGCCTACAGTAGCGCAACGAATGTACTTACGCAGAGCAACGGAAGGGTACTTGCTGGGCAACGGGGCAAAAAACAAACCCTACGAGTTTGCCTTGCTGACTATAGGCTAGTATGGGCTAGAACCTACGACGGCGGCGCATCAAATCAAATCAAATAACTCTTTATTGTACATCAAAATACAAAATACATATGCAAAATTTAATTAAAACTAAGAGACGTACAATTTAGGCGGTCTTATCGCTGAAAGCGATTTCTACCAGACAACCTAGTGCTCGGAGAAAAAGCATCGTGCGACAACAAAGGCGTTGCGCTACTGTAAGCCATATCGTAATACTGTGCCTGCAGTATGAAAATCAGAGACTGATATACATACATTTTGACATTTTCAATGTTTATTGTAATCGGTATAATTGAATTTTTTTGTTATTATTGTTGACATTTATCAAATTTTTAGATATAACATTTTGTTTCCTATTTATTTTAATGTTTGTTGACTATTTATTAATTAATACATTGATTATGACTTGACACAGTATTATGAATTGACATAGTATTATTATACTTATAACAATAATAACTAACATAGGATAAGTCTTACTAACAAGATAAAGATCACTGTTGTCTGAACAATAAATGATAATTATAATAAGTATTCCTATCCGTTAACCGGCTAATTTCAGCCGACCTTGAACGTCACCTAAGGCGGCTGGATATCCGAGGCAGACCAAAGCAAAGCAGTCCTCCTCGATAATGCCCGTATTGTTCGACGCTTTCTCTCCCCGTCGCACTGAACTCCAGCCGACTGTGCTTCCGCTGGAGGTGCTCCTGCCACTTCTCCTCGTGCCAAGTGAGCAGCGTAGTTTAAATTGCATATATTTGAATCACAATAACGTACCTTTAAATACACATTAAAGACAAAGTAAACAAACCTGTTTGTCACACGTTACGCTGGAATCGAACTCAAGACCCTCGCACTAGTAGTGAGGAGCGCTAGTCACTACACTTGACATCACATTTTGTGTTGTAAAAATTAAAATATGTAAATGGTATGCTTATATTCTGCATTTTCTTGATTAGGACCACACATGAATATAGTTGTAACAAAACTTGTATAGGGGACTTCAACTTATCTCATGACACCAATAGCCAATTCTAAAAAAAAATGGACTCCAAAAAAATTGTTCAACCAGCTGATCGATTTTTTTTTTTGCGAATTGATCATTGGTCCCCGGGGGACAGTTGTTCAGTATAAGTAAACTCAGCAATATGGTAACACCCTCTACCTGCCTAAATTGAAAACACCAGTTATTTACGGCTACTCGAAGACAATTTTTTTTCATATGTACTTAGTTCACAGCTACTCAAAGACAAATTATTTTTAACACTTACACGTTCGACTTGCTATTGAAGGTGCCCACTGGTCGTGTTTAGCATTACTGCCTCAATCCGTTTTAGACTTTAGCCTTTCTTCGGGCCGGTGACTTGGACGGTGGATCAGTTTTCTTACTCTGAAAGAAAAAATATGCTTAGAGCAGTACATTTTTATCTTTTTTACTAGCTGTTGCCCGCGTCTTCGCCCCCGTGGATATCGAGAGTGAACGGGGGGTTTTTGCCTATGTCCATCCTGAAATTCCATTCTAACTATTGGTGAAAGATTTTTTGTATAGGATGAGTTTCTTTGCAGGCGTGGGCAGGTTACCTCACGATGTTACCTTCAAGGTGAGAGCGTCGGATAAACGTACATATGAAATCGAAATTCGAAAACACATTGGTACGTGTCAGGATTCGAACCACTACCTCGCGGATAGGAGGTGTTACGCCGCCGACGCTCTCACCTTGAAGGTAACATCGTGAGGTAACCTGCCCACGCCTGCAAAGAAACTTGAGGTTTGTGTGTGAAGTCGACTGAGGCACGATCGCCCGAATTCAGAGTAGGCTCGAGCCCCTCGGTGGGGACGCATATGAGCTGATATGATGATGAGTAGTATCGAAGATTACCTCCTACATACCAATTTTACCTCTTTATAAGCTTAGAGTATGGATTAGTATCCTCGCGATGTTTTCCTTCACCGTAATCATAAAGCCACAGAGGCGTGCATATTGAAAACGTACATCAAAAGTCTACTAACCTCTCCTCTCGACCGCTTCGCTCTTGGTTCGTCTGCTTCCTTTTCTTTCTCTGCTTCCTTCGCATCCTCTTTCTCTTTTTCACCATCTTCTTTCTCCTTGTCACCATTTTCTTCCTTCTTTTCAGGTTCTTCTGCCTTTTCCCCATCAACACTAATATTTTCTTCACTTACTTTCTCATTTATATCACGAGAATCTTCTTTAACTGTTTCACTACAATCTGTTGCTTGTCCATTTGTTTTTAGGTCATCTTTAGCTGTTTTTTCATCGCTTGCATCCTTATCGTTTACTTCCACGTTTTCTCGAGTGTTTTCTACCTCCTTTGCATCAGGTTTTTCAGAAGTTTTGTCCTTTTCAGTGTTTTTAGCTTTTTTTGGAGGTTCTTCCTTGTCTTTATCCTTTTCGTTCGTTTTCTCATCTGATTCGGACTGTTGTTTTCTGGACGACTGTCGTTTCAGTGGTGGTTTTGTTGGGGTGCTGGTGACCGCCTTCTTAGCTTTAGCTGAAACGAAAATTCATATTTAAATTTAAAATTCAGTAAATAAATAGTGGTTCCTTTTGATTATGGCGCGATTTTTAAATTTTAAAGGTTTTTTTGTGAAATTTGACTACATGTTTAGCTATTTAAGAAGTTCAACCTGTTTTGCGACAGTCTTACATTAGTTTCTACTAATTTCAATGAATTTGTCAAATGTAAAATTCCTTATTTTGGATATTTTGGCGAAAACCTGAAAAAGACGTAGCGTAGGCAGGCCTCTCACACGGTGGATCGACGACTTGGTGAAGGTTGCGGGCAGCGCTGGACCAGTCGTCGTGGGATTCCTTGCGGGAAGCCTTTGTCCAGCAGTGGACGTCTTTCGGCTGATATGATGACGATATAGTCTTGTCACCAAACATCAATAGACAGTTCTTCACCGTGTTGGGGAAGCCTGCTTCCATTTTCGGCATCAACATCACTTAGTACTAGGGGAGAACATGCCACAGGCTTACTAATGTTAATTTAAAAAAACTTAAATCACCGATAAGAACTTAGTAAGTTAAAGTGACGACGACGGATAAGCCAAATATCTTGCTGAACCAGCAAAGGTAAAGAAAAAAGGTTCCCGAGTGGTGATCACGAGCTTGAAAGCGAAACCGGCCCCACCAGACTGATGCTCTAGTGAGGCTCAAGTGAAGCTCTTAGCAAGTCGCTAGATGCATGTGGCCCAGAATCGCGCCAAGTCCATTAGCTTCACATCAGGAGGTTGCGGGTTCGATTCCCTGAGGAGTCTAACTTTGTATGGCTTGGTTTGGTTGATAGAAGGGCATTTTCTAAGCCCACCTGTCTAGCTACTACTATCTTATCTAAGACTTGGCGCCAAACATCAATGTTAGCAGCATTGGAGTTATCTATTAGATAGTCTTATAACGTTTCATATGTGATTATCGTGAAGGAAAACATCGTGAGAAAACCTGGACACGCCTGCGAAGAAACTGGAAGGTTGTGTGTGAAGTAGGGGCCATTCTCTTATTTTGGGTCCAATTGGAATTGTAATTGGACGAGAAGTTAGAAAAAAATTATAAATGTATTTCTAACTCTTTTATATTTATTTGTGTTCTCTATTAGCTACAGTAAACATTAATAAGATTTGCAGCGATGTTTTCTTTTTTTTCATATATTTATTAACTTTTATACTAAGTAGAACGAGAAAAAATTACAACTGCGTTACTTACTTAGAAAATTTAGTTTAATCGTGAGTAACATTTGTCCAGTTTTAGAAACTTATCAAATATAAACTTATGATAGCATAGGATAATCTAATATAGTAAAATCACAAATTGTTTCAGTCTAATGATTTCTTTTATAATTAAATGTACCACTGTGTTACCAAACTTATTATTAAAATGTTAGACTTTTCAAAAATAGGATTAATAATAGTAATTTAAGCTTAACATTTAAGGAACGGCTTCATATATAGTAAATAGTGAATTTGACTTTAAATTTAAGTTTCTTATTTTAAATTAACTAACTAAAAGGCTCTAAATTGTCATCAGGAAACTAGGGACAAAAAAGTAACACAGTGGTAGACGAGGTAACATAGTGGTATCTTAATCACAGTATTTTGATACTTTGTTGTTCTTTTCTTTGTTTAAATTAAATAAAAATTAAAAACTTAAGAAAATAAATTAAAAAATACTTAAATTTTTAAAATCAAACAAAAATCAACTTCAAATTGTAAACAAAAAACAACAAGAACGTAAACGTTATTATGACACTTTGATTTGTCTTATTTTTCAAAAATGTTTAACGGCACGTTGAATTCGTAAAACGCTCGTTTGCCTTTCTTAATTAATGTAGGCTTTGTAACTATCTCCAAAATATTTTCATACGGTTCGTAAGAAACATCTTTCTCGTTAACTTTGAACCTTTTTCCAGAATTATCAATTGATTTAAGAAACATAATCTTAATCTCACCCTCCTCATCCACATCACTTTGAGCGACGCCCAGATAAGAGTAAGATTTTTCTTTGTCAGAGCTAACTTTAACAATGACATAAACGCCAAAGGATATTTTCGATGGATGTACATTCTCCTTTTCAATCATGTCCATTTCATGTTGATTAGAAACCGAGGCTTCTTGACTTTTTTTAAAATGAAGTTTTGAAAGAGGCTCGTCTTCATCTGTGCTTGAATTTGGAGAATATACCATTTGGAAATAAGCCTTCTTGGGGTTGCTCACGATGTTAGATATATTGTTTAATATTTCCTCCTCGTTCATATTATCTAAATCATTCCTTTCTGGCGATTGGTTAACAGTGTATACCAGATCATTGCTGTCAGGAAGTAGGCAGGTGGTGTCCTCTAAATCATTTCTTTCCAGAGATCGATCGATAGTGCTAATGGAAATAGGAATAGGCTGATATATTTTCGGTGACAAACACGCGCAAAAACCTCTTTGACAGAAGCAACTAAGGTCACGATATTGCAATTCACCATAAATGTTCGAAAAAACTTGATGGACCTGCATAGTACCTCGGAGAGGAATAATACTTTTAGGAACAGTCTGTTCAACCTTTTCAATATCAGCATTGGTTACGAAATAAAGCTGGATTTTGCTTGAATTTTTAAGAGTCTGAAAAAAGGTCTCTGCGTCAGGAATATCTGAGCCAGTAGCCACTATTTTGTCAGCTGTACGTTTGAGATAACCACCAACACCATCAGCTGCGCCTTTGCCATGGCCAGCTTCAAAGAAGTTCCATGTGATGCGATCAAAGCCGTAATCCTCGAATATTCTTGTGCAGATGAAATGGAAGTTCTGCTTCTGCCGGTACTGTGTTGCAGGGCCGTCGGAAAAAACGTGGATAGTTTTTATGTGAGGATGGTTAGCATTTAGATTGCTGATAAATGGGTGAAGGTGAGCCCAAATGGATGCAGGGTTGTGAGAATTATTACCTGATACGCTACAAAATGAAGTGACTTGTGGCTCGTTTTTACCCTCCGGTTTCATATACAGCACTCCAGTATGCAAAGTAACTTGCTTGCGGGATCCACCAAAATGATGAGACTGGATTTCCTCAGAATATTTGCAGTTATAATTCTCACTAAAATCAACGTGCACGACAGCTTCGTCACTTTTCAGGCCATCTATTGCAGCTCTATAACTTCTATATTGTATTTTAATATTATAAATATGGATCTTCAGTGTAACCACTGCCTCTTTAAATTTTTTAATTAATTCTGCGACAGTTCCTTCAGTAATTTCCTTTACATTTTTGGTGACTCTTACTTTCTTGCCCGATTTGTCAATAATTTCTGACTGTCTAACCCATTGATGCCATTTAACTAATTGGAATTGATTTTCGGTGTTGTACATTATTTCTTTTGTTTTGCAGGTCTCGCAATTACCGGTCATGCAAGCTCGGTTATCGGTAGCACACACGCTGTTCTCAATAACTTGGGTCATGTTTGACTCTGATATAATTTTGTTTCTGTGAAGTGTGTTCAGTATGTATTGTGGATTAGTATGTACCTTACATAGACAGGTATCCCTACCATCAACAGTTGGCGGCTTGACGTAAAATGGCCTCTGCTTAGCAAAATAAGAGTACGAACATTTCTCGCCAGGATTTTCTCTTTTAAAAGAAATAAAAAGATTTTTCATTGTATCGAGTAGGAATCTTTTCTGCACTCTATTCTTTTTGCGAGTTACTGCTTCTCTTTTTCCAGCTGTAGCTCTGGATACATCATCACGAACAAAAAATATCATAATCTTCTTTGCCAGGATGGCCTGTTTAGGTGCATTCTGCCTTTGTTTTATTTTATTAATTCCTAAAGCTTCTTGCGCAATAGTAAGTTTCATTCTTGATTTTTGTATAACCTCTCCTTGAAAGATTTGTCGAATTGCTCTTTTGTCTTTAATATTTTTTAACCTGGAATAATGGTCTTTGATAGCATTTGATAAAGCTGCATATTTTTTTTGTCTTTGTTCTCCGACTTACTTGTTTTTTGTCTTTGGTATCTTTTTTTGTACTTATTACACTTCTTTTTCAGTTTATCTATTTCTTCTTGTAATTTCACATTTTGTCTGTATAGTGCGGATCGGTCACGCCTTACTTGTCTTCTACCCCTAGACCTTGGAGAAACGGGAGTTCCTGAACGTGGTGTTGAAACTGGGGTTTCTGCTAAAATGACCTGTGCCGCTTTTTGATACTCTCGTCGTTTTTTATTTGCAATCTTCCATTTGCGTTTAGCCGATCGATGTTCCCTCTCTGTCATGTCTTTTACAAGTTTTTTTTTAGCGTGATAGCGTGCAAGATGTTTTCTTTTGGCTTCGGCATTCTTAACTGGATCTTGTTTCAGTTTTTGCCTATAACGCCTTTGCTTCTCAGCCGGTGTTAAAGCCATTTAGTTTGAAGTATTATCCTACAACAAAATAATTCTTAAATGTAATATTTGTGCCATAAAATGTGTGATTAATGTTAAAAAAGGGCAAAGAAGACCACCGCGTTACTAAATCTACAACTGCGTCACTACTGGTCGTAACGCAGTGTAGTAGTAACGCAGTTGTAAAAATGAAACTAAATTGGACTTGATAATTATATAGATACAAATTCTAAAGAAATTATACTGCCATCAAAATATTAACTAATCATTTGGTACCTGCATTAAATAAAATGATCAAATAACCAGAAAACTCACCGTTCTTCGCCGGTAACTCAGCGGTCTCACAATAAACACACGCGCCTCTCCTGGCGACTGCCGCGCGACTGGCTTGGTCAGTTTCACTGCCCCGCACCCCCTTCGGTAACCCGATACTAATTCAAAACAGATTAAGCGAATTCGGAAGTAAAGACGTGTAAAAGCTTAATTTAAGGTTCACTTTCCTATGGTAACATAGGGCATGTATAATTTTGCGTTGCAACGGGGACAGAGAAAGAAGTATTTTTTTAATAAAAAGCTGTTATGGCAAAATCATATTTATTAGCGTTTACGTAAAGTTCAAACAAGGTCGACTTTCTAGAAAAATTGCAATATATTGGTGTCTCATCAAATTTTAAAACAATTTACGTTTATTTCAAGTGACTCGCATTGAAGGACAACCAATTTTTGTACGAAAAACAACTGCGTTGCTAAGGAAAGCCACTGAGTTACCGTTTTTTACAAATAAATACCGAGTTTCAATTTTAATAAATATGTTTTTTGGATAAGTGTGTTAATCGGTAACTACCTCTAGAGGTTTTTATTTTATAATTTTAAATAATTTACCAACAAAATCACTTTGTTCATAAGGGACCTTTTATTGGACCCAAAATAAGAGAATGGCCCGTAGACCAATCCGCACTGGGCCCGCGTGGTCGTCTAAGGCCCGATCGCTCTAATTTAGCGTAGGCTCCAGCCCCTCGGTGGGGACGTATATGAGCTGATATGATGATGATTACCTGGCGAATTCTTCTTCTTTTGAACTGGTTCCTCTAACACTAGTGACTCTTCGTTGGCAGCGTCGATGGCCGCTCTCATGGTGTGCGATGTAGGTGTGGTCATTCCTGCAACAGATTAAATCAAATTTAAGTAATTTTATTTTTAATAAAAAAAAATGTGCGTTTGGCTGCAACTCACCTGGTGGTAAGTGCCAATGCAGCCGAGGATGTAACACGCAGGCTCAAATAGTGCATGTTCACTCTCGTCTTAAAATATACGAATCGGGAATTACATTCGCATGATGAACGAAGTAGCAAAACGCTGCGTGCGTTTAAGTGGAATATTAACGAGGTGGAATCGCCCTCCGCGCCTGGTCGTCCGATGATGAAATGGAGAAGGGGGGAAATGTATCCTGTAGAAAACCGATAGACAGGCGACTTTGCGGCGATGCTCGAGGCTTTGGAGCTTGTTTGATACAAGTGCTTCGTCGCCAATGACGTGACAGTGACGATCAAGTGACCAAAAAGAAACAAAAAAAATATGATGATCAATGTGCAGTAAAACGTTTCGCCCTGCTTCAGGGTAGGCTCGAGCCCCTCGGTGGGGACGTATATGAGCTGTTATATAAAACGTTTTACATTTGCGGGGCCTCAAATGAAGGCCTAGTTTTTTTAAGTTATTTTTAGGGTTCCTTACATCCAACGGGTGACCTTCGGGACCCTTTACTAAGTCTCCGCTGTCTGTCCTTCCGTCTGTCAGCGGGCTGTATTTCATGAGCCGTAATAAGTAGACAATAGGGGATCGGACTGCTAGTCATTTGAGTTACTTTTTATGATCTGTCAAAAACTAAATTTTGTTCTAAAAATGTTTGTAATACCCACAAGTGACGTCACAGATTTTTAGCATCATTGACGAACTTATTTTGTGAATTTGATCAGTTAAAAATTGAAAAACTGATGAAAAAACAAAACCAGTAAGGTTTTTTGATACTTTAATTTAATATATTTAATAATACTTTAATAATAGGAGAGCAATTTAGAAAATCATATTTCAGAATTTATTTTTGATGCAGTCCGATACCCTATTGAAATTTTCACATAATGTGTATATCTATTGCCGCTATAACAACAGAGTTGAAAAAGTGAAAAAATAAGGAGTGTCTGCATACAAAAAAACGTGTTTTTATAGGTCTAGAAGTATATTGGATTTAGCTCTATCGTAAATACGGTAATACATACAAGTGTAAACCTGGTGTGATTATAGTACTAATACCCAAGTAAAACAACAAATAATAAAAATCGGCCAAGTGTGAGTCGTACTCGCGCTAAGGACTCCGAACTGAATGACAAAAGCATATTTTTGTCGCTCACTTTGATTGTTATGCTTGTAATGTGAATCCCAACTAAAAATAAATGTAAAATGGAGCCGCGTCATGCCGTTTGCCGTCACGGCATACTAGTCTGTTTTGCTGCCAAAACTCGCTAATAGATGTTTCTCATCAAAAATACCTTACCTAGGGGCTCATGTACCATCTCGAGCAGCTCGTCAGCATTCAGCGCAGCCGTCACCTTCTTGAACTGTAGCACCCGCTCAGAGAAAAACTCCCAGAAGGAAAGGCCGGCCGGCTCTGTGAACAGCTCCTGCAACAGACGATTTGTCATTGAGACTTTTGTAATCCGCTAGTTTCCTACTTGTAGGAGCCCCAGCTTAGTAGACGGCTGGACCCAGTGCATTCAGTGAAGTTTGCAGATGTTGAAGTTAAATGTTTTTCTTTGTAGTAGTTAGTTTATTTTTTAATGATTTTACAATGCACTTCTATTTTTGGTGAGAGTTAGTAGCAAACTTAAAGATATTAATTAGTTATTTATTATGTATAGTAACTAGGTCGCACGATATGCTACCTCAATATAATGCGCGGTCTTTGAACCGTACACTACTCCTCATCTGACTTATCATCATCATGTCAGCCGAAAGAAGTCCACTTATGGACAAAGGCCTCCCCCAAGGATTTTCACGACGAGCGGTCCTGCGCTGCCCTCATCCAGCGGCCATACCATATCTTCCAATGGGGGTTGTAATAGACATCTAAGGGACTTAAACCGGAGGATGGGCAGCAGCGTCCTTTCAGCGACCTGCAACCCCGCACTGCGATCGCTAACCCGCCTGCCAGGAGTGGCGATTATGCTCCCCCCCCCCCACCCCCAAATATGATGAAAACACACATCTGACAGACTTTATAAAATGACAAACAAGTTTTTTTTCCTAAAAATGTTAGAAAAATAAATAGAAATAATCCTTAATATTTTAATTGCGAAAGTTTGTATGTATGGATGTTTGTTACTCTTTCACGCCACAACAGATAAACGGATCTGGATGAAATTTTGTAAGTAGACAGATTAGGACCTGGATTAACATATATACCTCGCGCACTGCACACCCTCGAAGAAACTATGTTCACGCGAGCGAAGCCGCTGGCAAAAGCTAGTACAATAATATTAATAACAATAAGGATGACGACAGCATCAGAAATAAATTATGAACTCTTGATCACTAAATTGCTTAAAACTTCGGAAAACCTTACTCGTTTTGTTTTCCATCAAGTCTTGGATTTTTAATTCACCAAAATCACAAAATGAGTGCGTATGTGACTCTGTTAAAATATGACGTCACGCCTAGGTATTTCTTACATTTTTAGAACAAAATGTTGTTATATGAGGAAAAATATAAAATGTTTTGGCGTCATTTTCGCCGAGGTCCCAGGAGGCGTGTCGCCAACGTACGCACGATCTAAGTAAAACACACATACCTTCATGTACTTGTAGAGCGTATCGCAATGCTTTCTGATGCGGTGCGCTTGCTTGCTGAACACGATGGCGTCGCTCTCGCTGAGGTCCCAGGAGGGCGTGTTGCCGACGTAAGCGCGCATTCGCTTTATTGTTTCGAGGCAGGTCGGATGTTTGAGCAGCATCAGCGGTTTCACGTCTAGTTCTGTTGGAGAATTATTAAAACTTTAGGTAATTTATGTATCTATCATTTATTTTGTTTATTTCAAATAAGCATTTTCTTTTTATTGCTGATTCTGTGATTGTGCGCGCTCACTCACTTACACTCACATACACACATTTCCCACGCACACTTTTTTTGACCTTTTGCTGTCCTCGTTTTGGTTCATAAGTGTGTTTCATTAACCCAGAGAGCTTTTTCTTCTTTTATCGTGTCGATAGTAGTTAATTAAAGGAGATTGCCACGGTTTCATACAAGGCTCGTCTCAATTTGCGTCATGACGAAACCTATAACATTGGGTAGGGAACAACTTATATATTTGTTAAGTGAAAAACTTAATCTCATTTAAACCGGGGTAGCAGAGTTTTGTCAGTTTCAATGTACATTTTGAGGTTACTTTAGGCAAAGAGGATTTAATCCCTACGTACTTTAGGTACCCCACTCAATAAACGTAAAATAATTTAAAAAAGTGACTCATAGTCTAGTTTAAGATAAAATTAGGCTATGGCTAGGTCATAGAGACCTAGATTACAGCCATTTGTATTGCGTGATTCATTCTAACAAAAATCTTTGTTAGGTACGAGATCGTCATTTGATAATTATTTCTTTGGCAAGATCAGTCCATAGGATGCTAAAAGCTCAGCATAGATATGACTGGCATTTCGAATTGCGGAATGACACCGCCTGCTCACACTAACCCATTGAAAAATCATGTATTCCCCGACTAGTTGTAATGCACTAAGTGTAAGTACTCTTTGACAGGAAGAAACTCGTAACAAAAATCGAATGAAAATCTCTTTTCTTAATCTTTTTTCCTCCAGTAAAAATGAGTTTGAAACAAATGAAACTTGCTTTATAAAATAAAACTGCGATTTTCTACAATGGTTTGGTCATGACGCAATTTGAGACCAAAACGGGCAATCTCTTTTACAAATTTACACACATACGGCAAAGTTCACTGGCTTTACACAGGAGGTCGCGGGTTCGATTCCCGGCGGGGTCAATTGTAAGACTCGGTTTAGTTGGTGGAAGGGCATTTTCTAAGCCCGCCTGGCTAACTATCTACATCTAAGGGCATTTTCTAAGCCCGCCTGGCTAGCTACCACCATCTTATCTAAGTCTTGCCGCCAAATATCAATGTTGATATCATTGGTGTGTTCCGGCATGAAGATAAGATAGCCAGTTCTCCATTGCGTTGGGGAATCTTGGTAAGCCCGCTTCCATCTTCGGCAACATCGTCACTTACCTCCAGGTGAGATGATGCCAAGGGTTTACCAATTGTGAATAAAAATTAAAAATAAAAACAAATCGCATTCAAAATTTAATTTAATATTTATCTAGAAATGATTGATATTGTCGGTGTAATGCTCATTCTAGGTGCTTTTAACTAAGGTGCAGGGGGTACGGTGCGGTAAAAAAAACGAGTTTATGTAGCCCTCACAATGGTTGTTTTTATGTTACAAGGGTGATTGGTGGTTGGCAAACGAGTGATAAAGTGCGAGTCACAGGCGAGGGTTAACCATCGTCACGAGTTTACCTTTTAGTGTTCAGTCAGAGACGACGCAATTGTGGTCTAGAAATTTTAAAGAAGCGGCACTGTGCAGTAAAATCAATTTTGCGCACAGTGGACTGACATATTATAAAGCACCACTTATATGTCTGTGTGTGTTGCAATCTAGGTTCAAAAGTAAGATAGTTACATTAATACATTTAAAGTTATAATCTGGGCATTCGAGCGTTGGTTGGAGTCTCCTAGGCAAAACTAAAAATCCATTTTTTTGTATGAAAATTAAAAAGGTTTTTTTCGGGAATAACACCTTATTAGATAGACTTGGAATGTAAAACTTCATCTAAATACAAAATTTCATAGAGCCTAAAAAATTTCGTACCATTACGATTTGAAGATGATGTCTTTTAAATCGTGACCTCCAGAGTTGATGCACATTTGAGCAATACACTTCCTGCGATATGTTCCATATTTCTTGATGAATGTTTTCTTTTAGGGCTGCGAAACTCTGTTTGTAGTCTGTGGCTTGTTCACACACACCAGACATTTCAAATAACTCCAAAGAACGAAGTTTGGACTGGTCAGTTCGGGTGATAACACGGCCTGGAAAAGCGTCCCTCACTAAGTCCATAGAGTCGCGCGCGGTGTGTGCCGTGGCGCCGTCTTGTGGAAACCAGATGTGCTCCATCCCCAATTCATCCAAACTGGGTAATAAGAAGTCACGTAACATGGTTCTGTAGCGTTCGCAAGTACAGTTATCGCATTGCCTGCAGCGTCTTTAACAAAACTAGGGACCGATCACTCTTTCAACACAGTATACACACCATACAGTAACTTTTAGTGTGTTTAAAGGTGTTTTTTGAATAATGCGCGGATTATCAGTGCCCCAGAACCGAGTATTCTACTTATTGACATGCCCCGAGAGATGGTAATGCGCTTCGTCACTCATAACCAACTTTCAAGAAAAAATATCCTCTTCTTTATGACGCGCTGGCTGTACTCTAGACGAGCTTGGTGGTCAGTAGACAGCAGCTGATGAGTCATCTGAGTTTTATACGAGAACATCTTTAAGCCTTTCCGCAAAATACGCTGCAGTCCGCATGGAAATGCTCAATTGTGGGGCAAGTCACCTCGTTGATGTTTCTGGACACTCTTCCACATCTTAACGCACAGCATCGATATTTTCGGCTAAACGGCCTGTTCATGGTCTGCCAGACTTAGGTCTATCCGATGTTGAGCCAGTTGCTTCGAGGCGTGTGGCAAAGCGTCGAATTGTGCGACCGATCGGTGTCGGACGGTGGGGAAATCGTCGACGAAATTCACGTTGTGTTTTTATCACTGATGAATTATATTCCGTAAAAATTTTGACACCATTATTCCACGTTCTTGGGGAGTAAAACGCTCCATGTTTATTTTCAGTGCATTTTAAAATTTTTAACAACAAAATGACAGGAGATGTCATATAAAAATATGAATATGCGCCACCCAGTATTACCGCGCATATTTAAGAAAAATGTTTTAATTGAATTATTGACTACTTTGCCGTAGCAAGGACAATCGGTTCACGGACGGTTCGGACCTACGGTGTAGCGGTGATGCTCCACAAATAATGGCCCATCTGATTTTATCTCCGATGTGCCCTAACACCTGCGTTCGAAAAGAGCTAATGAACGCCGCCGATAGCGCCGTTCAGGTGGCCACATACTGGGCAGGAGAGATATGACCTGTCGTCGACACGATAGAAGAAGAAGATTGACTACTTTGTACTTACCAGCCATCTCGTCTAACAGCTTGAGACACAGATCGGTGTCGGCCTTCTCGAGACAGAGGCACGTCTTGATCTTAGCGTCGAGCTCGATGAGCTTCATCTCAGTCTTCAAGAACTGGACGCGGTACTTCTTCTCTTCTGAAACAATTAATGTAAGTTTTTACTTTCGAGCGACCTAGCGCAGAGATGGGAGCAAAAGAAATGAATGTGTTATGTATCACTAGTAGAAACAAAAACGGGTCAAGTGCGAGTCGTGCTCGCGCAAAGTAGGGTTCCGTAGTCTTTGCAAAAAATAAAGTATATTTTAAACAACAATATTATATTTGCAGTTGGTAATAGACAATTTGGATTGAAAATCTATGATCTTTTTTCTAATCCAACTGCACACCTAAGTTGGTCGACCATTACTCCTAAACCACAGTATAATAAAGAGTACTACGTACAGTATGGTCACTCCCTGCGTCTCGTTGAAAGTGCCGCCCACCCCCGCCCAGATATCTCCCAGCAATCCTAGCACGTCTTATCTCACTCACACAAGCATGGTACGCGTTCACCTACACGAGCTTAGACTGTGTGCGTAGGAACGCGTTTGTTTCATACATTTATTCGCCAGTGACCGAGGTGTGCCTAAACTAAGGAAGTCCGTGATGGTTTTCCTTTTAAATTGGTTATATGTCCTACTATTTAAAATTTTTGTCGATGTCCGTAAATAGCGGTTTAGCTGGTGGGGGGGCGGGGAGGGACGGACGACGACACTTGACTAACAAAAATTAGCCCTTTAAAGCTTAATATCACCAACCGATCCTTGACTCGAAAAAATGGTTTTAGCTAACCCGCTGTAGTTTTGACAGACCTATTCAACGATACCCCACACGATATGTCAACTAAAAAAAATCACCCTCTCTTTACATGTAGGGGATTCAGTTTTTCCAAGGATTTTATTGTACCACTGAGTCAGCCGGCGTGATTAATATATACCCTTGTCATTTATTTTTTTAATTTACATTTAAAGCTTTCTAGTAATAATAGTCTCTGAGCTAAGCCGCGGAAAGACGGACGAACAGACAGACTTGGCGAAACTATAAGGGTTCCTTGTTGACTTCGGAACTTATTTATAATTTTTTTAATCAAATAACTTCATTAAATGTTTTAGGACAAAAAGGAATACGTAGTAAAAAAAACCTTATTAGTTTATCAGCCATATCGTACTACGTTGAACGAAACGCGTAACGGTCAATGAGATTCTTGGCGCTTACGACGTTTTGGTCGCAAACTCTGACATGCACCGCGTTTCCTTACTGAAGGTTACTACCAATTCACTCTACGCCGCATTCAGAGCAGGCTTCCAACGCGGCACTGGCGAACAACATTTAACCTTATGGATTCAGCTTAACACTTGAATTTCGCGTGAGTGTCAGAATGCGACTTACGTCCTTTACTTCGGGCGTGAATGCACATTTTCGTTTACTGCAAGCTTAGTAAACATTCTAGGAAAATTTCGTCTTAGCTATTTTATCAATATCTTTATTCTCTTATTGTCAGTATTTATTTCATGTGTCTAACTTATGTAATGTAGGAGAAAAATCTAATAATCTATCAAAACTACATAGTTTTACAATATAAAAAATATCGAGCGAAAACAAATAAATCGTGTTTTTGTTTTAGCCATACCAAAGAAAAAGGTTCAAAGAATCAGATGTGTAGTTTTCACGTTTAGCAAGCTTGCGGCTGACTCAAAATATTCTAGCAAAAATGCACTTATTTTGGGAGATTTATCTTAAGAAACTTTGCTCCAAAAACCGGCCAAGTGTGTGTAGAGCTCGCGCACCGAGGGTTCTGTACCACTACACCTCTCCACATGAGTACAAAAAAGATACCTATTCATTTAGACATCAACGAGAGCAGCAGAATTATTATTTTTTATTCACTTCGGGATTCTAAGCGCGAGTACGACTTACACTTGGCCAGTTTTTATTATTATTTGTTAACTTTAGAGTTCACACTATAATCACAATTGTATGTAAAGAGATTCTATATATCCAAGAGGAAATTCTATGTCACGTAAATGGTCCATGTATGAGTATGCCATACGGTAGACTCCTCTCATAGGTTGCTGTAAGACAGATATAGCTATTTTCATACCTTTTTATTTTCCCATCACCGTCTTTGAATCTGTTAAGTACTTGACTCCACTTCTCAGACGAGCCGTGAACATACATTGCGTCTCAATAGAGATATTATAGAAACTCCGTACTTGTATATGTAAAAAATTTGCTATAGGTCCCGTTAAATGGGGAATCTACTATCATACTGAACAACTTTCCCAAAGGAACCCGTAGTCAATACTCGAAAAAAAATATTGGATCCTTTTTTATTTTGATTTAATATTATGCTCGTTATTATTATTTTTATTCACAATTGGTAAGCCCTTGGCATCATCTCACCTGGTGGTAAGTGAGATGACGGGGTTACCAAGATTACCCTCTATACAAAAATGCAGCTTTTTTTGCGATTTCAGTAAAGTCATAGAACAAAAGATGTTCAGTATGATAACTTTCTAGTTACAGTTAACGTTCTTGACAGCTTCTGCCCCAATTAACGGAACCTACACCAATTTTGTTACAGCCTGTATAATATTATGGTTTTCACGACAGAGCAAAAACAGAAAAAACCGGCCAAGTGCGAGTCAGAAACGCACACAAAGGGTTCCGTATCATCATACTATATGGCGCTAGTTTCTTTATGTTTAAAAAAAAACCAAAAGTTATGAAAAGAAAAGTGTGGTTTTATGATACCACGGTAAAAGTGAAACTTTTTTTCACATTATAGACATTTACAGAGGACGAAACGATCATGGCTGAGCTCTCGTCTTGGAGCTACGGTACAGAGGACGAAACGATCATACCGACCGTCACACGACACACAGGCGAAAAAATTTGAGACGATATAATAAAAGTTTCACTTGAATACACGTTTTTGTATGGAGAACCCCTTATTTTTTCACTTTTTCATATTTTTTGTATTTAACAAAAAGCGGTAATAGAAATACATCATCTGTGAAAATTTCAGATGTCTAAAGTCAAAGTATATTTATTGCAATTATAGGTACAAAAATATGGTCTGAAATAATAAATTTAATCTTACCTCTATAATTTGCCTAACACGGCGTGCAATAATGATATCTAGCTAGCTATCACGGTTCATGAAATACTGCCTAGTGACAGACGGCCGGATATTGGAGTCATAGTAATAGGGTCCTGTTTATACCCTCTGGGTGCGGAACCCTAAAAAAGGAGGTGAGTAGTAAAAGTTGTACATCATAAACTGTCAAGAATTACGTTTGACAGCTGCCATGCAAAATTAAGATCTCGGGGATATATATCATTTCTCTTTAGCAACTAGTAGCCTACGACGATCATTAGTTTCCGAGATATAGCCGTTATAAGTTTATCAGCTGTCATCCGAAATGAAGATCTCGTCGAGACTTATCATTTCTCTTAATAGTGGAATCAATAGTTTTTTTTGAGATAAGCAGTTTTAAGTTTGACAGCTGTTATCCGAAATAAAGATCTCGACAATATTTATGAATTCACTTCAGTTACTTTAACTAGTAACCTGGGTAGGATCTAAGATACAGCAGTTTAAAGTTTGACAGCTTTCACCCGTAATAAAGATGTCGACGATATCTATGAATACTCTTCAGCAACTAGTAACATAGGTAGGATTATGAATTCTCCTCAGTAACTAGTAACCTAGGTAGGATCTGAGATACAGCAGTTTAAAGTTTGACAGCTTTCACCCGTAATAAAGATGTCGACAATATCTATGAATACTCTTCAGCAACTAGTAACATAGGTAGGATTATGAATTCTCTTCAGTAACTAGTAACCTAGGTAGGATCTGAGATACAGCAGTTTAAAGTTTGACAGCTTTCACCCGTAATAAAGATGTCGACAATATCTATGAATACTCTTCAGCAACTAGTAACATAGGTAGGATTATGAATTCTCTTCAGTAACTAGTAACCTAGGTAGGATCTGAGATACAGCAGTTTAAAGTTTGACAGCTTTCACCCGTAATAAAGATGTCGACAATATCTATGAATACTCTTCAGCAACTAGTAACCTAGGTAGGATTATGAATTCTCTTCAGTAACTAGTAACCTAGGTAGGATCTGAGATACAGCAGTTTAAAGTTTGACAGCTTTCACCCGTAATAAAGATGTCGACAATATCTATGAATACTCTTCAGTAACTAGTAACCTAGGTAGGATCTAAGATACAGCAGTTTAAAGTTTGACAGCTTTCACCCGTAATAAAGATGTCGACAATATCTATGAATACTCTTCAGTAACTAGTAACCTAGGTAGGATCTAAGATACAGCAGTTTAAAGTTTGACAGCTTTCACCCGTAATAAAGATGTCGACAATATCTATGAATACTCTTCAGCAACTAGTAACCTAGGTAGGATCATGAATTCTCTTCAGTAACTAGTAACCTAGGTAGGATCTGAGATACAGCAGTTTAAAGTTTGACAGCTTTCACCCGTAATAAAGATGTCGACAATATCTATGAATACTCTTCAGTAACTAGTAACCTAGGTAGGATCTAAGATACAGCAGTTTAAAGTTTGACAGCTTTCACCCGTAATAAAGATGTCGACAATATCTATGAATACTCTTCAGCAACTAGTAACCTAGGTAGGATTATGAATTCTCTTCAGTAACTAGTAACCTAGGTAGGATCTGAGATATAGCAGTTTAAAGTTTGACAGCTGTCACCCGTAATAAAGATGTCGACGATATCTATGAATACTCTTCAGTAACTAGTAACCTAGGTAGGATCTAAGATACAGCAGTTTAAAGTTTGACAGCTTTCACCCGTAATAAAGATGTCGACAATATCTATGAATACTCTTCAGTAACTAGTAACCTAGGTAGGATCTAAGATACAGCAGTTTAAAGTTTGACAGCTTTCACCCGTAATAAAGATGTCGACAATATCTATGAATACTCTTCAGTAACTAGTAACCTAGGTAGGATCTAAGATACAGCAGTTTAAAGTTTGACAGCTGTCACCCGTAATAAAGATGTCGACAATATCTATGAATACTCTTCAGCAACTAGTAACCTAGGTAGGATCATGAATTCTCTTCAGTAACTAGTAACCTAGGTAGGATCTGAGATACAGCAGTTTAAAGTTTGACAGCTTTCACCCGTAATAAAGATGTCGACAATATCTATGAATACTCTTCAGTAACTAGTAACCTAGGTAGGATCATGAATTCTCCTCAGTAACTAGTAACCTAGGTAGGATCTAAGATACAGCAGTTTAAAGTTTGACAGCTTTCACCCGTAATAAAGATGTCGACAATATCTATGAATACTCTTCAGTAACTAGTAACCTAGGTAGGATCTAAGATACAGCAGTTTAAAGTTTGACAGCTGTCACCCGTAATAAAGATGTCGACAATATCTATGAATACTCTTCAGCAACTAGTAACCTAGGTAGGATCATGAATTCTCCTCAGTAACTAGTAACCTAGGTAGGATCTAAGATACAGCAGTTTAAAGTTTGACAGCTTTCACCCGTAATAAAGATGTCGACAATATCTATGAATACTCTTCAGCAACTAGTAACCTAGGTAGGATTATGAATTCTCTTCAGTAACTAGTAACCTAGGTAGGATCTGAGATATAGCAGTTTAAAGTTTGACAGCTGTCACCCGTAATAAAGATGTCGACGATATCTATGAATACTCTTCAGTAACTAGTAACCTAGGTAGGATCATGAATTCTCCTCAGTAACTAGTAACCTAGGTAGGATCTGAGATACAGCAGTTTAAAGTTTGACAGCTGTCACCCGTAATAAAGATGTCGACAATATCTATGAATACTCTTCAGCAACTAGTAACCTAGGTAGGATTATGAATTCTCTTCAGTAACTAGTAACCTAGGTAGGATCATGAATTCTCTTCAGTAACTAGTAACCTAGGTAGGATCTGAGATACAGCAGTTTAAAGTTTGACAGCTTTCACCCGTAATAAAGATGTCGACAATATCTATGAATACTCTTCAGTAACTAGTAACCTAGGTAGGATCTAAGATACAGCAGTTTAAAGTTTGACAGCTTTCACCCGTAATAAAGATGTCGACAATATCTATGAATACTCTTCAGCAACTAGTAACCTAGGTAGGATTATGAATTCTCTTCAGTAACTAGTAACCTAGGTAGGATCTGAGATATAGCAGTTTAAAGTTTGACAGCTGTCACCCGTAATAAAGATGTCGACGATATCTATGAATACTCTTCAGTAACTAGTAACCTAGGTAGGATCATGAATTCTCCTCAGTAACTAGTAACCTAGGTAGGATCTGAGATACAGCAGTTTAAAGTTTGACAGCTGTCACCCGTAATAAAGATGTCGACAATATCTATGAATACTCTTCAGCAACTAGTAACCTAGGTAGGATTATGAATTCTCTTCAGTAACTAGTAATTTAGGTAGGATTATGAATACTCTTCAGCAACTAGTAACCTAGGTAGGATTATGAATTCTCTTCAGTAACTAGTAACCTAGGTAGGATCTGAGATATAGCAGTTTAAAGTTTGACAGCTGTCACCCGTAATAAAGATGTCGACGATATCTATGAATACTCTTCAGTAACTAGTAACCTAGGTAGGATCATGAATTCTCCTCAGTAACTAGTAACCTAGGTAGGATCTGAGATACAGCAGTTTAAAGTTTGACAGCTGTCACCCGTAATAAAGATGTCGACGATATCTATGAATACTCTTCAGTAACTGGTAACCTAGGTAGGATCATGAATTCTCTTCAGTAACTAGTAACCTAGGTAGGATCATGAATTCTCCTCAGTAACTAGTAACCTAGGTAGGATCTGAGATACAGCAGTTTAAAGTTTGACAGCTGTCACCCGTAATAAAGATGTCGACGATATCTATGAATACTCTTCAGTAACTGGTAACCTAGGTAGGATCATGAATTCTCTTCAGTAACTAGTAACCTAGGTAGGATCATGAATTCTCCTCAGTAACTAGTAACCTAGGTAGGATCTGAGATACAGCAGTTTAAAGTTTGACAGCTTTCACCCGTAATAAAGATGTCGACGATATCTATGAATACTCTTCAGTAACTGGTAACCTAGGTAGGATTATGAATTCTCTTCAGTAACTAGTAACCTAGGTAGGATCATGAATTCTCCTCAGTAACTAGTAACCTAGGTAGGATCTGAGATACAGCAGTTTAAAGTTTGACAGCTGTCACCCGTAATAAAGATGTCGACGATATCTATGAATACTCTTCAGTAACTGGTAACCTAGGTAGGATCATGAATTCTCCTCAGTAACTAGTAACCTAGGTAGGATCATGAATTCTCTTTAGTAACTAGTAACCTAGGTAGGATCTGAGATACAGCAGTTTAAAGTTTGACAGCTGTCACCCGTAATAAAGATGTCGACAATATCTATGAATACTCTTCAGCAACTAGTAACCTAGGTAGGATTATGAATTCTCTTCAGTAACTAGTAACCTAGGTAGGATCTGAGATATAGCAGTTTAAAGTTTGACAGCTGTCACCCGTAATAAAGATGTCGACGATATCTATGAATACTCTTCAGTAACTAGTAACCTAGGTAGGATCATGAATTCTCCTCAGTAACTAGTAACCTAGGTAGGATCTGAGATACAGCAGTTTAAAGTTTGACAGCTGTCACCCGTAATAAAGATGTCGACGATATCTATGAATACTCTTCAGTAACTGGTAACCTAGGTAGGATCATGAATTCTCTTCAGTAACTAGTAACCTAGGTAGGATCATGAATTCTCCTCAGTAACTAGTAACCTAGGTAGGATCTGAGATACAGCAGTTTAAAGTTTGACAGCTGTCACCCGTAATAAAGATGTCGACGATATCTATGAATACTCTTCAGTAACTGGTAACCTAGGTAGGATCATGAATTCTCCTCAGTAACTAGTAACCTAGGTAGGATCATGAATTCTCTTCAGTAACTAGTAACCTAGGTAGGATCTGAGATACAGCAGTTTAAAGTTTGACAGCTGTCACCCGTAATAAAGATGTCGACGATATCTATGAATACTCTTCAGTAACTGGTAACCTAGGTAGGATCATGAATTCTCTTCAGTAACTAGTAACCTAGGTAGGATCTGATATACAGCAGTTTAAAGTTTGACAGCTGTCACCCGTAATAAAGATGTCGACGATATCTATGAATACTCTTCAGTAACTGGTAACCTAGGTAGGATCATGAATTCTCTTCAGTAACTAGTAACCTAGGTAGGATCTGAGATACAGCAGTTTAAAGTTTGACAGCTGTCACCCGTAATAAAGATGTCGACGATATCTATGAATACTCTTCAGTAACTAGTAACCTAGGTAGGATCATGAATTCTCCTCAGTAACTAGTAACCTAGGTAGGATCTGAGATACAGCAGTTTAAAGTTTGACAGCTGTCACCCGTAATAAAGATGTCGACGATATCTATGAATACTCTTCAGTAACTGGTAACCTAGGTAGGATCATGAATTCTCCTCAGTAACTAGTAACCTAGGTAGGATCATGAATTCTCTTCAGTAACTAGTAACCTAGGTAGGATCTGAGATACAGCAGTTTAAAGTTTGACAGCTGTCACCCGTAATAAAGATGTCGACGATATCTATGAATACTCTTCAGTAACTGGTAACCTAGGTAGGATCATGAATTCTCTTCAGTAACTAGTAACCTAGGTAGGATCTGAGATACAGCAGTTTAAAGTTTGACAGCTGTCACCCGTAATAAAGATGTCGACGATATCTATGAATACTCTTCAGTAACTGGTAACCTAGGTAGGATCATGAATTCTCCTCAGTAACTAGTAACCTAGGTAGGATCTGAGATACAGCAGTTTAAAGTTTGACAGCTGTCACCCGTAATAAAGATGTCGACGATATCTATGAATACTCTTCAGTAACTGGTAACCTAGGTAGGATCATGAATTCTCTTCAGTAACTAGTAACCTAGGTAGGATCTGAGATACAGCAGTTTAAAGTTTGACAGCTGTCACCCGTAATAAAGATGTCGACGATATCTATGAATACTCTTCAGTAACTGGTAACCTAGGTAGGATCATGAATTCTCTTCAGTAACTAGTAACCTAGGTAGGATCTGAGATACAGCAGTTTAAAGTTTGACAGCTGTCACCCGTAATAAAGATGTCGACGATATCTATGAATACTCTTCAGTAACTGGTAACCTAGGTAGGATCATGAATTCTCCTCAGTAACTAGTAACCTAGGTAGGATCATGAATTCTCTTCAGTAACTAGTAACCTAGGTAGGATCTGAGATACAGCAGTTTAAAGTTTGACAGCTGTCACCCGTAATAAAGATGTCGACGATATCTATGAATACTCTTCAGTAACTGGTAACCTAGGTAGGATCATGAATTCTCCTCAGTAACTAGTAACCTAGGTAGGATCATGAATTCTCTTCAGTAACTAGTAACCTAGGTAGGATCTGAGATACAGCAGTTTAAAGTTTGACAGCTGTCACCCGTAATAAAGATGTCGACGATATCTATGAATACTCTTCAGTAACTGGTAACCTAGGTAGGATCATGAATTCTCCTCAGTAACTAGTAACCTAGGTAGGATCATGAATTCTCTTCAGTAACTAGTAACCTAGGTAGGATCTGAGATACAGCAGTTTAAAGTTTGACAGCTGTCACCCGTAATAAAGATGTCGACGATATCTATGAATACTCTTCAGTAACTGGTAACCTAGGTAGGATCATGAATTCTCCTCAGTAACTAGTAACCTAGGTAGGATCTGAGATACAGCAGTTTAAAGTTTGACAGCTGTCACCCGTAATAAAGATGTCGACGATATCTATGAATACTCTTCAGTAACTGGTAACCTAGGTAGGATCATGAATTCTCTTCAGTAACTAGTAACCTAGGTAGGATCTGAGATACAGCAGTTTAAAGTTTGACAGCTACCATCCGAAATAAAGGTCTCGACGATATTTATGATTTCTACATGCCAAAGACGAGGTTTCATTCTGGTCCCCAATCCATCAAAATACTTACCAGTTTCTCTGTCCTTGTCTAAGGTAGCCTTCTCCTCGTCTGTCAGATTCAGGTCCATCACCAACTGTGCCACCACCGACTGTGGTGTTATCTGCCCCTTTTCTGGTGACAAATATACCCCATTAGCAAATTTTGTTCCATCATCATCATAATATCAGCCGAAAGACGTCTACTGCTGGACAAACAATCACACGACCGTTTCTTTTGTTGGAGGCCTGCCTACGCTACGTCTTCCGGTGCGCAGTAACCACTCGAGAACTTTACTATCCCAATGGCCATATGTTCTAGTTTTTATGTAAACAATTTATATAAGGTCTAACAAAATTAGCTGAAACTATTTTAACTGGTGCTTCCACCCATGAAACTGAACAACTTTTCCCATGAAACCCATAGTCAAATCTCAAAAAAAAATTTGAACTTCCCATACTAAGTTGCCTGATCAGCTCGATTAGTTAGTATGGGAGAGCCAATTTTTTTTTGCGGTTTGACTATGGGTTCCTTGGGGAAAGTTGTTCAGTTTCATGGGTAGAAGCACCAGTTAAAATAGTTTCAGCTAATTTTGTTACACCTTATATATGAGAAAAAGGTCCCTAATACAGATTATTATATTCATTAAAAATATTTAAAATCCCCAACAAATTTAAGACAAATAATGTCATTAGGGCATGAACACAATATGAAACGAAAAGTAATACTTAAAAATGACTAAATTTGTCATTAATGCATTTGACAAGAGCGGTTCACACGGACGGCACCCGGCAACAAGTATAACGCGAGAGTCAGCCATTGCTCCCCTCGACCATATCAGAGGGAGAGGAACGGATCGGCACCCGATCGGTTACCTTGTTTCTCCTACAGATCTTCTCATTTTTGTTTCGACTTTGTCCAGTGATATAGTCGAACCTCGATAAGGTAAAAATTTTAAGGAAAAAAAAACAAGTTAGAGTTTTTTACTTATATCTCCTCTGCCATGGGTTGCCTGGAAGAGATCGCTTTTATCGATAAGACCGCCTTTGAACACTGTAATCTGATAAATCCATGAAGTTACTATTCCTTGTGAAGTGTTTTTACATACATACATAATTACATACGGGTAAAAGTTAAAGATGTTAAGCGTAGATTTCAAAAATACAGACCTGTTGGTACAGTGTCAGCGCTGCTGCCTGCTGGGGCGAGGGTCGTGGGTTTGATCTCCGCCCAGGGCAAACATTCATGTGACAAACAGGTTTGTTTGCTCTGAGTCTGGGTGTTACATATGTATAATATGTATTTCAACGTAAATGGGAGCGTCGGTAGCGAAACGGCTAGAGCCGCTGCCTCCTGTCCGGGAGGTCATGGCTCGAAACCTGCCATGTACCAATGCGTTTTCGAATTTCGATTTCATATGTACGTTTATCGGACGCTCTTATGGTGAATAAAAAATATGAAAATGAAAAAACTCGTAGAGTGTGTGTGGAAGTTAACCAATCCGCACTGGGCTCGCGTGGTCGTCTAAGGCCCGATCGCCCTAATTCAGGGTAGGTACGAGCCCCTCGGTGGAGACGTATATGAGCTGATATGAGGATGATGATTTAAACGTATTGTATAAAGTGTCTGGTTCGAATCCTAGTTTGGGTCCTTCGGGCCAGATGACCCGTGTGTAATTTGTCCCTATATATTATTCTATTATATTATCATCACATATCAGCCGGAAGACGTTCACTGCTCGACAAAGGCCTCCCCCAAGGATTTCCACGACGACCGGTCCTGCGCTGCCCGCATCCAGCTGCCTCCCGCGACATTCACCAAATCGTAAACGCTGCAGATCGTTTTCTGCAGGTTTTCTTTATTTTTGAATTGTCATTGGGGTCACGAAAGCATGGCAGCTTTTCTGAGGCGGTAGGTGAAGCCATAAACATCCTTACTGCTGTTTCTGAACGAGTTAGGCCGCAATTGGAACGTTACCCGAACGCAAATTTTGTTTATATCTTTGCACTGTAAAGGGCCTTCCAACCCTTTAAGAGCATGAAAAGTTACTCAAAAATCAAAATTCCAACTTACACTATACAGGTGTTAGGTTAAACACCTGCATTCTTGAAACTGGTAATTCAGTATGTATAGAGTCAAAAACCAATAAAAAATTGTACCCTTAAAAACCTTTTTTTTATAGTATAATATTCTAAATAGTAATTCATTATGCATGTAGGCTGTGCCTAGACGAATGAACCCATGACTCGTGACCCGCCATGAACCTTCTTGGCAAGAGACGGGGTGCAGAAGGGTGGGGCGGCGCTCGCGCCTACGAGCGCCGCTTACCTGCAGTGACCTGCCGCCAAACAGACAAGACTTACAAGTTGACCCCACCGGGAATCGAACCCGCGACGTCCTGGTATGAATCGAATGGACTAACCATTACGCCACGGAGGCGGTTAAACCATGTCAGCCCACAAACTTCTTTTAGTTTTGTTTCGGCTGGCAGGGGGTCGTTGACCTGGAGAATTGGGCGGATAACTGCATATTGGTGTCGATTCGGTGTAACACGATTTAACTTATTTGACAGGACTAAACTAAATTTAAGCATTCTATCCTTGTCTTTTCGGTACAGAAAGTAAAAGACAGAATGTGTAAATTTAGTTTAATCCTGTCAATTAAGTTAAGTCGTGTAACACCGAATCGACACCATTGTGTATTTGAATTTTCTTGCGGTTGACAACTAAAAATGCTAATAAAAACTAAAAAAAGTGTTTTTTAAAAAACCTGACAATATTTTCTAATTATAAGTTACCAAGCCACAGTTTCAATGTTGAAGGTGTTTAACCTAACACTCTGTATAACTAAATTTTTGTAATACCTACTATTCCTATAATGGCTTTTTTCTCAAAATTACTACTTTCCCGAAAATACTACTTTTCTAACATTTCAAATTTCTCAAAACGACAACTTTTCCACAAACAAGGCATCACATTCTACGTTACCTAGCTGCATCTTCAGAGTCAGCGCGTTGGTGGCGGCCTGTTTGTCCCACTGCAGGCGCGCGGCGTCGTTTCGGAACGAATTGGGCCGCGATTGGAACAGTTTCACCCCGATGTATTGGCCGCTTGGTAGGCACGCTATGAGGATGTCCTCTTTCTCTGGGTCGGCTAGTGAAAAGCAAAAAATACTTACTGTCAATAATACAAACAAACTTATACCTTAACTTATTTAATGAACGGGCTGTTTTCCCGCGGTGCTACTTTGTTCTACTAGTAAGACAAAACGCCAGATAGATATGTCACATAAATAATTTTTAAAAATTGTTCTACTAGTAGGACAACGCGAGATAGATATGTCAAATAAATCCTTACTAATATTATAAATGTGAAAATGTGTTTGTTTGTTTGTTACCTTTTCACGCTTCAACGCCTTGATCAATCTTTATGAAATTTGGCATGCAGGTAGCCTGTGTCACGGACAAGGACATAGGCTACTTTTTATCCCGGGAAAAGAGCATTATCTGATGCAGTTCCCGAGGGAACTGAAAAAATACTCGGTTGTTGTGATTTTTTGCACAGAGATGGTTGAGTAGGTGGGAAACGACATAATTTACTAATCACCCTTAAAGACAGTCATTAAAATGATGTCCACGCGGGTGACGCCGAGGGGAAAAAGCTAGTATTTTATAAATTTAATAAAGTCTTAGATCACAGATATAAGAACTAGATCCCCGGTTTACAAGGATAGAAATATTCAAATAGCTGTATTAGAGGGGGAGATCATTAAAGGTTCACTCCTGTGAACAAAAAGGGTGAGTTTATGTTCGGAAACTTGACCGCGACACCGTGAATCTAGTTACCTAACTGCGCCAGAAGGAAGGTTATGTTTTTCGAGTGTATGCATGTATGTGAATATATATTTTTTGGCACGCTTAGTAGCCTAAACGACTTAATGGATTTGGAGTGCGAAGTGTCCTTAGTTTAGTCTTGATCTTATGAGTGACATAGAATACATTTTTACCTAACTGGCCAAAAAAGAGAGGTTAAGGTTTTATGCAGTCGGGTTTTTAATTTTCAATAATTTTGATTTATTTTTTGAAGTAGATATTTCTTTGTTCGGGTCTGATAGGGCTCAGTTCAGAATTTTGTACGTCACATCCGAAAAAACTTTTTTTCAGCTATTGCATAGCTTGAGCTTGAGCGCGGCGACCGAATCAAGAAATTCCGTAACGAAAATAAAACCTAACACCCCACGCTCGGCCGAGTTCTAAAAAACTTACAGTGCCATCTATTAGCGATTTGCGGTACTAAAAGGACTTAGTCAATTTTACTGGTGTAACTTTCTTAGTGTTAATTTATTACACAAACATCCCGCGCCCCAAGGACTATGGTACTGGTAAATACTGCATAAATAAACATAAATAAATAATTATAATTGCATAAGTTGAAAAAAAATGCTATGCAACAGCTTTACCGCGGCAGTCCCCGAGTGCCACACGTTTTTTTTTTATCCACAATTGGAAAGCCCTTGGCATCATTTCACCTGATGGTAAGTGACAACGATGCCAAAGATAGAAGCGGGCTTATCAAGATTCCCCAACGCAATGGGGAACTGGCTATCTTATCTTTAAGAAGAAACACAGCAAAACTTAGATAAGATGATGGCAGCCAGGCGGATGTAGAAAATGCCTTACCACCAACCAAACCAACCCATAAAAAGTTTGACTCCGCCGGGAATCAAACTTGCGGCCTCCTGATGTGAAACTAATGAACTAACCATTACGGCACGGAGGCTGTTAAAATTTAACGCAAGGGAATTTCTGATTATAGATGAACCATGATTTGATATTAGTTATTATTCATAATGTATTAGTGCTTATCTAATCGAATTATTAAAGATTCATCCTGCGAAGAAACTCGAAGGTTGTCGACCAACCAGCACTGAGCCCGCGTGGTCGACTAAGGCTCGATAGCACTAATTCAGAGCTGAGCTAATATGATTAAAGCTTTTGAAATTACCTCATAAGCAAAGGCGCCAACATAAATTCCTTCCTCTGATTTGATTTCTGATTCTAAAGATTATGTAAAGAGACGGGATAAGAAGTATCTACTTAAATAGTTTGCGTTGTACCTCGGACACACCCCGCTGATTTTTTTGAGTTGCGTGCCCGAAGGGTGCCAACGGGACCCTATCACCAAACCTCCCAATGTCCGACTGTCCATCCATCTGTCTGTCAGCGGGCTTTATTGTATGAACCGTAATAGGTAGACAGGTGAAATTTTGCACAGATGATGTATTTCTGTTGCCACTATAGCAAACACTAAAAAAACTGAATAAAATAAATATTTAAGGGGGCTCCCATACAACAAACGTGACTTTTTCGCTCGATATTGATAACGGCAATAGGTAGACGCTTGAAATATTCATGGAATATTTAGTTATATAATCACTTTAAAAATAAATAATTAAATCAAAATATTTTTTTTTATTTAAAGGGGGCTCCGATACAACAAACGTGATTTTTTTGCTCGATATTGATAACGGCAACAAGTAGACGCTTGAAATATTCACAGAACATTGAGTTGTATTATAAATAAAATAAATAATTAAAATAAAGTTATTATTTAAGGGGGGCTCCCATACAACAAACGTGATTTTTATAGACAATGGTACGGAACCCTTCGTGCGCGAGTCCAACTCGCACTTGGCCGGTTTATTTAAAATATCATCTAAGAATCAAATATAAATAGGACCACGGGCGTGTAGCGTAGCGTAAAGGTGATGTCTTACCCTTTTATTTATGGACATAAATATCTGACATAAAAGTAGATATAAAAAAATAGTAGGACAACGGGAAAAAGAACTATTAAGAGGAAACGTGGGCGCCATTTCTCCATACAAACGTAGTCCCCTGTTTCCTCCTTGGATAATGACATTAGAGCATTTTTTCCATTAAATCTAATGTCTACCATGGCCGGCCATGTGTCCCTATGTTTTATTTTTTCCCATATTCTAATTATAATAGGAAGTAAACTAAGTAAAACTAAGAAAATCGTCCAATTGCAATGTAATTTTCAGACACTCACCAGAATAAAAATACGCTTATTAACAATAAAACTAAAACATATTGGAGGAGGTAATAGCGGACTACGAAATGCTGTTTCGGTAAATTTTATGCACCTATTATCTGAGCTGCAGTTGTCCCTTTCTTGCTGTGTACGGAGAGCGAGCGCGTGCAGCGAGACAGCAACGTTTTATTTAAATACCTTTTATTCAAATACCTATTCTTCAGTCTCTCAGACCGCGTTTCCTCGTAAAAGATATTCTATGCAATGCCACACAGATAGGACATTGCACCTACACAGAAATACTCTAACCAATTTAATTAAAAATTAAAAACCCGACTAAAAACATTAAGTACTCTTCTTTTCGGCAGGCGGGTAAAAATGTATCCTGTCCCTCAGTGGATCAATCAATACGAATCTAACGACACCTCGCACTTCAAAATCCATTCAGCCGTTTAGAATGCAGGCTCATCCAGAGATATAGACATACTATACACTCGAAAAACATAATCTTGGGCAGTTGGCACAGCTATTAAAAGGTGCACTACACAATATCACACAGCTAGGACACCGCACCAAAAAATAGGTACAAGTAATAAATAAAATAAACAATGTAGCCTATACATTTAAAATAAAGTCCCCCCCACCCCGCCGCGTCTGTCCGTCTATCAACTCAAAAACTACCGAACGGATTCTCATACGGTTTTCACCAATGGACGGAGTGAATCATGAGGAAGGTTTAGGTCCCGCAAGTCGCCAGTCTAGTAAATAATATGCAGTGTAAATTCTATTTAGCGACACTCAAGGTACCGGGCATTTTATGACGTTATTGAGAGTTTTCGTTATACAGAGAGAAATTAGCGTTAAAGTAAAGCAACTGAAGCCAGAAAACTTTGACGTTTCGTTTCGTTATATCGAGTGACGTTATACATAGCTTGATTCGTGTCAGTTCTAATTTCAATTTCGATCGAAACTGCACTGATATTACGTTCAAAATAGTGCCCACCGTGACGTAGCGGTCACGACTACCTTTGTGAGCAATATAGAAATTTTTAGAGCAACATTATATGAAACTCATGCATGTCTTAAGATAACAAGAAAACTACAAGGATAATTTCATTATAAACAATTTCCGTGAAAGTTTTTTTTATACAAGGAAATAAAGTGAATAAAATCAAACCTTACGATATCAAGCAATAGGTAAACTTTGCTTTGAACTAACATTGTCAACCACCAGCTGTGCCTAGATTTCACTAGAGACGCTCAGATAAGCGTTTCAGATTGGTTAAGCCCTTAACTAATTACCTAGAAGAAATGAAGGGAGAAAGGCATTTAAAAACTCCATGACCTTGAAGGAATGAATAATACCATTGTGAAATACAAATAAATATTGAATATATCCAGCAGTGGACATCTTTTGGATGATGTGATGTGATGAGTGAAGGGACGGAAGGCAGGAAGGTAAATAAAAACTATACAATACATAAAAGATAAAATTTTATTATCAAAGGCAAATATTATTTCACAAGTATTATTTAAAAAATGTTCATTTTAATAAGAACTTCATTTTCTTTGGGATACATTTCTAATATTTTGGGAACTGTCTCTATTTCTTCTTTCCATTTTTTGCACACATTGAAGCTGTGGTTTTTAATGTAATCACTGTATTTCATATTGAATCCCATATCACCGAACTCCGTACTCATAGCCACTGACTTATTTTTCTTCTTTTTATTTTTCCTACTTTTGTTACAATCTCCTTTGAACAAGTTCAAAAACTCATCTCCTTGCGGAACCTTGAATTCATTTTCTGCACTTTGACATTTCTCATTTCCATTTTCAAACGCTGGTATTTTTTTTTCTATGACTTCAAAGCTTTTCGCGTCCAAGTCCTTGTAGGTTTTATTCAAGGAGGCGACAGAGCAAAAAGACTGCATTCGCTGGCTTAAGTCTATCACACTGGAGTGATCGGAGTTTTGAGTTTCTTGCGAGAGATTTTGCGACTGTATCATCTCTTCATCATTATTTAGAATGTTTATGGAGCCCGTTATTAATCCTCCAATGGATGGATGCTTCTTTTTAAGTGCCTTGACTGTGTCTTTTGTACCTTCAATGTGTTGAAACGCAGAGTAAACTTTGATATTAGCATTTTGTGTGTTCTGTTTTAAACTTTGAGTATTTTTCTCAACGTTTTGCAACTGAGATACCTCCTTAACAGTTTCATCAAGCTGCTTATCAATGTTGTTGCCTCCATTAGATTCTTTTACAGTACTTTTCGTAGGTGGCATGAATTTTTTTGATTTTGAAGACTTTGCAGACGTTGAAACATTTTGCTTACGCTTTTTGCCAAAAGTTGGGACTATTTTGCTTGTGGATGGCATTGGATCATCGTTAACTATTTGTTGTTGGCTGCTGGCCTCTTCAATAATAGAGTTTGTATCTGCAAGTTTAATGTGTAATGAAAAACCGGCCAAGTGCGAGTCAGAACCGCACACAAAAGGTTCCGTACCATCAGACTAGATGGCGCTAGTTTCTTCACGAATAAAAAAAACAACCCCTTATTTTTACCATTTTTCTATTTTTAGTATCTGCTGTTATAGCGGCAACAGAAATACATCATCTGTGAAAATTTCAACTGTATCGCTATCACGGTTCATGAAATGCAGCCTGGTGACAGACGGTCGGCATACAGACGGACGGACAGCGGAGTCTTAGTATAAGGGTCCCGTTTTACCCTTTGGGTGCGGAACCCTAAAAATACACTTTTCACGCAAAAGATAAAGAACAACTTCTGAGTACCTAAACTCTTTAAAATCAAAACCATTATAATGTACTTATTAAAAATCAACGAACTGACCACAGCCTAAGCTAGGAGGTTTAGAAGCATCAAATTTTGATAAACAACAAAGGATTTTTAAAAATTTGCTAAATACTATCGCAGGGTAGCAGACCATCAAAGACAGTCATAAAAACTACATCAACGCGGGCGAAACCGCAGGGAAAAGCTAGTCTTTAAATAAAATTTGTACAATTATGAAAAAACACAAGAAAAAGGAACATATAAAATGATGTACACGTAATAACAACACTTACCATTAGTCTTTGTATCTTTTTTAAAATCATTATTAAAGTTCACTAAAGACGCCGCAATAGCAAAATTGTCGTCATAACAACTGAAAAACTCTCCACTAAAAAATGCGTCTTCCATATTTTGTTCCGGAACATCAAATAAAACAACCACAAAATTCTGAAGAAAAACCTTTTCAAAATCGCGCGCTTTTTTTTTTTAATACGCAGTGGCAATGGCCTTTCTATCTATTCAGCCAAATGACATTTGTTTGGTTTGAGGTGTAAAATTTCGAATATAGAACTATGTGTGTGCTATTTTTTGCACTTTATAATTTTACTATCTTTTTTTTTGCCAAGTTACATGATACTATTGAGGCTCAATATAGAGGCTTTCCGTCATGTTGTCTAGTCACCTAAACAATCTTTTAAGGGTTCGCCGAGTAGTCTTTTTATGGTAGTCAAATAAGGACTGCCCCGTTGGTACAGTGGCAGCACTTCTGCCTGCTGGGCCAAAGGTCGTGGGTTCGATTCTCATCCATTGTAAACATTCGTGTAACGATTAGGTTTATTTATATTTTATACTCTCTTTTTATTTTCGAGCGACGAAAGAGTGAGGAAGGTATTTGATGGCAAAAAAAATCGAAGTTGAGATTATGATGGGGATCGATATCTAGTCTAAAAAGCAAAAAAAAAATAAAGTAGGTGTGTGTCTGTGTGTCTGTACGTCCAACCGGGGCTCTAGTTGCCAAAACTACTGAACGGATTTGGGTGAAATTCGGGTTAAGGTAATATTATTATCAACGGGCGTTATTTAAAAAAAAACATTGGATCTTGATTTTTTAGAATTGCCACCAAATTAAAAAAACATTATTTTTCACTCAAAAATGGCTCTAACGATATTAATGAATCTCGGTATGTTACTAAAACTGTGTATGCCCTAAAGTACGCAATAGTCATCATAACCACTCAAAGTTTTTGTTAACACCGTGATGATTGAGCAGGTGCAGACCACGACTTTCCTGGGTTTTGAGCTGGACGTGGGCTTAACATGGGCGCCCCATATTGATAAGCTGTGCGAGAAACTGTCTAGCGCGTGTTTTGCACTGAGGCGGCTGTCACGAGTAGTCCCCGCGCGAAACAGTGCGCGCTTGCTACTTCGCCACGGTTCACTCCCTGCTACAGTACGGAGCCGACCTGTGGGGTTGCGCCGCGGAGTTTGTGCGAGGTTTCGTGCTGCAGAAGCGCGCTGTCCGCGCAATCGCCTGCATCCCGCGAAAGGACTCGGCTAGACCGTTTTTTAAAACGCTGGGTATCCTTACACTAACCTCATTAGTCATCTCCCAGATGGCCATGAGCGTTCAAAGTAATCTGGATCAATACTTAACACATAAGGATACCCATGCATATAATACAAGAAACGCCAGTAAGCTCAGGCCCACCCCTCACCGACTTACTAAGTCCGGAAAATTTACGCATGTTATGGGCCCTAAACTTTATAATCGACTACCGGAGAACATAACCAATGCCCCCAGTCTGAGGAGCTTCAAGTCGTTACTACAAAGTTGGCTCGTCGAGCAGGCGTTTTATAATATCAACGATTTTTTTAATTAAAAATTGAATTCCTAGACTACATATTCGTATGTAACCTAAAATTAGTAATTAATGTTGTAAAACTTGATATAATATTTTGAGTTTGGACATTGATATATTTTTTATATTTTTTATTTTATTTTCTATTTTGACATGTAATTATTAGATATAATGAATAAATGAATTATGAAATTAGTCCGTGGTCCCAAAAAAAATCGGAAAAGGTACCTCCCATACAAATCCAGGATGTTTTTTACTTTTTCTCAAAAGTTATTCTAAAGATTTTGGTGAAACTTTGTGAATTTATTGAAAGACTGTGTAAAGCTATCATATGGAAAAAATATTAAAGTAATAAAAAAATCTATTTAATTTTAATATAATTTTAAAATTATTACCACTTTTGATGTAAAAAAAAATATCTGTGGACCCTGTTTTTGAAATTAATTGCAAAATTTCTTGGAAACAAATATTTAATGTTGAATGAAACCAACACACAAATATCGGTGACTTTAAGACCTTTCATTTTAATTGAGCACATTTTTTTAAACTTTTTTTTTATATTTTTTTATTTACAACTGATAAGCCCTTGGCAAGTAACTAGTATCTCATCTGTGCCTTGGTATCATCTCACCTGAGAGATGATGCCGAAGATGGAAGTGGGCTTACCAAGATTCCCCAACGCAATGGGGATCTGGCTATCTACAAGCCGGAACACATCAAGTCTTACAATATTGACCCCGCCGGGAATCGAACCCGCGATCTGTGAAGCGAATGGACTAACCATTACGCTACGGAGGCGGTTGAACATTTGGCGGTTTGAAAGTATAGAAAAGTAATAAAAACATGTAGAAATCGAGAATTGGGCGTTCGCTTTCAACGTAACAGCCGTGCTGAAGCCCGCATTGATTTGAACTTAAAATTAATAGACTTACGGTCGATATTATTTTAACACGACGTATCAACCTGTTCGGATGGAGGCATCTTAAAGCCTTAATAAGGCCTACTGAACTAAATATTTTACTATTCTAGGAAAAAAAAACTGAGTAAGCTACTATTCTAGGAAAAATCTACAAACCCAAACTATTTGTAAATTTTTCATCAAGTCTGATATACCTAGCTTTATTATTTGCTACTAAGTAATTTTAATGTTTATTGTTGATTTGTGTACGACTGACTACGACAGACGGTTAATATCTATACAGGATGAGTTTTTTAAGGGTCAGTATGGGAAAATTCTAAACTATAAGAGATAGAGAAACTTAGATTAAGATAGAAAACGCACTTAGGAAACGTGATATCAATTTTAGAGAAAAAAATAGCGTTTTAAAAAATAATATCCATTTTTATTAATACAGTTTCGCCATGTCCGTCCGTCTGTCCGTCGGTATGACAAAACCGTTTTAACTATTACATCTGTGACGCCTTTTAACATATTATGTATAATAAAATCTGTAAAAAGTGTACTTTTAGCGTACCTCCTCAACTTTAGATACTCACGGCAGTGTGTCCAGTCATGTTCGTAAAATAAAAAGAGACACCGGTACACGAACCATTAAGGGCCTATCCGTAACTTAAAATCTGCTTGACCCCCAGAAGCCCCCACGATCACCTAGAATCCTAATTTTCATTAATTTTTTTTACCATTCCTGAGATATTGATGTCTAAAAAACACTGCTTTTAACCGACTTCAAAAAGGAGGAGGTTTTATGTTCCACTGTATGTATTTTTTTTATAACTTATTCACTCACTCATAAATATTATTGAGCATTAATAGGCGACTTGAAATTTGCCATCGAGTAATTGGGCGTAAACGAAAAAAAATCGAAAAACCAACCGTGTGAGTCGGACTTGTGAAAATAGGTTTCCGTACTACCACTTAAGTTCGTTCGCTCATTGAACTGCATCTTTGATGAATGTCGCGAGCCGGCAGCGTCGACAGTGAAACACTCCGACAAAGGGGCCCCGCTGAGTTCAATCGCGACGCCGACAAAATCGGCGGCAACGCGGCGGGCGGCGCGATTGACCTCAAGGCGGCCTCTTTGACTGCCTGTTTGTCGGGAGCAGTCAAAGCTGCAGCTAATTCAGCAAACGAATTTTACTATCAAAATATACAGAGTGTAACAAAGCTGGTGTAGGACTCGCTCGGGATTCTACTCATCATACTGAACAACTTTTTCCAAAGAACAAAAATCAATCCTCAAAAAAATTTGGACCTTCCATACAAAAATGCATACAATTCGTCGATCAGCTGATCAATTTGTATGAATGTAATTATTTTTTTGAGATTTCAGCAGTCGTAAGTCGGTTGTAGACCTAAGTTGTTTTTTTTTATTAAAAGTTTGAGTGCGTTTGACTGCAACTCACCTGATGGTAAGTGATGATGCAGTCGAGGATGGTACACGCAAACTCAAATAATGCCTATTTACTCTTGCCTTGAAGATCCCCAAATTATAGGAATCGGGAAACACTGACGCAGGCAAGGAGTTCCACTCCTGCGCTGTACGCATAATAAATGAAGAAGCGTAACGATTCGTGCGAAAAGGTGGAACATCGACAACAAAGGGGTGCAACCCCTCCCTGCGTCTCGTTGACCGACGGTGGAATAGAGCCGGGGGAATGAGGTCGTAAGTTCTTGCGCACACTTGCGAATTCTTGCTCTGAAATGAATTCGATAGAATACCGACAGATAGGCGACTTTGCGGCGATGCTCAAGGCTTTGGAGCTTGTCATTGACTAGCTCGTCGTCACCAATGAGTCTCCGAGCGCGTCGGTCGATGGCGTCCAAGGTATCCAGCTGATAGCGGGCTGATTCATCCCATAAGTGTGAACAGTACTCCATACACGAGCGGACCTGTGCTTGATATAAAGTTAGCAGCTGTCCAGGTGTGAAGTACCGTCTCACCTAAGAGAGAATGCCCAGCTTCATTGCAGAAACTTTTGCTTTGGACTCAATGTAACGACCGAAGTTAAGATTGGGTGTTAAATCCACGCCGAGGAGTTCCAGGTGGTCAGATATCTGAATCGGTTCATTCCGGAGAGTTGGAGTCAAGGTGAATGGACTCCTTTTGGCGGAAAAAAAACACGCCTGTGTTTTAGAGGCATTAAACCTTACGAGGTTGGAATCCCCCATTCAGACACTGCCTGAAGTGATAGGTTTATGCACATTATCATGGCCTCTCTCAGAAACAGCGTATCAGCACAGTTAGCTCGTGTACTGGACAGGTATCTTTCTATAACCGTGCTATCGTCCGCATAACCAATTATACCTGGTTTGAGCAGATCGTTTATGTGAAGCAGAAATAGTGTTGCGGAAAGAACAGAATCCTGAGGTACCCCGGCATCAATCGCCCATAGGTCTGAGGAACAGCCATCAACGACCACTCGAATAGACCTTTCCCTCAGGAAATCAGCTACCCAGTTTCACAATCCCACATGAAGACCATAAGAAGGAAGCTTGCCAATAAGGCTAGCGTGCCAAACCCTATCAAAAGCCTTCGAGATGTCGAGTGACACAGCGAGAGTTTCGCAATGCTTCTCGACGGCCTCGCCCCATATATGCGTAGCATACACTAGAAGATCTCCAGTAGATCGACCTCGGCGAAATCCGTATTGTCGGTCGCTAAAGAGGTCATTGTCTTCTAGGTATGCCAGAATGCGGGTGTTCAATACACGCTCCATAATCTTACAGATTACGGAGGTGATTGCTATAGGGAGGTAGTTTGCGGGATCGGCACGACTGCCCTTTATGGGCACCGGCTGCACGTTGGTCAGCTTCCAGGACTTTGGGACTATACTTGTTTCAAGAGAGAGGCGGTACAGACGTGTCAGAACAGAAGACAACTCAGGAGCGCAGTTCTTTAGCACTATAGCTGGTATACCGTCAGGTCCACTGGCTTTGATCACGTCAAGATTGCGAAGTGTTTTGAGAATCTCCTTTTGCTTGATACGAATAGGGGGCATAGTAGTATCGCAAGGAGATAACTGGGGCGGTATTCTATTCGCTGTATCAAGACGAGAATTTACGGCAAACATAGAGGCAAACAGATGTTCAGTATGATGAGTCCAAGCCCCAGTTAACGCCACCTACATTTGTTACAACCACTTCCAGGTGACTTATTGCTTTGGGAGTAAACAAAGAAAACAAAATTAGAAGACCTGGCCAAGTTTAAGTCGAACTCGTGAAACTATGGTTCCGTACCACTAACACTCATCAAATTATATACCTTTTCTAGGGACTTAGAAACTTGAAATTTAGTATCGAGGTCGGTTTTTGGGCGTAGGGTTCCGTACTAACACTACTCATCAAAACGTAACTACAGACCACTTCCAGGTGACTTGTTATTGGATTTATTGGGCGTATACGAAGGAAAATTTAAAAAACCGGCCAAATGCGAATGGGACCCGCGCACAGAGGGTTGGAATCCGTACCACCACTAATTTGTTATAAATTTAATTGCTTTTTTTTAAAAAAAAATATAGATTAAGGACTAAGTATATAACCAATTAACCACGCACCGAAAAACGTAGTGTAGGCAGGCACTCGGTGGACCGATGACCTGGTGAAGGTCGCGGGAAGCAGCTGGATGCGGGCAGCGCAGAACCGGTCGTCGTGGAGATCCTCGGGGGCGGCTTATGTCTAGCGGTGGACGTCCTTCGGCTGATATGATGATAGATTAAGGACTACTTTTCCCATGGTCCGTCACGCACTTGGCCACTTTTTATATGTGTTATGACAATAATAATTTTGTCAATAATGATATTTTACAAGAGACTCACCAGGTTTGAAGGGCTCCTTTAAATCCTCCAAGTCTGACTGAAAAGAAAAATAAATAATTTTGAACAAAAAAAACGACTTCAAATAGGAAACTAAGGTTCCCCTCGATTTCTCTGAGATGCTATCATCAGATCCTGTTTTCCTATCATGGAACCACCCTTGCGATATCTCCTTTCCAATAAAAAAAGAATCATTAAAATTGGTTCATAAACGACAACACATTAAAAAATATATGTATAAGGTCGAATAAAAAAACCTCCTCCTTTTTTGAAGTCGGTTTAAAAAAAGAGTAAAAATTACTGAAAATTTTTAGGGTAAGCAAACTATTGCTCGGGAATCGAATCAAACAGGGGGAGATGCTTAGCTCACAGAATCGCATAACTTAAGTGACAGTGGACATAGAACAGATAGCTGTTGGGGTGGTAAAGTTCTTGAGTAGCGACCGCGCACCGGTAGTTTTAGGGTAGGCAGAACTCCCACTCGGTGGACAGACTACCTGTTGGTCGTGGGATGCCGCTGGATGCGGGTAGCGCAGGACCGGTCGTTGTTGAAATCCTTGGGGAGGCCTTTGTGCAGCAGTGCACGTCTTCCGGCTGATGCAAGATCTATAGATTAAATTCTAGTTCAACTTTTTTGACGGAATATGAGAAGCGAGCATCTTGAACTGCGATTTGTATCAAAAAAGGCTACTTATGTACAGAAGACAGATGGAGTGGACGTCCTTGTCTGCGTCTGCGTTTCCACCCCTTTGTCGTTAATGTTCCACCTTTACGCACGAAGCGTTTTGCTTCTTCGTTCGTTATGCGAACGACCAAGGAGTGGAATTTCCTGCCAGCGCCTGTATTCCCCGAAATTATACAATTTGTGAACAGGTACTACTTGAGCTTGTGTGATATATCCTCGGCTGTATCGGCACTTACCATCAGGTGAGGTGCAGCCAAACATACAAAAAATTTTAATAATAAAAAAAACTGCAGGACGCTGCTGTACATCCTCCGGCTTTTTGATCCCTTAGTCGTCTCCTACGAGACCCTCGGGAAGACATGGGGGTGGTGCTTTTGTAATAATAATAATTGCTGCGTAATAAGATCTGGGGAAAATCATTTCCACGCTCACGCACGTCGTCGGCATCGCAACGGATCAACGAATGGAAGTGATTTTTTTGTATACAATTGGTTGTGGGGGTGGGAAGTGACTACTAATCAGAATAGCCTGATGTAGTTCCTGAGGTATCTGGAGAAAACCCATGTTCACGCGGACTAAACCGCGGGCAAAAGGTAGTGCTTGATATTCTTATCAGCGGGGCTGTTTTTTCTCCTTGGCAGCATCTTTATCTGTCTTGCACGCGGGCTCTTAGCTGCATAATAACATCCTTTCTTACACTAACTTGAATAACAGCGTTGAAATGCTTGATATTCTTGTCAGCGGGCTGTTCTTCCTCCTTGGCAGCATCTTTATCTGTCTTGCACGCGGGCTCTTAGCTGCATAATAAGATCCTTCCGGTAGACTTCTTACACTAACCTGAATGACAGCGTTGAAATGCTTGATATTCTTGTCAGCGGGCTGTTCTTTCTCTTTGGCAGCACCTTTTTCCTTAGCGGCCTCTTTCTCTATCTTACTCGGGGGCTCTTTACTATCTTTGTCCTTTTCTGGTGAGTTGCCGCGCCGCTTCTTTGGATGTGGCGTCGGCAATGTTGCGTTCTCCTCCGTTTGTTCGTCTATGTATCTGGGAACGATTAAATTTATTACTATATAGTTGATATATTATTATAATATTAATAGTAAACATTGCCTAAGATACAGTTACAAAAATTAGTGGTTGTATTATTTCTAGTCACGAATTTTAGGAAAACGTAGACCAATAGGGGTGACGAAAGCATCAGAAATAAATTATGAACTCTTGATCACTAAATTTCCTACTTAAACTTCGGAAAACCTTACTCGTTTTGTTTCCCATCAAGTCTTCGATTTTTAATGCACCAAAATCACAAAATGAGTACAAAAATGACGCTGCTAAGCTACGACGTCACGCCTAGGTATTTCTAACATTTTTAGAACAAAATGTCATTTTTCACAGATGATAAAAAGTAACTCAGATTACTAGCATTCGTCAACCCTATTATGCTGAATAGCATTAATTTTTAATGTACTTAAGTCATGTCCCGTATTGTAGTAAGGAAGTCTCCAATTATTTTTGTCTCTGTTCCTCGAAGTTTAGGTAAATAAGCCCTACCTATTCCTTCCTATCTCTGTTGATAATGCTTCATACGATGACCAACTAAGTAAAAAAGACATTAAACATTATTTAAAAAAAGACTGACCCGTTGGTGCAGCGCTCTTGCCTGCTGGGCCGAGAGTCTTGGGTTCGATCCCCACCCAGGGCAAACATTCGTGTAAAAATAGAAAAAAAATTCATACGACTAAATGAATAAATAAATATTACAGAGAATCCTAATTCGGGGCCAGATAACAGTGTGTGATTATTTGTCTCCATATAAAAAAATAAAAAATAAAAATAAAATTATCTATGGACAGGCAACGCAGCGAGAGATCCCTTTGCAGTTACCCTATTGCAAAAATCTCGGTGATTTGACTATATCTAATCAATTATGATGGTATCTCAAATTTTTTGAGTTGCTGGAGTTAATCCTCTAATAATAATATCATTCATAAATATAGGTAATTACATTTTTATCCCCATAGTTCAAGCTCAATAAAAATACTACCGAAAGCGGCGAACTGATTGATATGAATGACTTCAAAACAAAGAATTCTCAAACACTTGTCTTTGACTACAAAGATAAATCAAAGATCTTTGACTACAAATACAGGGTGTCCCTGGAAGTATGGATCAAACGAAACAGGGTGTTGGAAAAAATCATTTCCAAACATTTTCTCTAAGGAAGCCCCCCTCCATCTCAAAAAGGTAAAAAGTTACAGCGGTTTCTTTGAATTTTTAATAAATTGCTTACTACGCACACAAAAAAATCCATATAAAAATTATTTCTTATGATACCATGTAATTTTTTTTTTGCGTGGCTGGGTGAAGGACAGATCTTGCTGTTATAATTACTTTTCGTGACCTAGGTATTGTGTAAAAATAAAAATGTTAAAGTAAAAACTTTTTTCTTTGTTAAAAAAATAAAAATCTTCAATTTTGAACGCTTCTAGCTGAAAAAAAGTGTACTACGGTAAAGTGGTCCGCTACTGTAAAAAGTTTCTCATTTTATGCAAATTAAAATGAGGTAAGAATGTTCCGGTTATTCGCCAAAACTTGAGAGATATGATTTTTTTTTCTAATCGAACCCTAATTCCGAGAACGCGACTAGCGTGGAACAAAAGAACTGGTTGAGCCGGGTTATAAACAAAAGGTGGTGCGATCCGCATTCCAATGCTTGTCACTTAGCCAGAATGACCCAGGTATAATTCGCAATTTAGTTAGTTAGTCAGTTGCAAGCTATTGCTCTGTGATTACGGTCGTGTTATCTCTCATTTTGCGTTCTTTAATTGTGCCTGGAATTCGGAACTTGGATTTTGATTTAGCTCACGGTTGGATTGTTGTAAAGTAAAATGAGTACCTTTATTAGTGCTGAGTATGCAGACATGCATTTCGTGTACGGACTGTGTAACGGAAGGTCCCGGGAAGCAGCCAGAGTTTATCGTGCACGGTTTCCGAACCGAGCGCATTACCCCGACTACAGGGTATTCCAACGAGTGCATGATGCCTATCGAGAAAACCAGACCCCGGGTGAGAGATCAGGTAGACCTCGAATGATTAATTTAGAAGATGAAGATATCATTTTGCAACTTTTACGTGACAATCCAGGTACCAGTGTCCGACGTATGGAAAGTGAGACAGGAATTCCAAGAAGTATTGTGCATCGCATTGTTCAAAGAAACCGATTCCACCGAGGCCACCATGAAGACCGCCAATTCCTTAATAAAATTTTATTGAAAGTGAGACAGGAATTAAATAAAATTTTATTAAGGAATTGGCGGTCTTCATGGTGGCGCCGCAGCATTTCACGGCAAAAATCAACTCTTTAATCGATAATCGTCCGGTAAAAGAGATTGTACACGTTGCACGTGGTACGGGTGGAATCGGTTTCTTTGAACAATGCGATGCAAAATACTTCTAGGAATTCCTGTCTCACTTCCCATACGTCGGACACTGGTACCTGGATTGTCACGTAAAAGTTGCAAAATGATATCTTCATCTTCTAAATTAATCATTCGAGGTCTACCTGATCTCTCACCCGGGGTCTGGTTTTCTCGATGGGCATCATGCACTCGTTGGAATACCCTGTAGTCGGGGTAATGCGCTCGGTTCGGAAACCGTGCACGATAAACTCTGGCTGCTTCCCGGGACCTTCCGTTACACAGTCCGTACACGAAATGCATGTCTGCATACTCAGCACTAATAAAGGTACTCATTTTACTTTACAACAATCCAACCGTGAGCTAAATCAAAATCCAAGTTCCGAATTCCAGGCACAATTAAAGAACGCAAAATGAGAGATAACACGACCGTAATCACAGAGCAATAGCTTGCAACTGACTAACTAACTAAATTGCGAATTATACCTGGGTCATTCTGGCTAAGTGACAAGCATTGGAATGCGGATCGCACCACCTTTTGTTTATAACCCGGCTCAACCAGTTCTTTTGTTCCACGCTAGTCGCGTTCTCGGAATTAGGGGTTCGATTAGAAAAAAAATCATATCTCTCAAGTTTTGGCGAATAACCGGAACATTCTTACCTCATTTTAATTTGCATAAAATGAGAAACTTTTTACAGTAGCGGACCACTTTACCGTAGTACACTTTTTTTCAGCTAGAAGCGTTCAAAATTGAAGATTTTTATTTTTTTAACATAGAAAAAAGTTTTTACTTTAACATTTTTATTTTTACACAATACCTAGGTCACGAAAAGTAATTATATCAGCAAGATCTGTCCTTCATCCAGCCACGCAAAAAAAAATAATACATGGTATCTTATGAAATTATTTTTATATGGATTTTTTTGTGTGCGTAGTAAGCAATTTATTAAAAATTCAAAAAAACCGCTGTAACTTTTTACCCTTTTGAGATGGAGGGGGGCTTCCTTAGAGAAAATGTTTGGAAATGATTTTTTCCAACACCCTGTTTCGTTTGATCCATACTTCCAGGGACACCCTGTATAAATCAATTATATCCACAGAAAATGAAGGAAAATAATATTTGAAAGTTAAAAGATATAGCTTATTTCTAAAAAATCTAAAACATTGTAAGTAATAACAAGCTTTTATTTGAAAAGATTAATGTTATGAAGCGCGCTATGCTCGGAGTTTTTTTGCGTCATCGAATCAGAAACGAGGAGATCCGTAGGAAAACCAAAGTAACTGCATAGCTCATAGAATCGCTAAACTGAAGTGCCAGTGGGCAGGGCACATAGCTCGTAAAAGAGATGGCCGCTGGGGTAGTAAAGTTCGAGTGGCGACCGCGCACCGGAAAACGTGTAGGCAGGCCTCCCACGCGGTGAACCGACGCCCTGGTTAAGATCGCGGTAAGCCGATGCGATGGATGCGGGTAGCGCAGGACCAGTCGTCGTGGAAATACTTGGAGGAGGCCTTTGTCCAGCAATGGATGTTTTACGGCTGATTTGATGATTTGAAAAGAATTTTAGTTGAGGGTGAGTGATGAAGCGGCTCGTGAGCGTGGACATTAGTTTTTCCAGATCCCTATCCCAAATCGGGCTATTCTGATTCCACTACCTCAAACATCTCTTTGCAAAAAACATAACGATCCATTATTCCGTTGCGATGTTAAAGATATGAACCAAAAAAGACTATCCTTTTACGTTCCATCAGGAACTGCATCGGACTATGCTATTTTCACGTTTGGCGCCGATAGGATCAGGGAAGAGGAACTATGCGGCCTGGAAATCAGTCACATAGCGGAGTATTGTAGAAGGAGCTCAAGGTTTGAGGGGGGGGACGCCACCCAGGTCACAGTAACCATAGTACCACCATGGGAATAGGGTGTAATGAGTCCACCTAGTGACTTGAACACCCGCCTGTACCCCGCAGGCGTCCCACCCAATAATAATAATAAAATGCTATTTTCACGGGATAAACAGTAGCCTATGTCCTTACCTGTGACACAGGCTACCTGCATGCTAAATTTCATCAAGATTGGTCAAGGTGTCAAAGCGTGAAAAAGTAACAAACAAACACATTTTCACATTTATAATGTTAGTATAGATTCTTCTCAGCAAATCCTTAGATTAATCCTTTGGGAGTCCGCCATATTGGATTTAGAATGACGTCATTTAGCTTACCATACATTGTAATCCAAATTATACGTGTATGTAAAATTTCAGCTTAATTGGAAACCGTGAAGTGGGTCAAATTTAACTTGCCAATTTTGAAGCGGACAACTCACATATGAACATTGCAAATTGATTATAAGCATCTTAAAACAATGGTTACAGTGCGACAAGGATCTTTTGGCACTTAGTTGACATTGACAGGAGGGCGTGGGTGTGCAATTAAATGACAAACAACACACTGAACGATCTGTCAATGAATTTCATTTTACAAGATGGCGTCGTTAGTTCCGATTCCCGCCACGTGCCAAAAGATCCTTGTCGCACTATAACTTGTAAACATATGTGTATGTCACAAATCGCAAACGTAAGTTTGTACTTTACAACTACGTTTCGGCAGAGACAATAATACAATTTATATATGGATTTATGTTAACAATGATATATAAACTTGAAACCATTGCTTTATTTGATAAATCCAAAGAATATATTTACATCATCATTTCAGCTCATATACGTCCCCACCGAGGGGGATATGATGGTAAAAAGTAATGAAAATGATCGCGGAGTCAGAATTCACTAAAAACACCTTAGGGTATATTAACAAAATCCAGTAATAAAATTTAACACAAGAAACTAGATGGATATTCCCACTTGTAGTAGTAACAAGAGAAATTTGTTCGCCAGTACACTTATAGTGCGCCTATTGAGAGGATTGCGAACCTGCGACTTTTCATACGAACGGGGCGATAGCGATTTTCACTTCTTAAACGTTATCCGATTTTGAACAATTTTTGATAGGGTTAGTCAGACTCAGACCAATACCTAGGTTTATAGGTTACCTCCGTGGCATAATGGTTAAGGCCATTAGCTTCACATCAGGAGTTCGATTCCCGGCGGAGTCTAACTTTGTAAGACTTGGTTTGGTTGGTGAAGGGGCATTTTCTAAGCCCGCCTGGCTAGCTACCACCATCTTATATGTCCACCATCTTATATGTCTTGTCGTCAAACATCAATGCTAACAAAATTGATGTGTTTCGGCTTGATAGCCAGTTCCCTATTGCGTTTGGGGATCTTGGTAAGCCCGGTTCCATCTTCGGCATCATCGTCACTTACCACCAGGTGAGATGATGCCAAGGTCTTACGATTTACGGGCTTGTCAATTAAAAAAAACATTTTATTTGTCGTTCAGTGTTTTCATACAAAACTATTTTTTTATTTGTTTATTTTAAATCAACAACTTAAAAAACGAAACCTTTAAACCTAGCTTTTGTACTGACTATCTCTCTAAAATTGGTCTTAATCGATTAAGAGGTGAAAATGGCTTCTCCGTTTGTATGGAAAATCTAATTTTCGCCTTAGGTACACAATCCTCTTAAGATATGTTTAAGCTGTATTGTGTGTTCCCTGACTTCGTCTTTAGTAGAAAGTTAGAAAAACTAATTTTCACATTTTCCATAATTTCACTCACTAGCGCAATATAGTCCATTCAATCTGTTAAATTTTGTTACTAGAGTTACCCCTAACCTTAAGGGGTAAAATGCACTCACCTCTTCGGCCGTATCTTCCGTCCACTCCTACTGACAATCTCCTCCTCTTTCTTTTCCTCTTCCACTTCTTTTTGCTCTTCCTTGGCTTCGTCCTTCTTGGATCTCCCCCGAGGAGTCTTCGGTTTAACTGGAGTCTCTTTGGAGGGAGTCTCCTTTGCTGGAGTCTTGGCAGGTTCGGTCTTGGCCTTTTTCGCTTTACCTTGCTGTTAGGAGAATAAAGTCTTCTTCTACGATATGTCAAGGCCGCTGGCGAGCCAGGCCCCTTAAAACAATAACAGTGCGTCAAGGGTATTATTTTACGACCGACTATGAAAGTGCCCTTTCATTTCACGTCTTCATCGTATCAGCCGAAGGAAGTCCACTGCTGGACATAGGCCTCCCCCAAGGATCTCCACGACGACCGGTTTTGCGCTGCCCGCATCCAGCGGCTTCCCGCGACCTTCACCAGGTCATCGGTCATTTCACGTCTTAGTTCATTATTATTAAAAACAAGCTTTTGCCCTCGGCTTCGCTCGCGTGAACTCAGTTTCCATGACTGTCTTCCAGTGTGAAATTGAGTTTTCTCTCGATCCCTCGGGAACTATGTTGGGCTAGTCTGTGTCACTTCCCAACCCCACAACTATATCTGTGCAAAATAGCACCTCAATCTTTCGCTTCATTGCGACGTGACAGAAATTAACAAGAAAAAGAGAGAACACCTATCCCACAGGAACTACTTAAGAAATCGAGATGAAAAGTAGATTTTATGTTAATCCAGGTCCTTATGTGTCTACCCACGAAACTTTATTCAGATCCGTTCAGCGGTTCCGGCGCGATCCATCCATCCAAACTTTTACATTTATAATATTAGTAGGATTTCAGTGTGTTTGACTACGCTCACCTGCTGAAAAGGGACGATGCAGTCAATGACTTGAAGATCCCCAAACTGTATGAGATAGGAAACAGACGCTAGCAAGGAGTTCTACTCCATGGAGCCCGCATAATAATTGAGGAAGCTTCGAGAATGAGTAAGGTTAAAAAAAGATTTGTGGGGCAGTAAGATTCTACAATAAAATTTCAGAAAATGCAACTAGTTTGTCAGAGAATAAATTCAAGACTCATGTCTAAAAATGTTTGTGCTCTAGAGGATATTATAAAATAATAGATTATGTAAAATGACAAAAAATATGTGCTTCTCTTTCTACAAATACCATAACCTGAGACTGTAATCTGAATCGTAACATTATTTGTAACAGACATTAAGTTTTTTTTTTACTATTTAAAAGTGTGTGTAAACACCTTTTTAAAATAAATATTTTTGGATTTTGAAGCTTACCGCTTTGTGCGGATAGGCTGAATATCAATAACCAAGGGGTGGACGCCCTCCCTGCGTTTCGTAGAATCAAAAAAGCGTTTCGTTGAATAAAAAAAAAGACCTTTTGGTCTGAAATAAATGATTACTAATTTATTATTATGCATTTCTATAGACCAGCATTTCTCAAATTTTTTTAGCGACGGAGCACTTTTGCAACACAAACATTTGACGAAGCCCTAATGAAGATCTAAAATAAGCAAAACCCGTTTTTTTTGTGGCCAGCTCGTCACTGCGAGCGGTCGCAACAATTTTAATAACTACAATATTGAAAATTTTACCACGCCCGACCATGAAAGTTAAACTTGAATAATTTAAATAACCATTCTATGGATTCTATGTTATTTTGATTTAGTTTTTGAAACTTCTAGTTTTATAGACTTGTGCTATTACGCTACCTACGTGTCACGTAATTTTTGCCTATTATGTGACATCACTTTTTATGCGTAGGCGCCATTTTATATTTGTTTGGCGGAGCCCTAGCAGAGGCCTCGCGGAGCCCTAGGGCTCTGCGGAGCACACCTAGACTATGGCTGCCATAGACGGCCTTTAAAATATTAATGAATTTTTAAAGGTTGTTAGTGAGAGTGGCCTGTGGTGCGGCCCTAGAACCGCACCACCCCATCTCTTCCTTGGGGTGTCGTAATAGGCGCCTAAGAGAACAAACCGATGGACGAGCAGCAGCGTCCTATCCGCGTACTGCGCCGTTACACTGCGATCGCCAACCCGCCACCAAGCGTGGCGACTACGGCTAACCTCTACTCCCCTAACTCGGGAGTCCTATATCCAGCAGTGGATGTCTTTTTGCTGATGGCCAAAGCAGGCTGATAAGCTGTTCGCTAACTAACACGTGAAATGAACGCGCACTCTCGTAGTCAGGACTGCAGTTCCTATTCCTGCCACAATCAGTATGGCCCTTGTCGCAATGTAATTGTTTTAAGAATCTTTGTGTCTATATATCTACTCTGTTTACATAGCTCACAGAATCGCTCATATTCGGGGCACATAGCGCGTAAAACTGGTGGCCGTTGAGGTAGAAAAGTTCTCGAGTGGCGAATGCGCACCGGAACACGTAGCGCAGGCAGGTCTCCCACTTGGTGACCGACGACCTCCCACGTGGTATAGGTCGCTGAAAGCCGCTGGATGCTGGCAGCGCAGAACCGGTCGACATGGCAATGCTTGGGAGGCCTTTGTCCAGCAGTGGATGTCTTTCGGCTGAAATGATGATGATGAGACTCCGTTTTATTAGAAAAGTGCGTGCCAGGTGTGAAATTTTGTGAATAATCCATAACATGCAGTTAAGCATAAAACAGTCAAATCCATTCAGTTAATGACCGTGCTTCAGGTCAGTTAACCTGCGTGGTCAACACCAGTCATGGGACTAAACATCATAAAAATATTTCAACCTTCGACCCTCAAATCCTATCAGGATCCTGCAAGGGTCAACCTAAACTGAAATATGATGATTTCAAATATTGTGGGTATGCATGTACCCAGAGGTGTTGAGAAGTTAAAATAAAGCCATTAATAGTCAAATTCATCCCGATAATCTCCAGATCAGTTAACCTGCGTGATCGACCCATCCACGCAAGTACCATTGAGCTACGACCGTTACAACTAAATAAAAAAAACTCATGTTAAATCTGATTCTCCCCTACTGACCGTCATAATGCAATTTTTTTTCTATGTTAGGAAAATAACATAACAGATGCAGTTATAAAAAAAATCACAATTTCAGGGGTATCTGGGTTAATTTTACCTTTCCCTCATCTATAATAAGCGCGCCGGGGTCATCTGAATCTTCCACCGTATCTTGTGATGCGTTTGCAGTGGCCTGTCAAAAGAAATTAACATCATAAAAATAACTTATTTGATGGGCCTGGTACAGTTATTTAACATACTAATTCTTTGTTTTTATTTATATTTTCTTTTATACATAAACGAAATTCATTTAAAAAAACTGACAGCACCTGCCCATCTTATGATCTTTTATTTCGTATTCTCCTCAGCAAACCCTTTCATTTGATACCCATATCATGGGGGTGCATAATAAAAATACTGGTCTGCCATATTGATTAAGAATAAAGTCACTTAGCTAACCATGCATTGTGCTCCAAACTTAGACGTGTATGCAAAATTGCAGCTCAATCGAAAACCGGAAAGTGGTTCTAATTTAGCTGCATATATTTGTCCCAAACTAACACGGAAACTTAATTTATCTATATATATAAAAGAAAGTCGTGTTAGTTACACCATTTATAACTCAAGAACGGCTGGACCAATTTTTATGATTTTTGTGTTATTGGATTTGTCTTTGTCCAGAATAAAATAATAAGTATTAAAACATGATATTCATCAATAAAAAGAAATTATCAGTCAAAAAATAATTGGTTTTAGGGTAGAGTAGGGTAGTGTAGTGTAGTTAGGGTAGGGTAGGGTAGTATAGTGTAGGGTAGAATAGGGTAGGATAGGGTAGTGTAGGGTAAGGTGGAACGAAGTTCGCTGGGACAGCTAGTACGAGGGGAGTTCAATATATTCTCGGTATTGATATGTTATACTCATTGGTAAGAAATCTCCTTAGTCTCATATTTATTAATGAAAAACTCTTTGGCAATATAAATGACAAAATCTAGGACATTTTCTTTGTCAGTTTATTTGTTATTCCCAAATATATATGTGAGAACGAAGGATTTTTACAATGTCGGCAAAATTGGAGCACCGAGCCGTAATCAAGTTCCTTACTAAACAGGGAAAAACTCAGCAACAAATAAAAACAGAAATGGACGATGTTTATGGGGACACTTCCCCTTCATTGAATTTAAGTGAATCCCGTCAAGTGAATTTAAGCGTGGGAGAGAGATCATAGAAGACGACCCCCGCCCTGGTCGAAGTGTGGTGGCGACTACGCAGGAAAATATCAATAAAGTCGAGAAATTGATATTGGAAGATACTCGAGTCTCTATTAAATCATTAGCAGAGAAAGCCAGCCTTTCAGTCTGTACCATACATACAATTATTCATGACCATCTCAATATGTCAAAAGTCTCTGCAAAATGGATGCCGCGAATGCTTACTCCGGTTCAAAAACAAACGCGTGTGGCTTGCTGTAAAGTTTTTAGAGTTGTGTGGCGAAGAACCCGATAACATTTTCAAAAGAATAGTGACAGGAGATGAAACTTGGGTTCATTATTATGATCCGGAAAGTAAACAAGAGTCTATGCAAAGGCATATTAAGGGTACAGCCCCCCCAAAAAAAATTCACGGTCATTCCGTCAACTGGAAAGATAATGGCCACTGTATTTTGGGATTACGAAGGAATCCTTCTAATTAATCAATTCGATTAACAAATCAAAAAAATAAAGTCAATATTACTGGAGAATATTATGCTCCTCTATTGCATCAGTTACGGGAAGCTATAAAACACAAAAGACGTGGAAAGCTGGCCAAAGGTGTGTTGCTTCTACACAACAATGCACCTGTTCACACGTCCCAAGTTGCGAAGGCTGCTATACAGGACTGCGGGTTTCAAGAAATTAATCACATTCCAGACCTGGCTCCTAGCGACTTTTTTCTCTTCCCAAACCTTAAAAAAGACCTGCATGGGAACCGATATGAGGACGATGAATCTCTGAAGGCTGCAGTAAACGAACATTTTGAGGACAAACAGAAGGAATATTTTTTTGAGGGTTTATCAAAGTTAACTCAGCAATCAAATAAATGCATATCGATTATGGGAGACTATATTGAAAAATAAAATAATTTTAAGACCATTAACTTTTTTTACATACCCATATTGAGAATATATTGAACTCCCCTCGTAGCTTATAAAAATAATGTTAGCCCCCTCGACAAACTTACACGAAATCTCACCGTGTAAATCTAGGCTATGGACCGTTACTCTAGGATTGCTCGAGCCAGCATGACATTAACTAAATGACACGCTGAACAAAGCTTAACGTAGATAACCACTCTGCCATAAGTTGGTTAAATAACTAAAATTCTATCCAACTTATGACGAGTATTGCCATCTATCTTAAGCTTTATAGATTCCAATCCATATTAAATTAACATGTACATACTTTCTTAAGTTCTAAACTGCTTGCACCAGTAACATTTTAGTGAGCTACGTAGAAAAATGTCCCCTGGTAGCAACAAGTCCCTTTCGCAAAATGTCGGCTTGATTTTTTACGGAAATAAACTGTACGGCAGCCCGTACGAAACTGTCACAGTTGTTTTGTATACAAAAATTTAATGTTTTTTTTTTAAATAATCTTCATGAATTCATGTTGCATGACCAAATAATTATATACTTGACGCAGACAGGAAGGGCCGTGGGGTGTCATCATTGCGTTGTTTGGTTTATCTTCCGACCCATTCACCATTATCGTGACGTATTAGGGTTCCTCAGGCGACAACAAACGCATTCGCACTTTTGATCAATGATTTAATCATTCAACACAGTAATTACAAGGCATAATTTCTTAGAACACGTGTGCGGAAACAACGAATTATTGTCAGGGGCTTCCTAGCCAGAGGATTCTATTATTGTCGAATTTAAAAAATAAAACTTGGCTTACGATGATCTATTAGTTTAATAGACAATTATTTTCTTCAATTAAATGTACGTACAAAGACACAGATCTAAATGGATGTAACCCGGAAACGCGTTAAATTCGACACGAGGCTAGCTTTCACGAGTGTGCAGTATCACTGTCAGACAGAAAGTGCGCGGTCTGGCCCGTTGCCATTATGGTAACCTCGGTTAGGTTGGCTAACCTGTCATGGCATACCAACATCACTAACATTCAATTCTGTGTTACCAATCTCGAATCGACTACAGACAACTACAACTTGACGTTTCCTTAGGTACAGGAATTAGCCATTAATAACCTCGTTTAGGTTGGCTAACCTGTCATGGCATACCAACATCACTAAAATTCAATTCTGTGTTACCAAGCTCGTACCGACTACAGACAAGCTACAACTTGATGTTTCCTTAGGTACAGGTTAGGAACTATAATTATCTTTGATATGATATAGGTGTGAGGTCTACGTTTATTATATATACTACTCAATGACGTAATAGAAACATTTAAAATTGACATGACATTGATAAAATATGTACAATAACATGATATAGAAATCAACAGTCTGCAAAAAATAAGGAAAAATTGATGCTCGCATTTTCTTAGAAGTTGATGACCCTTCATATACGAAGCTCTTAAGCTGGGGTGGCATGTCGAGCCCCACTTGTCCTCCTCTAACCCCAGCTGAGGGGATCCTTTGGTTTATCATACCAGACCTGTTTTGGTGGTAGAACCAGAGAATATGTTGAGCGCCGGCTCAACACCGCCGTTCGTCAATACCGCCATTCAAGGGACAGAGAACTTTGCGACAAGTGCGAGTCAGAACCGCATACATTGGGTTCCTTACCATCATACTAGATGGCGCTAGTTTCTTCACGTTTAAAAAAACACGTTTTTTGTATATAGACCCCCTTATTTTTTGACTTTCTAATTTTTTTTATTTATTGTTTAGCGGCAAGAGAAATACATCATCTGTGAAAATTTAAACTGTAGCTATCACGGTTCATGAAACACAGCCTAGTGACAGACGGACGGACATCAAAGCCTAGTAAGTAATAGGGTCCCGTTTTTAACTTTTGGGTAAGAACCCTAAAAATAATAATGAAAATAGGTTTACGATTTGCGATCGCGTAGCAAAAAAAACATAGTGTCGAATTGGGAACTTGCTCCTTTTTGAAAGTGGTTTGAAAAGTAACTCAAATGACAAGCAGTTATCATCCCTATTTCAGTACTCACATCAGCAGCAGCGGTAGTGTCGTCAGCAGTGGTGGTGTCTCCTGTGGTGTCCATAGTTTCATTGATGGCAAAGTCATTGGTCGTGTCATCGCCTTCCGCTGGCATCTAGGCAAAATATATATAGATTTGAAAAATAATTTATTTTTTATATCTGTGCGACTTATATCGGTGCCAAGAGGTCCTACAACATCTCGAGAGGGAAATTCTTAGTCACATAAATGGCCCCACCTTTGATTATGCCATGTGCATGTGCCCAATGAGTTTCTGAAATATCTCCAGAGAGAAAATCTATGTCACGTAAAAGGTCGCAATTTTGAGTATGCTATGCGCCCAATGAGTTTCTAAAATATCTCCAGAGGGAAAATCTATGTCACATAAAAGGTCGCATCTTTGAGTATGCTATGCGCCCAATGAGTTTCTAAAATATCTCCAGAGGGAAAATCTTCACGTAAAAGGCCGCATCTTTGAGTATGCCATGTGCCCAATGAGTTTCTAAAATATCTCCAGAAGAAAATGACACGTACATTTAGCGACCATTGTCCCACCTTTAAGTATGCTATGTGCCCAATGTGTTTCTATAATATATCCAGAGGGAAATTCTATGTCACGTAAATGGCCCCACCTTAGAGTATGCCCAATAAGTTTCTCAAATATCTCCAGAGGGAAATTATATGTCACATAAATGCCATGTGTCGTATGAGTTTTTAAAAAGAGAGACATTCTAAGTCACGTAAATGGCCCCACCTTAGAGTACGCCATGTGTCGTATGAGTTTTTAAAATATCTCCAGAGGGATATTCTATGTCACATAAATGACATGTGCCCGATGAGTTTCTAAAATATCTTCCGTCAGGTTTAGAGCAATCTGTATCACGTGATCATCAATGCGCCTTTTTACATGGTCATATCACAGGTCATACGATCTAAGTCAGCCTTCGGCGATTTTCTCTGTAATTGTAACAGCATATCAGCCATAATGTATGTCGGAGCGCAAGGACGTGGCGCCATCTATGCATCCGTCGAAGCACCGTGTGTTTTATCTTGAAACGTCAAACGGTTAGCTAGGGTAGTAATAATAGTCATCTTTGGCCAAGGCGTGGTCTGTGCGAGACCGGAACCCGGAAGTTGGTAGTGTTGGTACTTGTTTGTTAGCCAATCAGAATCGTTGTGATTATCGAACCATCGAAGACAATGCAGCCTACCTACAGAGGCTACGACAGAGGAACCAATTATTTTACGAGCACTTTTGATCGAGCAGCTGAACTGTCAACTTGGGAAGCCAGCCCCGTGCCGAACTCATCGCAGTCTATAAAATAATCGGTTTTCATCCGAATCATCGTTAAGCCTCGTGCTGCAAACGTGTGTCAATATTGATTGTACACTCCAAAACTTCTCAAAGACGAGTTTATTTCTTAGATACGGCCAAAACCCTTCTGATGATCCGAAATGTATATTTACTTTTATGTCGTAAAAATTATTAAATGTGAGGAACTTCACTATGTTTTTAACATAGTGAAAGTACTCGGGAATCATGTATTATTTTTATTGGTTTATTTCTTGGATATGTAACACCTGCACCTCATGCACGCACACTTACATAGTTTTCATTTACACAATACACACTTCTTAATACTTTTCCCCCCTCCGTCCATTCTCTGCTTACGTCACGAATAAAAAATGAACAAAATTTTGACTTTCGACAAACAGAGACAGGTGTTATTGATCACACAAAACATTCTACCATAATCAAACTGGCTCATATGGCATCATCGAGCAACTTTTCAAATATTTCACTTAATATTTTTAATCTTAATGGGTTCTCATAATATAATCCAAGACATCGATAACTCATTTAATTTTAAATGCCATACTACAAAAATTCTAGAAGAGTGTGAGCACATTATCTCTAAATATAATCTTAAGATTTTAAATGTAAATATAAGGAGCATCCAGAATAATTTCGACAATTTTTACACTTTGCCAGATTGAAAATAGACTTTGATGTCATAATTTTTAGTGAATGTTGGATTAATGACAGTTCTATTATTACACAAATTGATGGGTACTACGCGTACAATTCTAGTAAATACATAAACAAAGCCAGTGGAGTCATAGTCTGTGTTTACAATAAATGGTCTGCAAATGCAACAGAGCCACCACTAGAGGATGCCAACTGTGTCCTAATCGAGGTGCCGAATGTCTTCACAGTGTTGGGCGTGTACCGCTCACCCTCCTTTAAAAATCTAGACCCATTCATAAATTCTCTCGAGGCTGTTCTTCAGGGGATCAAACGGTGTCCATGTCTTGTGGTTGCTGGGGATATAATATCAACATTCTTGATGCCGGGATTGAGAGTAATAATGCATCGGATTTTATTTATTTAATGGCAGGGCTAGGTCTCACATCAAGTATTGACAAACCAACACGCAAACAATCTTGTCTCGATCCCATCTTTATACCTTCTAATTTGAATGGTGAATCTGTGGTCTGTGAAGCTGACCTAACAGACCACGCTCTAGGTATGGTGGGTATTTCAACGAATGTAAGAAATCGGCCAACTAATAATAGACAACAATTGAAATTGGATTACCCTGCAATCAGAACTGATCTGGAAAAAACTGTCTGGTCTCTATTTTATAAGTGTTCCTCTTTAGCGGAAGCGGTATGCGCTTTTACCGATACTGTTAGAGAAGCGGTGTCTCGTCATTCTAGATATGTAAAAGTCAGCCGTTCTTTCTAAATTTACACTCCAGCCATGGATGACCCCGGGTCTGATTCGCTGTTCAAAACATCGAGACAAACTCCATTTAGAAACACGTAAATATCCCCAGGACCAAGTTAAGCACCTAATATACACTAGATTCAGGAATTTTTACGTCAACTTATTAGGAAAACTTAAATGTCTTCACGAAAGTAGGGAATTGGAGAAAAATAGGAGCAACCCAAAGGCCTTATGGAATGCAATAAAAAAATGTACTCACAGCAAACCCAAAAGCGCCCCTGCTAACGAATTATTAACAATTAGTGATAGTGAGGAAGCTGCCCTTGAGGATGTTAACGAATTTTTCTCTACAGTTGCTGAAAAACTGGCTAATAATATATTGACGAAAATCAATGAAACTCAGGAGTCTTTGTCGGTCAAACACCTCACTTCGAACAACTCCTTTTTAATTCACCCAACTGATCCTCAAGAGATTCTTGCACTTATTCAAAATCTGAAACCAGATAGTGCCCCAGGCCTTGACAACGTAGGCAACCGCTTACTAAAATGTGTGGGTCCCTCTATCGCAGAACCTCTAGCCTTTATTTTTAATAAAAGCATCTCTATGGGGTTATTCCCGGAGGAAGGGAAAAGTGCTGCAGTTATACTGATCCACAAAAGTGGCTCAAAGAATACCCCGGGTAATTATCGACCTATATCGTTACTTGGTGCATTTTCAAAATTGTTAGAACAGGTCGTTAGTAAGAGGCTAGTAGAATTTTTGGAGAAAAATAAATCACTACCCGATAGCCAATATGGCTTTCGCCGTGGAAAATCGACTGAAGACGCGGTCACTTACCTCACAGAAGCAGTTTCATCCTACCTTGATAATGGGTTTAAATGTATTGGTGTCTTCTTAGACCTCGCAAAGGCATGTGATACTGTATCAATTCCCATTCTTCTTAAGAAAATGGAACTTCTAGGCGTCAGAGGGCTAGCGCTTAGCTGGTTCACTTCTTACTTGCAAAACCGCAATCAATGCATCAAGATAGGCAATAAATTGAGTGGCTTCAGGGCGGTATCTTTTGGTGTGCCACAGGGCAGTATTCTTGGGCCTATATTATTCCTTATATTCTTAAACGACATATCAAAAATACCTGACCTCAAAGCTGACATCGTTTGTTATGCTGATGATACTGCTTTGATCTTCAATGGTAAATGCAATGATTCAGTGATCAGAGCTGCTGAAAGTGGTATATCAAGAATATCAGAATGGCTTTCAAGCAACTTGCTTACTTTAAATGCAAGCAAGACCAAGTTTCTGTGGTTTCACAAAACAAGAAAAACCGATATTTCCAATCTCGATAGACTTAAATTCCACCGCAGAGACTGTAACTCATTTAGAGACTTATGTGACTGTAACTCAATTGAAAGAGTAGATAAATTATAGTACTAGATGACAGGCTTACCTTTAAGAACTACGTCATAGCCTTAGCAGGTAGAGTTCGCAAAATCATCCACATTATGAAAATTTTACGTTATCGACTTGATGGTAATGTATTAACAATGGTATACTTTGCTTTATGCCAGTCAGTAATAGCCTATTGCATACTGGCATGGGGTGGTGCGGCCTCTTCAGTTATAATAAAGATAGAAAGGGCTCAAAGAGCGGTTCTTAAAGTGGCTCTTGGGAAGCCTAGAAGGTACTCCACTGTTGCACTGTATGTTGACTCCGGGGTTCTGAGTGTAAGGAAACTCTACATGCTAAGACTGTTTACTTGCACACATTATCAGGTAATTCACTCTCCATGCTTCGAACGTATGTTAGAGAAGAGGTTTTTCGCTTTGGAAATCCCTCCGGTTAAAACTACGTTTGCTAAACGTTTTAAAACCTTTCTTTCTCCATATATTTACAACAAATTAGTGAAAACCTGTTGTATCAAAAACTGCAAAGTTTATGAAGCTAAACAAAAAATTCAAAAATACCAAGTTAGAACCTATTTAGAAGTAGAGAATTTGTTTAAAGCTATATCCTAAAAACAAAAGTTCATTGTCATTGTCATTCCCCCTCCTCTCCCCGCCTACACACACACACACACATACACACAACACCCACACACGAACACACACACACACACTTACGAACGCAGTATAAAAATGTCATGTTAAAGTATTAGTTTTTTTTTATTGTATAATTATAATTTTTTTAACTTGTTAATTTTTATCAGAACACAGACTCATACAGCCGCGTAATAGTAATATCTTGTTAATCGTATTTATGGCCACCACGATACAGGCATTGCCTAGTGTGGGGTCACTGTAAGCATTCGTAGCGTAACTTTTTTTTGAATAAAGATTTATCTTATCTTATATATTGTATGTACCACATCACATATACAGCAATAATAGTAGTTTATGAAACTGTTGCATAATCAGGGGTATTAAAGCACGAGTTTGAGTTTAAAAACGGAGCCCTAGCGAGGTTTTTTATAGTATCATACGAGTGTTTTAATACCTAGTCATATGCAGTTTCATACACTACTTTGTCTAATCTCATACATTGGGATTGAACCTACTAAATAAAAAATCAAAGATATAATATAAGTGAACCACGAAATTCAGTACTGCGCTAAAGCAGGTGCTTTCACAGACAGGTTAAAATTTGAATCCAATCTTTTTTGTAATGCTAACCAAAATGACGAGCCCCGCATAAGCGTTCCATTTGAAGAAAATAAATTATGGAATCTATTAAATGATATTAAGGATTTGCCCTTTAGCCAAAAATAGTTATTTATGCCACTGCCAAGTAATGAGAGCCATTGTAACATGAGTGCTAGTTTGTGCCACGAAGCGAAGGTGAGTTTATAAGGGTTTAGTTTTTACCTTTTGAGGTAGGGTACTCGTAAAATATGTTTATCTTTAAAGAATTACCTCCGCAGCTTTAGCACTAACAACTTGCTCCAGCGGCACGTTGTTAGCAAAGTCGTGTTCAATCTGCTTGACGCCATCATTGAAGTCCCGACGTTTGACCGTCTTAGTCAGGAACTTGTCCTTGTTCTCTGCATAGTCGAAGATCATATTGGGGGCTAGATTTGCTCTGGAATCAAAGTCAATGGAGCTGTTAAAATAGAAAGCTAACATCACGTTTTACTAACAATAGTCATATCATCATCATCACATTAGCCGAAAGACTTTCACTGCCTCCTCCAAGGATTTCCACAACGACCGGTCCTGTGCTGCCCGCAACCTTCACCAGGTCATCGGTCAACCGAGTGGGAGGCCTGCTTACGCAAAGGGTTACGTACTATCGTGCAAGATTTAACACTATATACCTTTTAAATACTTTCGCGTTATTTTTTCTTGTTAAATACAGTCCACTGACAGACAGACAGACATTAGCTGATGATTGTTTGTTTTTATTTCTTCCACAGTCTGACATTGTGTGATGTAATTAATATTTTCTCTAACATGCTTGCAAATTTTAGCATTATTTTGACAACTTTCTTCGAGATAAATCGAAATTGCTGTACTGCCAAATTCATGCGAGCAGCGGCCGGCAAAAGTTGTATGAAAATCTATATCTGTCGTGTTTAGCGGCCAAATAAATTACTATGTATACTCATCGTCGAGAAGCGTCGGTGGCTCAACCGGTAACGACTCGGTCCTCCTAACCAGAGGTGCCGGGTTCAAATCCGGATGGCCAATGTACTAATGAGTTTTTCGAAACTTACGTACATATACTCACCAATTGCTTTAACAGTGAAGGAAAACATCGTGAGGAAACCTGCAAAAACAACCCGCACTGGGCCCGCGTGGTCGAATAAGGCCCGATCGCCCTTATTAAGGGTTGGCTCGAGCCCCACGGTGGGGACGTGTATGAGCTGATATGATGTATACTCATATCTGTCCTGTAATTTAAAAATGGAACTATATGTATAGCATGGTAGCTTTCTATCCCCCATAAAGTTTCTGATTTTACCTGAAGGGCGTGCTTTTGAACATTAAGGGCTGGAAGTTTCGCCCTCCAGAAATTTCTACAACAGTCTAGAATATTTGAGAGTATTCAAGAGCATTGCACAACAACATCCCTGATCACAGTTGAACATTCCAGAACACTCTCGAATGTTGTGGAATGTTCTGGAACATTGAGGCCCATTCAAAGCCTTTTTTGTATGAGTGCCAAGCCATTGGTAGCAGGGCTCGGAAACCTGGTTAGTTTTTTAAACCAGCTCGCCAGAAACGCCATACATTTAAAAAAGAGAGTTTTCATTTCGATTCCGCTTGAACAGAATTGATATTATTTCAGTTTTGTTCAAAGAGCAAAATAAAACTGTTCCTGCTCGAAATACCGGTTAATTTCGCTCGCTAATATGTTCGACCCGCCCACAGCGACCCTCCTCCCTCAACATTTTCTTCTAATATCCATGTCTCTCTCTCTCTCTTTTTGAAATAAAAGACTCGGCAGCGAGAGAAAGATCCATCCCGAAACGGGATGTGAGCGAAATTGCTTTTCTTATTTTGATACATTCATTCAACTAACCAACCTTGTCTATGCGTGGCGCGCGAGCGGTAAGGTAATTTTGTCATGGCCAAAAAAATGGAATATGGGAGTGTTCGTGCTAGTGGTAGTGGTAAAAGAAAATATGTGCCAGAAACTGAAGAAACGGACACTGAAGAGTATTTCCCTCAGCATCAGCAGCAATCAAATTCAGTAACTGAATGCAAGCCAGAGGGTAAATACATATCTTGACATACTTTTTTAAGTAGATACCTACAAACCTATTTTCTTTCATTAAGTAAGTACTTAGTCTAAGTAATATAACCACAGGCTACAGTGGTGAATTGAGTACGTAGGTTTGTTTATATTTTTGATTAAAGCCAGTGGGGCCAGTGGTAAAGTAATTAGGAGCTGCTATATTGTAATGTCTAAGTGTTACGTTACGTTACACTATACTTACGCTAACGAGTAGTTAGGTATATCGGTAGCTTCGTTTCGCTAGTCTAGTTATAGATAAGTAAATGTTTCGTTCGCGTCCCGAACGGCCGGCTGGTCGCGCGCGCGCGATTTTCAGTGTAGACTGGGAGCCAACCGATTTATCCTTACATTATATTTTAAATACTTACTAAAACTTAATTCCGTTGTTTCAATTTTTTATTGTACTTATTTATTAATTTTGGTTGTGTTATTTTTTTATTGAAAGCCGTCCTAAGAGTACGTTTTTGTCGATTGTAACAAAAAAATTTTTATATCGATTTATATGTACACTTTTTGAATATAATAATATAATGCATAATATTATATAATGCGTCATAAACTACTACCAAATAAATAGTAGGTAGGTAAACTGTGTAAATTCAATACAGAAAAGAATAAAAATTCTAAGATGTAATAAGATCTCTATTTTATTCCTAAATAGCCTTTTTAATCATAAATGTCTTATAATCAAATGTTTTAATTTTATTTCAGATACCGATATACCTCAATCGCAAACATGGTCTGACGTCGAGGACGATATGCAACACGAAACCTCTAGGATAAAAAAAATATTTACAAATGCATCTGTCCAGACTTCTTTTGAGATTGATGAAAACACAAGATTGAATAATCTTATGTTTTGCAAGTTTATTGCACATGAACTAGATAACGTAGAAGGTAACGAACGTTACGAGAAAATGCAAAAAATTTTGGAGGTGTTCAAAAAGTAAAATAAATGCACACACACACCCACCCACATACCACACACACACACACACACATATCCACACACATACCCACACACACACACACACATTTGATATCATAGAGTTTTGGTGATGCTAATAAAAAGATTTTTATAAAAGTTCCTACACTTTCATTTAAATATTTTAATCATGTGATTGTGTTCATCATCATAAAACTATTTTTTTGTAATGTTGATTTTTATTTAGTATAATAATAAATGTCTATCCACAAACTAATTGTTACTTTCTTTCTTAAACTTTAAATATGCAAAAAGTTTACTGTTCTTTCGAAATATGAGAAAATTATCTAAAGGGAGTCTTATATATATATAAAAGAAAGTCGTGTTAGTTACACTATTTATAACTCAAGAACGGCTGGACCAATTTTTATGATTTTTAAGTTTTTGCATTTGTCTTCGTCCGGAATAGAAGTATTAAAATATAATTGACCAATAAAAAAAAACTGTCAAAAAAATTGGTTTTAGGCTAGGGTAGGGTAGTGTAAGAAAAACAAAAATTAGGCATACCTAGTGGCTATTCGGTGGCGGATTTTGCTGTGTGATGTGACTGTTGACTGACCGTTACCGGCGAATCAAACGTTTTTTAGTGTCTATAGGTATAGATATGAGTCTAACATCTAACCTTGTATGTGTTCTATGCTTTTTTTTCCACCCTTTCACACACCCAACCACACACACACACACGCACACGCACAGAAATATACACTAAACATATTTGTATTTTCATTACGTTAGTTTTGGTTTTGTTTGCTCGTTTTTATTTTTATTTTTCTTGTAATCGACACAGTCCTCGGGCTGTGGCAGAATTACCAGTGTATTGCTCGCAACAGCAAATCAACACACTGAGTCACGGCCCTTTTGTACTACTGCAACACACATATGTTTTTGTATTATTATTTTTTTTGCTCTTTTTAATTTGTTATGTTTTGTTTTATATTATGTATGATTGTAATAATATATGTGTGATTGCAGTGACAAATAAACGTGTTATCTATCTATCTAAATGACGATAGTGACGATGACTTTTCAGTATTTTATACTTCTTCAGGATGAATAGATTCCTTTTCCTCGCTGCTTACATCATCTTCACTTTCCGGTATAGTTATATGTCCTAAAAAGAACGTGAGGGTAGCCTATCGAAAGGATAACTAGTTAAAGAGGTTTTAAAAATTTGCCGCTCATCCGGTCCCTGATTTAAATACTAAAAAATGCAGATTTTCATATTGGGTCCATTAAAACTTTTCACTTAATTATAATTTCTTTTATTACTTAAATAAAATTGACATTCTTACTATTTCTAACTTCTAAACATTTTTAGTTAATTTCTGTAATATTACTTTTTGTGTGATTTATTTCTTATATAAATTATTGTTTCTTACCACAAGAACATCGTCTATATTTTTGTCTTTTAAAGACATTCTCAAATTATTCATTACAAATTTTAACGAAGAAAAAAGTCGTTCAACACTCACCTGGGTAGGTGGTGTTGACAAAACAATATTTTCAAGGGAATATAATTGAGGATCTGCTATTTTTTTGTCTTGCCAGTATTCTAGAATATTTTTATCAGATTTTAATAAAGGTTCCCTTAAAAAATCAACCAAATATCTATTTATATCAAATTGTGTTCTTTCACCACCTGGATGTCTTATTCTATACATGTCTTCTAAAAATGAGTCAACTTCTTTTATCGAAACACTTTGGTTACCATCTGATCGAACTATTGTGCCACTTTCTGGTTCTGGGGAGAACGAATTCATTGAAGCATTGGAGTGTTCGTTGTCTGCAATTGGTAAATGTTCCGAGTCCCTAGAAGTGCTTGCTCTTGGCATAGTATCATCAGCACTTTGCGATGTTTGTGACGACGAGCGGTCTTTTTCTGAATTGAGATGCAAAAGTCTCTTAAATGTTAGAGCCAGGTGGTGTCGTGCCTTCGTTAATTGTTCTTCTTCAAGAACAAAATTAACTCGCGGATCCATGTATAGTGCTGCCAAAAAGGATTCGTTTTCAAACAGTATTGCTTCTCTGTTTTTCATGCACTGGACCACTAGTAAAGCAAATGGATTTCCAAGTTTTTCTGTCTCCAAAATGCATTGTGTCCATGATATGTAGAAGTCTCCAAATGTAAGTTGTTCACTTTGAAGCCGTTTAGAAAGAACTCTGCAACATTTTAATGCATGAAGTGTATCTTCTATACCCTTCCAGACAAGATCGGATAATTTAATTCTTTGGTCAGAGTTTGCTTGACAAAAACATTTTAGAGACACGATCCGTTCAAGCATATCAGCAGTGGAATCCCACCTCGTGGCACAGTCAATTATGGCCTGCAGTAAGTTTTGGTTTCTCAATTGTGTTGCCATATTTGGTGCACGTAAAGCTCTGGCAGCCCGGCGAACAGTTTGTAAGAGTTCTTCATTATCTTTGAGAGCATCATTGACTGCCAGTTGGAGGGTATGTGCCGCACATCTAACAGCAGAAAGTTTTGGTACCAAACTACTTGGTTCAGAACTTTGTACGGGAGTTTCATCGAATTGTAAATCACTAGTCATCTGTTGATAAAATACTTCATTGTTTAGCGAATATTCTTCTGAGGAATTCTCAATTTCTTCCTGATAGTCTTCTTCGAGTGCTTCTCCTATTTGACGTGACATACTAAGCATGTTAGAGCCATTATCGGTCGTTGTCGAGTAAATTTGTTTGATTTCTATGCCATATTGGCTTAAAATAAAAAGTATGGTCTCTTTTAGGTACTTCCCGGTATTACTTTCATGCAGTTCAAGGACACCCAAATTTCGCAAAACAATCTTATCATTCTCTATGTACTGGATATTCAATCCCAAAAAGCGTCGAGTTTTAACAGACCCAACGTCAGCTTTAAGAGAAATAAGCTTGTTTTTTACTTCGTTGAATATTTCCTTCCGAATCTCGTATGATCTCTCTACAATCAAACATTTAATGGATTTGGCAGAAATTGAAAGGCCTTTTACACCAGGAATCAATTGTAATAGTTGTTGAAAAGCATCGTCTTCAAGCATACTAAATGGGCGTCCATGTACTGTGACTAAATCCAAACAGCACTTGGTAATATTTGAATGCACGCTATTTTCATTTACATTTTGAAGAGATGTGTTTTGATTATTTTTTATTATTTCGTCATATAATGTGCGGTGTTGGGTATAAAAATGCCGAAGCAAGTTTGAAGAATGATTTCCCTGAAACAAAAATAATATTTAACTTTAACAAAAGAGTAATTTCAATATTTCCAAAATACAAGGCCATCTGAAGTCCCGAAACACTAGATATTAAAAAAATATTTATTTTAAAATAATATGTTAAAATTGAGACCGTCACAACAAGCCTCTTGATTTAATGTAAGTCACACGACCCTATGCATTTCTAATCTCGCTTTTGTGGTACTAAAACAGCGCGATATTCGCGAAACTGTGGTAACGATATAACGGTATTGCATGCTCTAGGTCTAGGCATAACTTAATAAAAATATTATTGCAAACCCTATTTCGTGTGATACAGTATTAAACAAAGTATATTTTATTTGGGTACCTACTGGTATTTAAAAAAAACTGCGTAAGTAAATGTTGCAGTTACTTACTGGTTTTTTAAACAGATTACAATTCAACGCACGTAAAAAAAGCTCCGAGCGACCTACCTGCGCAGTGAATGAATTGCGGGCCAAATTGGTGGTAAGGGGTGAGGCGCGACGGGGGAAACACGCGTCTCTCTTGTTTGCTGTCGCGTGATTGGTTCGCCAGTTGTCATTTGTTTCCCGCCTGCGCAAACACATTCCCACCACTTGACCACTGGAGCTTTTTTTACGTGCGTTGAATTACCTACTGTTTTTTTAAACAGATAACCTACCTACCTGCCTATTTTATTCCTGACATCAATCAATCAAGCAAGACTGCTTCAATGGGAATAAAGCGTGATGCTAATAATTACATTATTGAGATACCTAGATAAGTGGGTATTAGATGTTTATTTAAATTAAATTATCTCTGACTTACCTGAAGGACTTTGCCACATGTTATACATTTTGATACTTTGTTATCACTGTCGTAATGAAAATAAGTGTGCACATAATTCGATTTTTTTCGACCCATTTTTCAAAAAGAAAGAAGTAGTAGTTATCCAAGTTCAGATCGGAGCACTTTATTATAAAATGAAATAAACAAATACGTTATGTATGACAATGCGGTGCAGCCGGTGCGTGCCGCGTCGATCGTACGAATGTGCCTTAAAAAGAGATAGAATATATCACTTTCTCCACTAGTAAGACGCCGCGCGGAATTAACCAGGTTAATTTCAGAAGCAATAACGCTCGCAAATCGGTTTGGCTCCGCCTCCACTAGCTAGACGCCGCGTGGAATTAACCAGGTTAATTTCAGAAGCATTAACGCTCGTAAATCGGTTTCGCTCCACGCGAACACTTAAGAAAAACCTGGTTCAAAACCGTTTTAACCTGGTTAAAAAAATACCGGTTTCCAGCCCTGATTGGTAGGAGTATATTCAGCAAGGTCTGTCGTGGGTTCGAACGTTCGGGAACATCCCGGAACATTCTGGAAAATTGTGGAAAGTTCAGGAATGGTCTGGAATATTCGGAAACATTTGGTACCCAATGAACATAAATTAGTACCGTGAGAAGCAACGAAACCGAAGAACAACGAAATGAACGATTTGAAGAATCAAAAATTGCAACACAATCTTATAATAATAGACTGCAAACGTAAGCCATCCATAAAAATAAAGTAGTTGGTACATAGTTACAATATGTTTTCAATAAAAAAAAGTTAAATCTCATATTTTAAAGTTTATCTTTTTGTTCCAACTATCACACAATCTCATTCCAACTCCCTGAGCGAAGCAGGGTACCTCACCCAGTTATAATTGGTTAAGGCGAGGCATTGATTGAAACATATGTCTCTGTCTTTTTCTTTATGAGTAAAGAAAATAACCACACTTTTGCACATTTTCAATGTTTTTTCATTTCATTTAAAAACTACAATTAATTTTAAAAAATCCAACTGGCTTATTGAAGTGTGTATTTAGACTAATCAACTAAAAAAAATTTAAGCTACTAAATCAGTCTGGTTTGCCTGAAGAATTTGAATCTCTGTTTTAAAAGAGGTTTCTTTGTTATATTTTTTTCTGTTGAAGCCTTTGAAATGAAGAATCAGGTTACAAAATATCACTTCTTCACAAAGATACAGCCTCAAGAGAAACTAACCAACTAGATTATGTAACCTCTAAACTTATCTCTTTATAAAGTCTCCTTTCAAGACTGAAAATAAATTATTTATCTTTGGTTGTTAATTTATTTATTTGCTAGAAATTAAATATCAAGTGTATCTGAGCTAGATATAAAAAAGCACATATGCTGTAAAATAAATTTTGCGCACAGTAAACTGGCACGTAAAGTACCACTTTATGAGCAACTGTACTGAAAAAATACAAAAGGAATGGAATCGTGTTTAAATTGATACGGATAGAAAGGTGATTTCATTAGCAAACTAGATCAGTAATAAATTGTTGTAGGTTTTATACAAAAATAATGGCTCCATTTGATTGTAAGCTGAGTGCGCTCGCTCCCCTTTCCTTTTAATAGCAGACTTACGTGCCAGAGGTCGCCTTTGATATGCATGCTAGGAGGTTAATCCTCTGAGGCTTTTTTTTTCTAATGTAATCATGTAAATTTCATTTAGATTTTGTCAGACCAGTACTCTGTGACACCAACAGCACTTTGAGTTGCTGCAAACAGGTCCTCGCATGCGCAGGTTTAGGGACACGATAGTAAGTGCATCATAGTTTGTGGGGATGAGCCATATTCACAGATGTTATTTTCATCATCCGTGTAGCACCACCTTCACAGATTGTCTTTACATCGACCAACTTGGGTCCTCTGAGTGTCGGGTACATTTAATGCAATCAGGTTTTAATTTTTTAAATGTAAATTTTAAATTGGCTAGGTTATTATTTGCTAATACTTACGTTTCTCCAGTCCCATAAAAGTACACAAAGTACTTCTTCCCATTCAATCTTTGTACCTATAACAAACCATAAACATACTTTGTATCTAGATTTTACTAAAAAACAGTTTGAGTTTGAGTAACTTCGAAAAGGTAAAAAAAATATTTAGAATCAAAAAGCATCACAAAGTAAAAACATGAAACATTTGAAATAAATGGGTAATTTAGAGGATACCTTGGTCAAGTAATTATAACACTATTATTATTTGGAATAATGTTAGTGGGTAAAGAATTTAGGTATTTAGTTATTATTACTATGGTGTAGTAGGTAACCAGCTTATATTATAGCTGATATGCCTATATCTGTACAGTAACATCCAGCTCTACACAAGACCTTTAGGTGCAGTTTCGGTTTCACACTTTCAAATTTTGTGTTAACATGCCTTGCTTTACGCGGATTGGTTACATACATGGATGTAGTAAACAAAGATTTGATCGAGCTGCAGAATAATCCCTAAAACCGTGAAGAAGAACAAGAAGAAGAGAAAGTATTATCTTCAAGTGGAATACAAAATGCTTTTTCAAAGATTGCTTCAGGTTTGGATATATTGCAGAGCATAGACAGTAATGATGACCGTGTTGTAAAGAATGTAAACAAAACGCAAACCAGAAGACAATAGATTATTTTTTCCTAATAAAACTAATTCACAATAAAATGTAATGCAGCACAATGTATTTTTTGGAATCAAAGTATTAATTTGCATTTTGTACTGACTATAATTGCAAACCCCCTATAAACACGAATTTCACTAATGCAAGTTTTTGCAAAACGTATTCCTCACGTAATGTGGAGTACTACTGTATTAGTGTTTAGTTAGGCAATTTTAATATTACAATATCAAGGAACAACTAATCAGCCTGCTTAGGCATGTGATGATGATGATGACCACCATCACATCAGCCAAAAGACGTCCACTGCTAAACATAGGCCTTTCCCCAAGGTTTGCCATGATTAACAAAGAAAACAGGAAGGAAGTTGCTGCTTGCTTATCCTCCAGTTAGTTCCCTTCAAGGAAGTCATTGGCAACCGAGGGTCGCTACTAGGCTTTCTAGAGGAGCTGGAGTGGTGGTGATGCTGATCAACTAACACAAAATGGGCACTTCAGTCGCCTGCTTGTGGAAACCAGCCAGCCGCTAATTATAACTGTGTATAACCTTATATTGAGAACTGACTGCTGGACTTTCTGCAGAAGCTGTGGCTTCCCTCTACTAAGTTAGGCTTACAGTGATGCCAGCTTTTTAACCAAAGAAGTTGCACAGTTGTGAAAAATAGCCTCCTGGACCTATTTATGTAGCAAAAATAATCATTGTATCAAGCTAGACACTTTGCCATATGCGTATGGATCAAAATCGCACTACAAGTGTCTAGCTTGATGTGCTGGCCTCTGTACATGGTCACCTGATTTAGAGGAGAAAAAATGAGGCCTAAAGTTCAGCAAATGACAACCACTGACACTTGACAAAGAACTATTTGGTAGTAGGTATAGCAATTTTTGACATAAATGTTTGCCTAAATCCATTTTCAATGATAATTCTCGCTTCTAAATGCTATCAGACGCGTCCAACAAAATGTCTTCCCGCGCAAACCCTAGATATACTGATACACTGGAAAAAAAGTTCTCAAAAACGATTGAACTTGATTATAAAGATTAACCGTACTTACCCTGGCTGGCCATGCAGGATAACCCTTTACTTTAGCGAAAATGAAGTCGCCAGACTTGTATTCTTTTGCCTTTTTACCCATTTTGAAGAAAAACGCCGGAAATTAAGAACTTCTGACACCAAACGATAGCGTCGTCGTCGCCAAAACTGGAATTGTAAAAGTTAAATGTTATAGTAGAGCACGTCAGAATACATGGATGAATGAAGCTGATACTAATATAAATTTTCTTAAAGAAATGGAAATGAAGCTAAAAACAAATAAATAAATAACCTCAGAAAAAACTAACCGCGGCAGCAAAATGACGGCAAGGGAAATAATTTGGGGAGGCTCTAACGCGCGTCAAATTTTGTGCACCAGAAAACACGCGACAAAAAACGTGCGACGGATAACCGACAACAAATCTGTTTTCAGTTCCTTGTCGCGTGTTTTCTGTTGCACATTATATGACGCGTTTTACTGAAGCGCTTGTGTAATTGAAGACAAATTTCATGCACTCAAAAACGCGCGACACATAATATGCAACGCAAAACGCGCAACAAATATTTGACACCAATTTTCGTGCGCTGCTGGAATACGCAACAAATTTTGTGCACCGCGTAATCCACGACAAAGTCATTGACCTGTATAGAGAGGAGACTTTTGTAGTCGGTTCAAGCTGCTGTCGAACTAAGAATCGATAATAGCTGTGAGTGGAATCGATTTCCAATCGATCCAAGCGCGCACAAATGCTGGCTGTTTTGGAATTGGATAGGAGAGGGGGAAGAAAGGCGTATTTGTTTAACTCATCTGCAGGATAAGAGACCACAAAAAATGGGCGAGGAGACGAGTATGAAAAATACTGAACGACAGACAAGACCGATAAATCGGCATTTGGTTGGTTTGCAATCGCGTATACTCTATTCTATAATCGGAATTCGGAATCTGTCTGTCTGTAGGTATAGTCAAGGACAAGGCTTCATAAAGGTACCATTTGCACTGCACCTGATCACAATACAAAATAATGTACCTAATTAGAACAGCAGTTCTCTACAATGAAGCGGAGCAAATCGTTATATCTATCCAGTATGAAGATTATAGGTAGGTGCCAATTACATACCTACCTTTGTCCCTTTAGTGTAAGCAGTTTTCCACTACTCCTGCAGGCCCAAGACAGATGGGCGCATGGACGAAGAGGACTGTTAAATAGTTCCTAGCTGTGGTCCATTTTTCTTAACTTCCTTCACAGGCACTGGGCTGAAATGTTGGGTTATTTCACATATTGTTTTGCCGGAATTCTATACATTTTCTGCCCTAGACATGCCATAGAATTTCTAAAGTTTCTTTAGAATACCTGCAATATACAGATTGCTGGTAAAATACCAATAAAAAAGTAGTATATTATTTTGTAGTGGGTATCTCACATATTCAGCAGAACAAAAAGACTGTCCATGTGCAAGTCAGACTCTCGCACTGAGGGATCTGTACCATCACCATTCGACTCCTTAACATGAGTATGACTAAAGCAAAAACAAAAAATTATGGCCAAGTCCGAGATGGACTCACGTGGAGAAGGGGTATGTACCATTCTGTTTTCTATAAGAACATTAAAGGTAAGACCGCACTAGGCGGAACTGCACCGCAGCGGAACGGAGCAACACAACTTAGTCAGTTGGTCAACTTAGTGCGTGTTGTCTTATATACCTATATATAATTTCATTTATAGAATATTTTGACACATTGTTTGTTCCACTGCAGTGCAGCCTAGTGCAGTCTTACCTTTAGTCTAAAGATTCTCATTTTGGTTTCTTTTAAACTTTAAGAGAGGCCTTACATTCCCTATTCTTTTTTCAAACTTTTGCCCTTAGTTTCCAAGACAATAGGGGGAATGCGAATTTTTAAAAAAATATGAGGAGCCCCTTCAATTGATATGTCATACCATTTATTTGGTTATTTAAACTTTTATTTTTTCAAACAAACTGACAACATGATCAAACATCATTTATCAAATTTCATTTAGGTTTTCCTGTTATCTTTATGTGAGGATTTATATATTATTGTATTTTTGGCTTAGTAGTTTTTGGGACAAGTGGAGAGTGATCAATTTTCTCACATTTTCCTCAATATCTTATGAACTGTAAAATATATTTTAAATTTCATGAAAGATTTTATTTGTAATTGTCACCATGAGCACTTTCATTTGATATGTTTTATTGTTAATGATGATGTCCCCTCAACAATCTCTGACTGATGCTCGATTTAAGCACTTGTCCCACCACTGAGGAGAAGCAACTATTGACTATTTTCTCTCTCAAGAAACATACAAAAGATGTAGATCCTGTGTCAATAAAAGAGATACATATATTAGTAGTTAATCTCTAACTGTTCACACTGCCGGCGATAACTCTGTTTATGGGAGAGACAACAACTATTTAAGGATGCTCAATTGGCAGTCAGAAGCACTCTCCAAGAGACCAACAAGTGGTCATTCTACTCTACAGTGTGGATCTGAGCAAGTAATTGCCAGTCGCACTCACATATACTTGCAATAAAGCCCATTAACAAAACTCTATACTTGTTTCTTGCTGCTCACTTACTCATATCAAGTTATCTACTTGCTTCTTGTTCATCGTCGGCAGTGGGACAAGTGCCTTAGTATAGAACAACGGAGCCGAGGCACATAAATTGTTTGCCATCACGCAAATAGTCAGTGAATAATCATAGTACACCTGGTTATGGCCTACTGCAATTATTCGCAGACTGATTTTTGTTCCACTAAATATGCTGATGTAGTATTATTTCTACCTATTCTTTACTCCATTTCAGGTAGATGTTAACATCCAATTGCTTTCTTAGCTTGGCTGTACAGGCGGAGTGCAATCCCTTCATCAACTATTCAAAAGCCAGGAGTCATTAACAACAAAATTATTGTGCAGTTTGCAGCTCAATTTTGCAATTAAACAATAAGCACAATTAAGTTTAGATGACACTATGATAAACAGATTTTTAGTTTAGATAAACTAAGGCAGTTGAAATAGGTCTCTAATTAGCCTGTAAGGTGGCAATGAACATATGACTCACTCACACCTACCGAGAAACCAGCCCTGTTGAGTGCCTGTGCTACTACTGAATTATCCACCACTGCAAGCCTAATGTATACCCAAGAAGGATGGAAGAATAACCACCAGGCCAGGAAGAGAAGTGAAACCAAGAAGACTTAAGTGTTAGTGCAAAGACTTTCCCTAATTTGTATTACTGGCTAAAAAGGATGTAAGTACTACATATTAACTGTTTCAATTTTAACCTTTTATGTTCCTTCTATGTAAGTTTACTAGTTCACATATACTCATGTTCTTACTAGATTTGTGTAATTACATTAGCAAATAAATAAGACACACTTGTAGATTCAAATTCTTTATTTTAGTTTAAGTACAAACCTATGAATTTTCATATTTCACTACTTGCAAACATTCAAATGCACTTAAAATATAGATGTGCACAGCCAGAAAAACTTTCTTTTATCCTAGGACATCTTGATTGTGATTTAATTCGTGAAAATCCTAGTAAATTCGCTTAGCTTGAGTCTTCTTTGCATTCGGTATTTATTTTGTTATATTTGTAGAAAACAACTTTTGATTTTTCTTTTCATAAAATGATCTAAGCGATTAGCGAATACGTGCTATAGATACAAAGAGAATATAATACACTACGTTTTATATATAATACTAGCTTTTTCCCGCGGCTCCGCCCGCGTGGACATTGTTTTTCTGACTGTCTTTATAAATAAAAGGGTGATTAGTAAATTATATTGTCGTTTCCCACCTACTCGACCATGTCTGTGCAAAAAATTACAACAACGGAGTATTTTTTAGTTCCCTCAGGAACTGCATCAGATTATGCTATTTTCCCGTGACACAGGCTACCTGCATGCCAAATTTCATAAAGATCGGTCAAGGTGTTGAAGCATGAAAAGGTAACAATCAAACACATTTTCACATTTATAATATTAAGTAAGGATATCGTCTCTACCAAAGTGAATATAATACGCAAGGTCTCTTTTTTCTCTTTTGTCTGTGGTAGACAGACTAAATAGGGTTCTGCTACCTACAAAGTACTCTGTGGCGAATATAATACAAAGATTGTGAATTTTTCTTGGCCATGGAAACGAGTCCTTCAGCCGAATTCGTAAATAATTTTCACTTTCTTCATTTGTTTTTGGATTTGTAATGCTAGTGCCGGGGCATTACAAATCTTCTCTGAAGTTCTTGACAGCATTTGCAGCAGCTTAATTCACCCGGTTGCAGTAGGGCGTCTATAAAACTGCACCCAGTGCAAATTGTGTTTTTACGTCCTTTTTCATTTTATTTTCTTGGTCTTCACATTGCTCACGTGCACCAGACGATTTTCTCTAAAACGCACCACTTTTTGAAGTAAATTCTAGCAGAAAACAATGCAAATACAATCCCACCTGACCATGTTTTCTTTGCTCCGACCGGTCTGGGTCCGGAGTCTGTTAAAAGACTTCCAAACCGGCCATGGCAAGTCATGTCCAGGGGGAAGGCTTTCTGATATCGGGACGAAGGGTTTTGGTAAGCTTACTTTGTCCTGCCAAAGGTTACACCTCGCTTTCTTGGGTTCTACCAAGAAGTTTATAGGTAAAACTGGAGGCCACACTCTAAATACCTAATTGATGCAAAGAAATATGCCCTTGAATTGTCTCTTTACCGCTCCGTCTCTTTTCAATTTGCGGGTGTGAGCAAGAGCTTCACCTATACACGTCTTGTTCATACCTCCTAATTAGAAAGAGACGGAGCGGTAACGAGAAACTTCAAGGCCATATTTCTTTGTTTCAAGTAGGTATTTAGAGTGTGGCCTCCAGATTTACCTATAAACTTCTTGGGTTCTACTAATAAAAGATAGACACACTTTATAAAACTATTTCGGCTTTTCAGCCGTTGTTGCACTGGGTTGTGGCTATGCATAGGGTGCCGTGTGTCAGTATCCATCTTGCCCTGTAAACAATACTAAATTGAATTTGTTATTTTTAAGAAAGACACAACTTGGCGGCAGATCAGCGGCCCAGAAGAACTGTAAGTAAAGCTGCCTTGTCCTGCTGGAGATATTAGCCAAGTATAGACAGCGGTAAAAATGGAAAGGCCACTTCCCTTAACTCTGTGAGGTAGACAGGAACGGACGCTGGCCCGCTGGCCTCGATGACTCGGTAACCGAAGGTGTGTAGCTGTACCCCAGCAAGGTTGGGTTGGGATGCTTGAGTAATCAGGGGAACCGTGAAACCCTTAAAAGCAATTTATTACCATGATTACTCGACCACACGCCGGACACTTCATACAAACGAGCGAGAAATGATATACATATACACAACTGACGTATCTATAGGCATCAATGCAGGTAGGGTTGAATCACACCGGCGGCATTCGTCACGAAATGTTGTAACAATCAGCTTGGTACTTGGTAGGTAGGTATGTAACTTACATGAATAAAATTGTTTTTTAAACATAGCTATAGGTACGCATGCAGCTGAATCGCCCGCTAGTAATAGTTCAATGATCCCCGCACGGTAAATCCGTTTATTCCCGCGCAAAATAAAAAAAAACACGTAAGTCAACGTGACCTAGAGAGCATTGTCTTCGAGGTACCGACCGTTGATAATAATTATCAAGGATAATGTGATAAACTTTAAAAATAAAGAATTAGTCAAATCACGTAAACTTTGACGTGAACCCGGAAAGCAATGATCTCGTGTTACCGACCGTAGATAGAATGGACCGAGTCTTACAAAGTTGAATCCGCCGGGAATCAAACACGCGACTTCCTGTTGTGAAGCGAATGGACTAACCATTACGCCACGGACGCGGTTAAAAACAAAGGTAAGTTCATTCGCTTACATTACATACATATAATTAAAGACCAAGTTAGAAAGACGTGGACTGATGAACTCCGACCAGCGCCTTTTCAGCTCCGAAACCCCGAGAGCCTTCAGCTCGAGTTGCACAATCGCTTCGAATGCCTAGAATACTGCGAGAATGAGGACGATTTTAATGACAGATTTGTGGAAATTGTCGAAACGGTCGGGTCTAAGATTTTTAAAACTCTCTGTTCAAACAGAAACAAAAAATCACGGTCTTCACCAGCAACCTCATGGAAGAAAGACGCAGATTCGTATTACAGTCCTCTGAAGATGCTATCAGTATCGGAAACTAAACAGGCAGATCTCTAGGTTCCTGACTCGCGATTTGCGCCAACATAATACAAATTGTATTAAAGAGGCGATTGCGAACGACAGAGGCTCAAAAGTGTTCGCTTGAGATCTGTCTGTTGAACCAAGCTGAAGACTGAGGATGGCAGGATCATATCGTATAAGACTGAGTTGCGGGAAGAAATTGAGAAGTTCTATGGACAATTGTACAAAACCTCACGTCTGCCTGTCAGCGATCTGACTGGCAGATTAGAATGGCTCTAAAACAGCTCAAGAACAACAAAGCTGTCAATGATGACGAAATTGCGGCTGAACTTCTGGAAGCAGTGGATCATCGATACTTAAAGCTCTTCAAAGGTTATAATTTAATTCCGTTATTCTCGAGGGACAAACGCTTAGGCACGGAAGTGTGGTCGTACTTTTTTTCAAAAAAGGTGACAACACCCTGCTGAAGAACAACAGACTCATCTCACTTCTGAGCCATGTCTACAAGCTGTTTTCGAGAGTCATTACAAATCGCACGCAGGTTTGACGACTTCCAGCCTCCTGAAAAGGCTTTAGTACCATAGACCACAGTGAAGCGGCAGAATGTACAGAAGACTGAAGAGTACAATCAGCCACTATGCTTGGCGTTTGTGGACTATGAGAAAGCTTCGATTCGGTCGAAACCTGGGTTGTGTTACAGTCTCTCCAGAGGTGCCAAATTGACTATAGATACATCGAGGTGTTGAAGTGTCTGTTTAAAAAAGCCACCATGTCGGTTCGTCTCCAGGACCCGAACTCTAAACCTATCCATTTGCAGCGAGGGGTAAGACAGAGAGTCTTTATATTTCCGAAACTGTTCACCGCCGCCCTGGAAGATGTTTTCAAGCTTCTGAACTTGGGGGATTCGGCATCAACGGCAAGTACATAACCCACCTCCGATTCACTGAAGATCTCGTGGTCATGGCCGAGACTATTGAAAACTTAAGCATAATGCTCGATGGCCTCAGTAAAGTCTCGTGGGTCTTAAAATGAACAAGGAAAAGATGTTAAATGTCCGTGTCGTACCCACCCCTCGCACCAGGAGATAGTTGAAGAGGAAAGATTGAAAGTACGAAGAACAGCAAGAAGCACATCGAAGTTGGCAGAATGGAAGGCATTGCTCAAGTCAAGAAGGACAAGGTGAAACGCAAAGTATCGATTCAAGCCGATCTTCTTTCTTGCGTTTCATAATTAAATTCTCTTTTGATCTTGTTCGTCTATGAAAATATAATTTGAAAATGATTGCGAGCTTTTGACAAGAGTGAAACAATTGATGACTGATGACCGTCGAAATAGGTGTTTCGATGAAAATATTTCAAAGTTCTGTGATTTTTCTTTGTGTTTTCAAGACCTCCTATATTTAACAGGGGTAAGTGATTTATGCTTAGAGACAGCTATCCATTTTTATTTGTTGCCGTTGCGAAGTAAATTTTTATTTATGTTCGTAGGGTCTTCCACCCGGCCCGAACAAATCAGTATTACCCTGGATTACTGCTAGTTTACCACCGGCGTTTGTTTCGCCACTCTGCAACTGCCTGCCGCTTACCCAAAGGGAAGTGGAACTTTTGTTTCTAACTAATTTTAAGGCCCATTGAAGTTGGTTGTCACTGGTGACCAAACACTACTACTGGTGATCAAGCATTACGACCTGCCGCGCCATTTTGTTATCACTGGTGACCAAGCACTGCTACTGCCCGGCAAGGTTCTGCTGTCTTCCTCCAAGCGCAGCTGCTGGCCTGCGTGGTCTCCTGTTTCCGTTTACTATGACAATTTTGCGTTTAGTTTAAAATTATTAAGAGTATTGTACACCCAAAGTTTTTCCTACAACTTTGGGGGGTAATTTCGACACCTAATAAATTAACTCCATTTGTGTTTTTAGGAATTTATTCGATCATTTTTTACACCTGGGGGGACGATCGATCGTTACCTAACCTTTTTTTGTATTTTAAAATTATGTAATGTGTTGTTTTTTATATTTAGTCTATTTCAACGGTCATCCACTTTGTACTGGGCGGACTGTAGAAAAACTCAGGGATCCAGTGAAGTCTTCTTTTATTTTCTATTTTTCTTCTTATTGGTATAATTTCAACTGAACGACTACCGGTAACAATTTCCTGAGGGCCTTGTCTTAGAGCAATACCACAAAGAAAGCCATAGCATTTTCGACTGGCTTTGCATGTTATTTTCATTTTGAAGTTTACATATATTTGCCCCTATCTCAGAAACTACTTAACCAATTACAATGAATCTTTTACGATTATAAACTTAATGTTAGTTATTATCTTACTTAATAAGTCTTTAGTTACAATGACGAATATGGCATCCTATCCATAAATCTAGGCGGAAACTTAAATTAGTACCTATTTTTGACTAATTTTAATCTTTGTCAATTTTTATAATATTAGTTTCTAGCTGCTAGCCTAGGAATCCTATCTTAACGGTTAGATCACCTAATGATCTAAATAAATCAAACAAAGAAACAAATCATTTAATCGAGAAAACATAGGAAAAACAAAGGAAAACCTAATTTCGATAAAACTATATCTATCTTATTCTGACTTGGTGCTATCTCGTTCTATCGAGTTTCCTAATTACCTATCCTACTCTAACCTAGTGTTATCTTTTTCTATTGAAAAGAGCTGCCTGTTTTGGCAGCTTATCTAAGTAAAACACAAACAAGTTAATTATTTATTCAAGAAAACTTATAAAAATCAATGAAATTAACTTATTATCTATACAGTTAACCTAAGGGTCGTAATCACACTTGTTTACGTCTTTACCCAATTTTTTCTAATCTTATAAAATAAAAGTATTCTATATTACCCCAAAATTTATTTTCTTTCCGAAATTCATATTTAGACAGCGAGTTAAAATTCTACGTATAATGTGGCAAAAGCAATACAGCTCTGTTATATTATTTAACCCATTTTAATTAAATTATGCTGCACCGGAAAACGTAGCGTAGGCAGACCTCCCACGCGGTGGACCGATGACCTGGTGAAGGTCGCGGGAAGCCGATGGATGCGGGCAGCGCAGGACCGGTCGTCGTGGAAATCCTTGGGGGAGGCCTTTGTCCAGCAGTAGACGATTTGCGGCTGATATGATGATGCTGCAAAGGATAGTAAGCAGTTTATTTTCCGTGCCAAGGCGGATATCATCAGTGACTTTCAGTAATGCTGTAGTAGTACTGTGTCCAGGTCTAAACCCCGATTAAAAAGGTGAGAGAAGACAATTCTGGGATAGATGATTGGATATTTGCTTGTGGACGATGTGCTCCAGGACTTTGGAAAGAAAAGGTAAAATGGAAATCGGACGAAATTGAGAAGGTAGAGTAGGATTTGAAGTTTTGGGCAAAGGAATGACATACGCCATTTTCCAGGACGAGGAAAAGGATTGAGAGAAGAGGGAGTAGTTGAAAATGTGAGTAAGAATAAGCAACACCTCAGGAAGGACTAGGGTGATCATGCGGGACGATAAATTATCGTTTCCCATAGAATTAGAAGAGATGGAAAGGATGTGCTTCTTGACGTCATCATCGGATACAGGGGATGAAGTTAAGACACGACAAGAAGGAAGAGCAAGTAGAGAGAGGGACCTAATTGTGTCATACTCAGTGGCATCACTAAGCACAACGGGATGAAAAGGAAAAAAAATTAAGACAGTTTAGATCTACAGCGGCATCATGTTAGACACCTGGTGTGTTACCAATATCCAAGGTTTTAAGAAAACGCCACACTTGAGCTGGAGGATAGTCCGAGGTGGATTCGTGAATGTGTCGTCTTTTGGCATCTCTACACAGCCGACTGCAGCGATTCCTTAGTGATTTCTTAGCGTTGGACGTTTCTTAAACCGTCTTTTTGCTTTGTCACGTTTAGCCATGAGGTCTTTTAAACATTGACTGAGCCTTGGTGCCGGTGGATGTCTTATTTTAACTCTTTTATAAGGAACATGTTGGTCAAAGAGTTTAATAAGTGCAGAGTTAAAGTAATTAACCATGCAATCGATCGAATCAGCTTCAAGAAGTGGCACCCAGTCAACGTTGCCAGCATCGAGACTATTCGAGACGCAAAGCCTCAAAATCAATACCATTAAAACTACGTAAAAAAAAGAAACTTGGCCTTACGTTTGGGAGGGTGAACTTTCAGACACAGAAAAATAAGATCATGATAGGAAAAGCCAGAAGTTATTTGACTATGCGTTCCAACACCGTCAGGAGAGGAAACAATAGCAAGATCTAGAAGTGATGGAGTACTATTTGGAGAGTATTGAGTAGCAGAAAGTGGAAGACAGGTAATATTAATAGCAGATATCAGAGAAAGTAATTTAGAAGAACGACTGTAATTTTTTATGAAACATGTGTTAAAATCACCAAGAAGTATTGTATGGTCGAAATAAGGACAGTGGAAGCTAAGAAGGCTTTCAAGTGAATCGAAGTAGTTAATATGACAGGATCGACTGTAGAAGACGGCAAGCAGTATCTTTTTAAAATTAAGAGTTACAAGATAAATAGCTACACCGCCACCGCCCTTGCCCGTCCTGTCATTACGATAGAGCTTGTAACCGGGAAGAGCAACTAATTTTGAGGGAATAGAAGGCTTTAGAAAAGTTTCTGATATTAATATGGCATCAAAAGAAGAGTTACTAAAAGTAGCCAAGAGATCGGAGTAGTGGCCAGGAACACTCTTGGCATTTACAACTTTAGATCTTTTAAATAAAATAGATGAATCTCTTGAAGTGAACTGCCATGCTCTTAACGCACCAGAACAGTGTCGTGGTGTCCTAGAAAATTATTTAATTAAAATTTTAAATTTGAACATTTGAAGTCTGCAACGCAACTTTGATAATTTTCTCGTGATTCTAGAGAGACTGAAAATAGACTTTGACGTGATAGTATTGACAGAATGCTGGATAAATGATACATCAACCATCTATCAGATCGAAGGATTTACATCTTTCAGTACAACCAAAATTATAAATAAGGCAAGCGGAGTGGTCGTCTATGCTAAATCTTCCTTATCACCACACTTCACGGAAATTTATATCTCTGATGCAAACTGTATTTTGTTGAAGTCTCAGATTATTTCTCACTGTTAGGTATATATCGATCTCCCTCATTTCCCGATATTGACCCTTTTCTCAATTCTCTGGACACCGCAGACTCTTCGCTGCCCAAAAATAATTGCCTGATTCTGACTGGGGACTTGAACATCGATATAGTCGGTCCTTATTCACGAAATAAACAAAACCTGGATTACACTTTCTTGATGGCACAGCTAGGATTTATATCGGCAAATGATAAACCCACTCATGGCAAAACTTGTTTAGACCATATTTATGTGCGTTCTAGATCGCAGGAATTTGAGTCAGTGATATGTCCATCGGATGTGACTGATCATCCGCTTGTAATGATTAGCATTTCATCTGCCTCACCAAAACCAGTCTCAAAAAATAGATTTCGGACTAAGATCAACTATGATGCTTTGACTAGGGATATCTCTGAAGTCGACTGGAATTCTGTTATATGCTGTTCATCTATTAACGAGTCAGCAGAAATTTCCACAAAGAAAGTGACAAATGCAATTTCTAAACACTCTTAAAGTATCAAGGTTCCACACTCTAAGTTTACGATCCAACCGTGGATGACTCCCGGATTAATTCGGTGCTCAATACATAGGGATAAATTGCAAAATCCCACAAACGATTTTAAAAAATTGGTGTACACACGTTATAGAAATTTTTACGTAGCTCTCTTAAGAAAACTCAAAGTTGATTATAATAGGAAAATTCTCACAGAAAGCAAAACCAATTCTAAAAAACTTTGGAAAAATATTAACAAAATCTTACACAATCATCGTAGTAGCGAAGTCAATGGGCAACATCTTTTAAAAATTGGAAACAGCCCCCTGGTTTCACTCAATGTTTGAAATGAATATTTCGTGTCAGTAGGGAAAGCTTTGGCGGACAAAACTCTTTGCGAACTTAAGGAAACTGAAGAATCCTTAGCATCTAAAACCGCAGTCAGTGATGGTCCAGCTAATTCATTTTATTTTCAACCTACAAACGCCAGTGAAGTACTCTCCATTATCCAGGACCTTAAGATGGATAGTGCTCCCGACATTGACGGTATTAATAACTACATTGTTAAAGCAATTGGGAAATCAATTGCCGAACCTCTCGCAATTGTTATAAACGCCAGTCTCAAAGAGGGTTCTTTTCCGGAAAGCTGGAAAACCGCTGTAGTTACACTAATTTTTAAAGAAGGGTAGCAAGCTAGTCCCCAAAAATTACAGACCGATCTCTCTCCTAGGTGTTTTTTCAAAGATTTTGGAAAAAGTCGTCAATTGTAGGTTAGTGAAATACCTAGAATCAAACAACTTGCTTAATAACCAGCAGTTTGGCTTCAGGAAAGGTAAAAATACTGAAGAAGCGGTTCCCCAGTTAACTAAATGGGTTACATCTCATCTTGATAGGAGGGAATCGTGTGTCGGCGTATTTTTAGACCTGGCTAAGGCATTCGACACGGTTTCTATCCCTATTTTGCTCAGGAAGCTAGAGGATCTGCACTGAGTTTTTTCTCGAGCTATCTAACAGGTCGCACTCAGTGCATTCAGGTTGACTGCGAAAAAAGTGACCTAAAAACAGTCTCCTTCGATGTACCGCAAGGCAGCATTTTAGGTCCGAGCTTATTTCTAATTTATGTAAATGACATTTTCCGGATTCCTCTTTCTAACCCCCAAATAATCTGCTACGCCGATGACACAGCTATTATTTTTCACGCTCCGTCCTGGCACAAATACATCGAAGAAGTCGAATCTGGACTGTCTCAGATAAAGAAGTGGCTGGACTTTGATCTACTCACACTGAACGCACAAAAAACTAAATATCTTTGCTTCCATAAAACAACAGCCTCAGCTCCTAAAATACAACCAGTGATCAAGATTCACACTTGTATGAATAAAGGAGCTGACTGCTCCTGTGTGCAATTAACGAACACTAAAATGATAAGATATCTAGGCGTTAAATTAGATGATAAGCTATCCTTTAGAGACCACATCGAATCAACATCCAATAGGGCACGCAAACTAATTTATACATTTAAATTGCTCAGAGATGCAGTGGATAGTTCTTTGCTAAAAACCGTATACACTGCTCTATGCGAATCGATTTTAAATTATTGCATCTTAGTGTGGGGAGGCGCTACTGCAAGCATTTTGATAGCACTGGAGAGAGCACAAAGAGCGGTCTTAAAAGTGATGCTCCGGAAACCCTTCCGATACCCAACGATAACGTTATATCATGATGCTGATGTTCTTAGCATCAGAAAGTTGTTCATCTTGAGAGCCACCCTATACGTTCACAAGGCTGTCCTCAATTCAGCTGAATATGACAAGATGCTTAGCAGACGTGTGTATAAAACTATGCAGCCCTCTGTACTTACATCTTTTGCCTGCCGTTTCCAACTCTTTCTGTTCCCTTTTATTTATAACAAAATTGTTAAGTTTTGCGACTTCAAACTGATGTCAGTAATAGAAGCTAAGTCAAAAATCCGCAACACTATCCTGGCTTGGACCCACGACCAAACTGAGAATCTTCTGAAGGTAACAACGTAGACTCATATAAGTTCTATGTAGATGACGCAATACGTGATGCCATCCCCTCCCCCTCCCTTCCTTACCTGCCCACACACTCCCACAGACACACTCTCACAGCAGACAACCCCTCTTTCTCTCTCTTCTCTTTTACACATGCACACACACACATACATATACACACCACATCACACCTACAACTTACACACGTAGTTTCTGTTTAAATTCATCTAACTTTATATGCATGCGACTTTCCATAGGTTATAGTTATAATACTTTTTTCTTTAAGGATGTTTATCAATACTTACATGATCGCGAAGTTGGTAAACTGTCTTTGACTCCCACAGGACAGGCTTCGCCTAGTGTGGGGGTCGCAAGTAAACTAATCTTTTGTATATATTTTTGGCAAATAAACTTTTTATTCTTTTTTTTGTTATTATTCTTATGTGGACACCAATAAAATTGTTGGGAAAGGGAGAAAACACTGAAACAAGTTTGTCATGCAACGTCATAGTGGATACCGACACGTCGCTGTCAGTCTGCAGTAATAAATGAATCAGATGAAGAACATGAGAAAAACTGTCATCTAAAATGTTTAAGGCAGCCATATAGAATTTATAAAACAATGTATATAAAGAATACCTACACCTAAAATTAAATATAAATAATAATAATAAAAAGTTACTAAACACAAACAAAATCTACAATTTCACAACAATCATCACTCGCCAGCCGCAAAGAAGAGTAATTTGATTCTAAAAAAATAATGATCATATTTATCATTTACATAGCACAAAAAAAATCTTACGTCAATGAAAAACAAAACGTAAAAGAAACGCCGAGGCTTAAAACGACCATGAACTCGGAGCCAAAAAGCGAACTGTCATCTCACTGTCGTAGAAAGATATAAAATTTGCACTTTGCAGAATAAAACAAAAAGAGTTTTTTGGCGGGATTTGTGGTGGACGCATTCGTAGTTTTATTTTGTTGTTTTTGCATTGTTTTCAGCTAGGATTTTGTTCAAGAAGTCGTGCATTTTCGAGAAAATCGTCTAGTGCACGTGAGCAATGTGGAGAACAAGAAAATAAAACGAAGGAGGACGTTTAAGAACCAGACTTGCACTGGGTGCAGTTTTATAGACGCCCTACAGCAACTGGGTGTTCCACCTCTGAATGAGGCCGCTGCAAATGCTGTCAAGAAGATTTGTAATGCACCGGCACTAGCATTACAAATCTAATGAAGAGAAACTATGTAAAATACGACAGACTAGGCTGTATGGTCATAGACACCTTTGCCTTTTCCGCGCTTTGAAGACCGGAAAGAATCAAAAAAAAAAAAAAAAAAACAAACAAACAGAATTATAGTATGTAACCTAAAATTAAAACTATTACAACAATGAACAAAACTACCTGCACTGAGCATTGTAACCATACTTTAAGTTCATGACTACCTGCTTACATATAAAAGTGATAAGAGCTTAGGCTGATAGGACTACTACAAAAAGAAAACGTAATATGCTGACTATTAAATAAGTCAAGTTTGCTTGGAACTTCTCAGGCGTCTGGGAGAAACCGGTGTAGGTGCCGAAGGCTACCGCCCTAACGTTGACAAATTTTCAGGTCTTTGGATCCAATGTCAGGCAGTTGCATCTGGTCCGAAAGGCACCATTGCTACAATGTCAGCAAGCTTCTCATCATTGCAGACAGCGTTTGCCACACAAAGGACTTAATATCAGTAAACTCACGGGCCAGTGTGGAGATCTCTGGAGCTGTCGGAGTGCCTGTAGTGGATGCTTTTTGAAGTTTCTCTTCATATTGGCCCATTCGAGACTCGAACAGCTTGGCCATGTCATCAAGATTTGCAGCCAGTTGGGCAGATGGTGGTGTAAGTGGGTGTGGCAGTTCTCACATAGTGTTTAAAATGGAGAATTTGATATTTGCGGCAAGTGGTGACGATGTATTGTGCAAATTAATGTGTCATAAATGAGAAAAATACAACAGTAGTTTAATACTTAAGAGCAGAAATTCGCGGCTTTATTTCGTGCCTACTCACCAAGGAATTAATGATAGTCCCGCCCGAAGGATTAATTAGTTTAATTTTGATTTGTTTAACTAGAATGCATGCATCATATCATATAACAGAGGTACTTTTACAAAGTTATTGAAGTAAAACTTCTTTACGCACACTTGACTTGGGGAGTAAGCTGGTGGAAGCGTGACGAGAGTGTTACGGAAGTGGGGTCGGGCGAGGCGAACGGAGGTTGAGAGGGATACATAAATTAGTGAAGATAGAAAGAGAGATACTATTTATTACCAACAATATTGGTTGTCAAAACAAACATATAAGATAAAAAAGATTTGATCATTTTCAGAGGATAATAAAACTCTTTTCGTATACTGTCTTTAAGTACCTCCATATGACAAAACAGATTTGACTATTTTCTGAAGACTAAGTATTTACTTTCATACATAAGGAGCTAAAGAAGTTTTACTTCAGTCAGTTTTGCTTTAGACCACAAAGCACACTCGTATTTTTTTATTATGCTGTACTTATGAAATCAAAATATGTTCAAAATTTAGTTTTTTTACATTGACGCAGGGCTTTAAAATGTTTAATTTTTTTTATTTACTATAACTAACAATACTTTCATCACATCAGCTCATATATACGTCCCCACCGAGGGGCTCGAGCCTACCCTGAATTAGGGCGATCGGGCATTAGTCGACGGCCAGTGCGGGTTGGTCGACTTCACACACAACCTTCGAGTTTCTTCGCAGGCGTATGCAGGTTTCCTTACGATGTTTTCCTTCACCATATAAGAGCGTCCGATAAACGTACATATGAAATCGAAATTCGAAAACACATTGGTATGTGGCAGTATCGAACCACGACCTCCCAGACAGGAGGTAGCGGCCCTTACCATTACGCCACCGACGCTCTTACAATAATAAACAATACTTTATGTCCTAGAAAAAGAAAATTATAGTTACTAATTATGTCCAGGTTTATCTAATTTGATTCACCTAAAATAAAAAATACTCAAGTTTGACACTTGTCATTTTTGAGATATGGCACTAAGATAAGAGTTTCATTTTTTTAAGTTGATTAGTGTTTGAACTTTGATAAAAAAAATAATTATAACTATGTCATTTTTTTATTATTTTTTAAGCAATTGTTGATGTTGAGCCTAGTTTTTCAATTATAGAGACCAAAAACTTTGCAACTACCAGTACATAATAAAAAAATATATTTAAACTAAATGAAATTGTTTTAATTTTTACTTTAGAATATAATTTACACAAAATTATTATTTAAATAGATTATCATAAAATGTGTCATTTAATTTACTAGTTTTGTTATGTTTTGTATTTTTAAGGGAAGTCAGTATTTTAGCTTGCGGCGCATCTGATCTCTCTCCACGGCGCACACTTTGGGAACCCCTGCGCTGAATAAAAACATAACACGTTTTTTGTATGGCCTGAAATGTTTTCTTTTATAAAATTTTTATTGTTAATAAATCTGTCCTATTAGCACATATTCAGTGAATATTTCAGTTGGCTGTCTCTTACTTTTCAAAAGGTTACAGCCTTTTAAAGTACAAACAGTGTAGGCTTAGTAATGGGTCCTGTTACCTGGTATGGAACCAAACCTTCAAGTTTAGTATTAAAATTAGTCATACTCTACCAAACATAAATGGTTCAAATAAAGTCATTGAGTACTATTTATTCATTGTAAGTACCTACTATATAACTGCAAACCAGTAAAGTAGTAGGTATGTATAGTTTACGATTCTACTTATGAAACTGACTAACTTTTCTGGAATTGCAAAAAAATCACAAATCGATCACCTGATTGTTATGAAGACATGTCTTAAACAAAGTTATGAAAAGTGCAAATTGTAGCACAAAAATTGATCATTTTCCAGATAAGAATCAACTGTTAAGGTTTACGGGTCACCAGTCACAGTGGGAATGGATTTCACGCCTAAAAAATTTTCACCTTAAGTTAATTTGTAAATTTTGATTTTAGTCTGTCTTTATTCAAATAATACTTTCTATTTAACTTTTACTTAGTACTTATCTTTCTTCTATAATAATCATTTTCACAATCATAACATTCCTATGTTGTTTTTCATTCGACACACCAAAATCGAAGAGAAAAATGACTAACTAAAGTTGACTACATAAAAATAGAGATGGAGTGGACATTGCTTTTAACACTCTTCCTCAATGTTCATCTCATCTTGCAGGTAATTAACATCTTATCTATTTTACACAATATTTTCACCAGTCAATGGATTTGTTAATACACTGCAATTTGCAATTGAGTCAACACAAACAACCTCAATAACTCCTTCCTCTACTTTCTATTTTATAACATTATATTTTACTAGCTGTCCTGGCGAATGTTGTACCACCTTACACTACACTATAGGTAGGTACTACATAAGAACCTTCTCGTCACAATAACAAACTCAACAAAAAAAGAATTATTGAAATTGGTCCAGCCGTTCACACCTGATTTGTAATTATTTAGTCTGATTAATAAATATTGAGTCATTGTTTCTCCTGATTGAAATTCCAAGGTTTGTTAAATTGTTATCCCCCATGTCTTTCATTCTAAATTTAGTGTTCAAGAAACATTTCAACTGAATCTATTTCTTTATTATTTGGTCCTATTATGAGTAAATCGTCAACAAACCACAGCAAATGAAGATTTCCCTTGTTATAAAAACAATAATCATTCTGCAAATGTTTGAATCCATGTTTTGCTATTACTTCAGTAAACTTTTCACACCAATAGTTTAGTGATTTCTTAGGACCGTATAGTGATTTAGCCAATTTTATAGTAAAGCCTTCTTCAGTTTCTGATCCTTGGGGTGGTTTTGACATTAACCTCTTTATTTATTCAACCATACAAAAAGCATTTCAACAATTCACATACATTTGATGCATTTTATAATCCTTCTGCAGCCGTTGATAACAAAACTCATATACCTAGGTAGTGTTTGTAACTTCAATACCAGTGAGTATAAATTCTCTAATTCTTATTTTTGTTGATATCCCTTCACATTCACAACCAATCTTGCTTTAAGTACATAATTCCTCTTCTCCTATTTGTTTTTAGTGAAAATCACAGAACAATATTACTCCACAAGGTGAAAATCATCTTGCTGTCTATACATACTGTTTTATATTATAATATTTTAGTTCCGTCATAGAGGTCAACTTGTTTCTCTTGTAAAAAGTAAAACCAAAGTTGTTGCAGGGTAGGAACAAACGATAGTAACGGTAGTTTGTTATATTCTTTGGCAGGAACCCCGAACCATGCACCTATGCTACCATTTTGAATTTGTTGATTTAAAGCTCTTCATCTACCTTTATATATACATAAAACTTTCTATTTAAATTTTATTTAATCCTCTTTTTTATTTCTTCCATTATTCAGTAATTTTCGATAGATCACAAATAGATATAGATTAATAACGAGTTAATAACCCAGTCCCCACGCCACGTCCACAGACTACATTAAAATAGAGATGAATGGATGGGAAAGAAATGGGAATAGGATGGACATTGCTTTCAACACCTTAAAACACAAGCAGGTTCCTAAGTGTAGTCTCGTATTTCATAGAGTAGAGTTATTGTTCTTTGAGTAAAGTAATTAGTTTGTTCGTAACACTCTCACCCATCACATATTTATGATAGGTACCTTCCTGAACACTTCATCCGAGAGGTAAAAATTAAAATCGATTTCACTTTTCTCGTTTTACCGATAGTAGCCCACCTCTAATAAAAAAACAACACATGACCTTGTCGTGACTTATCAGAGCGCACGTATAATTGACGACATAAAATGCGCAGCGAATAATCCACAACATCAAAGAATTTTTGACGTGGATTACGCGGTGCACAAAATCTGTTGCGTATTTTATCGTGCACAAAATCTGTCGCTATTTCCACGAGCGCACAGATAATGTGCATCACAAAATACGTGTCAAATAACGTGCAGTCGGATAATTCACAACAAAAACGTGAATTACCTGATGCATGTTATTTGTCGCGCGTTCCACGGTGCACATTTTTTGTTGCATATTAACGGCACCCATAATTTGTAAACATGGCGGCCAATGTTACCATCTCAAAAATGGCGAATCTGCCCAAAACTGGCAAAAAAAATCTTCCAAATTGGATCCCAGCAACTGGCAATATTATGCAATTATTTATTGTATTTGGTGACGCCGCCGGACTGGAATGAATAAATAAATACGTCATCATATCGGCCGAAAGATGTTCACTGCTGGTCAAAGGAGAGGCCTTTCCACGACCGATCCTGCGCTGCCCGCATCCAGCGGCTTCCCACGATCTTTACCGGGTCGTTGGTCCACTGCGCCTTGGTCTTCCTACGCTACGTCCTCCAGTGTGCGGTTGCCACTCGAGATCTTTTCTGACCCAACAGTCACCTGTTCTACGAGCTAAACTCCCTGTCCACTGCCACTTTAGTTAAGTGATTCTGTGAGCTATGTCGGTTATGGTTTCTCCTACGAATTTCCTTATTTATAATTCGATAGCGTAGGGAAATTCCGAGCACAGCTCGCTCCATTGCTCTTTGTGGGTCCTTGAGCCTTCTTATGAGGCCCATAGTCAGCGAACATTTCACAGTTTCATATGTCATCACTGGCAACACACACTAGTCAAAGACCTTAGTCTTAAGACACTGCAGTATTTGGGACGTAATTTACGTCCCAAATACCACAGTGTCTCAAGACTAACGTACGTCACGTAAAGATATTGTGAAGCTTCCCAAACGCTGCCCAGCCGAGTTGAATTCGTCCATGATATCTTTCTTGAATCTTCAAGAAGAACTCTTGTTTTTGAACTTTTTTTTAATCCACAATTGGCAAGCCCTTGACATCATCTCACCTGATGGTAAGTGAAGATAATGCCGAAAATGGAAGTGGGCTTACCAAGATTCCCCAACGCAATGGAGAAACTGGCTATCTTATCGTCAAGCCGGAAAACATCAATGCTGTTAACATTGATGTTCGGCGGCAAGTCTTGGCTAAGATGGTGATTAGCTAGCCAGGTGGTCTTAAAAAATACCCTTCCACCAACCAAACCGAGTCATACAAGGTTAGACTCCGCCAAGAATCGAACCTGCGACATCCTGATATGTAGCTAATGGACTTAACCATTACGCCACGGAGGCGGTTAATACTTCAATAAAGTTTTTATTCAAAGGTTTTTTTTTAAATAGAATAGATTAAGTTTATTGAGACACCAGGCACATAATAAACAGTTAATGGTACATTATTACTGTATATTTATAACAAAAAAACATTTGACTTACACTAATTACACATGTTTTAAATAAACGAGAAGAAATAAAAACATATAAAAAGTAATTTAGGTATAAGCCCGGCGACATCAGAAGGTCCCAGCGCAGCATATGTAGCATGAGACAAAGGCCTCAGCTACAGTAATTCTGCTGTAACCTTGCAAGAGATGAACACGTTTCAGTGGTTTAAGATAAAAATGGCACGTATATGTAAAAACAAATAATATGAGGTAGTTTATAACACAACGAATTTAATAAAAAAAATGTGCATCACACGTAACTTTTACCTACTGCAATAGCATAATAATAATAGTTGTGTGTCAACATTTGCTTCTAATTCTTCATTTTGTTGATTTCCATTATTTATTGATTTTAACATATTTTTTAATCATTTCTTTCGTTGGTGTAAACACGAAAATAAAAACCACCTCCGTGGTGTAATGCTTAAGACCATTAGCTTCACATCAGGAGGCTGCGGGTTCGATTTCCAGCGGAGTCTTACTTTGTAAGACTCGGTTTGGTTAGACGAAAGGCATTTTCTAAGTAAGCCTGGCTAGCCACCACTGTTTTATCTAACCGCCAAACATCAATGCTAACAATATTGATGTGTTCCGGCTTGAAGATACGATAGCCAGTTTACAAAGCAATGGGGAATCTTGGTAAGCCCGCTTCCTTCTTCGGCATCATCGTCACTTACTATCAGATGAGATGATACCAAGGGCTGAACAAATTGTAGTTTAAAAAATGTACGGACCAGCATCTATCATCATCATCATATCAGCCGAAGGAAGTCCACTGCTGGACATAGGCCTCCCCCAAGGATCCCCACGACGACCGGTTCTGCGCTGCCCGCATCCAGCGGCTTCCCGCGACCTTCACCAGGTCATCGGTCCACCGAGTGGGAGGCCTGCCTACACTACGCTTTCCGGTGCGTGGTCGCCACTCGAGAACTTTACTTTCCCAACGGCCATCTGTTCTACGAGCAATGTGCCCCGCTCACTGCCACTTAAGTTTAGCAATTCTGAGAGCTATGTCGGTTACTTTGGTTCTCTTATGGATCTCCTCGTTTCTGATTCGATCACGCAGAGAAACTCCGAGCATAGCACGCTCCATTGCTCTTTGGGTGACCTTGAGCCTTCTTATGAGGCCCATAGTAAGCGACCATGTCTCAGTTTCGTACGCCATCACTGGCAACACACATTGGTCGAAGACCTTGGTCTTAAGACACTGCGGTATCTGGGACGTAAAGATATTGCGAAGCTTCCCGAACGCTGCCCAGCCGAGTTGGATTCGACGATTGATCTCTTTCTCAAAGTTGGACCTACCTAACTGGACTGTTTGTCCCAGGTATACGGACCAGCATCTATAGACACAACCAAAGTTGCCAGATCAGTAAATAAAATAATTTCCTACCAAATAAGCAATAAAAAATAAAGTTAATGATAAGTTATTGGTAGAACAATATATCACACATTTTGGTATATGTGCTACACTTATAAGTTGTCAGCGACCAGTTTCGAACACCATCTTCAGGCAGACTGCTTCAGGCAGACAACTAATAAGTGTAGTTTTATTTGTTTTATGTGGAATTAGTGTAATTAAACACTATACCAAAATGTATGATCGTCAGATTATTTTGCAAGAGGTTATATGTAGGAGCCAAATCTGCCTAAATGGCAGAAATCTGCCACAAACGGTCATATTGATGCGTCTATCCATTTTTTTTAGGTCTCTTAACGTCTCACGGGTACAAAAGCCCTTCCGAGACAATTCCCATTTAATTAATCTATATTCGTTTTTTGATTTTTAATGCTAGTGCCGGTGCATTACAAATCTTCTCTGAAGTTCTTGTCAGCATTTGCAGCAGCTACATTCTGAGGTGGAACACCCAGTTGCTGTTGGGCGTCTTTAAAACTGCACCCAGAGCAAGTTGGGTTCTCACGTCCTCCTTCATTTTATTTTCTTGTTCTCCACATTGCTCACGTGCACTAGACAAATTTCTCCAAAATGCACCACTTCTTGAACAAAATCCCAGAAGAAAACAATGAAAAAACAATAAAATAAAACTAAGAATGCGTCCACCACAAATCCCGCCAAAAAACCGCGGCCATCTACCATCTTTAATCATATAACACCATAGATCTATAGTAGATCTATGGTGTTACCATATTTTATTTTTTTACACTGCTACCACACACTTAGGACACACTCCGTGTACCTACCATAAAGTAACTTATTATTAGATCTGTGTAACTTATACATACTAGATGTAACTACTTTGTTGTTTGGACCATAAACACAGATTACTAAATAGTTGGGCATTTTCACTTTCGGTTGCAAAGACAAAAATCTAGCTGTCCCATGACTTTGATCAACTGTTGTTGTAAAACTATTAAACCTGTGCACTAATTATCAGATATTTCTGATAATTTGTATAATTTTCTAACTGTTCAGTAACAATTAATCGTTTCTGATCTTAAAATCAATTAATAAATGCAGTTTTTCGTGTTAAAGATTGGCTTTTTTTATGTCCCAACCATATTTTTAAAGTTTCAGCGCGAGTTTCAAAATATTTTCGATTTTATAGGCTAAGTTGGTAGCATTTTTTTGGAGGATTATACGCTTAAAAATTCAATTCTGAACCTTAAACATCATAAAATAGGCTATAAAATAGAATAAATTACTTAAATACGTTGTCCCACGAAATAGCATGAAGTGGAATTCCTTAATAACGTCACGGGCTATTTTTGCAACTTCTTCTATGATTTCTACCAAAACATTGTTGTTTTATAATAATGGCAACATTTATATGATCTAGTCAAGCCGCCATTTTGTTCTAGCGCGCGCGTTCAGTGTCAAAAATATGTGGTGAAGAGTGCTTGTGTTTCGTCGGGGTCAAAATCTACATTCCACGCATTTACGCAGTTCTTCAAAGTAAGTAGTGCTTATTGCATGTAATACAATATTTTATTACGATGTTGCACTATACAGCATGCAAAACTGTGCAGGCTGACTGTCCATTTGCATGATTTATATATTTAAATCATTTTTCAAAATAATGTGGACTAGTTCGTCACATCCACAACGTCACGTCACTTATATGCGGATAACAAAAAGTGACGTATTGGAATTGTAAGGCATAGTTCACATACATGGATTTCGTATTAAATTAATAATTTGATTAATTATATGACACATAAATTATGTTCTGGACAGGGACATAAATATTGAGGGATTTCTTAGTGATCTCAATGTAAACACACAGTATATTTATTCTTCATAAGAGTATAGTGAAACATATCACTGGAATGTGTTACTTTTTGACATTGCTGACATGAGACTGTTTTAGAATCGAGTCTTATTGCCCGACTGCCTCAGAAGGAGGGTTATGTTTTTCGAGAGTATGTATATGTGTGTATGTGTGTATGTATGTCATGTATGTACTTCATTATTATGTTTGTTAGCTTAATCATTTTATTTTATTTTTTATTCTGCACTCTAGATTTTATTGCATGCTCTAAATTCTAAATTATTCTCTTTGTTCGTTTTAAATCGGCATCAGTTATATGTTCATGTGTAATGGTTTCCCACGACACAGGCTCAGCCTAGTGTGGGGACCACTGTATCAATTTTGTATGTATATCGTACGTTCTTAAATAAAATATATTTGATTTGATTTGATTTGATGTATGTGGACTATAAATTCTTTTTCACGGGCTACAGCCTAAAGGACTTGTTGGATCTTAACATGTGGGGTATCGTTAGATTCGTCTCAGCGGCGCGAGTGACACTGGCTATACCAAAATTTCAAAAATCCAAAATAGCGGATTAAAAACGCAAAAACACAACTTTGACATAAAAAAGCAGTCGGGTTTTTTTCTTTTTAATGAATTCAGCTTGTTTGATTTTCTTGTTTACGTATACATAATATATATTTTTGTTTTAGGACACTATGGCTCTCACGCCAGCAGAACGGGCGAAACGGTACCGAGAAAAAGTACGAATGCTCTCATCTACAATTGCTAGTTAATCTCAATTTATTATTGTTTTTTATTTTTAAATGTTGTAAGATCTCATTGCCTAGATATAATATATATATATATATATATATATATATATATATATATATATATATATATATATATATATATATATATATATATATATATATATATATATATATATATATATATATATATATATATAACGTTACAGATGATTCAGACTGATTAGATAGCTCAAGGAAACCTAATTTTGTTATTTGGTGTTATAAAGTGATATAAGTGCCTTATGGAAATCTCATTTTGTTATTTTTATACTAGATTTAAGAAATAAGTGTAATTATTAAGCTCATGATAGAAGATTCAGACTGATTAGCTAAGTAGCTTACATCTCTTTGATAAATTGTGATGTATCCAAAGGAAACCTAATATTGTTACTTTGTGTAGATGTATAACATAATTTTAGGTAAGACTGTTTGTTATAGTATAGAAGACTGTTTAAGCTCGTCACAGACGACATTAGTTTCCCACAAAGAAGCATTAAATTATTGATAATTTATCATGTTAGTCGTCATCTCATTATCATTATATATCATATTTTAAGACTGTTAGTGAGACTCCGATACCTATACATTTTGACCACTATGTAGAACGTGCCTTACCTTTCCACTAACGTAACATAAGATTCCATTAACGTCACTGTCCCAATATTTTAGGGAGTGAAAATTTAACGTGATTGCTTGAGTATTCCAGGTACTTTAAATGTTTCTATTCTATCTGGATTTGCTTTTAATTCTTTATATTTAAAAATTGTAATTGCTTGTGTAAAGTTTGCCATATAAATAGCGTACAGAAAAACAAGAAGTGGTTTGAATCGAAAAGTGACGTTATGGAACAATTGCACGTAATATTTTCGTACTTAAAATGGTTTTCTTTCATTTGATTATTATTTTAAAATAATGTTTAAGTTTGCATTCTTTTATAATAAATTCTTTGCCTACTTTAAAACTCGCCTTATCAATTTACAGCCTAAAACATTTCGTGACGTAACGGAGCAGTGGGTTTCATACTTTCCACAAAAATAACAGTTTTTTTCAATACTTTAAAATATTTATGCCGACATATATATATATATATTATGAATCCTACATATATCTTCTACGTTACTATCTATATTTAAGACATAATAAACGATTTTTTATTTCGTCACTTCCATATACGTCACGCTGCAACCGAAAGTGAAAATGCCCAGTTGCCATAAATATGTACATACCTACATAACATAGGTTTTCTAGGCGAATATTATAATAGGTAGGTATTGTTTAAAAGTCTATAAGTAGAAAGGGTCATAGTACTGCAACAACTCTGTTAGATGTCGTTGACAACATGCACGCAGCTCAAGACTCTGGACAAGGCACACTTATCGCTCCGCTAGACTTTTCTCGTGCATTTGACTCTATTAAGGTTTCTTTTCTATGCTTAAGGGCCCTTTATTATTTATTTTGTACAGCGCTGATATTGTCAAGTGTTTACATCATTGCGAATTTCATTTATATGCAGATTATTGCAGATGAATTAAAAAATATTCTATATAACCCCAGAGACAATCTCACTTCAATTCAGTTAATGAATGACGATTTGGATCGTATTCATAAGTTGGCTTGCTCTAATTCTCATGATCTGAAGCCCTTAAAATCCAATACAATCGTCTTAGGCTCTGCAAATCAGACAAGTATAATAAAATCCCTAAACCCTCGCATCATGATCGCTGGTGAGCAAATACCTCAAGTGAAAGTGGCACGAAACCTTGGTTTGGTTATGGACAGCCGGCTGCGCTTCGAAAATCATGTCACTGAGCTTCTACGAAGTTGTCTGTATTGTCTTAAGGTCCTATACTAAATTAGGCCCTTCATTAGCACTGACCTCCATATTGCATTAGTTGAAAGTCTCGTTCTATCCAAATTAAATTATGGCCTAACTGTTTACGGCCCTTGTTTACTTAAACGGTCACTCCGTCAAGTACAACGTGTTCCAAATGCCTGTGCACGTTTTTATTTTCCTATCCCATTTAGGATTCACGTGACACCATATTTGAATGAATTCAATATTCTAAAAATGGAGGGACGGTTAAAACTTTATTATTTATTTTTACTGTTTGACATTATTAAAAATAAAAAACCTGCTTATTTGTTTAGTAAACTCACAAGGCCTTACTCCAACCGTCATTATTCTCCTAGAATGGTTAGTTATCTCCTAGATATCTGAGCGGGGGTGGGTGCGGGTGGGCGGCACTTTCAACGAGGGGCAGGGAGTGACCATACTGTACGTAGTACTCTTTATTATACTGTGACCTATGTGTTCCTTCGCGAAACGTCAAGCGTACGTACGAGTCACATTATGTAAAATCTATTTGTTTGGAAATGGCTAATACGGTACGATGGCCAGAGCCGGATTCAATAAGATTTCTTTTTTTTATTGTAGATTTTTTTTCTTAGATTTCAGTACAGTCGCTGAAGAAAAAGTTGTTCAGTTTCGTTTGCTGAACTTGCCCTTAAAATAGTTTCAGCTAATTTTGTTAGACCTTATATATGTTCAAAATACATCTCAATCTGAAAAATAAACTCGAAATCATTTATTTGAATTTTGTGCCGTCATCCCTTTACAGCTGACAATCCTACAGTGAATTTACGCATATATGCAAACGTGTTAAAGTTTAGATAGGTACTTATTTCTGCAGGTGTAGCATGAGGTCCTAGACATGTGTTGCGCGCGACGAGAGAAAATTATCACTTTCTACGGGCTTTTGTCGCGTGTACGAGCCTGCCGTTACGTCCTAAGTACGGAGTGTCATAGGTGTGTGTGACGGAGTGTCATAACCATGTCATAACAGAAGTGTTTCATGTGTAGACTATAAGTGTGACGCGTGGTAAAATAGGTCATATTTGTCTTGGTTGTATATTATCTGTGAATATTGTCTATGGTTATTTATTTTACTGTGGCAACCGTGGCAGGCAACTGACTGGCAAGTGGCACTGGCAACCCAGTTAAATAAAATCATAAAGTGAAATGATCGGTCGTGTCAAGACAAATGCTTCGGGCGAGTATTTCGCGTAAACTAATTGATTTCTACTAATTAAATTACAGTGGAATCATTGTGTTAGCGATGAGTGAGTGATGTGAATCATGAGAATTATATTCGTGCACAGATTCTTAACTAAGACTTCAAAATAGGGGGTGTTTCTAGGGAACAAAAATGGCCTCTGGTGACAGTGATCGAATAGAAGTGATGGATAATAGTGTTTCAAAGAAGTCTGAAAACGCAGCAGGGCAGTCGGTTTCAGAGGACGAAGGTACTTTATCAGTCAATCCAATAATAATTTATCGCATACCTCTGCCGCTAATCTTGTTTCTCGTCCGCGAAAGCAGCCTGATTTCACTGTCCTTATTTCACTCTTTTCCTTTGCTTGCAGATCGTGACAGGAGTTCTATCACTGAGAAAAATGTTCCGTACGACGTAAGTAGCGCGATAGACCGTTATTTACATAATTTCATTCATATTTGGTGGGCGTAAGACTTACAATCACCATTAGTGGCATCATTTATTTCACTCCAACCACGTTAAAATAATAATGTAATAAAAATATTGAGGAACAAATCGCACGCGGTCATCTGACCCAAAACTAGGATTCCTAGTATAAGGGGAACCAGAGATATACACCCAGACAAAGAGCAAACAAACCTGGTCGTAACACAAATGTTTACCCTGGGTGGGGATCAAACCCACAACCCTCAGCCCAACAGGGAGGAGCGCTGCCACCGGACCAAAGGGAGTCAAATAAATGAACGAAACATGGACAACTAATCCTAACCTAACTAGTATTCTATGTACTATGAAAGTAGAGACAGATATTCATATTAAACATACACATACATATCTGTGTATAGCAGAACAAACTAATCTACTATTCAGTCAAATGTTTGCTGTGTGTGAGAATCAAACCCACATGTCTTGGCCTAGCCAGTAGGAGCGAAACCTAGGGGTTTAGATTTGTAGGCACCACTAGCTCAATTTAGATAAATGTTAAAAAAATTGGTTGTTCTGCATTTTAAAGGCTGCCACATAAAAAAATCTCCAAATATCAGTTTTTATAATCCATTTCTTTTTAGTTTCAATCAGTTTAATTAAGCATAATTGTACTGAGGTGTTACAGACTTATGGATCATGATTTATTATGAAATGACATTCAAATAAAAATGCAAATAATGTACTTGATAAAACTTAATTAAGGTAATAAAAAGAAAGAAAAAAACTAGCCAGGACTCTAGCTCCGAGGGTTCCCTTCACCACACCTCTATTATGATAATGATACCTATTCACATTACAAACAAAAGACATCAACACAAGCGATGAAAATATGCCTTTCTAAATAGGGTTCCAAAGTCAACAAGGAACCCTTATAGTATTGCCTTGTCTGTGTGTGTCTGTCCTCGGTGTCCTGTGAGGTGTAATTAGTATTTTTTTACAAAAACGACTTGAGTGTGATGATGTGTTGTGGATGATGTGATTCATTTTTAGACTAGCTTTTTTAAGTTTTTTTAAAATATGGAATTAATTTATAAACAGGGTGTAACAAAAGTAGTGTAGGTCCCATTAACTGGGGCTTCTACTCATCATACTTAACAACTTTTGTTCTACGACTAAAAATTTTTTTTACTCTTCTTACAAATTGATCAGCTGATCGACCAATTTTGTGAATTTTAGTATGGAAGGTCCAAATTTTTTTTTGAGAATGGACTATGGGTTCCTTGGAGAAAGTTGTTCAGTATAACGAGTAGAAGCCCCAGTTAACGGGACCTACACCAATTTTGTTACATCCTGTATACAATTGTTATATACTGTTGTATTCAGTATTAAATTATCTAACCGTTTAAACTAGTGTGATGAAGACATTTGGTGGTTTTTATCATCAATCCAAAAATAACCTGAAACCTTGCACTTTAAGACACTGAATGGACCCACTTTTCACGAATTATCACAAAAACTAACACTTTCATAGCATACCATAATACACATTCATAAGTGTTTAAAAAAATTCCAACGACAACGAAACGAAGGCCATCATTGTGCCGTCGTCCACAGTACATCGCATTTTTCACGAATTATTTTTGCAAGTATTTCAAAAACTAATAATTTACACATAATCTACATTTTTTCGGAGTAGTTTGATATGACATTTATATAACAAAACAAACCGTTTCCGTCTGAAAACACTCTATGACATTATTTATTTTGAAAGAATTTCTGTACTGAAGGATAACACCTTCAGCCATCCAGAAATAAAATATGAATGAAATAAGTGGATAAAACAGGTCACTACATCTGATTGGTGAAGTATAAAAATATTGGCTCAAAGTTCAGTCACTTCAGTTCAATTCCCAAGGGTGCCAAAGTACAAGAGAGTTATTGGGACACTTGATGCCCTAAAGATGCTTAAGGAGTTAAAGATTATTAGTACTAGAAAGCTGTAATTTGGCATGGGTATACATATTAATCACGCCCACAAAGGGGTACAATAAAATCTTTTTATTTTTAAGTAATTTTTTAGGAGGAGGTAATTTTTTTTCGTTGACGTTCCCTAGTGTGTGGGGTATCGTTAAATAGATCTTTCAAAACTACTAAGTGTTTACTAGAACAAATTTTTGTTTCAGGGATTGGTTTGCGAAATATGAAGCTTTAAAATGCATTTTTTTTTCAGTCAGTTCAGACTCTTTAGCTCAAGTATGACTCACACTTGGCTGGTTTTTATTATTTATTGTTTTACTTCAGGATTAGTACTATAATCACACCAAGTTTCACGCTTGTATATATAACTGTTTTTAAGAAAGAGCTAAATCAAGAATACATATAAAAATACATTTTTAGAGGACCTTTAATTTTTCCACTTTTCCTCATTTTTATTAGTTGATAACGCAGCAATAGAAATACACGTTCCGCAAAAAAATCAACTGTCTACCTATTACAATTAATGAAATACAGCCCGCTGAGAGACATTCAGACAGACAGATAAGGCTTAGTAGTAGGGTCTACTCCAATCAAATCCAATCAGTCGTTCCCCCAATGCTGGGGATCGTGACCGTCATGTCATCTTTGGGTGTATGGAACCCTAAAAATACATCATTTCTTATTCCTACTAATAGGGATTGCAAAACCCGTTTTTTTTAAATCCGGATTTTTGGATTTTCATATGGCCCGAATCCGGATTATCCGGATATTTCGAAGTTTTTTTTTGTGTACATCGTTATTTTAGTGGTAATTTGATAATAGATCGAAGTTCTATTTATATTGTTTACTGTAAAACGCAAAAGATAAGAAAAAAGCATATTTTTTAATGAAAACTTTTATTTATACATCTATATTTATAAAATTGAATTGAGTGTAGGGTAGGGTAGTGTAAGGGTATGGTAGTGTAGGGGTAGGGTAGGGTAGTGTAAGGTAAGGTGGTACGAAGTTCGCCGGGAATACTAGTTTTAAATATTTTACATATTTGTCACATGCAAAATCAATTTTTATAAAAGCAACATTAGCTTGGTAATTATATAAAAAAGGGAAATATCTATAGTAAGCTTTTTAAATCACATCATGACACAACATCACAATCCAAGTCAGACTTGAAAACTAAAAAAATTATAACAGTCATTTTTACAATCACTTTGCATAATTTGCAGTATCTCTAACAAGGAAGAGTACCCAACTGTTCGACTCCGATTTGATTTATTTTGATATATGTTATAGAGTAGTCTAAAATAACGGAGACGTATTTTTCCTTAGCTGCCCAAACTCAACCTGTTAGGAGAAAATAGCCTTCAAAGCACTGAAAATTTATCAAACCTTCTAATTTCTGAGAAGAGATTTATTCAAAAAAATTGATAATTAATTACTGGTTTCGTTATATGTTGGAGAACATGAATAAAAAATGGCGACGTGTTTTGTCATTTCACCACACTCATTTTTTATATAATTTTTTTTTTATATAAAAAATGAGTTTGTATATAAAAAAATATATATAAAAAATGAGTTTGTGGTGAAATGACAAAACACGTCCCCATTCTTTATTCATGTTCTCCAACATATAACGAAACCAGTAATTAATTATTATTTTTGAAGTCTTTAAAAAACGCTCATTTTCCTCATTAGATGTCATTAGGAACAGATCGGCGGCGGCGGCGGCGGCGAGGCGCGCGACAAAACGGCGCCGGGGTGCACATTCGCACCAAAAACTTGGCTATAAATATTTAATCTTATATAACTTTTTGATCTTATATAGAAATATATTAATTCACGATGCCCGTTTTTTCGGGTTCCGTACCTAAAGGGTAAAAACGGGACCCTATTACTATGACTTTGCTGTCCATCCGTCTGTCTGTCTGTCCGTCTGTCACCAGGCTGTATTTCATGAACCTTGATAGCTATACAGTTGAAATTTTCACAGATGGTGTATTTCGGTTGCTGCTATAACAAATACTAAAAAATAGAAAAAGTGAAAAAAATCTTCACACAGAAATACATAAGAATGCGAATTTATTACACTTTAAAATATAATAATAGTGCATTTCGCCAATGTCGAAATCGTCGCAAGATATTTTCTGTGACAAATTTGTAATTAAACATAACATTAAAATTGATTTTTTTAGTTGTTATTGGTTTATATTACCGTTCTTCCTATTTCATTCTCAACAATAAATCATACAACTAGATATGAGTGCCACTACCACGATCGTTTTTTTGCATAAGCCAAAGTTAGTACGGAGGGTAGGTATAAAAAATGAAGTATGTACATACATGTGATTTACTTCTGTACTTATCTGTTTTGTGCCTATACTATGGGAAGTAGAAACAGATATAAATTGTTATATGCATTTAAATCATATACATAAATTATCAACATCATAATTATCATGATCATTATCAAGATAATTATCACTTCCAACCCTGCATACATACATACATAGATATTAAATACAGGAATATCTTTCCAAACTCGGGGAAGTCAGAGTTAGTGAAGGTTGTAAAGCTAGTAGCAAACCCCACTGTGAGAAGTTTTTCGACCCGCCTATTTGGAACTTGACACGGCTTTAGGACTAGCATCTATAGTTCGTAAAATTTAGCTTGATCACTGCACAGAGTGTTTACTCAACCCCCTCAAGTTAAATATTTGTATGATGAACAGGTTTGTTTAAACCTGTTCATCATACAAATATTTAACTTGAGGGGGTTCCGAAACCAAGACTCTTAGCCGCAGCAAGCAGTAGCTGACCACAGGACCACCAGGTCAGTCAAAATGTATTTCAGGGTTACTCGTAATTCAATGGCATAACCATATTATTTTATGCATATATAAACAGATGTATATTTTTTTTTAAATCAAGGTACTTTTTTATAGTATGGCACACAAATCAGATAGCATTACCAAGTGCTTAGACTAGAGTGACATACAATTAGTATATAATGGTAAATTATTAGAAAAAACCAGCCAAGTGCATAGTAGAACATTTTGTATAGAAATATCTATGAACTTTTAACAAGTCAAACTACACATCTTAAGTTGGTCGCCTATTACTCCTAAACTAAGAAAGCCTACTTAGCAGTGATAGTTTTCCTTTTAAATTGATCAAAGGCCTATTTAATGATACTCCACACGATATGGTACATCAAGCAAATCTAATCATCAAAAATCACCCCCTTTTACATGTAGGGAAGGTACCCATAAAAAATCTGTTTTCAACATTTTATTTTACCACTTTATCGGCGTGATTAATATTAATTCCAATGGCAAATAACAGTTTTCTATTACTAATAGTCTCTGAGCTGAACCGCAGAGAGATGGACAGACGTGGTGCAACTATAAAGATTCCTTTTTGACTAGGGAATCCTAAAAAGACTTTGTTAATTACAAGTACCTAACCCGAAAGGAGTCTAGTAGTCCTATCATAATATCACAAAACCTTATTCACTATTGCAATTTTAATTTTTATTCAAATCTTTAGTGCATGTGTATTTGAGACATTGTTCATAGTCAGTTACCTGTGTAAAGGAAACCTCGTGAGGAAACCTGCACATCTGATTCCAGTGTTGCACACATCCGTAGGTGTATAATCTAAATGCCCTACACATGAACGTGGGTGATGCTAAATGCAACAACAGGCAACTGCCGTCTCTATCCCTTGGGTAGCACGGTTAATTGTGCCACACGATAAGAGAGAGAGAGAGTTACCTCAATGCTAATATTTGTTACCCCAGTAGTTCTTGATCTGGCATTGAACTTCTGATTTCTCAGAAGTAATCTTGAGGAAAATAAATAGATTGCAGAGATTGCTTTGAAATTACAACAATAGTCTGAATTTTTTTATTGATACAAGGTTTTTCAAGTAGATAGAAAGTTAAATTTTTTTAGATAAGAAGTGTAGCTGTTAATTACAAAATTGAAAGATGTGTCAGGAATTGGCATTGTTTCGTTTTTCAACAGACTTCCAAAAAGGAGGAGGTTCTCAATTCAACTGTACTTTTTTATGTTTGTTACCTCAGAACTTTCGACTGAGTGTACAGATTTTGATGATTCTTTTTTTATTTGAAAGCTGGTGCTTCCCGTGTGGTCCCATGCAAATTTTATCAAAATCGGTGTAGTAAATACTTTATTAGAAATTTAAAAAAAAATGCAAAATTGTACTAAGCTGTTGCGATGGAAATCGGTTTTTTAACGTGTTCAGCGTTTTGTATTATTATAAGATTTATATATTAGGCATTTAAGTAAACAACACTGCTCATAGAGGCACACTACACCTCTCCACACTATATCACAAAGATACCTATTAATTACAAACAAAAGACATCCTTGATCATTGCGAGCAATTTTTTATTCACTTTGGACTCCTACAATATACATATGTATTACAGTTTTTACTAGGGATGCATCCGATACCGATACCGATACCGATATATCGGCGATACTTCGGGTTTGCCGATATATCGGTATCGGCGATATTTTTATGGCAAATTCAACGATACTTTTCAAATTTCGCGCTTTAAAAATTTAATGTAAACGCGCGTGTTGTCCCATCTATTTCGTTGCAAACGAGGCATCTGTCGCATCTGAGAGACTATTTTCCACCGCAGGTCTTATTCAAACAGACTTGCGAAATCGCCTTTGCCTGCAAAACTTAAGAATGCTTTGTTTTTTAAATAAAAATCTTATAAATGTTAATTTTGATTACTAAAACTATTAATTAATTGTGTTTTATTTATTCTACCTTCCTTTTTGAATTCAATAAGCGTATCGGTATCGGTATCGCCGATATTTTTATAAGAGTATCGGTATCGGTATCGTATCGGCAAAAAGGCGTATCCATGCATCCCTAGTTTTTACGATAGAGAAAATGCGAAAACCCTAATGAAACAGGTTTCTTGTATGGGGACCACCTTTTTTTTAATAATTGTTGGTAGGTAAATCCTCCAGAATAACACATATTTCGGTTCCAAAGATACAGCCTTATAAGTGTCCGATAGACAGACAGACGGACAGGCAGCGTAGGCTAAATATAGTGCCCTGTTACATGGTACAGAACCCTAAAAAACCATCTGGAGAAATAACGAGTTGCTTGGACGGGGGAGGATCGGAGAGAAGCGGCCTGGTATGTGCCGGTAGCGCTGGTAAGCGCCAGAAGCGGGGGTCGCCACCCTCGCCGGGGAGGGCAAAATGTCGGTGCGGTGTGTCTCTGTGGATGGGGGGGTCTGTCAGGCCAGCTACGGCTAGCGTGGTCGGGTCGTCGGGGTCAGAGAGTACATGTCTGGGGCGTCCGATTACGCGAATGGGGTTCGCGGGTAGCTCGTAAACGGCGGCGTTTACGAGTAGAGGGTTGGGGTGGTGTTCGGCAGACTTAAAGTTGCGGATGGAGGCCTGCTTCAGGTATTGGGCTATGGTGGGGAGCACGGGCAGCCCGTGGCTCTACGCATAAAGCGATTTTGAATGACCTGAAGTCGGTGTATGAGGCAGGGACTGGTGTGAGCGAAAGCTACACCGGGGTAGGTGAGGATGGGGCGGACGCAAGTTTTGTAAAGTGTCACCTTATTTCTAAGGGACAGTTTACTCCGCTGGTCATGGGGTAGACACGGCCTAGTACAACGCGGCCTCGTTACGTACTCGTTCTATGTGGTCCTTGAACGTCAGTCGACTATCTAGGGTTACACCCAGATACTTGACTGAGCGTTCCCAAGGGATAGGGCTACCGAACATGGTAACGTTGCGGTCTATAGGGTTATTAACAGAACTGAGCTGTTTGAAGGTAAACAGAATCGCTGCGCTTTTCTGTGGGTTTACCTCCATCCTCCATTTCCTAAACCAGCCTCCTAAGATTTGGGCTGAGGATTGGAGGCTTTTGATAATTAGAGTCGCGGATCAGTGAGATGTTGGTATTAAGTAATCATAGAATTCTAAATAAACAGGCACTTGTACTGTGCACCAGCTTGGAATAGGGGCATTCTATCTTCCTGTGGGTGTCGCTTACGAGGAAGATAGAATGGCCATTTAAGACGATTAAGGGACATGTTTTGGCTGGATCATCATCATCACATGCCAAAGCAGGCTAATTAGTAGTAGGCACTTGTATTGTGGATTCTTGATAAGCCCGCTATGCTAAGTTCTATGCATCCCCCACCATCGGATGAGATGATGAGAACAAGGGCTTACTAATCGTGAATATTAAGAGCCCGCTGGAGTTCATAAATCCCATACAAACGTAGTCTTTTATTCATTTGTTAACCATCTGGAACGGTTTAAAGACTTCCATCTAGTGATAGCAAATAGACACTGGGGTTCACTAGCCCATACCAACCTGACTTGGTCTCGTGTGTGGGTTATGGTCTAACCTTCCCTTGTTTGGGAAGAGATCTGGTCGCAGCTATAGAGACGTTAATGGATTTTAAATTACAACCTGTCACGGAAAAGGTAACAAGCATATATGCTGTCATGACCAGAACAATGATTTTCATCTAATATTTTATTATATGACATCCTATATCTATATGTATATATAAAAATGAATCCCTATTTCCCTTGGTCACGGCATCACGCGTGAACGGCTGGACCGATTTCCCTAATTATTTTTTTGTCGAGTTCGTTATTGCCAGGAGAAGGTTCTTATGTAGGGTAGGTTAGGGTAGTGTAGGGTAGTGTAGTTGTAGGGTAGGGTAGTGTAGTGTAGGGCAGTGTAGTGTAGGGTAGTGTAGTGTAGTGTAAGGGTAGGGTAGGGAAGGGTAGTGTAGTGTAGGGTAGGGTAGTGTAGTGAAGTGTAGTGTAGGGTAGGGTAGTGTAGTGTAGTGTAAGGTGGTACGAAGTTCGCCGGGAATACTAGTTATATTATAATATAGGATGTCAGGTTTCAAATGGATCAAACGAAAACCATTAATAGAGTACCTCAAGGGCTATTCAAAACACTCCCATGTGAATGTATGTTCCGGGAAAGTCCATGGTTTTCGAGATATTCGCATTTCGTTTTTCAGATTTTGTATAAAAAACATCTTCACTCGACTTTGACGTCCTGTGAAAAAAAGCATCATACAATTAAGCCAGCCAAATACAATTGTATTTACTCGTACAAAATTGTTGGAGAAAATGTATGAGACTCGACCCACCCTTCTGATTAATTTCCAATTTTTAGTGTGTTTTTCAAAATTTGTATCAATTTTTATACCTTTCAGAAAGCTGATGAAATGAGAAAGTTTTTCTTATATTTTGCTGGCGTTATGATTGTTTTTTATAAACCGACGTCAAAGTCCAGCCAAACTATGTTTTATACAAAAACTGAAAATCGACTATCTTAAAACGAATTAAAAAAAAAACGCGATTATCTTGAAAATCGTAGACTTTCGCGGAATTTACATGGGGGTGTTTTGAATAGCCCTTGAGGTACTCTATTAAGAGGTCTGTGAATCCATGGCGAAATTTAGACTTTTCATACAAACGCCATAATTAAATTGGTCAAAATCGGTTAACGTCTAAGAGGTGAAAATCGCTAACGCCGCGCCGTTTGCATGAAAAGTCGCAGCTTCACAATCCTCTTAACGGTTTTCCATATGAAACCCGACACTCTGTATGAAACAAACAGGGAACTGAAGTTACAAAAAAGATAGAAAACAAAACACTGGAGTTTCACAACCTCATTCCCCCTTTTCCATTTCATCATCGGACGACCAGGCGCGTAGGGCGGTTCCACCCCTTTGTCGTCAATGTTCCACCTTTACGCACGAAGCGTTTTGCGTCTTCAAGACGAGAGTGAATAGGCACTTTTTGAGTTTGCTTGCACTTCCTCGGCTGCATCGGCACTTACCATCAGGTGAGGTGCAGCCAAACGCACTCAATTTTTTTAATAAAAATAATAAAAAAAACACTAAACAGACCACTTGCCCATGTATTGTTAAAAATATGTGGAGGGGCCGACGACCCGAGTACGGTCAACGTCGCGTCGTCGTCCACTTATCGTCGTTGACGACGCGTGCGTGGGCGCATTGTTTTGTGATGTCACCTGGCGCTCACGTGCGCAGAACCACTTAATTGAGAATTACCTACATAGATTTTAAAGTGATTCATTACACGCAGATTACCTAATGTATACTCAAAGACGCAGATAGTTTTGTATTTTTACCGTCTTCAAAAAGGAGGAGGTACTAAGTTCGACTGTATATATTTATGTATGTTCACCGATTTTCAAAATTCTTTTTTCATTTGAAAGAGTATACTCCCGAGGGGTTCCCATTGTCACCAAGTCAGGATCTGATGATGGGATCCCAGGTTTTTAGTAATGATGGCATAAAGATGCAAGATAAGGCTCGTCCCCATACAGCTCGTATAGTGTTTGACTACCTTGATGATGTCGCTATTACACGCATGGAGTGGCCAGCACGCAGCCCAGACTTGAACCCCATCGATCATGCATGGGATGAACTGTGACGACGTGTGAAATTCCCCTCCAATCATGCTTCTTGTACTAAAAGAAGGACTGATGGGAGAATATACCTCAGCATCATCGGTTCAGATATCTTAGGGAAAGTATGCCAAACCGTGTAAGAGCTGTTTCAATATAGCTCGTGGAGGTAAAAAAAATACTGAAATGTGTGAAAATTGCACATTTGACACCGTAGCACTAAAAAAATTGACATTTTTACTTTTAAAATAAACTTTATAATCTTGAACTTTTATGACTTATTTTTATTTAAGCACTATAAAATTGTCTATAAAGCTAGTTACAATATTTTGGCAATTATTAAGGTTTTTGTTACCGACCCGTTTTATTGACTGATCATAGCAGCATTAGAAATACACACTGTGTAATGTCTACCTATTACGGTTCACGAAATACAGCCCGCTGACAGATCAACGGACAGCGGAGGCTTAGTAATATTTGGAATGAAATTTGGGTGTACCGAACTCAAATAATTTGATGTTCCATTAATTGTACCGCCGAGTTTACTACTCTTATGGATACAATACCAACCTAATTGATCATAAATTTATCAGCATATTGTTTTTAGCTTTACGTGTTATAAACGTTGGTTAATATCATATTTCTTTAAAAACTTGTACAAATAATGAGATGTCTGCTTCGTAAAAAAATATTTAAACACTTATTGTGCCCGCGGTGGAACCAATAAATTATGTATTATGTTAACGTAATTAAGACGGTTATTTCATTTACTTGAACGAAAATATTAACCAAAAATATTCTTACATTAAGATAAAAACTCATACTTAATACACATGAAGGTAGAAAATTGTGACGTAATCATAGTTTATAGGTAATTTTCAATTTGTTTTCATATCTATCACCTCTTATTTTAAAATTGAAAATGTTTTTTTTTATCGCATCGGTATAGGCCCGATTTTTAGGCGACAGTGCGACATCGCCCTGGTGTTCGTGGGTTTTGAGACTACGTGGCTGATTGGGATGTCACAAGACGCGTCTCGATGAGAGCTACAAAATGAAAAAAAAAAATAAAAACTCGAAAAACTTTTTTTGAAAAACGAAAAAATGTGAAAAAATGCGGTCGTTTTTCGCCCCTTATTTTTTAACTTTTGCTAATTTTTGGTATTTGTTTTTATAGCGGCAACAGAAATACATGCATGAGTCGTTCGTCGTTACATCTAAAAAGTTTCTTCCGAATTGATGTAACAGCACCTTCCAATTTTACCTACTTTTCTTGTCGTCGTTACGTCCGACAATGAAAATCTGAGGAAGATAAGTACAGTCAGCTACAAAAAGCCTATAAAAATTATTAAATTTTAAACAACTGAAATTGAAAGTGAAAATTTCAACTGTCTAGCTATCACGGTTCATGAGATACAGCCTGGTGACAGACAGACAGACAGACGGACTGACAGACAGCAAGGTCTTAGTAATAGGGTCCCATTTTTACCCTTTATGTACGGAACCCTAATAAAAAACGACCGTGACAGAAAAACAAAATACATTGATAGATACCTATCAAGTTCATTTTACGCGACTTTTGGCTCATTTTAAACGTCCGGGGAGTATTCTGAATTTGTTTTTGCTATACATACGCATAATTTTATTTTTTATTTCACACGTGTATTAGCTACTCATAATTTTATTCGTATTTACAACTGAAACATTTCAATTTAGTTTTACGAAAATTGCGCCATATTTAATTTAGCTTGGCTCACGTACGCCGCCGTACGCATGCGTAAGTTTTTCTTAATATTACCATAAATAGATAACAATAAGGCTTGGGATAATATTATTGTAAGCATTAAAACCTCATTGGAAAAGATTACCTATTCATTGGTGTAACCTATGCGCTTCATTCATGTATTTTATTCTCCTTTCTTCAAAAAGATATAATCCAAAGAGAAACTAGTTAGCTAGCATTATGTACTAACCACACGGAGAAACAAGCTATCTCTTTAAAAATTCTCCTTTCAAAATTCTTAAAGAAGATTCTGTATCTTTGGTTATTATGTTTTTTATTTGCTAGAAATGACTTGTTTCTCAGAGCTAGAAAAAAAAAAAAGTTGCAAAGTAAAAAGCACGTGTGCGGTAAAATCAATTTTGCGCACAGTAAATTAGCATGTAAAGTATCACTTTCAAGCAACTATATTGAAAATCATTTAACTATACTACTACCTACTTTGTATTTTTTTGGATAAATAAATATTTTATGAAAAATCCAGTTCATTTAGCAAATTGATTTTCAATGTACCCGAAGGTCCGTGGCAGACAGTAGATCTGAGGATTTATTTTGTCATTATGTTTTTAAAAATTTAGAAAATTTATATTTTGGTGTTATACTTATTATTATTCCGTGAAATATCATTCACATTATTTTCGACTTTTATTCTAACCCGGTGTATTTTTCTACCCTTATTATCCGTCTCCATGCCATGTGTTTTTTAAGTATACAGTGATAGTTAAGTCCAATTAAATCCAGCAGTAGAATAGTGTTGGTGGTATATGTATAATCTCTCTATTTTTTATATACTATGACCCTGCTCCCCCTCTGCGCTCCAAGCCTTTAACCACTTCCTCGTATCACTCATGCAAGCATCGTCGACGCGGGTCAGGAGGGCGCGTGGAGGCTGCACCGGCGCCGGGGCGCCCGAACAGGGACCATGGTAGCGACCTGACGTGACGTGCACTAATTGCAAGAACACGAGTCTCGTTTCATATGTTGGAAAGGTTAGGGCAACAAAATAAAGAATAAACCAAAAGGCCGATCAATCGTGTTTACTTGGCGCGTATTTTGATCGTCGAATAAAACGAATTAATAATAACCTAAACCAAATTAAAAAATCTACTGAATTTAAAACCGTAAAAAGTATCATATTATGTCACTCATAAGAACAAGACGAATCTGACGACACCTCACACCCAAAAATCCATCAAACAGTTTATTCTACACACTCAGCCGAAGAAACAGACATACATACACCTTAAAAACATTACCCTCCTTCTAGGGCAGTCAGAAAAAAAAACTATCGAAATGAACTCAAAATGAATCCTTAACACTCGAGAGGATCGACGAATCTAAAGTTAGATTCGTCTTGATCCCCTGAGTGACATACATCGACCTAAATTCAGGTCGATTATGACATACGATCCTTTTTACCCAACTGCCAAAAAATAAAAGTACTGTTTTTAAGAGGGCTTAATTTTTAATCAAGTAAAAAATAGTTACAGGTAAGTTTTACTAATAAAAGATCATTGTAAAACTGATAAACATTACCATCCTTCCTGAGCTGTTGGGTAAAATACTCGCTCTTTGCATTTTTACCCAATTGCCAACTGACAAAAAAAGATACGTACTTTTTTTAAGCAGTTTTAATTTTTAATTAAATTAGTTAGAGGTTATATTTACTAATGCAAGACCATTTTACAATTGTTAAAACATTACCATCCTTCGTGAGCTGTCGGGTAAAATACTCATTCTTCAATACATACATAGAATAGATAGAATAAAAGTCACATTGAATGTCAATGGAAGTGGATTACTTGTCAAAAATTAATGCTCCTTTGCAGGGGCGTAGCCAGGATTTGTATTTAAGGGGGGATGAACAGTGCCAGCCCAAGGCTATTGGGCTAGCCACGTTTTGAATTGCGATAAATCGGTAGCGACATTTTGCGTTTTACTTATGGATTATTTGTCAAAAATTAATGCTCCTTTGCAGGGGCGTACGTAGCCAAGATTTGTATTTGAAGGGGGATGAACAGTGCCAGCCCAAGGATATTTGGCTAGCCACGTTTTGAATTGCGATAAAATCGGTAGCGACATTTCGCGTTTTACATACACTAGGGATGTCTCTTTAACACTAACGCTAGCGATACGAGCGGGAAATTTCGCGATACACATACGTAAGCAGTGTCTTTGCCACTATTGGTTCTGTATGCTGTAGTTTTCAACCACCATGGCTCCGCCATTTTTAAAAATTTCCAAAGACTGAATCGACAAGAAAAATCCATATAATTAACGAACCTGCTCACAAAATTACACAAGAATCGGTTGAGAAATGCGACCAGTAGAGGAAAACAGCTGGATAGATAGATATACGAAAGCATTATAGCCCAAGCTGAAACGAAGACGCTTCGCTCTCGCTTGGTCAACTAATGCGAGCGGAGCGAGTGCGAATTTTCCTGATACTGCTAGATCAACCAACAATCAATGTTAAAACGTTGCGAAATTTCGCGATACACATACTCGTACGTACCTCGGCAGCGTCCTTAACAGTAACACGACATCAAAAACAACAGTAGCGAGCGGGGCGAGCGCGAAAATTCCTGATACTGCTAGATCAAGATCAATCAACAATCAATGTTAAAACGTTGCGACATTTCGCAATACACATACGTACTTCGGCAGCGTCCTTAACAGTAACACGACAACAATAACAACAGTAGCGAGCGGGGCGAGCGCGAAATTTTCCTGATACTGCTAGATCAATCAACAATCAATGTTAAAACGTTGCGACATTTCTCAATACACATACGTACCTCGGCAGCGTCCTTAACAGTAACACTACAACAATAACAACAGTAGCGAGCGGGGCGAGCGCGAAATTTTCCTGATACTGCTAGATCAACCAACCATCAATGTTAAAACGTTGCGACATTTCGCAATACACACACTTACCTCGGCATCGTCTTTAACAGTAACACGTCAACAACAATAACAGTAGCGAGCGGGATAGGTCATCTATGATTCTGATAGGAAAGGTTCGGGAGTAGCCGCGACACGAGCCGATCGCGATTCGCGGCAAAGAAGTTTTTGACACCCATATCCCCCCCTGTTTACGTCCCTGCTCCCTTGTATTAAAACGAAATACACGAAAAGTGATAGACGCGGAGCACCCTGTTCGTGACAGTATTATATTGATTCAATTACAGTGAAAATGTGTTTTTATTTTTTGTGAGGATAAATAAAATCGAAAAGCTCATCTGCAGATGGTGGTGGTTTCGGCCTGTGGTGCGGCCGTAGAATAGCACCACCCCATCTCTTCCCGAGGTTCTCGTAAAGAGGCTACTAAGAGAACAAAATGGAGGATATTCAGCAGCATCTTTTCCGCGTACTGTGCCATCAGACAGACTGTACACTGTGATTGATTGTCAACCCGACTGTCTCAACACGCAAGACGCTGGATTCGAGCAACGCAGGACTGGTTGTTGTGAAAGTCCTTGGAGAGGCCTTTGTCCAGGAGTGGACTTCTATTGACTAATATGATGATGATGACCCAGACAAAGTCGACGCTTTACACAATTTTATTTCTCTTTTCTGGCTCAGAAAACCAATGTGTATCTAGGCTGGCCTCCGAAACTAGAAATTTCACTCTTTCTGGCTCTGCGCCGCCTCATGTCAAGCGCAAAAATTGGAATTTGTACAGATACTCTCCACTTCATCCGATCGGCTTATTTGCATTTTCAGTTAAAAAAAGTTAAGTCAATCATTCAATTGTTTTTAGGGTTCAGGACTAGGTAACACGCTGTTTGTCTGTCCGTTCGTCTGTCAGACTTTTTTTATATTTACAATTGGTAAGCCCTTGATATCATCTCATCTGATGGTAAGTGACGATGATGCCGGAAGATGGAAGCGGGCTTACCAAGATTCCTCAATGCAATGGAGAACTGTTTATCTTATCTTCAAGCCGGAACACATCAGTGTTGTTAACACTGATGTTTGGCGGCAAGACTCAGATAAGATGGTGGTAGCTGGCCAGGCGGGCTTGAAAATACTTTTTACTTAGACTTTTAAAAGGCTGTGTATGTTTTGAACCGTGGTAGGTAACCGGGGGAAACTTTCATATAATTATTCGGACTCCTTAGCGCATGGGGGATTTACTAACAAATTACATAAAAACAACTTACATTAAAACCGGCCAAGTGTGAGTCGTACTCGCGCTAAGGAAACCGAAATTAAAAAAAAACATTTTTCTGCCGCTCTCGTTGGTGTTTTTTGTTTGAAATGAAATGTGTCTTTGTTGTGCATGTGTGAAGAGGTGTGGTGGTGCGGATGGAATCTTCGGTGCGCGAGTCCGATATAAAAAAGATAGATATTTATTTAAAATCACCGTAGGTAATAAATGGGGATGACGACAGCATCAGAAATAAATTATGAACTCTTGATCACTAAATTGCCCTCCTACTTAAACTTCGGAAAACCTTACTCGTTTTGTTTTCCATCATGTCTTCGATTTTTAACTCACCAAAATCACAAAATGAGTACATGAATGACGCTGAAAAACTATGACGTCACGCCTAGGTATTTGAAACATTTTTAGAACAAAATTTCGTTTTTGACAGATGATAAAAAGTTACTCAGGTGACTAGCATTCGTCATCCCTATTGTACAGCCGCGCTGTGCATACTTTCTCGCGAAGCCATCACCGTTTGGCGTAGTCGGGAATACACAAAACAATAATAAATATTACGCTTACCTAGTAGCAATAAAAAGACGTGTAATAGATTTGATGAAAACATGTGATAATAATTACTATGTACGAAAAGTAAATAAGATTTTTCTTTGGAACTAGTCTTTGTTATCTTTATACTAGTGATTTGTGTTGTCTTGCGATAAAACTAGCGAGAGCTATACTCATTATTCATTAAACTAACTGGGTATGGTATGTATTGCGGCCTCGGCGTGCCCTCCAGTCACACGCTGACGCCTGCACGTAGCAGAAATGGTGGAGTTGTTGGATAGGGTTAAGGTTCATGGAAATAAAATCTAGCGAGATTAAGTTGTTATCCCTTCTATAATTATATAGGTATCAACTAACTGTGCTTGTAGAGTGCTCTGTGAGTAGGGTTACCAGATGTTAAATTAAAAAGTCCTGAAATAAGCCAGATTTTATTCAAAATGTCCTGACTTTTACTGAAATTTGCCCGCGCGCGGTTTGACGACGCACAGTCATAGTAATAAATTACCACTTTATGTAATTTTTTTTGAGTGTCACTCGCCGACTCACAGTCTGCCACATTGAGGCTACTCTTATGGGCTGCAACAGTACCTTGATTAAGACCCTAAAACACCTAAATAATCCAAAAACTCCTGACATTTTCAAAGTCCGGCCGCAATCCTGACGGGTGCCTAAAAATCCTGACATGTCAGGACAAATCCTGACGTCTGGTAAGCCTATCTGTGAACGAGGCGCGCCGGTCACTCATGGTTTGGATAGAATCATCAGCCCACTGCCACTTAAGTTTAGCATTTCTGAAAGCGATCGATGTCGGTTACTTTGGTTCTCCTACGCATATCCTCGTTTCTGAGTCACTCCTCAGCTATGTTATATTTCGGTGATTTCTTGTACAGCTGTTTACTCACATAGTATGTGGATGGATCGTTTCCTGTCGACTGTTTTCAGTATAGTTTTGAGCCTGAGTTTTATTCAAAGTGGGAGACAGGGGGAGTTAAAACAAGAGGTATTACAATTGGAGACAGCGGCTCAGCGGCTGTTAAAGTTGAAGAGCTTAAGTGGGAGACAAGGAGAGCTAGAACTGATGGTGACAGAGGGAGCTAGAATTGTTGACAGAGGAATCTAAATTAGGTGATAGAGGGAGATGAAATCGGTGACAGTGCCTAGAATTGGAGACAGGTAACTAAACTAGGAGACATAGGGAGTAAAACTGCGAGACAGAGGGATCTAAAGTTGGAGAAAGGGGGCACCCATAGCACGGATTGTTAATGTTTATTATGACTTTCTCAGTATAAATCTTAATTTCCTCATGTGTGGAAATTAATCTATGTGTTTGTCCTCGACAGCCAGCAGTCGGCCCGATGGGCGCGATCAGCAAGGTCCACAAGTCGGACCGAAAGATCGGGCACCGGCGGGTGGGGGAGGGCGGGGAGATCACCTACAAGAAGATACAGTCTTCGCAGATCATGGGATCCATACAGCTCGGTAAGTTTTATGTTATCTTCTACTGTCCTACAGGTGTGTGTTCATTATGTTTGGTGGTTTTGCCGTTATATCGACACGTTTGGCAGGCCGCTGGGGCGAACGTTCTCGAGTGGCGAACGCGCACCTGTAGACGTAGCGTAGGCATGCCTCCCACTGGAACGACGACATGGTGAAGGCCCCAACGCCCATCTGTTCTACGAGCTATTTACCCGTCCACAGCCAAATCTCCTCGTTTCTTATTCGATCACGCAGCAAAACTCCGAGCATAGCACGCACGCTCTGTTGCCCTTTGGGTGACCTTGAGCCGTCTTATGAGGCCCATAGTAAGCGACCATCTCTCAGTTCCGTTATGTCATCACTGGCAATGGCAACACACACTGGTCAAAGACCTTGGTCTTGAGACTTTGTTATTGTTAATTTGCTAAAATAAAAGTACTAAACCGATTTTGATATAATTTATAGCAGACTATCGATGCAAAACATTAAAATCGTTTCCCGATTGGCGAATAAATCGCGTAACAGACATAAGTACAAATAACCGGCCAAGTGCGAGTCGGATTCGTACACGAAGGGTAACGTACCATCGTACAAGAAAAAAAATGCCCCCTTTTTTTTTTTTTAATAAATTATTTGTTGTTACAGTGGCAGTATACACACTATCAATGTACAAACTTCAATTGTCTATTGTTGGAGCCGTTTTAATTTTAACTGTGTCTCACAACTATATTGAAAAATGTCGAAATGACAAACTCGCGACGATGGTAAACCCTCGCCTGCGGCTCGGGCTTACAAATGTCACTCGTTTGTTACTTACCTTTTTACCGCCCTTGTATCATAAATAACTATTGGCGTTCCCAATTATTTAACGTATTTTGCGTTGTTAATTTATTGTTCTACTAATTATTATCAAAACGCGGTGGACCGACGACCTGGTGAAAATCGCGGGAAGCCAATGGATGCGGCAGCGCAGGACCGGTCGTCGTGGAAATCCTTGGGGGAGGCCTTTGACGAGCAGCGGACGTTTTTTTGGCTGATATGATAATCAAAATAAACTATGATCATGAAATTTCAAAAATATTACTCGCTTTATTTCTATCATATCTTAACTAATTAAATTAACTAAATAAGACGCTAAAAAAACTATGACGTCACGCCTTGCTATTTCAAAACGTTTTTAGAACATGTAGTTTTTAGTGTTCCGTACCTAAAGGGTAAAAACGGGACCCTATTACTAAGACTCCGCTGTCCGTTCGTCTGTCTGTCTGTTCGTCTGTCACCAGGCTGTATTTCATGAACCGTGACAGCTATACAGATGATTTATTTATGTTGCCGCTACTCGTATAACAACAAATACTAAAATATAAAAATAAGGGGGTCTCCATACAAAAAATGTGTTTTTTTTTAACGTGAAGAAACTAGCGCCATCTAGTATGATGGTACGGGCGTACGGAGCCCTTTGTGTGCGGTTCTGACTCGCACTTGGCGGGTTTTTTAGATGATAAAAGTTCGATATGTTTTTGTTCGTCACTTTATAATAATATTCATAACATTGTGCTGAAACCACCATCTTACCCGGATATTACAAAAATACCTCCCGCTGTCCTATTATTTAGTAAACAAACCCATCCATGGGTGGCTATAATTAGACCGTGTTAGTACATCGGGTGACCTAGATGGGCTGGTTAGCGACGGCTCAGTTGCAAATCGTCCCGTACGCATAATTTCAGTATGAGGCAAATTGCCCGAATTTCCTTGTAACGTTATGTGTATGACGTTGCCTTTAAAAAATATTACTTGACTTTGAAGTTTTCTTATTAGAATGTTTATTAGTTAAGTACGTAAGATTTTTTTCGGAGATATTTAGAAAACCATAAACGATAAACCGATTAACCGTGGGTCTTTGCAAAACGGATTTTTGACAAATCAAAAATTGTTTTATCAAAAATTGTTTAAGTTTGCCATCCTATTAGTGGGTAACGGCGTATTAGTATACTAATATAATGATCGTTTATGAAACTGGCAGAAAGTGACAAAAAGAGAAAGGAGAACTTTTTGATTGTTAATTTTAATGTGCGTCGGTGGCGTGTTTTGAATTGATTCTCAGATTTTCTCATTTTTCAAAATCTTTAAAGCAAAATTATTGGATATTGTAAAGAAAATATTTAATCACCTTCAAAGCTGATATTGTGTGAGAAAATAGTTATTTATGCCACTGCTAAGCAATGAGAGCTATTGCAACATGAGTGCCAGTTTGTGCCACGTGCTTCGTGGCTGAGTGGCACAATAGACAGCACGAGTGTTACAATGGCTAATTGCGTGCAATGGCATACAATACTTTTTCTACGACCATGAAACAAATAACAATACATTGAAAATTTGTCATAATCATATACAGGGTGTAAATTTGCATTCTTGCAATATTTACGGAGGTTAATATATAGCTGATACTGAATACAAATCTAATATATAAAAATGAATCGCAAAATGTGTTGGTAAGCGCATAACTCGAGAACGGCTGGACCGATTTCGCTAATTCTTTTTTTGTCGAGTTCGTTATTGTCAGGAGAAGGTTCTTATGTAGGGTAGGGTAGGGTAGTGTAGTGTAGGGTAGTGTAGTGTAGGGTAGGGTAGTGTAGGGTAGGGTAGGATAGTGTAGTGTAGTGTAGTGTAGTTTCGGGTAGTGTAGTGTAGTGTATGTAGGGTAGGGTAGGGTAGTGTAGTGTAGCGTAGAGTAGTGAGGTAAAGTAGGGTAGTGTAGGGTAGGGTAGTGTAGTGTAGGGTAGGGTAGAGTAGTGTAGGGCAGGGTAGGGTAGTGTAGGGTAGGGTAGTGTAGTGTAGTGTAAGGTAGGGTAGTGTAGTGTAGTATAGGGTAGGGTAGGGTAGGGCAGTGTAATGTAATGTAAGGTGGTACGTAGTTTGCCGGGACAGCTAGTAATTAATAAAATCGTCACTTTTTTTTTGTTTTTATTGTTTTTTTTTTTAATTCGACAATGCTAAGTTCACACCATTAAATTAAATCGACTTCGCTCATCACTATGCGCAAGAAAGACATCGGTTGCGTGCGGCGTACTTAAAAGAGTCGGTCTTACTCAAAGCATAAACCTACCGCGTTTGTCAGTTCAGTTCAGTCAGCCGCCGCGCTTCCTTTAGAGAGAGTTGTGTTTGCGCTCGCTCGCTCGCAGTGCAACGGCAATCAGTGGGTAGGACGTGGAGGCCCCGTGGCCTGGCCAGCACGACCCCCGGACCTTACCCCGCTGGATTATTACTTGTGGGGCGACGTGAAACGTCTAGTGTAAAAGGAGGAAATTGAAAGTTTGGTTGAGTTACGTGAGAAAGTGTTAGCAGCGTTCGAAACTGTAAAACAGAATACTTTTGTTTTACGTAAATTAAAGCGTAATTCGCGTCGGCGTGCTCGACTGTGCCTTGCGCAGAACGGTGGTTATTTCGAACAGTTACTGCGTAGCACACAAACTTGTAAGTTTTTGTACATTTTTGTTTATTTATGTGTAAAAATACCTACAAGTGCATTGGTATGCGACAGATAGTGGTAAAAATAGTAAAAACTGTGTTTTTGAAGGTCGTAAGCCCATAAAGTAGAAAGGAAAATTTGAAATCAGCTGTGTACGAATGAATAATTGAATGAGGGATGAATGAACTGTCCATTTGTGAGTTGACGTCACAGTCGCGTATGGTGTGTTCCACTGGGAACCTACACAAAAATGTTTAATTCTTACGAGAACTTCAAAACAATTTCATGTAATAACTTTTTATCTTTCAAATATCAGACTTTCTGCATAAGCTGAAGTGATTTGTATAATTGTAAACTACCGCCTCCATAAATATTGCAAGAATGCAAATTTACACCCTGTATTAAATTTTGAAACCAAAGCCATTCAAATGTTTAAACAGTTTCATTGTAGTACAATTGTCTCGTTTTGAAATGAACATTGTAAAACGACTTGTAGGAATGAATACTTTTGTGATACGATTTAAGGCTATGTATTAAGCAAATTACCAAATGGGAGTAGAAAAATACATTTTACGTGGAATATTTACGCAAACATGTCATTTTACGAATCGGTCAATTTGCTTTCGAACTGTTAGCGAGTGGCGTCCGTTTCTCTGTCCCCCATTGCATATGCAAGGCCGGTACATAAACGTAGTGTAGTGTAGGTAGATTGCATTAGTTTTATTTTTATTTTTTGTGGGGAGATATTATTATTTTTGTACGGCGTGATATTACGAAAAACATTACGCTTCTTTTTGGGCCGTCGAATTAAAGTCATATAAAAAACAAAAGAATGATGTATGACTCATCACTTAGAGCGTCGGTGGCGTAACGGCTAGGGCCGTCGCCTCCTGTCCGGTAGGTCGTGGTTCGAATCCTAATTCATAATTCATTTATTCGCTTTGTACAGGGTAAAGATACAAAAATGCAAGATAACAAAGCACAAAAAATCTCCTGGTACAACTATTAAAATAGCATGCAAACATAAATAAGTTAAATACAATTATAATTTTACTTGGCTACACTACATATGCAAGTCAACAGGTATATCTGATTATTCATATAAATTATTAAATTACATTTCCGAATTATATCACATGTCAAAGTTATAATAATTAGTCGTTAAATTTTCCGTCAAGAAATTCCTTAACGCTATAAAAATTATGCTCTAATAACGAATTAAATAGCCTCCTCTTAAACCGATTTATGGGCAGAATAATTATATTATTTGGTACTTTATTATAAATTTTGATGCACATATTGAAGCAATTCTTTTGGTATAAGGTTGTTCGTGGACAATGATCTAGAACCAGTCTGTCTGGGTTTCTCGTGTTACGAGGGTAAATATCTTTGGCAGTTTTAAACAATTTATTGTTCTGTTTCACGAAAACACAAACTTCGTATATATACATACTAGGCAAAGTTAAAATCTTTAACTTAGAGAATAGTGGTTTGCATGAGTCGAAAGGATGGGCACTGCACATTGCTCGAATACACTTTTTTTGTGCAATGAAAACCCTATTCGCCAATGAACGGTTCCCCCACAACAATAGACCATATCTTAATATAGAGCATACACACCCGTGATACGCCATCAAAGTAGTTTGTAGTGACGAAACCTTAGTCAATTTGCCTAAAACATATACAAAACTGTTAATTCGACCACAAATATTATTAACTTGTGCATTCCAATTAAAAAACTTATCGATAGTCAAGCCTAGAAACTTTACCTCTTCAGCTTCTATCAAAGATTGTTCTGCATATTTTATGTCCAAAGTAATTTGATTGCGATGTCTTGTAGAGAAATTTACATATTTAGTCTTAGTCAAATTTATAATTAAATTATTATTAGACAGCCAATTCACAATATTTTTTACAGTTTCATTTATTTCATATTCAAATATTTCAATGTCATTTACTTTAGATGTCACAATAACAGAAATGTCATCAGCAAAGAGAATGCATTTATATTTAGTCACTTCAGGCAGATCATTAATATAAAGTAGGAAAAGTAGTGGACCAAGTACACTACCTTGTGGTACACCCTTCCTGTTATACTTGAAAACTGACCTGTATGTAGTCATTACTTTATCACTATCTAGATTGCTGATTTCAACACATTGTTTTCTATTTTGTAAGTATGAACGAATCCAATCCAGTGTCGGGCCTCTTATGCCATACTTTTCCTGCCACGTACCAATGTTATTTCGAATTTAGATTTCATATGTACGTTTATCCGACGCTCTTACGGTGAAGGAAAACATCGCGAGGAAACCTGCACACGCCTGCGGAGAAACTCGCAGGTTGTGTGTGAGTTGCACTGGTTCCGCGTGGTCGACTAATGTCCGATCGCCCTAATTCAAGGTAGGCTCGACGGCTCGAGCCCCTTCGGTGGGGACGTATATGAGCTGATATCATCATGATTCATCACTATCGCCTCGGTTCGTCTCTGTACACTGTAAATAAATGCATTAACACTTTAAAACAACATAATTAATTATGAATCATAATTTTTATTCAATTCAATACATGTGTTCGTTGAGGTCACAGATAATTGGAGTGAGGTTGAGATGTGTCTTTTTACCCGACTGCAGTGCGACTTGCGCGGTTGGGTCGATCACACAGGTTAACTGACCAGGAGCACGGTCATTACCTGGATAGGCTTAGGATAAGATTGCATTTTTTTGTTCACAATTAATTGGCAAGCTCTTGGCATCATTTCACCTGATGGCAAGTGACGATGATGCCGAAGATGGAAGCGGGTTTACAAAAATTCTCCAACGCAATGGGGAACTGGTTATCTTAAGGCCGGAACACATAAATGCTATTTTTTCCAAGGCAGTAAAGCTGTTTTTGCCAGTTGCTGCTATACATTTACTAGATGGCAGTAGATAGCCGTGCGTGTCTGAAACTTTATTATTAAGCGGCAATAGAAATATACTCTCCGTGAAAATTTCAACTGTCTGCCTATTACGGTTCATTAAGGCGAGGTATTGAGTTGTCTCTTGATCTTTTTCTTTACGTGTAAAGAGTAAAGAAAATAACCACACATTTTCAATGGTTTTTAGTTTCAATCAAATACTACAATGAAAGTATAAAAAATAACTCACTTTTAATTATCATAACAAATATTGTTGTATATTTTTTCAAATTTATACTAGTTACGAGTGTGTCACCTCGTACACCATCACCATGGAAGCTTCTGGATTACACGATTACCCAATAGAATGATGATTGCGAAACAAAATTAATTTAAGGGACGCGCAACGAGACCCGCCGCCTTTCTGTCGCACCATCACGGTAGCGCTTGGACATAATTTACATAATTAGTATTTACAATTAACTGTTAGTCACACTATATACGATTAAACTTAAATTTCCTGTAATATAGTATTTTTAAAAACCCTCCACCTGAGGCCTAAACCATAACTTACTTCAAAATATTAGTCTTAAAACTCATAAATAGAGTTGAAAGTAACGATGTAGACCTATCTTTGGGATTTTTTTCTATCGAGCCAACACTGCTCAATCGTGTTTTTAATAGGTTTTGACTTTAAGGAACATAGTCAACAATAAGGGTATTTTTTTCAACCTTGGGTTTTCTATCGATTAGGAGTAATTGACGTCAAAAATAACGAAAATCTGTAATATTACCGCCTTAAATTCAGCCCGCTGTTATGAGACAGACGGACAGCGGAGGCTTAGGGTCCCGTTGGCACCCTTTGGGTAATACGGAACCGTAAAAATGTTTAAGATCTTTGAACATTTTACACATATTTTACAAATAAACTTTTTATTTATTGATTGAAAAATGGCAATTTATTGAGGAGAAAAAAACACATCTTTACGGGTTTAACCTCCCGTTCTCTCAAAAATATCGAATATTCTAGACAATAGGCATACATTTACCACTTCGAGCAACACGGTCTTCCTAGCGGATTTACCACTATTTAATTTCTAATAGTCTAATGCTGTTTTCAGAATATATTGGAAAATAAATTTTAATTACATTTTTTATCCAAGCCAGTCTCTATAGAAAAATACAGTCTTCTGTTTTACTAATCTACGTGATTCTACGTCATCATCATCATGATATCAACCGAAAGACGTCCACTGCTGGACAAAGGCCTCCCCCAAGAATATCAACGACGACCAGTCCTGCGCTGCCCGCATCCAACGACGTCTTCCCGCGACCTTCACTAAGTCTTCGGTCCACCGAGTGGGAGGTCTGTCTGCGCTACGTGTTCCGGTATTCGGTTGCCACTCGGGAACATTAGTGCCCTTACGGCTGTCTGTTCTACGAGATATATGTGCCCCGCCCACCGCCACTTAGGTTTAGCGATTCTGTGAGCTATGTGAGTTACCTTGGTTCTCCTACCATACGGATCTCCTCATTTCTGATTTAGTAGCGTATAAGGAAACTCCGAGTGACCAAATGTAGAACCTTTGGGTGACCTTGAGTGTTCTTATGAGGCCCATAGTAAGCAAGCGACCGTGTCTCAGTTTTGTATGTCATCACTGGCAACACACAATGGTCAAAGACCTTAGTCTTGCGATACTGCGGTATTTGGAACGTGAAGATATTGCGAAGCTTCCCGAAGTCGAGTTGGATTCGACGTGATTCTAAATGCATTCATATTTATCTTATTAACCGCCTCCGTGGCGTGATGGATAATTCTGTTACGCACATCAGGAGGTCGCGGTTTCGATTCCTGGCGGAGTTAAACTTTGCAAGAGTCAGTTTGGTTGGTGAAAGGGCATTTTCTAAGCCTCGCTGGCTAGCTACCATTATCGTATCCAAGTGTTGTCGCTAAACATTAATGTAAACAGCATTGATGTGTTCCGGCTTGTAGAAATAAGATAGCCAGTTCCCCATTGCGTTGGGGAATTTGTTAAGCCGCTTCCATCTTCGACGTCATCGTCACTTATCATCAGGTGAGATGATGCCAAGGGCATACCGATTGCGAATTAAAAAAAACATCTCCCTCAGATTATGCTGATAAAAGAGCCAGGGATGCATCCGATACCGATACCGATATATCGACATCGGCGATATTTTTATTACTGATACAACTACAACTCAACACGCGCTTAAAAAAAGTAATGTAAACGCGCCTCTTGTTTCGTCTATTTCCTTGTAAACGAGGCACGAACTGTAGTCTGTGTTAGCTTTTGTTTTGACTTTTTCCGTGCTAAATAAAATACAAAAATAATATATTGATTATTAATTAGTTTTCGTATGAGTGAGTATCTTCATAACTAGTCGGTTTTGAAATATAATTTTCAAATTTCGACATTCGATAATTTCCAAACAATATCTCAATATGTATTTTTTATCTCAGAATTTAAGTGGCAGTGGGCGGGGCAATTAGCTCGTAGAACGGATGGACGTTAGGTCAGTAAAGTTATCGGGTGGCGACCACGCTCCGGAAAGCGTAGCGTAGGCAGGCCTCCTACTCGGTGGACCGATGACCTGGTGAAGGTCGCGGGAAGACGCAAGATGCGGGCAGCGCAGAACCGGTCGTCGTGGAAATCCTTAGGGGAGGCATATGTCCAGCAGTGGACGTCCTTCGGCTAATATGATGATGATGTATGTATTGTAAAGAAAACTCGTCCCGCGGCATCAATTTTAAAAATTATAATCATAACACATCTTGTGGATTCACATACAGAGGTACGTACCATCGAAGTGAATTGGACGCCGCTTCAGCGTCGAAAATAAACTATACAGAAAATAAAAATCACTAAGAGTATTGGTACCGGTGTCGCCGATATTTTTTATAAAAGTATCGGTATCGTATAGGCAAAAAGGCGTATCGATGCATCCCTAAAAGAGACCAAATAATACGGCAAGATATTGTCTATAGATATCAGTTGAGTGAACTTTGTACCGTATAATCGGTTGATTGCACCACCACAACAGGAAAACACCATCTCGAGTTGACTCATTGACTCCGATGCAGACAACAACACACAAACACAACGCCGACACTCGACATTCATGTTATTGACCCTTAATATTATGTTTCGGTGGTGATGTGCAAATACCTCCTGAGTCTTGTCTGACATTTTGGGTGCACTCAAAAATTGACTTTAACGGCAGTACTTGAAGTATAATTTTAATTGTGCCCAAAATGTAAATTATTTAAACATCACTTTTACTATGACATTAACCCCTCAATTTGCTTTTTTTTAAATTCTCAATTGGTAAGCCCTTGGCATCATCTCACCTGATGCTAAATGACGATGATGCCGAAGATGCAAGCGGGCTTACCAAGATCCCCCAACGCAATGGGGATCTGGCTATCTTATCTTCAAGCCGGAACACATCAATGTTGTTAACACTGATGTATGGCGGCAAGACTTAGATAAGATGGTGGTAGCTAGCCAGGCGGGCTTAGAAAATGCCCTACCACCAACCAAACCAAGTCTTACAAGTTGACACCGCCGGGAATCGAACCCGTGACCTCCTTGTTTGAAGCGAATGGACTAAACATTACGCCACGAAGGCGGTGTGTTGATCTGGTGAATTAAATTACAGAAGGGAAAAGAATTACTTTAATTATTAAAAAAATATTTATTTTACTTTTCAGTACACAATGTTATAATATGGTTTCTTAAACAGGTTAACAACCTAGTTAGTTCAACCTAGTTCAGCAATTAAAAATGCAGTTTTCTGTATGTTTCTTTTAATCATTACATTACATACGTTGTAACACGCTATGAGTTTATGTTACTCGAACCAAATTTGAAAATAAATAAATAAATAAATACCTCAACGGTTTCAATAACATATTTATTTGGTTATGTCTTTGTCGTAGCGATATCATAAAATTGACTTTTAACCGCCTCCGTGGCGTAATGGTTAGCCCATTCGCTTCACACCAGTAGGTCCCGGGTTCGATTCCCGGTGGCGTTAACTTGTAAGACCGGTTTGGTTTGTAGTAGGGCATTTTCTAAGCCCGCCTGGGTAGCTACCACCATCTTATCTAAGTCTTGCCGCCAAACATCAGTGTTAACAGCATTGATGTGTTCCGGCTTGAAGATAAGAGAGCCAGTTCTCCATTGCGTTGGGGAATTTTGGTAAGCCCTTTTCCATCTTCGGCATAATGCAAAAAAGGCTTACCAATTGACATTTTTTTTTAAAATGATTTCAAGAAATTGTTGTATTTTATTAAATCATCAACTAAAACTAACCATATATTAGGTCGGGGAAAAAGTTTTTCGTATTTTGTATGCAAACTCAAACAGGGCGAACAAAACGAGCTGCATCTTGAACGTTCAAATTCTCATACTGGAAACGCTTGAAAGAAATTTGTGCTACTGATTGTTACTGCATTAGGTCCATAATTGGCACAAATTTTATTTGAGGCCAGTGTAGCATTTTTACCTTTTTTACATAAAATTTCAAAATATCCCTACTTTTCTCGTTACTTTCACTCATTTTCATAGCCAGAAAAAAGTATTTTTAAATGGCGGGAATTTAATTTTTTATTTATTATTATTTTTTGAAGTTTCTGGACTGGGGTGGACTGACTATGGAAGACCTAAGCACAATGCTCGATGGCCTCAGTAAAGTCTCTCAACAAGTGGGCCTTTAAATGAACATGGACCAGACGAAAGTAATGTTAAATGTCCGTGTCGCACCCACCCCTCTAAAGGTTGGAGACTCTACACTGGAAGTTGTTGACGAATAAGTATACCTGGGACAAACAGTCCAGCTAGGCAGGTCCAACTTCAAGAAAGTTATCAATCGACGAATCCAACTCGGCTGGGCAGCGTTCGGGAAGCTTCGCAATATCTTCACGTCCCAAACACCGCAGTGTCTCAAGACTAAGGTCTTTGACCAGTGTGTGTTGGCAGTGATGACTTACGGAACTGAGACATGGTCGCTTACTATGGGCCTCATAAGAAGGCTCAAGGTCACCCAAAGGGCAAAGGAGCGTGCTATGCTCGGAGTTTCTCTGCGTGATCGAATCAGAAACGAGGAGATCCGCAGGAGAACTAAAGTAACTGACATAGCTCACAGAATCGCTAAACTGAAGTGGCAGTAGGCAGGGCACATAGCTCGTAGAACAGATGACCGATGGGGCAGTAAAGTTCTCGAGTGGCGACCGCGCACCGGAAAACGTAGCGTAGGCAGGCCTCCCACGCGGTGGACCGATGACCTGGTGAAGATCGCGGGAAGCCGATGGATGCGGGCAGCGCAGGACCGTTCGTTGTGGAAATCCTTGGGGGAGGCCTTTGTCCAGCAGTGCACGATTTCTGGCTGATATGATGATGATGATTTATTATTAAAATTTCGAAAGTTCACTTATTTAATTTTATTATAACCAGCCAAGTACAAATAATACAAGCAAAGACATTTGATTACAAAGTTTTAGTTACAAAATACGAAGAAACTTTTTCCCCGACCTATTAGTATAACGTCGACGTTTGATTATTTGTCGTAATCGATGAGGAGTAAAGTAAAAGCACGTGTGCGGTAATAACAACCACTTTTCGAGCAACTGTATTGAAATAGTTATTTATGATACAAGGGTGGTAAAAAGGTCAATAACAAGGAAGGCGAGGGTTAACCATTGTCACGATTTTATTTTATTTTACACTCATGTTTCATACATTTTTCAATACATTTGTGAGAAAACCGGTAAAATAAAAAAACGACCGTGACAGAAAAATAAAATACATGGGTACATACATAGCTATCAAGGTTTCAGCAACCAAAGTTCATTTTACGCGACTTTTGGCTCATTTTAGTATTGTCACTTTGTTTTTTCTTATACACATAACTATATTTTTTATTACACATATATCAACTATTCATAATTTTATTTGTTTTCACAATTAAAACATCTCAATTCAGTTTGACGAAAATTGCGCCACAATTTAGCTAGCACACGTACGCATGCGTAAGTTTTTTTTATGTTTTCATAAATAGATTACAATAAGGCTTGGGATAATATTATAAGCATTAGAACCTCCTTATAAAAGATGACCTATTCCTTGGTGTAACTTATGCGCTTCATTAATATTTATTGTCTTTTCTTTACAAAGATATAACCCAAAGAGAATCATGTACTAAACTCACGGAGAAACAACCTATCTCTTTTAAAATTCTCCTATCAAAAGTCTTAAAGAAGATTCTGTATTTTTGGTTAGTATATTTTTATTTGCTAGAAATGTCTTGTTCCTTCGACCTAGAAATTAAAAAAAGTGGTAAAGTAAAATCACGTGTGCGGTAAAATCCATTTTGCGCACACTTGACTGGCATATAAACGACCACTTTACGAGCAACTGTATTGAAATATTTATTTATGATACAAGGGAGGTAAGTAACAAACGAGTGACATTTGTGAGCCCGAGCCGCAGGCGAGGGTTTACCATCGTCAGTAGTTTGTCATTTCCTTTTACACCGATGTATTATACAACATTTTTCAATACAGCTGTGAGAAAATAGGTAAAATAAAAAACGACCGTTACAGAAAAAAAATAAGTACATGGGTATACATACCTATCAAGGTTTTGCAAACAAAGTTCATTTTACGCGACTTGTGGCTCATTTTAAGTGTCCGGGGAGTAATCTCACTTTGTCTTTTCCTATATATACACTTAAGTACCTATATTTTCTAATACACATATATTAATTATTTATTATTTTATTCGTATTCATAACTAAAACAACTCAATTCAGCTTTACGTAAATTGCGCCATATTTAATTTAGATAGGCACACGTACGCATGCGGAAGTTTTATTTTAAATCCCTACTAATATTATAAATGTGAAAGTAACTCTGTCTGTCTGTTACGCTTTCCCGCAAAAACTACTGAACGGATTTGGCTGAAATTTGGTAGGTAGACAGATTAGGACCTGGCTTAAGACAGAGGCTACTTTTTACCACGCTCGCCTGCGCACCCTCGAAAAGTCATAGAAACGTGGTCCACGCGGGTGAAGCCGCGGGAAACAGCTAGTATTACCATAAATAGATTACAATAAACTTGGGATAAAATTATTGTAAGCATTAAAACCTCGTTTGAAAAAATGACCCTTTCCTTGGCCATACATACCTATCAAGGTTTTGCAAACAAAGTTCATTTTACGCGACTTGTGGCTCATTTTAAGTGTCCGGGGAGTAATCTCACTTTGTCTTTTCCTATACATACACTTAAGTACCTATATTTTCTAATACACATATATTAATTATTCATTATTTTATTCGTATTCACAACTAAAACAACTCAATTCAGCTTTACAAAAATTGCGCCATATTAAATTTAGATAGGCACACGTACGCATGCGGAAGTTTTTTTAAATATTACCATAAATAGATTACAATAAGCTTGGGATAAAATTATTGTAAGCATTAAAACCTCGTTTGAAAAAATGACCCTTTCCTTGGTGTAACCTATGCGCTTCATTCATTCACAAAGATATAATCCAAAGAGAATCTAATCAGCTAGCGTTATGTACTAACCTCACGGAGGAACAACCTATCTTTTTTAAAATTCTCCTTCAATAGTATTAATTAAAGAAGATTCTGTATCTTTGGTTATTAAATTTTTTTATTTGCTAGAAATGTCTTGTTTCTCATAGCTACAAATAAAAAAAATGGCAAAGCAAAAGCACCTGTGCGGTAAAATAAATTTTGCGCACTGCTAAGCAGCATATAAAATACCACTTTTCGAGAAACTGTGTTGAAAAATAATTTACAATGTTTTTTCGTACTTTTTGGACTGCTCGTTTGTCGTAACCGCCACTAGGGTTTTCAAATACCCGAGAATTTTGGATATCCGGGTCTCGGGTACATTTTTAAAAATACCCGGGTATACCCGGGTACCCGGGTATTCTTGTATTTTTGTGAAACTAAAAAAAAAACTACAAAGATATCAAAAAATCAACTTTTACTACGATAATTACCACTCAGATAATATAACCAGCCAACCAGGTACAAAAATAGTGCTAATTACTTAAGAGCTGTTAAATTAACGTATTAAATTAACAAATTCTTCATCAGTCACACTTTTTTTAGTAATGAATACAAACAATTATACATAGTTATAAATATTTATCAAGTTATATTAGTATATAATCTTATCCGTATATTAAGTATTTATTTATCCAATTAAAACAAACGTACCACACTCTGGTAAAACTAAATAGATAATTAAACATTTTTCCTCTGCAATGTCAAATAAAAACAAACGAACCAAACTCTGTTTATCAAATAAAAACAAACTTACCACACTCTGGTTAAACTAAATAGATAATTAAACATTTTTCCCCTGCAATGTCAAATAAAAACAAACGAACCAATCTCTGGTACATGAAACTTTTTCCAGTAAAACAATAATCACTCTTTAGTCACTCTATAAATTACTTTATCAGTCTTTCTTAGCTTGTAAAAAGCGAGCTTTCAAAAATACAATTGCATGTAGAAATTTATCTGAAAGTCTGTTTCTGATTTTTGTCACAAAATTGCTTTACATTTTTCTGCAGGCGTTTTGTCTACCAACACGCATATATCAAAATTACCCGAGAACTGGGTACGTCCGTTGTTTGTACCCGGATACCCGAAGTATCAAATTCCCGGGTATACCCGGGTCCGGGTACCCGGGTAAAACCCTAACCGCCACGTCACGGTACGCACTTATATGTACCTGGAAATTGTTGTACTGTGCTCTAAATAAAAGTTTTTCTATTCTATTCTATATGAAGTACCTGATATGGCTTAACCAATCTAAAACAAGATTTTACGCTTGACATTGAGCGTCTCTTAGGCACAGCTGGTGGCCTGCAATGTTAGTTCTAAGTAAAGTTTACCCATGTTGCAAAAAATAGAGCGTTTAGGTAATGGTTACGTCTTCATTTTCATGTTACCGCTAATTGCACATATCCAGAGAAAAAAAATAAAATGCAAAAAAAACACTAAATATGGAATAAATATCTAAATACTCATTGTAGAACTGCCCATTGACACTTGAAAAATATGTTATTAGGCCTACAATACTATGCTATTAAGTTTACAACTGCTGGTATACAATACCATTAGGAGTATTAAAGGTTTTCCTATTTTTAAACTCGATTTTCCAGGATTTTGGAAAACGCTGTCAAAAATCCACCAATATTTGTCTCACGGGAGTTCTTCTCGTGGATTATAAATGAAAAGTTCTATCAGATTTTGGAATAAAAACGATAGTGTCTATTTTTCGGCTTCTAAAATCTACTGTGCGCTGGCAAAATCTAGTAACGAAATTCGCTCGCGTGGGCATCGTTTTTATGACTGTCTTTGAGGGTGAGTGGCGCGCGAGCCACGAGCGGCTCCCGAGCATAGATTTAGCCTATGTTACTCAGAAATAATGTAGCTCTCTACTGGTGAAAAAATTTTCAAAATCGGTGCAGTAGTTCCAGAGATTACTTCTTACAAACTCACAAACTAGATGAGTTTCACAGAAATATTTTAGGCCTCCTATCTATATTTCTCACAAAGGTATTTGTAACGGCCACGTCACGGTGTTATGAACGTGGTTCCAATCGAAATTTGTACTGACGCGAATCAATCTGCTAATTTAAGGTAGGTATTAACCTTAAACTATAAACAGTTCACAGTAAAAGCTATCACACACGGGCGCTTTACTATAATATTTTATCTGCGAGTATCTTAAGATAAAAACTTATAGTATAGCAAGGTATCACACATACCTATAATATATGAAAACCCAACATTCTGTTAAGTAAGAATCTTTGAATGAGCTATACCTAAAACGCTTTATACAGGGTGATTAAGAAAATGAGTTCGCGTATGTTGCTATTGGACTTACTAGCCAGTTTGTCAGAGAACAAAACCTACTTTGACGATGCCGAAGTTGGAAGCGGGCTTACCAAGATTCCCTAACGCAATCCTCCGCAGATCCCCCATCTAGCTAGCTTATCTTCAAGCCGGAACACATCAATGCTGTTAACCTCCTCCGTGGCGTAATGGTTAGTCCATTCGTTTCACACCAGGAGGCCGCGGGTTCGATTCCCGGCGGGGTCAACTTTGTAAGTCTCGGTTTGGTTGGTGGTAGGGCATTTTCATAGCCCGCCTGGCTAGCTACCACCATCTTATCTAAGTCTTGCTTATATAAGATTTAATTTATATAAGATGGTGGTAGTTAGCCAGGCGGGCTATAAACATGCCCTGCGACCAACCAAACCGAGTCTTATAAAGTTGCCCTCGCCGGGAATCGAACCCGCCACCTCCTGGTGCTAAGCGAATGGACTAACTATTACGCCACGCAGGCGGTTAAAAACTCTTTTAATCATGCTGTATTTATCTTGCGATTAATATCTGTGAGCTTTGCGATAAAGCGGGAGCGCGCGGTATCGCTCGATATCTGCAGATAGACGAAGATGAAATATATATTATCTGCCCCGTGTGTGTATTCTCATTGATTTCTATGAAGAGCGATATTGTAAGATATCTGTTGCGTTAACTCTTTGCGTCACGGATTTTTATTTTCAGTGTTAATGACATAATTTGGTTTATATTATTTAACATCTAAACTTAAAAAAAATAATTAAAAAAAACTGTACCCAGAAATACATATTAATTTAACTTTTTTGGACTTTTTCAAATTAACAATTTCCTTCTTTAAGTGCCTTTTAAAATAAAACGTTAAACAAACTGTAGATTTTAGTAGGTTAGCGCTGCTAACCACCTATTAGACTGAAAGAGTTAAAGATATCTTATAGTATAGCTCCCGTGTGTGACAACCTTCGATGTGACATGAGCTTTGCGATAAAGCGGGAGCGCGCGGTATCGCTCGATATCTGCAGATAGACGAAGATGAAATATATATTATCTGCCCCGTGTGTGTATTCTCATTGATTTCTATGAAGAGCGATATTGTAAGATATCTGTTGCGTTAACTCTGCGTCACGGATTTTTATTTTCAGTGTTAATGACATAATTTGGTTTATATTATTTAACATCTAAACTTAAAAAAAATAATTAAAAAAAACTGTACCCAGAAATACATATTAATTTAACTTTTTTGGACTTTTTCAAATAACAATTTCCTTCTTTAAGTGCCTTTTAAAATAAAACGTTAAACAAACTGTAGATTTTAGTAGGTTAGCGCTGCTAACCACCTATTAGACTGAAAGAGTTAAAGATATCTTATAGTATAGCTCCCGTGTGTGACAACCTTCGATGTGACATAAGCGAAGCGATGTGTGATGGTCAGACCTTGTTTGCATTACCTTTGCATGCCTCAAGGGTACGTCATCGTCAGTATGTTTTGTTGTTCATAGTTTCATTCTTGTAGTTTTTAAGGGGACTGCGCCTGGTAACGGAGCCCTATAAATAAATCATCATTATCATATCAGCTCATATACGTCCCCACCGAGGAGCTCGAGCCTACCCTGAATTAGGGCGATCGGGCCTTAGTCGACCACGCGGGCCCAGTGCGGGTTGGTCGACTTCACACACAACCTTCGAGTTTCTTCGCAGGTGTGTGCAGGTTTCCTCACGATGTTTTCCTTTTTTACGTAATGGACAAGGAAATACACATTGTAGGATTTCGAGTTTTGCTATATTGTTTTTAGATGCAATCCTTGGAAACGTTTTCATTAAGGGGAAGCTATTTTATAGTAATGTAGAATTGAATCTATATAGATTTTCATTTACTCATTTGGGTCAGTAGTATTTAACATTTGATTATTAAATCTTTTATCTTTAAAAATTAAGTTATGGAAGTAGTCACAATTTTGTTTATTCTATTTTCGAGTAAAATATGTCTGTCGTATATTTTGTTTCTTACTTTCTATTTTTACTTTACACATAATGACATTATGTTCAGATATTTTCCAGTCAAGTACACTACCTTCGATTTCATTATGTTTAAAATTAACTATAAAATTATCAATGCAGGACCTACTTTTTTCTGTTACTCTAGTTGGTTTCTTAATAATACATTTACTATTAGGGCATTTTCACTTTCGGTTGCAAAGACAAAAATCTAGCTGTCCCATGACTTTGAACAACTGTTGTTGTAAAACTATTAAACCTGTGCACTAATTATCAGATATTTCAGATAATTTGTATAATTTTCTAACTGTTCAGTAACAATTAATCGTTTCTGATCTTAAAATCAATTAATAAATGCAGTTTTTCGTGTTAAAGATTGGCTTTTTTTTAATGTCCCAACCATATTTTTAAAGTTTCAGCGCGAGTTTCAAAATATTTTCGATTTTATAGGCTAAGTTGGTAGCATTTTTTTGGAAGATTATAAGCTTAAAAATTCAATTCTGAACCTTAAACATCATAAAATAGGCTATAAAATAGAATAAATTACTTAAATACGTTGTCCCACGAAATAGCATGAAGTGGAATTCCTTAATAACGTCACGGGCTATTTTTGCAACTTCTTCTATGATTTCTACCAAAACATTGTTGTTTTATAATAATGGCAACATTTATATGATCTAGTCAAGCCGCCATTATGTTCTAGCGCGTTCAGTGTCAAAAATATGTGGTGAAGAGTGCTTGTGTTTCGTCGGGGTCAAAATCTACATTCCACGCATTTACGCAGTTCTTCAAAGTAAGTAGTGCTTAATGCATGTAATACAATATTTTATTACGATGTTGCACTATACAGCATGCAAAACTGTGCAGGCTGACTGTCTATTTGCATGATTTATATATTTAAATCATTTTTCAAAATAATGTGGACTAGTTCGTCACATCCACAACGTCACGTCACTTATATGCGGATAACAAAAAGTGACGTATTGGAATTGTAAGGCATAGTTCACATACATGGATTTCGTATTAAATTAATAATTTGATTAATTATATGACACATAAATTATGTTCTGGACAGGGACATAAATATTGAGGGATTTCTTAGTGATCTCAATGTAAACACACAGTATATTAATTCTTCATAATAGTATAGTGAAACATATCCCTGGAATGTGTTACTTTTTGACATTGCTGACATGAGACTGTTTTAGAATCGAGTCTTATTGCCCGACTGCCTCAGAAGGAGGGTTATGTTTTTCGAGAGTATGTATTTATGTATGTATGAATATATGTGTGTGTGTGTGTGTGTGTTTGTTTGTGTGTTTGTGTGTGTGTATGTATGTGTATTTGTGTGTATGTGTGTATGTATGTATGTATGTGGACTATAAATTCTTTTTCACGGGCTACAGCCTAAAGGACTTGTTGGATCTTAACATGTGGGGTATCGTTAGATTCGTCTCAGCAGCGCGAGTGACACAGGCTGTACCAAAATTTCAAAAATCCAAAATAGCGGATTAAAAACGCAAAAAAACACAACTTTGACATAAAAAAGCAGTCGGGTTTTTTTCTTTTTAATGAATTCAGCTTGTTTGATTTTCTTGTTTACGTATACATAATATATATTTTTGTTTTAGGACACTATGGCTCTCACGCTAGTTTAGTTACACATTAGTTTCCCACAAAGAAGCATTAAATTATTGAGAATTTATCATGTTAGTCGTCATCTCATTATCATTATATATCATATTTTAAGACTGTTAGTGAGACTCCGATACCTATACATTTTGACCACTATGTAGAATGTGCCTTACCTTTCCACTAACGTAACATAAGATTCTATTAACGTCACTGTCCCAATATTTTAGGGAGTGAAAATTTAACGTGATTGCTTGAGTATTCCAGGTACTTTAAATGTTTCTATTCTATCTGGATTTGCTTTTAATTCTTTATATTTAAAAATTGTAATTGCTTGTGTAAAGTTTGCCGTATAAATAGCGTACAGAAAAACAAGAAGTGGTTTGAATCGAAAAGTGACGTTATGGAACAATTGCACGTAATATTTTCGTACTTAAAATGGTTTTCTTTCATTTGATTATTATTTTAAAATAATGTTTAAGTTTGCATTCTTTTATAATAAATTCTTTGCCTACTTTAAACTCGCCTTATCAATTTACAGCCTAAAACATTTCGTGACGTAACGGAGCAGTGGGTTTCATACTTTCCACAAAAAAAACAGTTTTGTTCAATACTTTAAAATATTTATGCCGACATATATATATATTATGAATCCTACATATATCTTCTACGTTACTATCTATATTAAAGACATAATAAACGATTTTTTATTTCGTCACTTCCATATACGTCACGCTGCAACCGAAAGTGAAAATGCCCATTATAATTCTTAAGTATTCCCTTAAAACTGCTACATTAAAAAGTTTTAAGGGAATACTTAAGAATTATAATAGTAAATGTATTATTAAGAAACCAACTAGAGTAACCAAAACTTTTTACTCTAGCAGTTTTATCAAGCATATTTATATTAAAGTCTCCGGTAATGATAAATCGTTTAACTTCTCTAGTAACTCTATGCATTAGTGTAGCAATGGTATTTTCAAAAGTTTTTAAGTTATATTCTGCTCTATAAACGCATGCAATAACAATTTTACTACATTTTAACTCAATAGCCACAAGTTCACAATCTAATTCCACTGACAGTTTATTTAAATCCTTTCTAATGCGATATTTTTCTCCCGTTTTGACAAATATTGCAACGCCGCCATGTTCATTGTTTTCTCGGTTTTTATAGGTGGCAAGATCATAGTTCTCAATTTTCATGGTGTTCACTTGTTCGTCCTTGGCCCAAGTTTCAGTGACACAAAGAATGTCACTGTCTGTCTCGTTTACTAGGAGTTTCAATTCCTGATATTTATTATTTATGCTTCTAACATTCGACTGTACTATAACTAGCTTTTCTTTTGTATTTCCCGATGTTTCTGAAAATTTTCAAGGCTATTATCTGTTTCTGGTTTTATGTATCGCAATCTACTAGTGGCTTGAAAGTTGTCTAAGATATATGCCATGTTACGTATCGCAGTTTTTTTCAGCTGGATCCTTTTTTCTCTTGTTTTATAAATTATGTTGTACGTATTTCTATTGTCTAAAATTTTGTCTCTTCATGTAGGTACACGTCCTCTGCCATTCTTTTGTCACTCTCTTTCCAAGGTCTGCTGTAAGAAATTTCTTGTAGAAATTCATTCATATCAGCTCATATACGTTCCCACAGAAGGGCTCGAGCCTACCCTAAAATAGGGTGATCGGGCCTTAGTCGACCACGCGGGTTGGTCGATTTCTCACACACCTGCGAGTTTCTTCGCAGGCGTGTGCAGGTTTCCTCACGATGTTTTCCTTCACCGTAAGAGCGTCGGATAAACGTACATATGAAATCTAAATTCGAAATCACATTGATACATGGCAGGTTTGTACCACGACCTCCCGGACAGGAGGCGGCGCCCCTAGCCATTACGCCACCGAGGTTCTACATCGTAGATCTATGTTATTTTTTGTAGAAATAAGCTGGTTCTATTCTAATTTTTTCTTGTTTAATATGCGTTTGTTCCTTTTTCTGTATTCAATCAATTGTGAAATAAATAAAGTATCAAGGGCGGTTAGAATAATTAAAGTTCTGTTATTTTTAGACTAAGTATTGATCACTTGACTCCGTCTGTTTGTATTTGGAACAACATAATTATGATTTTAAATAAGCAGTTAATGAAATATTTGGTCACCGGCATAACGACACGGTGCGGCCGATAAGCCGGTTTACATAATTACCGGTTCGGATTAGCGGTTAGCGTCCTGACCGCGAAATTGGAGGTCACGCGTTTGATTCTTTACCTACCTAGCGTTTTTGACCGAAGATCACGACATTTTTACTAGAAACAAAATAGGAGTAGTTATGTACTATTTCGACTGTTTTAGGGTTCCGTGTCGGGTAACGGTACCCTATTACTAGGCTTACGCTCTGTTCGTCTGTTCGTCAGTACAAATTTTTAAAGGCTTTTTAATAGGTTTCACAGAATATCTGCTATTATGAGGACTTTACTAACAAACAAAAAAAATTAAAGGAAGTGAACATTTAAGAGGGTCCCCATACAAGAAAAGTGTTTTTAAGGTTCCGTACCTCAAAAGGTAAACCGGGATCACTCGCGTCCGTCCGTCCGTCCGTCTGTCACAGTCAATTTGCTTCGAAACAACTGGATTGAGTTGAAATTTGGTATACATTATGTAAACTGAATTAATTTTGAACATGGGGATAAATTACAAAAAAATTGCAAACTATATCATGAGAACATATCAAATGAAAGGGTATATGAGAATCTTAAATATATTTTAAGAAAATAGGCGAAAGTGACTATTCCCCTTATCAAAAATACTGGGCCTAAAATCTTGAAAAAAAAGCACAGTATATGAGGTTAAATGCATAGATTACAGGAAAACCTATGAGAAAATCTAGTCATTCCATTCCCACAGCAAAAATGAAATTTCTTAGTCCAGAATAAGTAGACCCCTATTTACATAAAGCAAAGTATGTACTGAGAGGTCTTGTCCTGTTGGTGCTTAAAGTTTTGGCGCGGGACCTGTTTGTGTAACCCCGAGTCGTACTTGGCCGTTTTTCTAAAAAGTTTTTGGTTTTTGCTAGAGTTACATAGTATTTTGATATATCGTAAAAACGGTAATACTTACTTACAAGCGTGAAACTTTGCGTAGTTGTAGTGCTAATCCTAAAGTCATAAATTAAATTATGAATTTAAGGTTGAACGTTAGTCGTGGCCCGAATTTTTTTTTTTAATTCTTTCGTTTGATTCCAAACTTGCATGTTTAGTTTTTAGGGTTCCGTACCCAAAAGGAAAAACGGGACCATAAGACTCCACCATCCGTCCGTCTGTCTTTCTGTCTGTCCGTCTGTTACCAGGCTGTATTGCATGAACCGTGATAGCTAGACAGTTGAAATTTTCACAGATGATATAACAACAAATACTAAAACTTAGAAAAGGTGAAAATCTCCATGCAAAAAACGTTTTTTTTTAAACGTGAAGAAACTAGCGCCATCTATTGTGATGGTACGGGAACCCTTTGTGCTCGGTTCTGACTCGCACTTTACAGGGCTTTTTCCAACAAGTTTAACGTGTTTCGCGACTTATCTTACATTATTTTCTACTAATTTCAATGAATTTATCAAATGTAAGTTTCTTATTTTGTATTTTTTGTATATATAATATAATGCTGCATAATTAAAAAATATCATTTTTTTTTAGGTTACCATAGAAACTTTTACTTTTGATGTTACCATAGAAAATAATAATATCCTTAAACAGGAATTCAGCCTAGATAAATTACATGATAGATTAGATATTTTACACTAGATGGCAGTCGTTGAGCCGTGTCATATGCCTTATCATCATATCAGCTCATATACGCGGGCCCAGGGGTTGGTCGACTTCACACACAACCTTCGAGTTTCTTCGCAGGCGTGTGCAGGTTTCCTCATGATGTTTTCCTTGACCGTAAGAGCGTCGGATTAACGTACATATGAAATCGAAATTCGAAAACACATTGGTACGTGGCAGGATTCGAACCACGACGTCCCGGACAGGAGGTAGCGGTCCTTGCCACTGCGCCACCGACGCTCCTTTGCTCCTGTCATATGCCTTATAGATGGCTTGAAAGGCTTCTAACAATAAGGTTCGCTATTAGAAAGAAAAAAAGAAAGAAAGAATAGGTAATATGTAAAATCTATAATCATGAAGTTTGGAAGTCATCATTTTCGAAAAACATCATCATCGTCATTATATCAGCCGAAAATAGTCTACTGCTGGACAAAGGCCTCCCCCAAGGATTTCCACGACGACCGGTCCTGCGCTACCCGCATCCAAAACTTATAAAAAATAAAAATAAATTCGTAAACCTTTGTCCTTAATTTTCCCACATTAATAAACATACGAGTATCTCTATAGCTTTCTGAATAGTTAAATTTCTTTATAATTTTATAATTGGTTTAAATTCTATCGACCATAAAAAATGGGCTTTAGGAAAAAGTAATAATTTATGAGAAGCCAATACCAAGCCAGATCGTTTGAATTCATTAAATTTTGATTTATTGTAATTATTTGTATAGCATTTCTTTTACTTTCCAGCAATTTCTAAGGCGAGGTTCTGAGTCTGTTTAATTTGATGATAATAACGGTCAACTTCGACCAGTGTGTGTTGCCAGTGAATTAAGGGGGCATTTTTTTTCTTGTACGATGGTACGGAACCCTACTTGTACGAGTCCAAATCGCACTTGGCCGGTTTTTTGTACTTATGTCTGTTACGCGATTTATTCGACAATCGGGACTGATTCAAATGTTTTGAATCGATAGTCTCCTATAAATTATATCAAAATCGGTTTAGTACTTTTATTAGCAAATTAACAATTACAAAGTTTTAAGACCAAGGTCTGTAACCAGTGTGTGTTGCCAGTGATGAAATTCGGAACTGAGTCAGCCAAAGGGCAATGGAGCGTGCTATGCTCGGAGTTTCTCTGCTTTAATCGAATCAGAAACGAGGAGATCCGTAGGAGAACCATAGTTACCGACATAGCTCTCAGAATTGCTAAACTTAAGTGGCAGTGGGCGGGGCACATAGCTCGAAGAACAGATGGCCGTTCGGGCACTAAAGTTCCCGAGTGGCGACCGCGCACCGGAAAACGTAGCATAGGCAGGCCTCCTACTCGGTGGACCGATGACGGTAGTGAAGGTCGCGGGAAGCCGCTGGATGCGGGCATCGCAGAACCGGTCGTCGTGGAAATTCTTGGGAGAGGCCTATAATATGTCCAGCAGTGGACGGCCTTGGGCTGATATGATGAACGGTCAACAACAAATGATGCATGCTCGTAATTATATTTTGTTACATTATGGTTTTTCCAAATATTTTCTTGACATTCGAGTTTTTTTGTTGTTTGAAAATAATTTTGACTAGTACTTCTTTTACGTCTAAAATCCTCCATAATACATTAATTATTACACATAATTAATGTTAGGACGGATAATGCAAAAAAACTTCGAGCCAAAATAATGTATTAGAAGTTACTAAGAGGATTTTGTTCTGAATTGATGTTTCTTGTTTATTTTCAAACGACTTCCAAAAAGGAGGAGGTTGTCAATTCGACTGTATGTTTTTTTTAAATATGTGTGTTACCTCAGAACTTTTGACTGGGTGAACCGATTTTGATGATTCGTTTTTTATTTGAAAGCTAGTGTTTCCCGTGTGGTCTCATATCAATTTAATCAAAATCGGTCTTTTACTTTATTAGAAAATTAACAAAAATCAAAAATAATAATGCAAAAATGTACTAAGTTGTTGCGATGGAAGTCGGTTTTTTAACGTGTTTAGCGTTTTTTATATGTATTTAACAGTTTATTGTGATATAAAATTACATAGTTTGCAAAGTGAGAGAGGACACACAAAGGGTACAACTTATTTCTTAAAAGACATTTCTTCAAGCAGACACGGGAAAGAATCAAAGTATATGTATAAGAATATTGTTTTGTGTGAAATTGTAGAAAATACGTGTAAGTACACTATACTTAACAAATTTAAACACACTATATTTAAATTAAGTGCAGATAAATTGCTGGGAAATGACATAATGTACTAATTAGCATATCCTGACATAGTTCCCGAGGGATCTGGGAAAACTCATTTCAACGCTCGCGCACGTCGGCGTCGCAAACTTAGCAACAGATTGTAGTGATTTTTCGTATAGAATTGGTTGAGGGGGTGGAAAGTGATATAAATTGCTAATCAGAACAGCCCGATCTGGGATAGGTATCTGGATAAAACTCATGTCCACCATCGCGGGCCTTGCGGCTCGTGCACCACTCACCCTCAAAGACAGTCATAAAAACGATGTCAACGCGGGCGAAGCTAGTAATATATAAAGTCAGTGACAAATCAAACGCGGTCATAGGTCCCAAACTAGCAATTTCCTGTTGTACTATGGTGTTCGTCCCACGAGTGTTTGCCTTGGGTGGAAATCGAACCTACGACCAGAGCGGCCGAGCATGTGGAGCGCTGACCACTGGACCATCGAGTCAGTCAAAATAAGGCCAAAATATCTGTTTACAATCATCCAAGCAACTGTTCATCATTTGCTTATGTGCTTTGGGAAGAAGCTGTGTTGGCTGGACTAGCCAACCACACTTGCACGTATAAAGAGTCTAACTTAGGAAACAGGAGCCCACTTCCAATATCAATATAGTGTGTGCCACTAAAGATGAGATTTAAAACACCACGTAAACTTTAGAAATACAAAGTAGGAAGATGGATTACGACGTGTACAAAAGAAGTAAAGGATTATGCATAACTATATATCATGGAAAGCTATTTCCTACTTTGTCTTTAAAATGTTTTACGTGGTGTTTCAAGTCTCATCTTTAGTGCCACGCATTTTACCTATTTACCATTTATTTTGTTTATACTTCTAGTCATTTTGTTAATCATCATACGGAATCAGTCGTGTTAGTATACACAAACACGTAACATGTACAGTACACTTGACATTGATTCACATAGATAAGACGAAGCCTTGACAACTCGCCGGCTTCCTCCAAACGTGAAGGAAACCAGCTGAGTTGGGGTTTTAGACTCGAAAGCAACATGCAGTACTTTTTACAAGCTTGCCGTGTTAGTTTGGAAAAAATCTTGGAAGCTAAATTAGAACCACTTCCCGGTTTCCGATTGAGCTAAAATTTTGCATACACGTTAAGTTTGGAGAACAATGCATGGTTATCTAAGTGACTTCATAAGTGAAAGGAAGGGTTTACTGAGAAAAATACGAAATAGGTAATTAAAATTACTATTTACCTAAAAATGTCTAGGTTTTTGGAAAATTATTTGGTCTGTTTATTTTATGTATTTGCGGAATTATTATTTGCTAACATCAACATAGAAAAAATCACGGTGGGTATTTTACAAAATAATCTTTTTTTTTAAATTTACAATTGGTACAATTCGCGGCGTATATGTCGCAGGATAATTTGATAATCCGTCGTTTCGCGAAAATCCTAGGAAAATTGGATACTATGGAGTAGAAAACTCCTAATAAAACCAAGTCGGACGGAGCCCCGCTATGCGGGGCTTCTTTTTACGGTAGAAAAAGACATGCTAACATAACCTAACCTATTTAACGAAGCGGGGCTCCGTCCGACTTAGTTTTATTAGGAGTTTTCTACTCCATAGTATCCAATTTTCCTAGGATTTTCGCGAAACGACGGATTATCAAATTATCCTGCGACATATATAAGTTTAACACGCGTATATGAGTTCTCTAGTAGAGCCAGATCCTACTTGACCTCCGATTTGTGCAGCGCATCATCGCCCACGGAGCCTGTCCCAAGTCTAAAGTATTTCGTTTTAAATGCTTTAGACTGTACCACATTTATAACAAAAAAAGTAAGTGTGTGGTTTTATGAAACTACGGTAAAAGTGAAACTTTACAGAGGACGAAACGATCATGGCTGATCTCGCTACGGTACAGAGGACGAAACGATCATACCGTCAGACGAAAGCGACCATCACGAGACATGCAACACACAGACGAAAAAATAACTAACAACAAATAACTCTACCTATATGCCCTCACTAGAAACTGTATATTATCTTGGTAAAAAAATTTGGCTTGGCCGTTTAAAGTTAGTGGAACTATTACGTGGCATTACATTTAAGTCCCTAATCATTAATCGATATCCATGCGGGGGAAGCCGCGGGCAAAAACTAGTAGGATATATTTAAAGCAGTTGGGTCACAGACTTAAGGCGCAATGGTACTTAAACATCTGTCTTTGTCTTTTTCTTTAAGTGTAAAGAGGGAAGAAAATAACCACACTTTTGCACTTTTTCGATGTTTTCGTTTTTGTTTTCATTATATTAATCTTTAAAAAAATCCATTCGATGTTTTCCCTTCAGTCACCTATGAAATTTATTTCAGTAAATAAATCATATTATCAAATTACTTATTTTAAGTATAAAACCGAAAATAGACGATAAAATGGCTCGAAAAGAGGCACATTTGCGAAATTATTCTATCGAGCCAACTTTATTAAATCGTGTTTCCAGTCGATATAGTCCCTCGTAACTATTCTCAATAATACCAGTATGTTTTTCTAGAATTTAAATTTACTGTTAACTACTTCAAAAATGAATTCTAAGAACCTGTTTAAGTGGATTTTTAGGTACAACTGGGCCTTAATAAGTCTGTGAGTTGGGTTTACTTTTTAATCTCTTATCTGCGTTAGTAAATCAATGCGCTAACCGTCAGCACGCATGTGGCACGGACGCACGTTCATTATCAGGACGGTATTGTTGTTCGTAGACGAGTTCGGCAGTTAGTGGCATTTGTCTCGACGTTGCGGCCTCGACACGCCCCCCGCCCCGATCGCGTCTGAGCCAGCACAAGTATAAATTATTAGGACTTGGGGGGCAACGGGATGGTCCAAATTAATTAAATAAAATTTATTTTCTCCACTAATACTAATTTATAGGTAAATATCTTTTATTATGTATGTATGAATAAAAATGGTGAATGAAATTCGGTGAAGAAGGTCGTGGCAGTGGTGGAAAAAAGTCAATAAATAATAAAAAAAACAATAATAAAAAAAACAGCCAAGCGGGAGTCGGACCAGCACTACGAGGGTTCCGTACCACTGCATCTCTTCACACAACTACGAGTACATAGTATAATGACAATGATACCTATTCACATTATAAACAAAAGACACCAACGCGAGCGACAATAAAATGCTTTTTTTGTCATTCAGTTTGGACTACTTAGCGCGAGTACGAGTCACACTTGGCCGATTTTTATTATTTGTTGTTTTACTTCTGTACACATGCGTGTACTTTTACGATAAAGCTAAATAAAAAATCCCTTTGTGGACCTATAAAAAACACATTTTTTGTATGAAGATCCCCCTTATTTCTTCACTTGTTCTAATTTTTAGTATTTGTTTTTATAGCGGCGGCAACATATACGCGTTTATACATATTCTGTGAAAATTTCAACGTCTACCTTTTATGGTTCATGAAATACAGCCCGCTGACGGACGGACAGACAGACAGACAGACAGACAGCAGTGGCTTAGCAATAGGGCCCCATTAGTCACCCTTTTGGTGTACGGAACCCTAAAAACAAATTTAAAAAAACAACACAAACAAAATAATGACTTCGTCACAACGTTACGCTGTTGATGCCGGCTGCTGCACAAGACGGTGGTCTTCAAGCCTTGCGGCTTAAAAACTTCTGACAGTGACGTTTGCTAGCCCTACAACCTCCAGCGATCAGGACTTGGCCCCCGCGTGTGTATGGACACTCCCTGCCGCTCTCTAGATTGCGACCTCACGCCCACGTTACCCATGTTGATTTAGATTGGTTACAGTTTGGTTCTCGATCGTATGGGATTTCGCTGTGATTTTGTTTGCTCCGTCATTTGTTTTTAGAAATGTCATTTCACGACCGTTTGTATGCAACGTCTGTGGTGTGCTATGGGTTAACCTTCTCGAGTTTTGGAAGAGACCTGTTGTACCCCCAGCAGTGGGGACGTTGTGTTTTTTTTAACGTATCTATCTGCTACTAGCTTGTGGACATCGTTTTTATGACTGTCTTTGACAGCGAGTGGTGCGCGTAGATTTGAGCTTTCTCCAGATCCCTCAGGAACTACCAGGCTATTCTGATTAACAGTCTATGTCACTTCCGACCCTCTCAACTATTTCTATGCAAAACATTACGTCAATCCGTTGCTTCGTACGCTCTACGTGCATACCAAATTTCAGCAAGATTGGTTGCGGTCTTGAAGCGTGAAGAGGTAACAAAAAAAACACATTTTCACAGTTATAATATTAGTACGGATTAGTAAAGCGCTCTGCTGGATAATTAAATCATCATATCAGCTCATATATGTACGTCCTCACCGAGGGGCTCGAGCCTACCCGGAATAACGCGATCGGGCCTTAGTCGATCACGCGGGCCCAGTACGGGTTGGTCGACTTCACATACAGCCTTTGAGTTTCTTCGCAGACGTGTGCAGGTTTCTTCACGATATTTTCCTTCACCGTAAGATCTCCCGATAGACCTACGTTGAAATCAAAATTCGAAAACACATTGGTATACGTGGCAGGATTCGAACTATGACCTCTTGGACAGGAGGTAGCGGCCCTAACCGTTACGACACCGATGCTTTCTAGAGAGCGGAGAATAAAATGCTGTTGTGAAATTGATGTAAAGTACTTAATTTCTTATCATCATCATCATATCAGCCGACAAAGGCCTCCCCCAAGGATTTCCACGACGACCGGTCCTGCGCTGCCCGCATCCATCGGCATCCCGCGATCTTCACCAGGTCGTAGGTCCACTGCGTGGGAGGCCTGCCTACGCTACGTTTTCCGGTGCGCGGTCGCCACTCGAGAACTTTACTGCCCCATCGTCCATCTGTTCTACGAGCTATGTGCCCTGCCACAGATTACTAATAAGTTACTACGTAACAGATACTTCACTCAGTAGTAAATTTCCAATACCTACTGCTATAATAGCCTACTCCATCGCGTCAGCTTGCTTCACACCACGCGATCCCACAGCAATCGCAGGGCTGCCTCTTCGATAAAATTAAATTAACATAACTTTTTGTGTCTATGTTATTGAGAACTGTGAATATGTTTTGACTTATAGGTGGTAGTTTAAAATTGTATCATTTATCTATCTATCTATCTATATATCTAATATATAAAAATGAATCGCAAAATGTGTTGGTAAGCGCATAACTCGAGAACGGCTGGACCGATTTGGCTAATTCTTTTTTTGTCGAGTTCGTTATTGTCAGGAGAAGGTTCTTATGTAGGGTAGGGTAGGGTAGGGTAGGGTAGGGTAGTTTAGTGTAGTGTAGGGTAGGGTAGTGTAGTGTAGTGTAGGGTAGGGTAGTGTAGGGTAGGGTAGGGTAGTGTAGGGTAGGGTAGTGTAGTGTAATGTAAGGCGGTACGTAGTTCGCCGGGACAGCTAGTATATATATATATAATTCTCGTGTCACAGTGTTAGTATAACCATACTTCTCCGAAACGGCTCGACCGATTTTTATGAAATTTTGTGTGCATATCGGGTAGGTCTGAGAATAGGTTCTTATCTATTTTTCATACCCCTACGCGGGCGAAGCCGCGGGCAACAGCTAGTAAAATATATATTTTTTTTAAAAAGGTGCTGATTGTGCAATACATCTAGATAACACATAATTTTAGAGGTCAGTGTGTAAGTAAAATGAAAAAAATCTTTAAGAGTTACATGTGTTTTATTTCGATATAATTTTTTATTAATTTCTTACCCTTTACAAATTCTCGGTTATAAATCGCATAAAACCGAATCACAAGCACAGATTACTAAATAGTTATGTCACAAGTGTTTGTGTGCGCTAACAGCACAACAAGTTGAGACAGGTCGCCGCGCCTGCGACTCACATATTATCACAATTTTATTTTAATAAAAATAGCTTTTTAAACGTTGTTAAAATAGTGTTTAAGATAAGTATGACGTTTCTATGTAACAAAAAAATGTAAATCTGTGTTTGAAAGGCAAGCTAATGCCACAGTGTAATAAAGAGTACTAGCTAATGCTTAGTACACCTAGTATTAAAAATAATTTTAAAAAGACAAAAAATAGTAATAGTTTATCACTTACCTTTCTTCATTGACAGGTAAATGGAAAAATGTTAGGTGTTTATCTCTTCTTTTGCTTGATTTGCACCCATCTACAGCACATAAGGTACCAGACGGCATCGTAGGTACGCGTACGAACGAACGAAACGATTTAAATTGAACTACGTGCGTGCGCTTCGTTTGTGAAAACCGCACTGAATTGGGTCCGCAAACGGCCCGAGAACGCTGGGCCGGGCGGTAGGTAATTATAGCGCGCAAGTACATGGAGTGACGGAGGCCTGGCCCTGCCCACTGCCACTTCAGTGTAGCGATTTTTTATTGTCTTGTTATGAAACTTTTCACTACAAGATTTTAGAACGCAGCAGTATGTTTGATTTCAAGCTAAAATTAGACCACCATCAATGTATCTTTACTCGCCTTGTAAAACCGCAGGTAGTTAGTTTTAAAATAGCGAAACTGGCGCATTTGTTCGTACATACGTCTAACAGCGGCGTAGCGAAAGGCGTGCATTAGTTGCGCACGTGAATTTCAACGAAAATCCTCAGAGTACAGAACTTACCAGAACCAACGTACGGCGGCGATAAGAGTGAAGCAACTTGTACTTGTACAGCATCGGTGGCTCAACCGGTAACGACACGGTCCTCCTAACCAGAGGTGCCGGATTCAAATCCGGAAGGCCAAAGTACTAATGAGTTTTTCGAAACTTACGTACATATACCTACTCACCGATTGCTTTAACGGTGAAGGAAAACATCGTGAGGAAACCTGAATACACCTGCGAAGAAACTCGAAGGTTGTGTGTGAAGTCGACCAACCCGCACTGGGCCCGCGTGGTCGACTAAGGCCCGACCGAACTAATTCAGGGTAGGCTCGAGCCCGTCGGTGGGGAGGTATATGAGCTGATATGATGATGATGAACTTGTTGAAACTTCTTTATTTTGGTGCAGTTTTGTCGTTTTGGCCCTTCTAAGTCCTGCATGCAGGTGGTTTATTTTTTGTGGGTAAACAAGCAGTAGTTCTTTCTTACTTACATTACTCAAAAAATGTAAAAATCCGATCGAAAATAGCAATTTAGAAATAAACTAAGCGCTGCCTTACTTAAGGGCTACCATGACTAGCATCGAAAATAAAAACCTTTCCTACTCAGAGGTGAAGCTATTATAAGGGAGTTAAAAACGTAATCATTTAGAAATAAACTAAGCGCTGCCTTACTTAAGGGCTACCATGACGTGCATCGAAAATAAAAACCTTTCCTACTCAGAGGTGAAGCTATTATAAGGGAGTTAAAAACGTAATCATTTAGAAATAAACTAAGCGCTGCTTTACTTAAAGGCTACCATGACTTGCATCGAAAATAAAAACCTTTCCTACTCAGAGGTGAAGCTAATAAAAGGGTGTTAAAAACGTAGTCATTTAGAAATAAACTAAGCGCTGCCTTACTTAAAGGCTACCATGACTTGCATCGAAAATAAACACCTTTACTCAGAGGTGAAGCTAATAAAAGGGTGTTAAAAACGTAGTCATTTAGAAATAAACTAAGCGCTGTCTTACTTAAAGGCTACCATGACTTGCATCGAAAATAAACACCTTTACTGTCAGAGGTGAAGCTAATAAAAGGGTGTTAAAAACGTAGTCATTTAGAAATAAACTAAGCGCTGCCTTACTTAAAGGCTACCATGACTTGCATCGAAAATAAACACCTTTACTCAGAGGTGAAGCTAATAAAAGGGTGTTAAAACGTAGTCATTTAGAAATAAAGCGCTGCCTTACTTAAAGGCTACCATGACCAGCATCGAAAATAAAAACCTTTCCTACTCAGAGGTGAAGCTAATAAAAGGGTGTTAAAACGTAGTCATTTAGAAATAAACTAAGCGCTGCCTTACTTAAAGGCTACCATGACTTGCATCGAAAATAAACACCTTTACTCAGAGGTGAAGCTAATAAAAGGGTGATAAAACGTAGTCATTTAGAAATAAAGCGCTGCCTTACTTAAAGGCTACCATGACCAGCATCGAAAATAAAAACCTTTCCTACTCAGAGGTGAAGCTAATAAAAGGGTGTTAAAACGTAGTCATTTAGAAATAAACTAAGCGCTGCCTTACTTAAAGGCTACCATGACCAGCATCGAAAATAAAAACCTTTCCTACTCAGAGGTGAAGCTAATAAAAGGGTGTTAAAACGTAGTCATTTAGAAATAAACTAAGCGCTGCCTTACTTAAAGGCTACCATGACCAGCATCGAAAATAAAAACCTTTCCTACTCAGAGGTGAAGCTAATAAAAGGGTGTTAAAACGTAGTCATTTAGAAATAAACTAAGCGCTGCCTTACTTAAAGGCTACCATGACTAGCATCGAAAATAAAAACCTTTCCTACTCAGAGGTGAAGCTAATAAAAGGGTGTTAAAACGTAGTCTTTTGGAAATAAACTAAGCGCTGTCTTACTTAAAAGCTGCCATGACTTGCATCGAAAATAAACACATATACTTTCAGATAAAAATAAAAGGTAGATTTAGTGTTAGCGCTTTGAAAACGGGGTATACAAACTCTGCCCCAATCACGACGGAGCAGAGTTATGCTTACAGTCTCACATTGGCAGACTTACCGTCAACATGCCGAAATGTGCTGCGACATGTCTCAAATGCACCTGTCTCAATTACAGTGAAAGATAGGACCTATCACGTGTCGAAACATTATTCGAGGTCACCACTTAAGGTAAAGATGCATACGTATAAAGGGCGTCCCACGGCTATGCCACATGGAGGGAAAGTAACTTGAATATTGTAGATGGAACATTTTACTGAAAGAAGACATTATTTTAATTTAAAAAACAATTTAAACTGCATTCATAGATTTTTTATTAGTTACATCGTTGAACCGGGAATCGAACCCGCTACACGAGAAAAAAAACGACCCTGTAGATTTATCATACCGATCGAAAGGTTTCATCATAAGGATTATTTTTTGCTAAATAACATAGTGTCAGAAATAAAAGGAAGACCATAAATTTTAACATTTTTAATTTCAAATTAATCAATTTAATTTATCAAATGCTTAAAATGATTAATTCGCTCCCTGTCGATTTTTGATCATGTTGTGGTCGATATTTAGAATAATACGTCTTAGTTTTGCTTGTAGCTCGGACACTTTCATACTGGTTCTTGTAAACAAAATTTTTTACATAACCCCATAAAAAAATCAAACGGGGTTAGATTTGGGGATCTCGGCGGCCATCTTATTTGTTAATTTGTTCCGATCCAGAAAAGAAAGTGTTCATTGAGATAGTCCCTTGTTCTGTGACTGTTATGAGCCGGAGCCCCATCTTGCTAAAAAGTAATGTTTCGTCGTTATGCAACCGGAGGATTATTTATCTCACTTCTTAAAATCGCAAGTATTTCTAAACCTTTCCGTATTTAGATGCCTTAAAACGAATAAAAGTTTGAAAATGGAACAATTTTTTGAGTTATTTCTTTATAATCAGCCAGCCGAAACAATCAAAAGAGTGCGACTTTGTATTCAACAGAATGGGACTCATTTTGAGCATTTGATAAATTAAATTGATTAATTTTGAAATTAAAATGTTAAAATTCATGGTCTCCCTTTTATTTCTGATACTATGTTATTTAGCAAAAAAAATCCTTCCGATGAAGCCTTTCGATCGGTATGATAAAGCTACAGGGTAATTATTTTTTCTCGTGTAGCCGGTTCGATTCCCGGTCCAACCATGTAATTATTTAAAAATCTATAAATACAGTTATTTTTTTTTAATTAAAATAATGTCTCCTTTTAGTACAATGTTCCATCTACAATATTCAAGGTACTTTCCCTCCATGTGGCATAGCAGTGGGACGCCCTTTATAACAGAACAAGCGTTACCCCACTTTTTGTTATGATTATGAAACTCAATATCTGCATTATTTTTAATCTGAGCCTATACATAACAAATATATATGTTCCAAATTTAATTTCTCCATCTTTCAGTTATTTCGGCTGTGCCTTGTCTTGAAATCACATTGGTAGTGTGGCAGGGTTCGAACCACGACCTTCTGGACAGATGTAGTCATATATGGAAAGTACATATTATATGGATTCGAAATTAACAAAAAAAAATCTGTTTCCAGGCATCCAACACGCGGTCGGGGGCCTCGCGTCGAAGCCAGAGCGCGATCTGCTCATGCAGGACTTCATGACAGTTGAAACGACAAATTTCCCGCACGAGGGATCAAACCACACGCCCGCGCATCACTACTCAGAGTTCAAGTTCAAGACTTACGCGCCGATAGCGTTCAGATACTTCCGAGATCTGTTCGGGATACAGCCCGACGACTTCCTGGTGAGTAGAGTAACCATAGCTAAAGTAGATAACATATTTTTTTTAATTCACAATTGGTAAACCCTTGACAACATCTCACCAGGTGGTAAGTGACGATGCTGCTGAAGATGGAAGCGGGCTTACCAAGATTCCCCAACGCAATGGGGATCTTCATGCCGGAACACACCAATGATATCAACATTGATATTTGGCGGCAAGACTTAGATAAGATGGTGGTGGCTAGCCAGGCGGGCTTAGAAAATGCCCTACCACCAACCAACCCGAGTTTTACAATTTGACCCCGCGGGGAATCGAACCCGCGACCTACTTTGTAAAGCCAGTGAACTTTGCCTCTGAACTACGGAGGCGGTTGAATAATACCAGAAATCTAGAAATATAGTCAGGGGGGGATCTCCTTACAATCGTCTATCAAACCTCCTTGTGGGGCGTTCTGGCCGCGCATTATTTAAAAGCTACGATTAAATCTAAAATGTTGTTTGGAATTCCGTCCAGAATTCTCTAGACGCATTCTTGGTTCAGACTTTGCTTAGAAAATATCTCAAAATTCCTCAGTTACTATTCAGTCAGCGTAAGCCAGAAGGCTCGCCAGAAAACTAGTTTATAACCGATTCAATAATATGCAAGGCGGCACAGTCTTAAGTCTTTAAGGTGACTCAAGCCGAGCAAGTTGATACGTATTAAAATAATATCGAAAGTAAGTCTGTTCATTTTAAGTTCAAATAAATGCGGGCTTCAACGCGGCTGTTACGTTGAAACCGAACGCCCAATTCTCGATTTTTACATGTTTTTATTACTTTTCTTCACTTTCAAATAAGTTTAAAAAATGTGTTCAATTAAAATAAGGTTTTAATGTCACCCATTTTTGAGTTGGTTTCATTCAACATTAACTACATATTTGTTTTCGAGAAATTTTGCAATTAATGTCAAAAACAGGGTCTACAGTATATTTTTTTTACATCAAAATTGGTAATGTTTTTAAAATTGTATTCAATAAAATATATTTTTTATTATTATAAGTATATTATATATTTTTTCCATAGTGATAGCTTTACATTTCAGTAATTTGAATTAAATATTGTAATTTGACCCATCTTTAGGCCTTAAAAGAAGTAACTAAATAAATAAAATATATCAAAAGTAAAGAAAAGTTTAATCAGTTTGTTTTAAAGCTACGCTGCCAATAGTTAGTGGTCCCAGAGTGACCGTAGCTGTGGTAGAAGATTCTAGAAATGTCACTAAAATCAGTGATTCCGATCGAGCGTTGACAGCGACCATCACCGCGGTCAATAAATGAGTAAATGCTGCTGTGCCATAATATTTATGGAGCCAGGCACATTCAGTGGCTGGGTCTGAACGTATACGAAGTCTGGTTTTATTGTAGTTCGAAAGACCTTTCTGTTGTAATATTTGGCGTTAGTCTTACAAACCAGATCGGTCACTGAGTTTTTACAGCGTTTGGAATAATTTTGAAATACATATCGATCTTGGTGGCCCTAAAAATAAAATACGATTCGAGATGAAAAATTTTAAAATTTTCCTGTGCAAAAAATACGTCAGTGAATGTTTCCTAAATGTTCGCTAAACTGAAGTGGCAGTGGGCAGGGCACATAGCTCGTAGAACAGATGGCTGTTGGGGTAGTAAAGTTCTCTAGTGGCGACCGCGCACCGGAAAAGTTAGCGTAGGCAGACCTCCCACGCGGCGGATTGACGACTTGGTAAACTGGATTGACGACTGGATGCGGGCAGCGCAGGACCGGTCGTCGTGGAAATCCTTGGGAGAGGCCTTTGTCCAGAGTGGACGTTTTTCAGCTGATATGATGATGAAGATGATGATGAATGTTTCCTTCCCAGATGTCAATGTGCAGCGCGCCACTTCGCGAGCTGGGCAACCCAGGGGCATCAGGAAGCATCTTCTACCTGACTAACGATGACGAGTTCATCATCAAGACCGTGCAGCACAAGGAGGGAGAGTTTCTGCAGAAGCTGCTGCCGGGGTACTACTTGAATCTCGATCAGGTGAGTGAGATCAATACCATACATCCCTCTAAGGGATAAGTCCGCCTTTGTACTTAAGGTTTTTTTTTAATACATTATTTTAAGTGTATATTTTGTACAATAAAGAGTTTACAAACAAACATACCATAGTCTAAATTAAACAATTCGTACAATCGGCCAAGGGGGACGTCTAAACGGGCAATCGTACAAGGGGTGAGGGGCGAGACGTGGGAGACCGATCCCAGACTGCCATAGTCGCCCTTTGGGACAAATAATTCAAGGAAGCGGCGGAGGAGGTAAAGGTGACCAGTTACTAGTGGTGAAGGCGTTGGACTACTGTATGGTTTCTTACACTGTGCTTTAATAATGTACCACAGTCTAAAAAAATCAATTAAACTGGGACGTCTAGACAGGCAATCATATAAGGGGTGAGAGGCGAGACGTGGGAGGCCGAGCCCAAACTGCCGTAGTCGCCGTTTGGGGCAGTTCATTCAAGGAAGCGGCGGAGGAGTTGAAGGTGACCAGTTACTAGTGATGTCGCCTTTGACGGTTGCGTCAAAGGCGACATCACTAGTAACTGGTCACCTTTCAAACCACGATATGGTTTGTTACACTGTGCCAATACTATACCACTGGGCACAGTTAAAAAAAAAACCATTAAACGGGCACGTCTAGACAGGCAATCATAAAAGGGGTGAGAGGCGAGACGTGTGAGGCTAACCCCTAACTGCCATAGTCGCCGTTTGGGGCAGTTTGTTCAAGAAAGCGGCGGAGGAGTTGAAGGTGACCAGTTACTAGTGATGTCGCCTTTGACGCAAACGTCAAAGGCGGTTGCGCCACTGTTTGAAAATACTATACCACAGGGCACAGTCTAAAAAAACAATTAAATGGGGACGTCTATAAAAGGAGTGAGAGACGAGACGTGGGAGGCTGAGCCCAAATCGCCGTTTGGGGCTGTTAATTCAAACAGGCGGCGCGGAGGAGATGAAGGTGACTAGATACTAGTGATGTCGGCTTTGACACAAACATCAAAGGCGGTAGGGCCACTGTATGGTTTCCTACACTTTGCCCATAATATATTAAAGGGAAAACAAACGGGGACGTCTAGACGGGTAATCGTACAAGGGGTGAGAGGCGGGACATAGGAGGCCTAGCCTAAATTTCCTTACTCGCCGTTTGAGACAATTCATTCAAGGAGGCGGCGCGGAGAAGGTGACCAGTTACTAGTGATGTCGGCTTTGACGCAAACATCAAAGGCGTTGGACCACTGTATAGTTAGTACACTGTGCCAATACTATACCACAGTCTGTCTAAATAAAACAATCCGTCATCTCAGTCGTTCAACCTCAGAATAATAACCAAAGCATAGAAGTAGTTTGAATGTACACTGCCATACACACACAAACACAAAAATGCACATCTTTCACTTCCCGCACGCACCAAAGTATTACGCAACCAGAATGAAGGCATAGTCAAATACAGTCACATAAAGTGACTTTTTAATTTGCTGTCGTAAATGTAACCAAGGTATTATTTATTTTGACGATTGTACCGTGTACGATCGCTTTTCATAGCAACATTATATCTGTATCTTTCTGTCCAATTATTTTACGTATTGGAAAGAAAAGGACGTGTAATAGTGTGAAATTACAGTACTTTTATGCTTTACCAGTAGTTATTGTTCTGAGCGTTCAACGGAGACGTCTAGACAGGGCAATCTTTCAAGGAGTGAGGGTCGAGGCGGTGGAGGCCGGCCCAAACCGCCGGACCCTGCCGCATGAGCGTTGGCCTTTTCACACCTACTTTGTAGCTATTTTTGCCCATTTTTACCCGACCGCGCCAGAAAGAGGGTTATGTTTTTCGAGTTACGTATGTATGTTTATTTATTTCTTTGGTACGCCCTGTGGCCTAAACGGCTTGATGGATTTTGAAGTTCGAGGTGTCTTTAGTTTTGCCTTGATCCCGTGAGTGACATAGGATACACTTTTATCCTACTAGCCAAAAAAGAAGTTATTTATTTATTTATTTGGCACGCTCTGTAGCCTAAACGGCTTGATGAATTGTGGAGTGCGAGGTGTTATTAGACTTGTCTTGATCCCGTGAATGACACAGGATACATTTTTACCTCTGTGATAAAGCTGCATTGTTATGTGGACGCCCACGTCCGAAATAGACAAGGACGTGAACCACGAGACCGACCATAACCTTGGTACCTTCCTATAAATTTATACAATCCAGTATTGTAGCCGGCCGCAATGAAGTGCGCTCTGCAGTCGCCGCCGCCGTCGGAATAGCACCTTAGTAGGTTTCCCTTCATAAATTCATTAGTTCAATAAATTAATTGCAATTCAAAAGTGACTTTTATTTTTTTTCAGAACCCACGCACGTTACTACCAAAATTTTTCGGGCTGTACTGCTACCAGTGCAACAGCAAGAACGTGCGGCTGGTGGCCATGAACAACATCCTACCATCCGCCGTCAAACTGCATCAGAAGTACGACCTCAAGGGATCCACCTACAAGCGGAAGGTCAGTTCTGACCGCCTCCGTGGCGTAATCTTCTTCGTCGTTCCCTCCCTGCTGATGATCGAGACCACATAGTGTCCTCCACTTGACACGACTTTGGGCCAGGTGGACTGCCCGGTGTAGACTGCCCCCCGCCTTGCCCTTTATGACATCGGACCATCTGACTGGTGTTCTTCCTCTTGCGCGTTTTCCCTCAATCTGTCCCAAAATGATCGTCCTCTCCAAATCATGCTTTAGAGAACGCATTATGTGACCCAAGAAACCCAGCACGCGTTCTTGGCATAATGGCGTAATGGTTAAGTCAATTAGCTTCACATCTTGAGGTCGAGGGTTTAAGGGTTTAATTCCCGGCGGAGTCTAACATTGTAAAACTCGGTTTGGTTGTTGGAATGGCATTTGTTAAGCCCGCCTGGCTAGCTACCACCACCATATCTAAATCTTGCCGCCAATTATTAATGTTAGGAAATTTAATGTGTTCAGGCTTGAAGATAAGATAGCCAGTTCCCATTGCGTTGAGGAATCTTGGTATGCCCGCTTCCATCTCCGGCATCATCGTCACTTAACATCAGGGGAACTGATGCCAAGGGCTTACCAATTGTGGATAAAAAAAACCAAAAACTTAATTCTCTCTCTCTCTTTCTTCAGGCAAACAAACAAGAGCGTACAAAGAAATCTCCAACGTACAAGGACCTAGACTTCATGGAGCATCACACGGAGGGCATATTCCTCGAGGCGGACACCTACACAGCGCTCATTAAAACTATGCAGCGCGACTGTCGTGTGCTCGAGAGCTTTAAAGTGAGTCTTTATAAATTATCACACCACCGACGACGCTCATATTATTAATAAAATTTACAATCATCGTCACATCAGCTCATATACGTCCCCACCGAAGGGCTCGAGCCTAGCCGAATTAAGGCGATTAAGCCTTAATCGACAACGTGGTATTACTTTTTTTTATTTAATTAAATTGTGTACACGTCTGCCATCTCGGTCAAATCTTTCTTCTTTCCAGGGTCTGCTGAAAGAAATTTCTTTAGAAATAAGCTGTGCCCTTTGTGTCACCTTACTGTTTAAAATCAGTATTTTATGTATCCTGTGTACAATAAACTATTAAATAAATATGTACGTCCTCACCGAGGGGCTCGAGCCTACCCTGAATTAGGGCAATCGGGCCTTTGTCGATCACGCGGGCCCAGTGCGGGTTGGTCGACTTCACACACAACCTTCGAGTTTCTTCGCAGGCGTGTGCAGGTTTTCTCACGATATTAATTTGCCTTAGCCGTAAGAGCATCGGACAAACGTACATATGAAATCGAAATTCTAAAACACTTTGGTACGTGGCAGGATTCGAACCACGCCCTCCCAGACAGGAGGCAGCGGCCCTAACCGTTAAAACTACTTATCAATTGTAACATTTATCCATCGTCAGATAATGGACTACTCGTTGCTAGTCGGCATCCACAACCTGGACGAGGCTTCGCGGGAGAAGACGGAGGCGCGCAAGCGCAACGACTCCACCACGAGTGACGGCGACGGACACGAAGAGCCCAAGAAGAGTGGTCTCAACCGCACCAGGTACCTACGTGTACACCTTATGGCAAAGTATATATATTAGTACTAACATACAGTATGGACACTCCCTGCCGCTCTCTAGATTGCGACCTCACCCCCTCGTCACCTAGATTGATACAGATTGGTTACAGTTTGGTTGTCGAAAGTATAGGATTTCGCCGACATTTTGTTTGTTCCGTCATTCCCTTTTTGAAATGTCATTTCTGGCCCGTTGTATGAAGCGTCCAGGGTGTGCTTATGGCGTAATTCCCACAAGCTACATCCAGCGGTACAAAAATTAGCTCACCTAAGCTTTAACCGCCTCCCTGGCGTAATGTTTAGTCCATTTGCTTCACACTTGGAGGTTGCGGATTCGCTTCCCGGCGAGGTCTAACTTTTTAAAACTCGGTTCGGCTTAGGGCATTTTCTTCCGAGTCCACCTCGCTAGCTACCACCATCTTATCGAAATCTTGCCGCCAAACATCAATGTTAGCAGCACTTATGTGTTACGGCATGAAGATAAGATAGCCAGTTTCCCATCATTTTTACAAATTTGCGTCAACCAAAATGCAACTTGAACTGTCAAATCTTGTCAAAACAATCATCGGGCGGCCGAATGAAGCAAAACGTACAAAGCGCCACCTAGTCACAATGCATTGCAATAATTTTTATTTTATTTCGACAAAAGACCGCTTAGAAGAGCCACTTGTAAAGATAGATACAGGTCACTCTCAAGTCCTAAGACCGAGGAGGGTAGGTATCTATTTTTTTAGGGTTTTCGCTGTTTATTTGGTCTAAAACGCACTGGTGTTTGTTTACGTATAAAGTATCGAAAAAAGTCTAAATGCGGAATCATCAGTCCTCTACCGTCAAAATATTCGGAAGCGCGGTCTAAAACTGTTTTGTCGATGGCCTTACCACACTTAAGCCTTTTCAAGTTCAACAGTGCATGCCTCTTAGTTGCCATAGTAGCAATGAGACAGGCGTCACCCTCTTTCTTTCTCTCTTATTGGAGAGAGAGAGAAAATGGCGCATGCACTGTTGAAATTGAACTTGAAAGCGCATAAGTGTGGTCACTTTTTATTTTGTGTGTGCGATGGTGAATATTTATCTTTATCTGTACCATATCGTTTAATTTTCATATTATCACCAACAACACATTTCAGATCGGAACAAGAAAAGGAGGATTTCGGGATGCTAGTCAAAAGAACACAGTACGATATTATGTTTTTATATGTCACATTTCAATGTGTATGTAAACACACATAGTTTTATCTCTTTCCCCCTTAAAACACTGACTATCTCCCCTCTTTCTCTATGATTGTAATATCAAGTAGAGTACCCAAATCGAAAAGCATGTTTGTGTCGCCGCCATTTTGTTGAGCTCGCTGTTCACAAACTGTGAACGGTTTCGCCTGCTTAAGAACGGTCGTCTGCAAAATACCGTACTCTAAAAAGTTGAGACAACGGAGCTTCTATAGTGGCGTCTATCAATTACGTGAGGCGATTTAGCCGATTTTTCGAAACCTTGGTGAGATGTCGTGAGATTTGGCTCAACCCCTTCTCCCCTTAATTTCACGTGAGATTGAACAAAATGCGTATTTTTAATGTAAATACGTTAATTTGTGCTTGGTTTCAATTTAAAAAAATAATTAAAAAGAAACGGTTTGATTATTTTTTTATATATAGGATGACTTATAATTAGTTCTTGATAGCAAAGGATATTAATGTACTCGTGATTAAAACAACTTTCCCAAAGAAACTATGTATATTTAGGACGAATCAGCTGGCGCTGCCAGCGGCGCCATTTTGTTTCAATTGGCGGGGCTCTTTGTGGGTGGTCGCCATTATTGTCAAGGGTTACAAAAACAATTATTTCTCAATATCTTTGTATGGACACTATATATAAAACTTATAACGGTGAAATCGTCATAAACTGACTATCTGACTAAAATATTTGTGTATTAAACTTTGTGAAATATAATTCAACAGTCTCAGCCAAAGATAGGGTAAGTAGGTATTGCACTTGAACGTAAAAAAACGTGAACTGTGAATGCTACAATAACAAAAGATAATATAATAACATTGTATTGCTTACCCGGTTTATTGGGAATTTCAACAACACCGAGTTTTTCTATGCAAAACAACAAAACAATCACTAAACAATCACTTTAAAAACAGGTACGCGCACCGCCCGGGCGCAGCTGAAAGCACTGACTGATTCGAAGGAGATTTCTATCGAAAATCATTCACCGTTGGCTTTGTACTCGTTCCTAACTCTATCCTAGTCTTACCAAGGAGCTTTAGCAAACGTTAGACGCACGCAGCGATAGTTTTCGCTCCATAATCAGGTATGAAGTGAGTCGCTTCCCGCGTAAAGAGACCCGCTCTGATTCAGGCGTTTGACGTAAGCGTCAAATTCCCGCCGCGCCCGATAATGGTTAGAACACAGATCCGCATAATCTGCCAAAATGGCGCGCCATCGGAGTGGTTATACATTTTCGCCGATTTGATAACTTATGTATCGAGGACCAATTTTTTTTTCTTATTTGACATATAGTTTGTATGGGAAAGTTGTTTGTAATCACGAGTACATTCATATCCTTAACCATCAAGAACGAATTAAAAGTCACCCTGTATAAGAACATGTTTTAATTAATTGCCGATATTGCCGATACCCCCTTTCCCCTCACGTGAGATTGTGTGAGATTCAGCTCGAGCCCCTCCAACCACCTAAACGCCTCACGTAATTAATGAACGTATGTATTACTCTAAAATTTATCAATTCTCTAAAAACCGGCCAAGTGCGAGTCGGTTTCGCGCACTGAGGGTTCCGTACCACCAAACGTCTCCACACGAGTACAAAAATGATAACAATTAATTTTAAACAAAAAACATTAACGAGAGCGACGAAATGATTTCTTTTCATCCAGTACGGACTCCTTAGCGAGAATAAGATTCACACTTAGCCGGTTTTTATTATTGGTTCTTTTACCTTAGATCACATGCACATACTATTAAAGAACTAGATTCACGGTGACGCGGTAAAAAGTGTCCTAACATAAACTCACCTTTTTGTTCACGGAGGTGTACTTTCGCGGTTCTTCCTCTCTGTTTTCGTAGTTGTTTGAATATTTTTATCCTTGTCTCCTATCAAACAAACTGTCCGAACGTTTTTTGAAGTGTTTGTTTGTTTGTTTGTAAACTCTTTATTGAGTTGAAGTGTTTTGTATGAAACCGGGGACCTAGTTCTTTTATATGTGATCTAATTCCTTTACTTTAGGATTAGTAGTGCTATAGTGCTAACGTATCTTTTAAACCGTAAAATTAAGGGGGCTTCCCTAAGAAGAAACGTGTTTTTAAAGGTTCAGTTTTGTTCTATCCTAAAGGCTCTTTTACATGGAGACAATAGCCGAGACAATCCAGTAAGCCAGGACAATAAGACAATAGGACAGGACAATTGGAAAATGCTATGTCGTTCACACGTAGGCCTATGAGTCCAGTCAGTAAGGGAGTTACACCGTTAGATTCATACGCTCTTCTCGCGATGGATAGACGCAAAACAACTATGAGGGCGTTGTTAAGAAAACCGGCCAAGTGCGAGTTGGACTCGCGCACGAAGGGTTCCGTACCATTATCTATAAAAATTACGTTTCTTGTATGGAAGCCCCCTTAAATATTAATTTTATTTTAATTTAATTATTTATTTAATACAACTCAATATTCCGTGAATAGTTCAAGCGTCTACCTGTTGCCGTTATCAATATCGAGCAAAAAATCACATTTGTTGTATGGGAGCCCCCTTAAATATTTGTTTTATTTAAAATTAATTATTTATTTTTTAAGTGAATTATAAGTGAGTAATTTGTATATATAAATATTGTAAGAATATTTCAAGCGTCTACCTGTTGCCGTTTTCAATATCGAGCAAAAAAAATCACGTTTGTTGTATCGGAGCCCCACTTAAATATTTGTTTTATTTTAATTAAAATATTTATTTTAAAAGTGAATATATAACTAAATATACTATGAATATTTCAAGCGTCTACGTGTTGCCGTTATCAATATCAAGCAAAAAAAATCACGTTTGTTGTATGGAGACCCCCTCCCATTATTTTATCACTTTTTCTAATTTTTAGTATTTGTTCTTATAGCGGCAACAGAAATACATCTGTGAAAATTTCAACCGTCTAGCTTTCACTTTTCATGAAATACAGCCTGATGACAGACGGACGGACGGACAGCGAAGTCTCAGTAAAAGGGTCCCTCCCGTTTTTACCTTGTGGGTACGAAACCCTAAAAATGTATAAATTTTTATGCAAAAAGAAGCTCTGGATGCGCTACATGACGAAATACATTGAATTTAAATAAGTTGAGACATTCTTGTTCCCGCTGAAGTGATATAAATTTAGAGACCATTTTGTTAGAACCATTGTAATTTCAGAGTTATTTCAAATAAAAATACAACGTGCCTGCGCTCGGAGCCTTGACTGACTGCTGGCTCACTGGCTAGGAACACGCGTTCACACGAGGACAATAGACACGACAATCCACTGCGCGCGTGGTGGGGGAAGCTATTGGCTCCGAAAATTTGAAATCGTTCTATTTCATTGTCCCGTCTTGTCAATTGTCTTGAAGACAATCCAATTGGTGGATTGTCCCCATTTAGACGACACTTTTTCATTGTCTTACTGTCCTGGCTTAATGGATTGTCTTGACTTTTGTCCTCGTGTAAAAGGGCCATACATATGGTAACACATACTATAAGCGTAAAACTTCGTGTGATTATATTACTATGATGTACAAGTTCAGTATTTCTGTATGTTATAAACCGGGTACCTGGAATCGATTGCGTGATTTGAACCGTACAAAACTTGTAACAATAGCTGTTCAGTTTAATAAGTTTCGTATGAAGCCCCCCCCCCTTTAAAAAGTGTGTTCTATTTAATCTAACATCCCCTGTATATAAAAGTTCATGTTAGTGTGTACGTCGTCTATGCGTCCGCGCATCGTTCATTCGATCGAGTTATTCTGCTGAGTTGATGTGTGCGCACGCGCGAAGGTTTCTAAACTAGTTTCAAGATCACGCGAACGAAGTGGCGGGCAACAGATTACGATAATAAAATAATTTTTGTGTTGCAGGTCGATAAACAGACAACGATTGGTCGCTCACTCGACTGCGATGGAGAGTATTCAGGCGGAGAGCGAACCAATTGATGAGGAGGATGACGTGCCGTAAGTACACTTTAAAAAAACATATTTTTTTAATTCACAATTGGTAAACCCTAATAACCCGCTGTCTGGCGCAATCGTGTAAAATTTTGTTTTTCTTTTTAAATCGGTCCACAACTGACGGAGTAATAGATGGAGATACATAAAAAAAAAACATTCAGTCGAACACAGAACGGAGGAGCTTCTGTGTTCGACTGTATATATTTTTTCATGTATCTCCGTCTATTTCTAAGTCAGTTGTGGAGCGATTTAAAAAAATAATTCGAATGAGAATACTCCTGAGGTTATCCCATAATGATTTTATCAAAATAGGGATGACGAATGCTAGTCATCTGAGTTACTTTTTATCATCTGTCAAAATCGACATTTTGTTCTAAAAATGTTAGAAATACCTAGGCGTGACGTCATAGTTTAGCAGCGTCATATATGTACAATGTTTATGATTTTGGTGAATTAAAAATCGAAGACTTGATGGAAAACTAATCGAGTAAGGTTTCCCGAAGTTTAAGTAGGAGGGTAATTTAGTGATCAAGAGTTCATAATTTATTCTTTATAGGGGGGCACCTATTGATTATGTACTTTATTTGAAATTAACAACAAAAAAGTTGTGAAATTGTCCTTGGTTATTGTGATTTAGGTCGGTTTTTTAACTTGTTTAGCGTGGTCAATTATACACAAGGTCACTCAAAGGGCGATTGAGCGAGCTTTGCTCGGGGTTCCCCTACGTGATCGCAATAGAAATGAGGAGATCCGTAGGAGAATCAAGGTAACTGAGTAGCTCACAGAATCGTCAAACTTAGGTGGCAGCACACAATAATCAAACGTTTATTGATTGCCAGGAGTTTTACAAGATGTTGTAAAAAAGATAAGTACATCTTAGACCCACATTGAGCACAAAGAGAAGTAGAAGAGAGCAGCACTTCGTTATCTATTTCTCCGTCAGTTGTGGACCGATTTAAAAAAAAATAATCGAAAAAGAATACACAACTGCATTGTCACTTACCAGTAGGTGAGATATGGTCAAACGCACTCTAATTAAAAAAATAATAATTAAAACTATATAAATAATAAAATTTAAATGCTGTTCGTTGAAAAACATTGATTATAGTTTTGTATTATAGTTTTTGAGAATGGCTGGACCGATTTGGCTACTTCTTCAATAGTCCAAATAATGGAAAGAAAATTGGAAAGGATCCCTGGAAAAACGGAAAATTCGGAAATATAAAAGTGCTTTTTACAAGCCTTATATATTAGCTTACCGTGTCAGTTAGTTCGTTTGTTAGTTTGGGACAAATCTAAATTAGAACCACTTCCCGGTTTCTGAATGAGCTGAAATTTTGCATACACAGTTTAAAGGCCTTGGTGGCGTAATGTTTAAGTCCATTAGCTTCACATCAGGAGGTCGCGGGTTCGATTCCTGGCGGAGTTTAGCTTTGTAAGAGTCCGTTTATTTGGTGGAAGGGCATTTTCTAAGCTACCTGCCACCATCTCATCTAAGTCTTGTCGCCAAACATTAATGTTAACAGCATTGATGTGATCCAGCTTGAAAATAAGACAGCCAATTCCCCATTGCGTTAGGGAATCTTGGTAAGCCCGCTTCCATCTTCGGCATCATCGTCTCTTACCATTAGGTGAGATGATTTCAAGAGCTTTCCAATAGTGGATAAAAAAATTTTTGAAGCACAATGCATGGTCAGCTAAGTGACGTCATAATGGAGGACTCCCAAAGATGGCGGACCAGTTATATTTTTATGCACCCCTATGATATGGGTATCAAATGAATGGATTTGTTGAGAAGAATACGAAATAAGTAATATTCTTTTCAAATTAAAGTTTCAAATAAAAGTTCTCAAGACCATAATTAACTATTTGAACGATATGGATATGCGTAATTCATGACACGACATTTGGTCGGGACAACGTCTGTCGGGTCAACTGGTATACTCGTATGTTTGACTCCGCCCAAAAATGAGAGATTAAGACGATAATATTTCAGATTTTTGTTATTTTTGACGTCAGTTACTCCTAAACGATAGAAAATCCAAGGTTGAAAAAAATACCCTTATTTTTGATGATGTTCCTTAAAGTCAAAAGTTATTAAAAACACGATTGAGCTGTTTGGCTCGATAGAAAATAAACCCAAAGATAGGTCTACACCGTTACTTTCAACTCTAGCTATGACAAATATTTTGAAGTATAAATTAAAAAAAATATATATATTTGTTATAATGAAGTGAGTAATGAGGTGAGTAATGTTATTATTTTTTATACTGTCATTGTAGTTTTTGATTGAAAAGATAAACCTTTGAAAAAGTATGGTTATTTTCTTTACTCTTTACACATAAAGAAAAAGACAGAGACAACTGGTCCAATCAATACCTCGCCTTAAAGGTATTCGGACTTCGCTGTCTTGTCTTAATTTTTTAGTGTTTAGTGTGTAGAGTTTCGTACGCAAATGTGTTTTGGTACGGAACCCTCAGTACTCAAGTCCCACTCCCACTTTTGCCTAAGGTTTCTTTCTTAGTGTCAAACTTTAATTCATTAAACTTTATGACTATGCCATTTATCTTTGTAAATCGTTTCTTTACAACAATTACTTTTCAATACAACTGTCAACATCTGCATGAAGAAGGTACCTTCTGCTTCAGGTGCCATATCCTGACGGATGTCAGCAATCAATATACGGAACATCTTCTCTACTTAACCATCCTGCAAGGTGTGTCTGCGTCCTTGATCCCGGTCCAGATCTTTGTTTTTTTTAACTAGGATGTGCGCGGTCTTCCTCTCCCTTTTCTACCCTCAATTATGCCCTCGGAAGTTTAACTAATTAGTAGTAGTATTTATTATTTATTAGGCCTCCAACTCGATGGACCTTGTGAAGGTCGCGGGAAGCCGCTGAATGTGGACAGCGCAGAACCGGTCGTGGGCGTCCTTCGGCTGATATCAGTGGGCGTCCTTCGGCTGATATTATGATATATTTTTTTCTATGTAATGTTTTTATCGTACATTATTTCATTTGGTATTTTTCTGTCCAAGAAATTATTGTTTCCGACTACATGTTTTACCTCTCGCACGCAGGCCGGGTGGTATTCCAGCGAGGAACGCGCGCGGCGAACGGCTACTCCTGTTCCTGGGCATAATCGACATTCTGCAGTCGTATCGACTGCGGAAAAAGCTCGAGCACACGTGGAAAAGCATGATACATGACGGGGTGAGTTAATATTGCCCAAATTTTCTTAATTCTAAACCAAAGCCGTCTGTGGCTCCGACTCGTGCCCTCTACTTATTCGTATGGTGTGGTATTATAAGACCTTTCCTTTCCAAAAAATGGTAAAGAAGCGTATTTTTTATTCACAATTGGTAAGCCCTTGGCATCATATGACATAAAAGGTATCTCAGCTTTGTAGGTAGTTAAACGCAATTTTCAATAAAGTTAACTAGCATATAAAGACCACTTTTCGAGCAACTGGCTCGAAACGTGGTGCTTTATATGCTAGTTAACTGTGCGCAAAATTGATTTTACCGCACACGTGCTTTTACTTTGCCACTTTCTTTTAATTTGTAGCTCTGAGAAACAAGACATTTCTAGCAAATAAAAAAATATAATAACCAAAGATACAGAATCTTCTTTAAGACTATTGAAGGAGAATTTTAAAAAAGATAGGTTGTTCCTTCGTGATGTTAGTACATAAAGCTAGCTGAATAGATTCTCTTTGGATTATATCTTTGTGAAGAAAGGAGAATAAATATGAATGAAGCGTATAGGTTACACCAAGGAATGGGTCATCTTTTCAAAGGAGGTTTTAATGCTTACAATAATTTTATCCCAAGCCTTATTGTTATCTATTTATGGTAATATTTAAAAAAAAAACTTACGCATGCGTACGTGTGCCTATCTAAATTAAATATGGAGCAATTTTCGTAAAGCTTATAGTGGTTGCTAGTGGTAGTTAGTCTGCTCCTATTCCTGGGCATAATCGACGTACTGCAGTCGTATTGACTGGAAAAATAACACACATGGAAAATGATGATACATGACGGGGTAAGATACGATTATGTCTACTTAATCAAAATGACTACCTTCTTGGAATTACTACTTTTTCACAATGACGACTGTATTTCCTAAAATTTCTAGTATTTCATATAACACTTTCTCAAAAATATTTTTCTATAACGACTTGATACTGTTATTATATTTTTTGGTATAATGATGACAGTCAGAAATAGTGAGTACATTTTTTTCGTAATTTTTCCTGATATGTTATCATTTTTAGTGGATGGTGGAGGTATATCTATGGATTTTATTTTATGGGAAGTAACATGTAGAGCTCCATCCAACGGTGCTTGGAAACATATACACAAGTTTCTTCGATTTGGTTTTACCCAGATACTAGAGAACTAAAAATTTGTAGGTAATTTAATACATAGTTGGAGGTGGTAGCTAGTGGTGGGGTTAGTCTGCTTCTGTACCTAACCATAATTGACGTACTGCAGTCGCATCGACTGCGTAAAAAGTTTAGGAATATTATAAAGATAGTGGTGGGGTTAGTCTGCTTCTGTACCTAACCATAATTGACGTACTGCAGTCGCATCGACTGCGTAAAAAGTTTAGGAATATTATAAAGATAGTGGTGGGGTTAGTCTGCTTCTGTACCTAACCATAATTGACGTACTGCAGTCGCATCGACTGCGTAAAAAGTTTAGGAATATTATAAAGATAGTGGTGGGGTTAGTCTGCTTCTGTACCTAACCATAATTGACGTACTGCAGTCGCATCGACTGCGTAAAAAGTTTAGGAATATTATAAAGATAGTGGTGGGGTTAGTCTGCTTCTGTACCTAACCATAATTGACGTACTGCAGTCGCATCGACTGCGTAAAAAGTTTAGGAATATTATAAAGATGGGGTGAGTTAAAACATACACAAAAAGTTCACATAGAGGAATATGATACAAATGGGGTGAGTTAAAACATAGACAAAAAGTTCACATAGAGGAATATGATACAAATGGGGTGAGTTAAAACATAGACAAAAAGTTCACATAGAGGAATATGATACAGATGGAGTGAGTTAAAACATAGACAAAAAGTGGATGGTTTTTGCCCAGATACTAGAAGTAGAGCTTTGGGGGTAATGTTACAGTACACAGTTAGTAGTGGTAGCTAGTGGTGATGTAAGGCTGCTTCTATTCCTGGGCATTATCGACATTAATAAAAAAAATAATGTTTCTTTTTTCAGGACACAGTGTCAGTGCACAGGCCTAGTTTCTACGCTCAAAGGTTCCTAGACTTCATGGGCAAAACTGTCTTCAAGAAGATACCTTCGTGTGAGTATTGTCTCTTTGGTTTACCCTATTTATTTGTTTATTTTTGAATAAGAATGTTTTGTTAAAGAAGATGATTTTATATCAATATTTAGGAAAATAATTTCGGATTTCAGGATTATCTGTTCTGTTTTGAAGTCCCTTGCCTTTCATTATTAGAGGTTTCAGATAAAGAAACTTTTTACAGAAGTAAACATTGGGTTGCCAAACTTCATAGTACATACGCCGCGGAGTAATGATAGAAAGAGACAATTCATCATATTTATGAAATAATAAGTAATAAATAATTAAATTATAATTTGAAATTTCAAAATGTTGCATACTCAAAGGTAGGCGTAACAAATAAATTATTTCAATTTACTTTGAGGCAGAATAATTGGAAGTCATAAAGATAATATTTTCTATACCTATAGTAAGCATTTGACATACTTGTGTTATAGATAATATAGAAGACACTTCCCATTTTGATAAAGCCAAAATGCGCTGTAAATGAATAATGTTGTCAGAACTCTATAGGGTAAATAATTTTCTAAAAAAACCTAGAAACTTTAAGGTACAAGCCTTAATTTTAAAATAATTTTAATTATTTCGTATTCTTCTCAGCAAAGCCTTTCATTTTGATACAAATATCATGGGGGTGCATAAAAAATAACTGGTCTGCCATCTTTGGGAGTCCGCCATATTGGATTTAGAATGACGTCACTTAACCTAACCACCATGCAATGTTCTCCGAACATAACGTGTATGCGAAACTTTAGCTCAATCAGAAACCGGGAAGTGGGTCTAATTTAGCTTCTAAAATTTGCCCCAAACTAACAGACAGACAAACTAAACTAACACGGCAAGCTAATATAAAGCTTGTAAAAAGGATGGATACCCCTCTACTCTGCAATGATCTCTCTATGATTTGACCGCGGCACAGTAGAAAGTTGGGATATCTAGTTATACAATACGTACATTTATAGTGCATTTATTAAAACGGGTGAAATTATAACTTCTGCGAAAAGCTGGTTTATCGACATTATGCAGTGATCGGAACAACTCTATTATAAATGCCTAAAGTTCGTGTAACAGGAAGTTGTTAAAAGAATTTTTTTTAGCAGTGACTGAGTAATAAATTTTTAGATATTTGTAAAATCGCGATTTCAGTAATATGTTTACTTTACCATATAATATTTAAAAATCTACAGTTGCTCTGCTTGCTCTGATAAACGATGCGGGATTTAAGAAAAATAAATTAAGGCGGTTTCGTTATTTTTGACGTCAATTACTCCTAAACGATAGAAAACCCAAGGTCGAAAAAAATACCCTCATTGTTGATGATGTTCCTTAAAGTCAAAAACTATTAAAAACACGATTGAGCAGTTTTGGCTCGATAGAAAATAAACCCAAAGATAGGTTTACACCGTTACTTTCAACTTTAGTTGTGACTAATATTTTGAAGTATAAATAAAAAAATATACAACAATATTTGTTATGATGATAATAATAAAAAGTTAGCAATGTTATTATTTTTTATACTTTCATTGTAGTTTTTGATTGAAACGAAAAACCATTGAAAAAGTGTGGTTATTCACTTTACTCTTTACACGTAAAGAAAAAGACAGAGACAACTGTTTCAATCAATACCTCGCCTTAATATATTTCGTGGCTTTAACAACTCCATGTAATACCTTTTCGTAAATTTTAGGCATGTATACTCTAGATATTCCGATCACTCTACAGCGTTTAAAAAATTGAGCACTAATTAATTAATTTACTCATCAAACCGAAATTACTGAAATCGCCAAAAAAATTGACTTTTCATACAAGGATTCACCAATTTTGTATGGAGGCCAATTTTTTATTTGAGAATTGTCTATGTGTCCCTTGGGGCAAGTTGTTCAGTTTACTGAGTAAATGCCCACCTTAAAGTATTAGTGCGTAGTTTTTTTACACGCTGTATAAGGTTTACCGTTCAAATGAAACGTCGCCTAGAAATCTACCGCCAGGCAACGTTTTTGTTGAGCGGAGAACTAAAAATTGCAATTTCTTACTCTCCATCGTTCAGGGCATAGGCTATCTCCCAAGTAAATGCTTTTAAGTGTTAGAATGTTGGTATCTATCTAATATCCCTTCTATGTTAGCAAATATAAAGACAAAATAGTCAGTGTAATGTATTGTTTTTTAAGTATGATTCTTGGAAATTGATAATAGTTCAACTTGAAATGCACTGACCGTTCTGGCTACCACAAAATACAGGATAAAATTGAATTCGTGAACCAAACCTTAAGGAAATCCTCCACTCATTAAACTGACAGCTTTCCGCCAAGAAACCCATACAATCGGAGCAAATAATGAACTCTTCCTTCATACAATTTGATACCAAATTTGTATGAAAAGTATTTTTTTTTGTTCCGATTGTATGGGTTTCTTAGGGAAAGTTGTTCAGTTTTATGAGAAAGTTTGGTTCACAATTTAAATTTCACCCTCTAGTTAAGTTTGGTCTATAATTAAAAAATAACTTCATGTTGTAGGCTAATATTGGTATTCTAATAAATAAGCTCCTTGTGTTGTTTAATTGTTTGAATGAAAACTTAAATTAAAATTGTTCTTTTTTATTCAACGCGAGGGATTTTTGTGGTAAAGGGAATTTTTCAAAATAAAAATATAGACCATTTTAAGATACTAATTTAAATATTTTTCTTTTCTCATATATTTCCAATGCTCGTGAAAAGGTTAATCACATTATTTATGATTTTTCAAATGTTAAAAAGTGATGACGTCACAGGCCCAATTACTAAGATAAAAAGGGTCTCAGTACTAATTTTAATTACCGATTATGTAATGAATTTAGTTATTGTGTCATTGTACTTACTTTTTGCAGTATAAAAAAATCGTTATATCTCCACATGATTTTTTATTAACATGCTTTGTAAAAAACTGAACAATGCCGATGGTATAATCGATATTTTTGTAGACATTATTCTAAAGTAGTCACTACATCGTCGAATTTGAACAGTTTTCATTCAATTAATTTAACTTTAAACCCCATAATATTCTATGTCAGCGAACTAGAAAGTATAACCACAAAGTAGATGAGCACAGAGGGCCCGCTCTTACACAAGATATAGATCGTTCACTTGTATTCCAGTTGGCAGGACCGTGTTTTAACATCAATCTCATTTAAGGGTTCGTTCCAAAACGTTCGGAGACTCGACGCGATTGAGATTATTTTGCGCCCTTAAAAAGAGCGGTCTCTCAGTCTAGCGTTCAATTAAAGTGACGTCGCCTGGCGGCAAGCGCTTGTGCGGGAGGGAGACAGATGCAGTAACATCACTGTCACAGTGTAAGAATCCATCCATACGGTGGTCCAACGCGCCTTTCATTTTTGCGTCAAACCCCACATCACTGATCACCTCTGGCGCTGCACGCTGGCGGTTCCGAAACTATGGAAGTTTGGGCTTGGCCCTCGAACGATTGCCCTGTCTAGACGTCTCCCTTGGACGACTGTATAGATTGTTTAGAAACACATGACCACAGTCTGAAAAGAATCCAAACTGTCGGTCAATGGAGACGTCTAGACAATCGTGCTAGTTAGATGCGAGATGGGGGAGTTCAAGCCCAAACTGCCATAGTTGCCGTTTAGAACAATTCATTCAACAAGGCGACGGAAGAGGAGAGTGACCAGTTTCTATTGATGTCGGAGTTGGACCTCTCCTGGTTTCTTACACTGTGACATGTGTGACGTGTCATGCGACTCGAACGGTACACTTACAGGTACTGGCAAGGGGTTTTAAGCGGTGACCTTGGCTGGGCGCAATTTTACTTAGCTTGAAGAATGAATCAACCTTCGCCCAGCGCTCATAAACTCGTGCCGGCACGTATACCTAAGACGAAGTCTCTGCTTGTACAGTTTGACACAAAAAATAATCCCCCCCCCCCACCCGATGTACCTGTGTAGTTTAGACAATACCGCGGAAACTGTGCATCCACCAATAATAACTCAGCGTGCTGAATGTTACTCGAAAATTTTCTGCGTAAACGGAAACTATAAGTACGAACTTAAAGTTGTGTCAAACTGTATCCTTTTGTGGTTATACTCTATGACCCCCAAAATCCAAGCTGTGTGTATGAATTTAAAACATATGGTATATGTTAATCAGTGGACCTGCCAGAGATAAAAGGGAACCATCGCAAGTTCAGGACCCTAGTCACCAGCTATATAGGTACAGATGTAGTTGTGTGTGTTTGTGTTCACGTAGGGGGTTCGGTGTTGGTGGTTCTATAATACCTTTCTTTATGTCTCTTATTCTACGTACTATGATTATTTACGGTCCTATAGAGAAACGAATGGTTTCGACTATACCTACAGGCAGCCCTGGCACGTGTGGTAAAAGGTATCGGAGGGCAGGGGTAGGATTCGACTTAGTAAGTAAATGGGTTTTTACCACCAGATTTAATTCATAATATTATACCCGATTAAATAAAATCTAAAACGAAAAAGGTATAAAAAGTTATGCGATATGGTGAGAAAGACAGCGTCAGAATGGCAAAAGTTAAAGTTTTTAAAAACATGAAAACAAAAACAACGTGTGGCCCATGGTCCCCCCATGGGCTCTTCCCTCGCCAGAATTGCTAACTGAAAATTATATCTGTGTTTTTTTCCGAGGCTAAGGGTTTCGTGCGGGACATTAGGCGCCTTCTGCGGGACAATGGACCCCCCGCCCCGGGCAAAAATGTATATTGAACTGTAATTTATAAATTACTGTGGATTAAATAAATACATATTATATTTAAAACAAATCAAAACAGATCGAAAAGAAACTAAAAAGTATGACATCGTCACATACATAAGCTTAGCTCCTAAATTATGAAAGAATTATTAATTTTAAAAGTAAAGAAACGTTATTTTCCGAAAAAAATAATGGTTAAAATTTAACAAGGTGTGACATGGAGCTGCAGTATGTATTTCGGGAACTACATAGCTAGTCCAAAGAACCTAAAAAAAGTATAAAAACAAGTTGTCTAGACACATCATCTTTCTTCCTTTTCGTGCAATAATAGACCAGCTGATCTGTAGAAAACTCCTGTATTTAAACTCTGGGATCAGCCTTACTGAAAGTTTAAAAAATGGTTAAAAATACCAGTGTTAAAGGATTCTATAAAGAGCACACCAACACCTGAAACCCTTTTCTTGTAGGTGATACCAGACGTAAATTTTGGTTGTTCAAAAAGTTCATTTTTTTGTTTTAAACTAATTTTTTTTCGAATGTGCAATTGATTTTTTATTTGGCATGTAAATAGCAGTGTTGTTTCACAGTTTTTTTTTATTTCAATGAAATGCGTCGTATTGATTTTTAATTTCAAAATTTGAAGCATGATGTGTAGTTTGTTTTTCATAAAAGAAATGAACAATTTAATAATATTAGATCATGCACGCCCCTCCCTCGCCAGAATTGCCAACTGAAAATAATATCTGTGTTTTTGTCCTTTTCCTTACCAACAATTGTCCGTAATCGGATGCTCGCGCGAATCTCTGGAGGTCTGAGTAAGTCACTTGTTTGTATCTTTAAGACTACTTGTGGTACTATTGTGTATACGGGTGGTACTAATGTGTATACTGGTGGTACTATTATGTATACTGGTGGTACTATTGTGTATACTTTGGTACTATTGTGTATACTTTGGTACTGTTATCTGTAATCGTGGTTTTTTCATGTCCACTCATGAGATTATTTTGATTACTTGTTGGACCTGTGAGCATGACACCTGTTGTTGAAGTTGTAACCTTTCCTCGTTTGAACTAACGTGTAACTGCTAACAGTTTTTAATGTGATGTTGTTATAAACAGAATAATAAGTATGTAGGTTATTGAAAGTATTTGAAAAGAATTAAAAAAAGTACAGCGTGGACAGCATCACATCAACCAAAGCAGGCTGATTAGCAATCTGTCTCTGTCAGATTGTATAGGAGAGAAAGAGACTTGCTTTTTGTCCGGACGAAGCTCCGGCTCCGGTCACTTGACAGCTCAATGTGCGTCAACGCTTGAACTCTTACGCATTAAATACTGCAAAAGTTTCATATTGCGTTAAAGGCTGAGTTCTCCGAAGCCTGGTCTCGTCTTAAATAAAATTTATAAAAATGTGTTTATCGCAACATTCATAACAATGTGTTTCCCGTGTAGTTTCATCGCTAAATGGCTCCATTTTTGTACTCGTATCGTCATATCTTTCCTTCCCCCACGTCACTTAAGTCTTACATCTTTCTATTTTTAGTTAAAAAGGAAACTGTTGATTGGTCGATCGTCGTTGTATTTTTGGAACACGTTGAATACAGTTTTGACGCTGTTGTTATTTGATTTTTATTTCTTTTTCCTCCTTTTACACGAGCATGATTTACACTTTCTCTAACTTTACTTTATTTAAAATGGCTGCATTTTATCAGTTTTTATTAATATATTTTTTTTCAGCAAAGCTTTTCAGAATGACTTATTTTTTACATATTTAATATGCCAAAATATTCGACTGCAAGCAAGCCTTATAATCCAATATTCCTAAAAGAAACGGGAAAACATTATGATTTTTATAAATATATGTTTATACTAAGCTGTATATTATGCTTGTCGAATATTTTCGTTTTGAAGTTTGTATTAATGTGTTTGTAAAGGCCTTTGTCCAGCAGTGGACGTCTTAAGGCTGATATGATTTTGATGATTAATGTGATATTACTTATTATTATAATATGTCCACCTTTACAAAGCAAGTTCATCATCATCATCGTCATATCAGCCGAAGGACGTCAACTGCTGGTTAAGGGCCTCCCCCAAGGATTTCCTCGACGACCGGTTGTGCGCTGCCCGCATCCAGCGGCTTCCCACGACCTTTAACAGGTCATCAGTCCACCGAGTGGGAGGCCTGCCTGCGCTACGTTTTCCGGTGCGCGGTCGCCACTGAAGAACTTCACTGCCCAAATGGCCATCTGTTCTACGAGCTATCTGCCCCGCCCACGGCCGCTTATGTTTAAAGATTCTGAAAGCTATGTCACTTACTTTAGTTCTCCTACGGATTTCCTCGTTAAGCAAGTTACATATTATTAATTATCAAAGCACCTGTTGCGTTATATGTATTTTATGACTTTCAACCGATTTTCATTTAAAAATAACCTTACAGTCCACTGCAAAACATCGTAACTTATAAATTGATATTTTCCAGCACTGAAACACTCGCCGTCGAAACGGAAGAGCATCGCGAAGCCCGCGCGGCCGCACGAAGAGATCGACACGCCAGGTACGTTAGAGTTTGCATTGTTTATGGTCTGTCCTGGGAGATTGACTGAAGACGATTTGGCAATTACGATAAATCGTAAAGACTTCTCCTCCGTACTAGTTACTCTTAGGTGTAACAACGATTCGGCTATCGTAATGATGTTCCCATCCGTACTCGTTACTCCTGAATGTAACGATTCGGCTATTACGGTTACGATTAATCGTAATTATCAGTCTTAAGTCGTCATCATATTAGTCGAATCTTTCCACGTAAGAGTAACGAATACACAGTACGTTCATCGTTACGAATAGTCGTAATCGAATGATCGTAATGAAATGAGAAAGAAGAACTTTCCCCTTTAAATTTTTACGTCTCTTGATCCTTTGACACTAAGTAAGTAAGTAAATATACTTTATTGCACGCCTAAAAACAATACAGGACTTATAATTTGTAATTTTTTTTATTCACAATATACATACAGAGCAAAAAAGACCAAAAAAGATAAAGTTTTAGCTGTTCAACTTCACGAGTAGAGATTTCAGAAGCGGTATATTTTAGTACATCAATAACAAATTACAGACATCGATATGTCTTCTCAATATATTTGCAAAGTTTGAATTCAATCCTTTGAGTCGTTTTTGTATGAAAAAACTACATTTGTATAGAAACTCTAGCCTTATGGAGACTCTTAAAAGTGTCATATTTGGTTTTGGTGTCAAAAGACCAAGAGGCGTATAAATTCCTTTTGGTTCTTTTATTGAACAGGGTGTAAAATACCTCTTCTGATATTTATACTCGTGAAATTCAACCGCTTACTCAAGGCACCTAGCGAATTTGTAAAAAAAATGCAGCCTTTGTATGGGAAGCCCATTTTTTTACTAAGGGGAAAGTTCTTCATTTTCATTTTATTACGATTACGCCTATTCGTAATGTTTAACGTACTCCTGTGTGTTCGTTACTCCTACGTGCAAAGATTCGACCAATACGATGACCGATAATGACGATCAATCGTAATTTTAATAGCCGAATCGTTACACTCAGGAAAAACGAGTACCGAGGAGTACATCATTACGATAGCCGAATCGTTACACCTAGGAGTAACTAGTACGGAGGGGTAGTATTTAGAAACAGAAATCAATTTTAATTTTTCGAGAGGGTTTTTTATACCCTGTATTGTCTCCGTGGTGTGGGGAATGAATCGACAATTGAGATTTGATTTATGATGATTCTATCGAGTATTGAATCGAAATAAAAATTATATATTAAAGTGGCTCTTACTGCATGATATTTGTGCATTTAAAAAACAAAAGAAAAATTAAGTGCGTTATTTTTAATTATATGAAGCAACTTTTATTCTTGTAGATAAAGAACATTTATTCGTCTATCAAAGAAAATCGATCGTCAAAGGTACACTTCAAGTGTTAATGTAGTTGATTGCATGTCGAATCATTCCTAAACAACCTTCTATTAAACTTATTTTTACTCTCTTTCATTTTGAATTAAAGATTTAATAACCAAGTAGATAAAGCTAATCCCTAACATTTGAAAATTGATGTTTTTGAACCCATATTTATTATATTATACATTTCAGTTTGTTTTGTCCTCAACCCTGATTCCTATCCGTTGTATGTTATCCTGGCTTTTGTGAAACCGTCCTAATTTTCTTTTTTTTTTGTTTGAGTTCTTTTTTTCCTCTATGGTGAAGAAAATAAATAATTTTTTGACATTTTGGACTTACTTTTTCGCCATCGCGCCGTGTTTTTTTCATCGTTTCGCAAAACATTTGTGATGTGTTTTCTGTGCTAACGGTGTGGGATCGTGTGTTCACAATTGTTTTTGTATATAAAAAAGACCGTAACGGCATGCGGAATCCGTTTTCGGGCGAAATAAACTGAAATGTACTGAAAAAAAAGGAAAACTTAAAAAGTAAAAATGTCAAAACGAAACTTACATCGCTTTACTGTTACAACAGGGCGAATATACTCCGGCCGGCCCATAATGGACTACAATCCCGACTATATGAGACAACCAGCGAGGTTATCCCCTAGGTCTTCGCTAAGATCTAGCATGAGTGATTTTACTGATACTACTATATCTACTTGGAACCAAAGACATCCGCAGCCTACCACCGAATACCCCTCAGTCTTATCCGATAGACTTAAAACCTTAGACCGAGACAGACTCATTACTTTCCAAAGACGAATTGATTTTGACACGTCAAATTTACCTGTCAGAGAGCAAGGTACTTCCTACGCAGACGAAGTTTACAGAATGCAACGGATGGAATCTTTATCTGATCAGCTGACTAAAGTTTTGAGTACTGGCGCGGGTAGCTCCCATATAAACGGTAGTTTAGCCGATAGTGGCATACAGACAGACAATACTAGTACTAGCGTGCCTCAAATATTTATCGCCGAGTCTAGTAGTTACACGCCAGGCGTCAAAATATTGAAGGATGCAGCCGTCGACACGCGAAATGAGAATAATTTACAGGATATACCCTTTATAGACGATGATGATGACGAAAAAGGTCTTAAAAGGCGTTCGAATTTTCTAGAAAAACACAAAAGCATGTCAAATATACCGGAACGAATCGATGAAGTCAGTTCTCGAGAACATTCGAACGAAAGACTTTCGAGCAGCTTCAATAGATCCAAATCGCCGACGTTCGTAGAGAAGTTCAAGAAATTCTTCACTGATATCGGTTTGGTCAAAACTGAGAGCGCACCAAACACAGCTATCGAAGAAACGTCGTCAGCAACAGCTAGTACTTTACCAAAAAGTCTCAACTCCAGCTATAGGACAAAAAGTGCGACGCCTATAAAAATAATTGAGCCGAGAGACTCTTCAACGCTACCAAAGGATATGCGATTCCGAAAAGTAAGGTCCACACAAACAGTGTACATATCTCAGGATTCGCCGCTCTTACAGCGAAGCGACAAACAAGTCCAAACTAAAGACCACGTGTCCGTTGTTCAACTGAACGGCAACGAATACGATACATCAGAGTCCTTTATTAGAGAAGTTGTCTATGTTAAGAACAGTATAGAAAAAGCTGAGATTTACAGCGGAAATGATAGCGGTAGCACAATCATAGTCGTACCGCCAGCGGATTGAAAAATCCATAGACAAATTGAGGTGAATCTTCGCGTTCTTCGATGTCATTTAAACAAGATAGACTTAACTCTCTGTTTAGATGGTTAGATTATAAATTTTTCGGACTTGTCCTGAGCCTCGAATGTGCCTTAACTTTGTAAAACGTTAGGAAAATATCAAATATGATTGTCTTTGGTCTGTATGTTCCAAAATACAGTCGACGTTCGAAAAATTTCTATTGCATACTTTTTGTGCGATTTATATAATCACAAACCATTTAAAAAAAGAAATAAGGATAATATATCTTTTATTTAAATGTTTTGATTTTTCTAACGTCGACGACATGTACGCGTTATTTATAATTATTTAATAAAATCATTTGTACGGCGATGTTAGGAGAGTTGTTTAGGGATAACAGTTGATACATATTACGTGTGTGTGTTGTTCTGTTTAGAGATTCAAAGTAGATTCGACCGTTCGCTTCTGTTTGACAGTAAGATGGTACAACTATTTATACACGATATTTTCAACAGGGCTTCTAAAGTTTGTACTACTTGTAATAAATAAAGCACAGAATGTAAAAAAAAACAGTTTTTCTAGGTGTTCCACTAATTATCTAAATTTACATGTTCACTTCACATTTAGTGCTAAAACAACAAAAATATGTCCTAACTAGCGCCATTATTAGTATTTAAAAAAATACTCGCTGAGTATATACTTTAAAGAAAACTTTAAGGAGGTTCGATTAGCACACTAGCGCCGCCCATAGATATAATTAAATAACTCATTCTTATGGACTTCAGGACTTCTGGAAATCAATAAGTATTTTGCGCATATACGGGCAATTAAACAAATATTTAGCCTACAAAAGAAAAACGAAAATTTTAAGAAAGTAGAGATTTATTTTTCGTCATAGTCTCCTTTCAATTCAATTACACTTGGCCCAGCGATGCTTCAACTTTTTTAACCCATCCAAAAAATACGATTTCCCGAGGTCTTCAAAATAGGTCTCTGTGGCGGCGATGACCTCATCATTCGACCCAAATCTTTTGCCGGCGAGTGACTTTTTCAGATTTGGGAACAAGAAGAAGTCACAAGGAGCCAAATCTGGAGAATACGGTGGATGGGGCAGCAATTCGTAGCGCAATTCGACCAATTTGGCCATGACGACGGCGGAGGTGTGAGCTGGCGCGTTGTCGTGGTGGAATAGCACTTTTTTCTTTGCCAAATGGGGCCGTTTTTTTTTAATTCGGCGTCGAATCGGCCCAATAAGTCGGAATAGTAGAGTCCCGTGATTGTTTTACCTTTCTCGAGGTAATCGATGTAGATCACACCTCGTGAGTCCCAAAAAACACTGACCATCACCTTTCCGGCCGATTGAACAGTCTTCGCCTTCTTTGGAGCTCGTTCGCCGGGTAAAGTCCACTGTTTCGACTGTGGTGTGTACCAGTGAACCCATGTTTCGTGGACGGTCACAAAACGACGCAAGAACTTCGCCGGATTGCGTTGAAACAGCGCCAAACATGCCGCCGATATGGTCTCACGGTTGCACTTGTTGTCTGGTGTGAGCAAACGCGGCACCCATCGCGCCGATAACTTTTTCATACCCAGTTCTTCGTGCAGTCCTCTTGAACGATGAATTTTAAGGACAAGTATTGTAGTTTATTTATAAACTATCAACTCTGTGAAATAGTGTTAGCTGTAGATACAGATAACAAAAGTGCTAAAAGTGGCCGCTAAGATCGCTATGAAACTATATTTTACAAAGATTTCCAAATTTGTACATATTCTTATTTGTTTATTTTTCATTTTCATGGTTTAAAATTATTGACAAGTAAGCAAGTAATTTATTTATTACCGATGACGGCGCTAGTTAACTAGGGGGAGCCCCATAAGTTAGATTCCTCTATAACGCCCAAATTTATTTACAATATTATTTTTTAAAAGTCAAAAAAATGATATCAAAACACATGCAATCATAATTTCAGGGGTAACGGGGGTTAATAATGTTTTTGTTTATATTTTGTGTTCTTGAATATGCAATTATATTGTAATCTGTATAAGTCATACAAGTAAATGAAAAATTGATGATTGGGACGATTGGTCGATTTACAAAAAAAAAACCGATCAACTGATAAAATTAACTTTGTATGTGGAGAAAAATGTTTTTTTGCCATTTGACTGTGTTCCTTGGAGATAGCCAGTCGGAGTTAGAATACCAAATGAGAATTTCGTGTACAAATAAAATAAAACTTTATGTTATTCAGTAATGAAGTGACTGCAAAAAAATAATAGAGATGTTGAACGATTTATTGAATTTGGGTTCGATTTCCAAAGATGTAAACTAAGCTACGAGATTTTTGTAAATCGGGTTTTATTTCAATTAGAATTTCTTCAATTAATTTATATGAAATGTTTAATTTTGGCATATGGCATACGGTTATTTTAATTATTATAGAACGAAATGAAATGCTTTTTTTAAATATGCCTTGAAATGAAATGAAATTGTATTTAAAGTAATGCATGAGAAAGATAGCTTATGTCAGAGATAGCACAAATCAACACAATATTGTAATGTCTTTAAAAGAAAAATAATCTGTTATAAATATAAAACATTCCATAGAACAGCAATGCAGTATTCAAATCGTCACAATTTAAATTTAGAGACCTTTTCAACAAATAGTCCATATGACGTCATGTTGGCTAACCTGTTTGTTATGCATACATATTCTATGCATAGCCAACATTACGTCATAGGAACTATTTGTTGAAACGTGTTATATACATATTATAGGAGAAAAATGCCACAAAATATACATAAATAAAGGTTTAATCCACGCACAAATAAACTGTAAATAAAAAGATCAGAACATTTAAAATCATACTACATCTAAGCATTCAAAACCTGATCAGAAATGTAAAACTTCGCCGTCTAAAAACACTCTTCTTACCGAAATTCGTTTCCCATACAAACTAAATATTCAAATTTCTTTAAAAAATATGATCCTATCACAGTAAAATTATAACTCAGGTAAGCTCCCTAGACCACTCGAGAACTTTACTGTCCCAACGACCATCTGTTCTTCAAGTTATTTAAGTACCTAATACACTCCCTATAAAGTGTTAAGTGGCATTCGAATTAACTTAGTAATTTTCAAGAAATTTGAATCATTAATTTGTATTGGAAGCTAGTTTCGGTAAGGCCTTTTAAGCGCCTTAGAACAATCCTGTTTACTACCTAGTACAATCAGAAATAATAAGCATTACCCCCTATCTTTATAATCTCTTTGTATGCGTGGGGCGGGGTGTGGTTGTAGTACAGTCGAAAGCAAAAATATAGATACATTCAAAGCATCAAAAATATGTATCTACGACCTTATATCGTATATACATAAGGGAAAAAATAAAAACATAAACTAAATATAATAATAAAAACTGAACAATACTCTGTGGTAAGTTGTCAAGGGCTTATAAGGTAGCTAGTGAGGCTCAAATAGTGATACTCGCATTTCTCTTCTCGCTCGTATATATTCAACTTTGTACGTAATGAAAGAGACGAAAGACTTTTCATTGACTGCCTTGTAAAAATGGTAGCGATTTTTCATTCGGCGTTTGTACTTAAGTTAGGTTATATAATTGTCTTGTCTTAGATTTGTCTCTTAAATAATGTTTCGTTTGTTTGTGAACTCTTTATTCTAGAATACTAAATATTATACAAGGTGATGTTTTTTATGTTACATATTTTAATGTGGAATAAAATCATATACTGTGTTACCCTTGACTTAGCAAATATATAATAGTCAATTTAAATTTACTAGGATACAATACAATATTCTTAATTACAATTTACATCACAACATAAAAAATAAAAAAAAAACAACAACTTGTACAGTGTATTTTTTTCTAGCAATGGCGATGGCCTTATACAGAGTGTTAGGTGTACACAATTTTGAGGAGGAGGGAGGCTTCTATTAGTTGTGCAACTTCGCTGAATTCTCATTTTTTTGTACTCAAATCGATCAGCTGATTAGCCAAATGTGTATGGCCGTTTTTTTTAAAGATTTCATGAAAGTAGTAGAAAAGAAGTTGTTAAGATTCATGTCTAATATAATAACGCTTCATAAATTTTGCTCTGTTTTAACAAACACCCTATATAACTTCCGACATGATTGGCCGATATTCAATACTATCTTGCGAAAGGGCTATACAGGGTGTAAACAACAACTTTCCTCAATTCACTAAAAAAAAATTAGACGGTCCATACAAAAATGCACAAAATTGGTCATTCAGCTGATCGTTTTGTATGAAGAATTCAAAAATTTGAAGAACAAAAGTTGTTCAGTTTAATGAGTAGAAGCCTCAGTTAGCAGGACCTACACCAATTCTGTTAACCCTGTATAAATGAGACTTGTATTTTAGAATTGATCTCCATACTATTTGGCAAATAAGTACGGAATTTCATTATTTGGAATGCCTAAAGCAATCTCAATATGCTAAGTCAAACATTACTTCAAAAAACTTACTCGACTCCATCTGTCAGAAATATATTTTTATTTGTGCCGCATTCGCTCCAAATATACGTTTTGGTACTTCTGAAATACTTTTACTGTGGCTTCTGTTTTTCTAAAGTGTTCATTTAAAAAAAAGGTTTGACTTACAAATCAGCTAATTATGTCCATGAAATAAATTTGCGATATTGGGCTTCTTGGGGAAATATTTTTTTAAATTATTTTTGAGTAAGTGACTGATTGTAGATTATTATTAATAATCTACTAATTTATTATGTACGCAGGTTTACAATAATTCATGGAATATGGTGCATTTAGCGAGTTTTTGATATAATGTCGAACGCTTAACTCGGTAGGTTCCTGCGGTGCGAGAGGGGGGGGGGTGTTTGACGTCACGTGATAGACGCGAGACCAGTGTTGCCGCTTAGGGAAAAATAAATACCCCAAATCTATTAAGAGGGAAGAATAGCTTCGCGATCCTAACAAAATAGGTATTTGGGAAAACATTTGCTATCGCTCGTGCGCTCATGCCCCCGGGCATCGCGCACAGCACATACAAAGAGCCTCACGCACACATCGACGGACGCTGCCAGTTGGCGAGAAGTTGCGACGAACGAAAGGCGGAATGTTTTCTTACTTACCTACGGATAGTGATTGTTGTGGCGTCCCCGAAACTCCGATACAGAGAAATTGAACTTAATAGCAGTAGGTAATAGTGATAATTTCAAGTGAGTATTTTGTTATGTAGATAATAGTAATGAGCAAGGAGTATAAACTAAATTGATTTTTGATAAATCGGCTTGTTGACGATATGCTCCCTAAATGACTGAAATTTTGTATTGTAAGGTTATTTAGGTATTTGCAGTGTATCTAAAATAAATAAAGTTTAAAAAAACTAAAAAACACGCTTTAAAAGTACATCAGACTAAAAAGTAAAAAATAATTCTTAATTTATGTTGAAAATAATAATTAACGAAAAATATAACTAGAATTACTAAAATAATACTAGATTATTGTGAAAAAGCGTGGGGCGCTTTGTGCCATATTTTTCGTCTATCGAGCAACCCACACTTTTTCCCAAATAAGACTAGTATTTTTTGTTAATTATTATTTTCAACTTATATTAAGAATTATTTTTTACTTTTCAGTCTGATGTACTTTAAAAGCGTGTTTTTTAGTTTTTTTAAACTCTATTTATTTTTTAGTTCAAACTTATGAAATTATTATATTGTCGCTGATTCTTGATAAGTCTTAAAAGTTTGAATTAAATGTGTCCGTTTAAAGTGGGTCAAAATCGAGTCCAAAGGAGTCGGTTACATACAAACATACTGGTGAAGCTTTTTTTTTTAGTAAAATTTTGAGTGCGTTTGGCTGTACCTTACCTTATAATAAAAGCGTGATGAAATATTATGCTAGTTATTGTGAACGAAACTACTAATGTGATACTATAATAATTATACGAGTATACCTAACGTGACCATCTAAATAATAAGTAGGTTTTATGGGTTCCGTACAAAAAAACGGAACCCTTATAGGATCACTCGTGCGCCTGTCTGTCTGTCCGTCTGTCACAGCCATCACAGATCACTGTTCGAATCTACTGGACCATATCAAGTGAAATCAGGTAGGATGGTGTAATCCTATCACCCAAACACAGATGTGCAGTCAATAAATATTTTTAAAAATTAAGGGTATTTTCGGGGGACCAATTAGGAAATTTAAAAAAAAAAGTTTTGCAGACCTTTACTGTGTCATATATCAAATGAACAACTTCGAACAATTTTGCATTATTATTTTTGGTTTTTGTTAATTTTCTAATAAAGTACTACACCGATTTTGATAAAATTTATATGGGACCACATGGGAAGCACTAGCTTTCGAAGAAAAAAAAATCATCAAAATCGGTTCACCCAATAAAAGTTCCGAGGTAACACTTATAAAAAAATAAAAAACATACAGTCGAATTGAGAACCTCTTCCTTTTTGGAAATCGCTTGGAAAAAGACGAAAATTGACCATTCCCCCTATTAGGTGATTACTCCAAAACTACAAAAAATAGTTTATTGCTTGTAGATTACAGGAAAACCTACAAGAATTCTATCAATTGTAAATAAAGTGGTAAACTCAATTTATTACGTAAATTTACGGAAAATAGTTCACTAAAACACCACTAGATAGCGCTAGTGCATCTTAATGTGACGATTTCAAATGTGATATTTTTAATTATTTAAAAATCACCCTAAATGTCTTTGTAATTGTACGGAACCCTCTCTACGCGAGTTCAACTCGCACTTGGTCGTTTTTTTTTAGTTCACATAAGTTGAGCTACTTATGGCCTTAGTAAGTAACATGACTTCTAATATCTAAGCAGTTGTTTGCGAGTGAAAAAATAATAGGTAGATACTTCAATTAATTTATCGTTTGGTCTGTTTGCGAAAGTGGGACGTTTTTTCCCTCGCTGGGGACAGCGGGACGAACAGCCTGAAAAGGGGGCTATGGTCACGTTAAGTATAGGTACCGTATTTTTTTTTTAATTCTTATTCGTGGACCGTTGAAATGAGTAGGTGGATTAGCCACATTACGGTTTTGGTTATATTAGGGCTCTGAATTTTTTTTTTTTTTTTTCGAAATGACAAGCTTGTTGTTGGCCGTGGGTCCTTTACAACTTCACCGGGCAGGGGAGGCGAGTACGGAAGGCACTCAACCTAGTGCAAAGCAAAAAGATAAGGGCTCTGAAGCAAAACAACGAACTCTAATGCTAGCACATCACATCGCTATTCGTGTTCGCGTATTCGTCCAAATGCGTCGATGGAAAATTCGGCTACATTCACGAACATGTTTAGCTGCTGTAACGTCTTGGAACAGCGAAGTACAAACACACAATCGTTTATAAAAAAAAAAGCAATGTAATCCATTTTGAGTTAGGAAGAAATAAAACAATAATCACTGGTCAATCTTTTTCTTGAAAACCTACTAATGTTAACTTTTCCCACTCCCAGAATTTTTTAAACAGATCGATATCGATAACGTGGGTGGGTTCCCATCTCTACTATCGACTTCACCATCGACATCTCTATTGTACGTGTGCTTTGCTTTCCCCCCGACCCCCAATCGTGCGATAGAGAGCGTTGCAGCTCGCAACTGACAATAGGTACTTTTCTGGACGAAATTCCCATTTCGGGAGAAAACGGTTTTCACTAACTAAATCTCAACAAATCTCTTTGATTTTGATGTTGATCGTTTCAGCACAATATATTCTAGGTTTATAGGTTTCGCTTTTTAAAAAAAAATACATTGATTTTGTTCAAAAAACGGCTTAATTCGACACAGTTTTAATCACAAAAATTACGTTACTTGAGCTGCCTATAAGTCTGAATGTATAGCAAATTTTGAAAAAAGGAAAACCTATAAACCTAGTAATTCATTGTGTCAATAACATACTAAAAAATCATGGTGATTGGAAAATATTTAGAAGTGGAAAAACGTTTTCTCTTTTTGTATGGACGAGCACGTACTATTCTTCCCTCTTAAAAGTAGCTAGATTTTGAGAAAAAAGCACTTAAAAAAACCGCTAGGAGTCGCTAAAAAAATTAATCAGATCTCTATTATTAAAACAGGTAGGTAGACTAGGTAGGTAAGACTTAAGAGATAATAAAAAAATGTAATTATAGTAAAAAATGATTATTTTTTTATTCACAATTCAGTTAAAAGTTGAATGTTCACTTCATTACATATACCGGGGATTTCGAAAAAGTAGCAAAATTTTTAAGGCTCAAAATTGTAAAAATAATTCGCTATAGACCCCAAAAATCCGCTAGATCTAGCGAGAAAGTCGCTAAAATGGCTACACTGCGCTAGATTACAGTCGAGCGCCCGTATCCTAGTGTTGTAACGTCAAATGTCATCCCCCCAGCACAGCTCCTTACCGCAGGATGCTACTGAGTTAAGAGCTAGATCTGTAGTTGTACAGTCTAGTTCATTAATATATTTGCAAGACCAATGAATCAAAATATTTTAAAGCGTTCTATACAAACTTCTATACAAGACCTTGCAAATCTGTTTAGATTTTTTTTTGAAACTTACCATTGCTTGGATTCAAGAACATGCTTAGATAATGACGAACTCGACTGTACCTATCATATCAACATAAAAAATACAATAAAAAAAAATCTACAGGCAATGTGGCAATACTTTGAAACTTCTACTCTTGGAACTGAACAATTTTCTACGATAAACCTATGGTCAATGCGCGAAAAAAGATTGTACTTACCATACTAAGTTGGCCGATCAACTGAACAATTACTATAAGTTGTCATTTTTTTTTTGGGACTGACTAGGTTCTTTGGGTAAAGTTGTTTAGTTACATGATAAGATATTTACTTTATCTACTCTCATATCGTAAAGTTCGCATTATCAACTTCAAAACGCGTTTATATTGGCATACTTTATAAACACAATACCGTAATAAAAAAAAATACATTATAACATTAATTTGTTAGAGAAATAATGTTATAATGTAATTTTTTTCCATTACGATACAAGTTAAACCAAAGAGATAATATCACCAACGAAGTTCCATATAAATTTTTTTTATTGGATCGCACATGCGGTTCGCACTATTTTTACAGCAATACAAAAAGTTTTTATTCCAATTTTTACTTGTCAGTGACAGCACCCGCTTTAACGCATGCGCGGTGATGTGTTGGTTTTTCATTGAATTTTGTTGTAGATACTGAATTTCGTGGATAATTTTCATTCTTGTTTAAAAATGTCTGAGATCAGTGAAAGCATTGTTTTTATCTGTCTGTGACACCGTCCGTTTCAGTGCAAGCGCGGTGATGCGCTGGGATTCAGCGCTATGACACGTTTTGTTGTAGGTACTTACTGAATTTCGTGGAATTTTTTTCTTACTCTTAACTTTGATCTTTGTATTTTAGTTGATTCAATCCCAATGTATGAGATTAGATAAAGTAGTGTATGAAACTGCACATAATTTGGTCTTAAAACACTCGTATTTTAAGAACCCTTATTATGCAACAGTTTCATAAACTACTATTAAGATATGGCACAACCTGTAAAATAAATCATATTTGATAAACGTAAAAAGCTAAGAAAAAATAAATTTTAGCACTTGCTAATGTATATTTGACGTAAGTTTTTATAAAAAGTAATACAATTAATATCAATTCTATTTATTTGTTACCATTTAATCAATTGTAATTTACTGTCGTAATTAACTATCCAAATGTAATAAAATAATATGCCGTCAGAGAGAAAAGTATTATTGAAAATCTGTAATCTCGGGTTTTGGAGAATAATAAAAAAAATACTTATTTATTGTTGTTTTATTTAAATTTCAATAAGTAACTTGTTTTTATCAAGCTCTTCAAACATTTAAGTTAAGTTAAAAATATTAAAACTTTGAAGCGTCAGTATACAGGTGTAACTTAATTGAGGCTTCAACCCGTCATCTTGTCCGAGAGAGCCCGATTGTTAATTCGCAAAAAAAATTCGACTCAAATCGATCAACTGATTGAAAATTTTGTATGGTATTTTTTTGGTCTATTAAAGAAAATACAGTGTAAACTCTTTAGAGCGACACTCAAGGGACCGGGAATTTTGTGACGTTATTGAGAATTTTCGTTATACAGAGACAAATTAGCGTCAAAAGTAAACCAACTGGAGCCAGATTTTTTTTACATTTTAAGGCGAGGCAGCGGTGAAGAAGCGGAGAAACCCTTGGGTTAGATCAAATTTTTTGGGTAATTACTACTAAATATCGGTCTTGCAAAAAATATTGGACACACTTAAGGATATTGTCTGAGGAATGTGCTAATAGTTTACACGATAGTGTGTACATTACTCGATCATAAAAAATCCCAAAAACAGGTCTAAAACGTCTAAAAAAAGTCTAAAACAAATTGTTTATTAATAAAATTTCTAAATTTGCACATAGTTTTTATATGGAGATATTTCTATTTAAGTACTACAGAGAATCTGCTAAATTTAAGTTTTTAAATCGAAGTCTTAAGAGAAATAACAACGTAAAACATTGAAAAAGTGCAAAAGTGTGGTTATTGTCTTGACTCTTTACACGTAAAGGAAAAAACAGAGACAATTGTGTTACAAATGCCTTGCCTTAAAGAGTGAATCGTTATATCGAGTGACGTTTTACAGAGTTTACACTGTATGTTCAGTAGGTATTAAGATGAGAAGAAAAATACACCAACTTTTTTACACTCTGTTATACAAGATTGAGTTTTTGATATTTGGTTACCTTAACTAGTTTCCATAAAAAGTCAGTTAATTTTTTGCAAAATGTTTTTTTTATTATATGATATGCCTCTTAATTGTGTATCACTATTTTTTAAAAATTATACATACTATATTGGCACCTATTGTGTTAAACTTCAGCGACTTCATAAAGATTGACGCGACCTTTATTCGGCATCTTTGTTGCTCGATTGCAGTAGCTAGTTTGTAAGAATGAGATGTACACATCTGAGCGTGGACCATTTGATATTGAATTTAATTTTGCACGCTGCGTTGGACAGGATCGGCCAGTGCGAGTGGCATTGGCACAAAAGCAGGTGAGATGGTTACTCGGTGTACAGTAGAGACCATGGTGAGATGGTTACTCGGTGTACAGTAGAGACCATATTAGGTTAGACACTGCCAATACTGCCCATGCTATTTATAAAAATACGCCTCGCGCAGGCTAAATCACGCTTAGCGTAGCGTGGCCAGCTTATGCTGGCAGTTGGCAGTGTCAAACGTAACCTGCAACTCATTTTATGGAGAGAAGATGAGTCTAACACCATCAAAATATGTCTAAACTTGTCATACTGGAGCTTGAATCAAACCCAAAATTATAAATTTAACTGTTTTATCGCAGAAAAGGTACAGAACAAAGCCTTTGTTGATGGTACGAAAGAAAGCAATAAAACCGGTAAAGGTTCCTACCATCATACTAGATGGCGCTTGTTTCTTCACGTTTAAAAAACCACGTTTTTTGTATGGAGACTCATTTTTTCTAATTTTTAGTATTTGTTGTTAAAGCGGCAACAGAAATACATCTGTGAAAATTTCAACGGTCTGGCTATCACGGTTCATGGAATACAGCCTGGTGACGGACAGCGAAGTCAGGGTCCCGTTTTAACCCTTTGGGTACGGAACCCTAAAATTATTATTCGACACACACACACTAAAGATCGAATCGCCTGATCAGAATAGGTAACTAAGAAAATATTGTAAGAAGTGCTAATGTAAAAAAACCGCATCAAAATCGGTCCATCCGTTCGAGAGCTACGAAGCCACAGACAGACAAACAGACACACACACACACACACATTGGCGTCTAACTTATAACACCCCTATTTTTGCGTCGGGGGTTGAAATAGGTAGGCAAAGTGAGTTGCAGTCGAAGGTGACCTAGTGCTACATCAAAAGGACAACTTACCTCCATTATGCTGTCGCCTTGGAGTAGTGGCGCGACAACTTACTGGACCAGATGGATTGTCAAGCCTAGCTGACATTAATACACCCAAAGGCTGCGTTCGAAGATCACTCGTTCGTCTGTGTCCCCGTTTGACGTCTGAAGATGTCAAGGTGGTTGAAAGACACCTTTCAACTGAGAGATGTCTACGCTTCGGAGTGCGACTCACTTTGCCTACCTATTTTACATTAGCAATTCTTACAATATTTGCTTAGTTACGTATTCTGATCGGGCGTTTCGATCTTTAGTGTGTGTTTGTCGGTACTTTCATAATAAGTTTTATTACACTTTCGCAACATCGACCAAGGCGTTGTTCTGTACCTGCGATTTAACAGGTAAAATCATAATTTTGGATTTAACTAAAGCTCCAGTATATCAAGCTAAGACATATTTTTGCACCTACATTTGGTACATGTTGTCGCAGAATGACATTTCGCAAAATGCCCTGGTAGTAAAAGTCCTTTTCTCAAAAAGTCTCTTGCAACACATCCACTTTTCAAATGCCCCCTTGTGCTTTTTAATAAAAAAGCAATGTAAAAGCTGTTAATGTTAGTAATCTTTGCATTTGTTGGTTCATAGAAGGATTAAAAAAAGTGGTTTCTATTTTATTAAAACAGCAAGTGGACGTGTTGAGAAGGGGACATTTTGCGAAGAAACTGGTGTACCTCAACACTCCTGGGTAGAGGAGTATAGTATTCTGTGACCCCACGCCTTAAGGACCTTGAACGCCTTGAAGGCGGTACAGTACAGTCTAACGTGGCTCTTTCTGAATGGGCTCGCTAATTGACTGTTAAGAAGTCATGTGAGTTAGATAGTTTTTGTCATCTGTCAAAAACAAAATTGAATGTTTGAAATAGCAAGGCCGTGACGTCATAACTTTATTACATTTAATATCAAGCATACCTGACAACATCTTATTGTCAAACTAGTTCACGTTATTATGGATTCTACTTTAGAAATCACAGTACTATGAATAAACCGGAGATAGAGGAGAGGTCAGTTAAAAATACATCTAGCGCCATCTAACGGTAATTGATTGTAACTTGTTACTAGGAAACAAAGAAAAGCTTTTCTCTTGGATTTGAAACCCGCGCATTTAAGATTTCAAAATATTTATTCAAAAAAGGTGCATGTTACAATCTTTCTGATGGTCATACTCATAAGATAGCGATTACCTTAGGTACATAATGTCAGATTGTAAAAAAAAATATAAACAAACAATCATCAGCTATTAATGTCAATAAAATCATTGATATAAAACAAATAATGTCATTTGGACATGAAAACAATATGACACGAGAAGTATAGGGTGAACTCATCTAACTTCGTGACAAAGGCATTTGAGTTATAAAATACCAATAAATTATTAATTACTTTAATTCAGACTTAGCATGAGTTTTAATCAGTCTTTTATGAGGAATATAAGCACAATTAATCACATTTTTGTCTAGAAACCTAAGAGTTATACTAAAATTACTAAATCAAATCAACTTGCCTAATTCCGTGGTGACCTCTTTAAGTCCGTGATAGCTACTACTTTAATTTTGATATAACGGAAATAGGCTAAATAATTTTATTTAAGTAGTACAAAATTAATATCATAAAATTAACATAAACATAAAAAAACAATATAAACATTTTAGTAATATCTTCTAGAATCATTCTTCGGTGTAACACATAACACACTTAAAAATTGACAGATTAGCCTCAAATTCTTGACTTTGGCAATGTACGTGGTAAATTTTGAAGCAGAATTAACAAGAAATCCAGTCTGCTCCATTTTTAGAAGCTGCATCTTCTGAGTACCATCTCTTACATATTTCACATAGCCAATCGTCGTCTTCAGTTGTATTTGTCTTCTTAAATTGTTTCTTCGCAGGTGCAGTATTAGTAAATACATTGTATGAAGTGGCAAAAAAAATGAACATCACAATGAAGCAATATTTTTTTAAGTATTTTTTGCACTAGGCTATCTCTTTTTTGTTTTGTATCATGTAGATACATTACCTGGACATTAGAAAAACATCATTTTAAACTGTATATATGTAGTATATAAAAATAAATAGTAAAACAAAACAAAAAAAATAATAAAAAAAAACTCAAATTAATCGTGTTCTATTGAATTATTTCGTGATAAAAGAGATCTAAAAAAAAATATAATCAACAAGAAAATTTAATCAGCTTACTAGATCAGTAATTACTTTTTATAGGTTTTATACAAAAATACTGAGAAAACCTCGGAAATCTGAAGCGGCGGCCGACCCCCGCTAAACCAGATCGGATGTATGGGCGTGTCAGCGGCGCCGGTACAGTTTAAATGGTTGTTGGAAGGGATAATAAATACATACCTGCTTAAATTTAAGCGTTTGTTTAATATTACAGCTCGTATTATCAAAACAAATGCTGGAAAATTAGGTAATAAAACTACTCAATTACGTGATAAGTCTAAAAAAAGTATCACTCAATTCCGTGATAGCAAAATATATAATAGTGGCTCAAAGTCGTCATTTTAATTGAGAAAAGATAAAACTAATAAAATAACACCAATCTTGTCTACTAGACTCAAAACAAGTCAATACTTTCAGTTGAAATCACAAATAATTGTACATAACTACTATAATTCTGTGATAGCACAGAAACCACTCAACCACTGAAACGCTAATATTTTTGACGAACAAAATAAGCTCTAACACTAAAACAACGCAGAACTATGACGAATTTTTTACTGCCACATCAAAGGAATATCAATTACAATTCACCTTATTAGAAAGAAGCTAAGAAATTTGTTAAATACTTACATAAATACAGCAAAGTTCGCCACCAATTCACAAACACTGCCAAAACCGTAGAGATTTGCGCGCGAACTAACAAAACCGTTATTTGTTGCCATCTCGCTTACTCGAGCGTCCCCAAACTTTGCAGACTAATTTGAACTTTATTACCGAGGCATAAGGTTGTATTACAAGTCATTGATTTTAATCGTACAGCCTAATGGTAGCGCTCAAACCAAATATCACAGAATTAGGTGAGTCACAGAATTAGATGAGTTCACCCTACATGTAAGTTAATGAATTTGTCGTTAATGCCTTTGTCAAGAGTAGGCCAGTTCACACGGACAGAAGGTTGAAGTTTTTCGAAAATTATTGTTCGATTGTATGAGAGTGTTGTAGGTAGTGAAGCTGACATTTAGACTGAGTAGGTACAGTGTTTCAATTACTAAGCGTCGCCTTCATGTCCTGTCAAATAATGAAAAGCCACGTCGCGTATACGTACTTATCTATAAATTATGAACTGAATCTTTATATAGACTAAATTGCTGTCTTACTGAAATTAAAAAAAAAATCTATCACGGTTTTAAATTTTTGTACTCAACATGAAAGTTAGTACATTAATGACGCTGAAAAACTATGACGTCACGCCTTGCTATTTCGAACATTTTTAGAACAAAATTTTGTTTTGATGTCTATTGCTTTATCGTCTGATAAAATGTAACTCAATGACTAGTAGTCGGCTAACCTATTTCATCCTTTTTTTAAGGGTTACGTTTATTTAGGAAAATATTTCTGGAGGCATTAATATTTGAATATCTATATTTCATAATATTTTGAACGTTATTATCGCCAGCAAACTTACCGTCATACATTCTCCTTTTCATGCTGCTATGGTCTATCGGATCTTTCTATTGGGTGACCTTATCTATTTTCTGTTATTGCATTTATTGACACCTACCCGCATGCTACTTTTAAAAATCCACCATTTTAACACCAAATCTTAAACGCACCAATACATCGATACGTTAACCGTCAAGCTCAAACCAAAAAATATAAATACAAACACGCCATATTGGATCTTTAAACCTATACGCTTCCAATTTGTAACACAAATTTTGTTAAATACTTTTATTACTTATTTAATATTTTCATCATTGTATACTATTTAACTCCGTGCCAAATCGTTTATCGTTAACATTTAATAAACCTTTACAATGTGAATGTGTTTTCTTTAAACGCCGTTTAGTTTCCCTCTCTGACGTCACAGCTCATATAACGTCTACGTCTGTCACGTCACCGGTAGCGACGGCGGCGAAAATCGCGGTGTCATCCGTAAAAAATGGCGCGGAAAGCGATGTGGCGTTCCCTGCTGTCCTCAAAGGCTCTCAAAAACAGAGAGTACCACCCCCCGTCCCGCCAAGGGGATCTCCGAAGACGAAACGAGGAGGCGCCAACTCACAATCATCCATAGACACCAAAGGTGACTTTTTAAACATATCCGTGAACGACATACCGCCACAAACACCCATTACGAGCAGTGATGACGATTTTGTTTTCTATGGGCACGATTTTAAGTTTAAAGAGCCTTTTGCATGCCAGCCTTCTGTGTCTTCCATATCTGAACATTCAGCTAAAATTACAAAACTTGTTGCGTCTAACTCTTTTCTTGGTTATGTAGAAGAAGCTGATAGTATAACGGAACGATCTCACCCTGGAAAGGACTTGATAGCTCAGACTACTAGAATGGCGAACTTTAGTCTAGACAAAATGGTCAGAGAACATTTGGATACCGGTGATTATGATGACACTTCACTAACTGAGACAAGTAGTGAGGAGAAAATCATAATACACGAGCTAAAAGACGACGAAGAGATTACAATTGAAAAGGCTACAATAAACGCTATAGAAGATAGAGGCCGTCAATCAAAAAGTCCGACGCAATTCATCAGAGGTGTGGTCAATCAAATAGGTGACAAATTTTCCAGAAAATCGCCGATGCTTTCTAATGAGAGATCTGGCGTTCATTATGTTAAATCTTCAGATTTGATATCAGCCGCTAAGACGTTAAAGAAAACTTCTAAATCAGAAGATACACAGAAAGGTCTAGAAAATGAAGCGAGAAATGAAAAACAGGAAGGATTAGGTGGTATGATGTCTGGTTTATCTAAAAGATTAAACTTATCGAAAAGAGACAAAACCAGAAATCAACCAAAACCCAAACCTAAGGTTGAAATTAAAACGTATAGAGAAGAACATTCGAAAGGAATGACCAAAGACGAAGTAATCTGCCATAAGAAAGCTAAGACAAAAATCGACATGTTTCAAAAACATATATGGAAAGTCCAAAGTGAATCAGAAAGTAGCTCAAGACGAAGCTCTTTTTCAAGCCAAGACAGTCAAAAGTCCCACAAGACAGATATTAAAAAGCAAGTCTTAGTTAAAGAAACAAAGAAATTATTTGAGCCTATAGAATTCAAGCATGGTAGCACAAGTTCTATTGAAAGCAAGAAAACGTACACGATAACTACCACAGAAATGAAAGCTGTAGTAGCAAAATCTATAAGCGGCAATGTTCATGAAAAAATCAAGAAGTTTTCTGAAGTGACTACGGCGGAAGGACCAAAAAAGTTGCCGAGACAGAAAAAAAAGAGCTTCAAGAAGAAATTCGACGGTAAAAAGATATACAAGATGAGAAAAGAGATCGAAGAAGTTTTGTAAATTTTGGAATTAAAATAGTGATTAAAAATCTAAATTGGAAAAGATAGTCTTCCGACTGCAAATCACGAGGCAGAAAATTGGTAGAGCTAATTGAGAAGTAGCAGTAGTAAGCACTACTTATGTTTATTTTAGTGTTCTTATCTTAATGTTTTGTGCCATAGATATAACTTTTTATTATTTGCTTCCACTTAAACGAGTATTTCATCAAAATGTTGTTAGCGTAGTCGTTGTTCCTACCTAATTATTGCATTTTACTTCACTTAATTATTTACTAACTGCACTACTATACAATCATTTATTATTTATTACTTTGTTGTATGGTGTTGATGACTGGAAATCCTAATGTTTTAAACGTATGGGCTGAGACATATGCAAAAACTGCCAGCAGTGCAATGACTTAATATATCTTAGCCCATTAAGATTTACGATTTGTGCTCTATTTACCGCATTTTACTTTTCAAATCCTTTATTTACGTAGAAAATACTTATTATTTTTCTTTTTATTGTTATTACATTTTATCATTATTTTGTAAACCAATCCTTTAGAGTTAAGCAGACACGTCATCAGATTAGGTATTTGTGTTTTAACTAATTACCCTACTGATCTGAATACGTGCCATTTAACAATTACTATTCCAAAATCATTAATACTCCTTACCGTTTACTTGTAAAATAAAATAAAAAACACATTTGTCTTACCCATTAATATCAAAGCTAATACTCCTTTTTTTTACGTGAAGTCAAGCTACAGTAGAATTCGTAGTAACGCTAGTATTCCATAGCCGGCGCACTATCCTGCTGCTCCACTCCACCGCCACCGTTTGAAGAATCTCATCCGCCTCGGACGAGTCGCACCAACTCGTCCTCGACGACTTCGTCCAGTGCGTCGGGGAGACGACGAGGCGCGTCGAGTGCGGCGAGCGTCATGACGACGTCAAGTGCGTCATCATTAGCGTTAACGCCCGCAGCGTTGAGTAGCGCCAGAAGCCATGAGGCTAGGTGAGTGGTTTTTTTGAGTTTACTCCTTTAGAGTTGATTCATCTACAGCTCGTAACAAAATTGGTGAAGGTCCCGTTAACTGGGGGTTCGACTCGTCATACTGAACATCTTTTCCCTAGGAATCCATAGACAATTCTCAAAAAATATGAATCCTCCATACAAAAATGCACAAAATTGGTCGATTAACTGACTGTTTTGTATAAGAATTTTTTTTGCGATTTTAGCAGTTATAGAACAAATGTTTTTCAGTATGATGAGTAAGAGCCCTAGTTAACAGGACCTACATCAATTTTGTTACATCCCTGTATAGAGGCCGATACGAAATATTATATATAAGTAGTGCAATCGAGCGTTGATCGGTAACGCGATACCAAAAGTGATACTAACTTTTAGCGTCATTCATTACGTTTTTTCAGTCACGAAGGCTAAGGAAATATGGCCATGCCGTCTAATGCAAGGCCGAAAAATAAAACTGTGCCATGAGTAAACTCCTGTCGCGCGTCGGAGCTGACACGCAATTTTTTTAATAGATTCGAGTAGTTGTAAGTAAGTAAGTAAATATACTTTATTGCAAGCCAAAAAAACAATACAGGACTTATAATTAGTCGTCATATTAGTATGACGTGGAGACGGCGAGCTGGCGTTATGAAGACGTCCAGTGCATCGTCGTTGGCATTGTATGTATGTATGTACCATGTAGGTATATCTGCATTTTCGACTGAGCGTGTAACCTTAATGGCTTAATGGGTTTTGGAGTTCGAGGTGTCGTTTGATTAGTCTTGCTTGATCCCCTGAGATTTAAAGGAGACATTTTGAACAGTCGGGCCTTTATTGTTGACTGCCCTAGATGGAAGGTATAGTACATTACTGCAGCGGCCAGCAAAAGAGGCATTGATGGACGAACGTGTAATACGTAAGTCCATCAATGCCTAGTTGTGGCCAATGCTTGTATAGTGCTTATCTCAAATAATGCGCGGAAATTAAAACTTCAATAATTACTTTAAAAAAAAAACATACAGTCGAATTGAGAATCTCCTCCTTTTTGAAGTCGGTTGAAAATCAATGACGAACAAAAAAAATTTTTCGCGCGCCATAGTGTTCATTTGTTTTTTTTCAACAAACAGCGTTCTATTTGCAAGTCAGTTCGAAATTTAAATAAAACCTTTGATAAGTTACCTCCTTGGTTGCCATGTTTCGGAGTTTAAAAATAGTTCCATTTTAAAATTACACGACAGATTCGAGTTTACATAGTAATTTATTTGGCCGCAAAACACGACGGATATGGATTTTAAGCTATTGTATAGCTTTTATCGCGGGCTTTGAGGGGACCGAATCAAGTTTCGTAACGAAAATAAAACCTGACACACCAAAAAAAAAAAATATATTGAGTTCTAAAAAACTTACAGTGCCGTCTATCTATCCATCATGATGATGATGAGGATCAATGATGATGATGATAAGGATCATGATAATGATGAGGATGATGATGATGAGGATTATGATGATGATGATTATGAGCATCATGATGACGATGATGAGGATCATGAGGATCACAATGAGGATCATTAGGATAATGATGAGGATCAATGATGATGATGATAGGATCGTAATGATGATGATGATGAGGATCATGATGATGATGATTATTATGAGGATCATGATGATGTAGATGAGGATCATGATGATGATGAGGATCATGATGATGATGAGGATCATGATGGTGATGACCATGAGGATCATGATGAGGATGAGGATGATGATGATCATGATGATGATGAGGATGATGATGTTTAACTTTCTTAGTGTTAATTTATTACATAAACATCCCGCGCCCTAAGGACTATAATTATGGTACTGGTAAATACTACATAAATAAAAAAATAATAAATAATTATACATAATTGCATAAGTTGATAAAAAATGCTATGCAATAGCTTTACCGCGGCAGTCCCCGAGTGCCACACGTCTTTTTTTTACAACTTTTGCCGCCCGCTGCTCGCATGTATTTGGCCAGTACAGCAACTTCGATTTATCTCGAATAAGGTCAAAATAATGCTCAAATTTCCAAGCATGTTTGAGAAAATGTTTTAATTTGTTAAATTGATTATTTTACTTTACTGTATGTTTATATAAGGTGTAACATAATTAGCTGAAACTATTTTAACTGGTGCTTCTAGCCATGAAACTGAACAACTTGCTCCATAGAACCCATGTCAAATCGCAAAAAAAATTTGGCTCCCATACTAACTCGATTAACTGATCAGCCAACTTAGTATGGGAAGTTAAATTTTTTTTTTTGAGATTTGACTATGGGTTTCATGGGGATATTTTTTCAGTTTCATGGGTAGAAGCACCAGTTAAAATAGTTTCAGCTAATTTTGTAAGACCTTATATAGGCTCTCTCTTGTCACTAAACTTTGTTAATTGAAGACTAAACTTGTATTATAGCGTGTGCTGGACGCCGCCGGCGTCGGTGGAAGGCTCCACCCCCACATGGACGGAAGGCACCCCCAGTTTCACAGAGTCCAGTAGTAGTGAACAAGGTACTGCACTTTTATTAAAGTGAAACTTTTATTACATCGTCTCAATTTTTTTCGTCTGTGTGTTGCATGTCGCGTGACGGTCGCTTTCATCTGACGGTATGATCGTTTCGTCCTCTGTACCGTAGCGAGAGCAGCCACGATCGTTTCGTCCTCAGTAAAGTTTCACTTTTACCGTGGTTTCATAAAACCACACACTTACTTTTTCTAATTATAAATTCGGTTTTTTCTATATTTTTTTAGGGTTCCGTTGTAAACTAGGAACCCTTATAGTTTCGCCATGCGCCATGTCCGTCGTCGGTATGTCACAACCATTTTTCTCAAAGACTATTACATCTATAAAGCTGAAATTTAGTATGGTAACACATATCGTTGACCTCTGTGAAGTTACAGAATAAAATCGGTAAAAAAAGTTTTTTAAGGTGCCTCGCCTACATAAAGTGGAGTTGATTTTATTATGTTTACTTAATAAATCATATCGGGTATCTTTGAATAAGGTCTTTCAAAACCATGAGGGTTTTCTAAGTAATTTTTAGGGTTCCTTACCCAAAGGGTTAAAACCGGATCTTATTACTAAGACTCCGCTGGCCGTCTGTCTGTCTGTCTGTCCGTCTGTCACCAGGCGGTATTTCATGAACCGTGACAGCTAGACAGTTGAAATTTTCACAGATGATATATTACTGTTGCCGCTGTAATAACAAATAATTAAACTTCGAAAAAGTGAAAGTCTCCTTACAAAAAACGTGTTTTTTTGAAACGTGAAGAAACTAGCGCCATCTAGTATGATGGTACGGAACCTTTTGTGCGCGGTTCTGACTCGCATTTTACCGGTTTTTTTACAATAAGTTAACTAAGTGTAAAGTTTGAAAGTGATGATTTATGTTGGAGTTGCATTGTAGCGCGGTGCGCTGTTGTTCATTCTTCCATCCAATGTTCTTTTCATTCCATCTATTTCTTTTTCACGCCATCTGACAATATCATTCAAAAACCAAAAGTTATCATCATCAGCTCATAATATAATAAATTTAATAAATTCGTATCTTGATACTTTATAAAAGACCCATTGCAGGTAAGATCAATTTATGTTTATTTTTTATTTGTATTTTAAATTTAAGTGTATGATGTTTTGACTATTTTTATATATATTTTTCTAGGTCTCATTTCCATATTTAAATAATATTAACTACATGTCCACGCTGGAGTTTCAAAACCCACGCCCTTATATCAACATATATCGTATCTTATATATCTCCTACTCCTTCCGTCGTGTGACAGCATGTCCGCAACCCTATCAGCTGAACCGCTTCTTCAGGAAATCAGAAAAGTATTAGAAATTATAGGGTATTTAATAAATGTAAAAGGAAAATTATCACAGCCATGTAGGCTTTTTTTAGTTTAGTTAGAAGTATGTAACAAACAATCGACTAACTTAAGATGTCCAGTTGGATTTATGAAAAGTTCATACATTTTATATACGAAATGTTCTGTACCAACTGCAAAAATAAGTTTTTTTTAATATACATTGATTTATTAAAAAAAAACGGAACCCTATTTTGCGCTGGGCCGACACGCACTTGGTAACTTTTTTTAATACATGATTGAAGATGACAATATAACAAAATTGTGCTTACTTTTTGCTTTCGAGCGACCGAGCGCAGCGATATACAGAAAGTATTTGTAGTCGTTGTATTTTTTTTAATTCATTCAAAATATGTTCTATATCACTTTATAAACAAAAAAAAATGTTTGCAAAAAGTGTATGTCCGTTCGTCCGTCACGCTTTCCCTAGCGGCTGAACCAATGGTCCGATTGAAATGAAATTTAGTTTTTTTTTATGATACTGTAGGGACACAGTAGTGTCAGCACTTTTTGTAGCAAGGCGAACTTCGCCCGTTTTACATACAGAGCCGGCAGTTGTCTCCCGTCCGCGCTCCAGTTAACCGGTGACCAGTACTCTAATTTGTATAACTAGTACCTATCTAGTAGAATTAAAACAGACATTTTATTGTGTAACAATACAAGGTAAAACGTTTAAATCTTGTTTCACTGAACACCCTCGTCTGACCCTAAGGGGTGATAGTAATCGTTAGGTAGATCAGGACATTGGATTTACCTACGTACGGACAGTGTATTTATACCTACGAACAGTACCCCCACAAGAACACATCCCACAGTGGTGACCCTGACGTGATAACCCTAATATAATTAATTTAATTTAATTTGTAATATTTAAATTTATTTTTAGACCTTAATTTGTCGAAGGGTTCTGAGCAGCTTCTCACGTTAAACTCACGTTTAATATAAATCTTAAAAGTATTGTTTTCTAGTTGTTGAATAGGTATTTAGGGTTCCGTACCCAAAGGTTAAAAACGGGACCCTATTACTAAGTCCGTCCATCTGTACGTCTGTCACCAGGCTGTATTTTATGAAACGTGATAGCTAGACAGTTGAAATTGCCGCTATAACGACAAATACTATAAATTAGAAAAAGTGAAAAATTAAAGGAGATTTCTGTACAAAAAACGTGTTTTTTTAAACATGCAGAAACTAGCGCCATTTAGTATGATGGTACGGAACCCTATGTGTGCGGTTCTGACTCGCACTTGGCCGGATTTTTTATGTAACAATATTTACTATAGCGGATCTTTAGGGTTCCGTTCCAGGTTACGGGACTCTATCACTAAGCCTGCGCTGTCGGCTGTCTGTCCGTCCGTCCGTCTGTCTGTCCATCTGTATGACTTTTAAGAAGCTGTATCTACTGAACCGTGATAGGTAGCTGGCTGAAATTTTCACAGAATATATAGGGGATTCACTAACAAACAATAAAAATGGCCGCACTGGCTCTGCGTGGTCGTTTAAGGCCCGATCGCCCTTATTCAGGGTAGGCTCGAGCCCCTCGGTGGGGACTTATATCGGCTGATATGATGAATAAAAATACTAAAATTAAAAAAAAGTAAAAAAAACAAGGGTCCCCCCATACAAGACACGTGTTTTTTTTTGTTTTTGCTCTAGCAAGTGACGAAGGAGTAAAGAAAAGGTATTGTGATGGTATAAAAATCGAAGTTGAGATTGTGGTGGGGACATGGGGATCGAATGTCTTGCACTAATAGTCATAAAAATTAAAAAAAAAATATGTTGTATATATGAATGTCCGTCTGCAGTTCTAGCGGATGTGGATACAATTTGGTTTAGTAAAATATTATTTAAATATCTCCAGAGGTTATTTTCAAATTTTTCTTGCTTGATTTTTCAAGATTTCCACCTCCGTGGCGTAATGGTTAATCCATTCGCTTCACACCAGAAGGTCGTGGGTTCGATTCCCGGTGGGGTCAACTTGTAAGACTCGGTTTGGTTGGTGGTAGGGCATTTTCTAGCCCGCCTGGCTAGCTACCACCATCTTATCTAAGTCTTGCCGCGAAACATCAGTGTTAAAGACATTGACGTGTTCCGGCTTGAAGATAAGATAGCCAGTTCTCCGTTGCGTTGGGGAATCTTGTGAAGACCGCTTCTATCTTCGGCATCGTCGTCACTTACCATCAGGTGATTTGATGTCAAGGGCTTACCAATAATGAATAAAAAATAAATAAATAGCAAAATGACACCTTTTTGTCTCAAAAATGACTTTTACACGGCCTACTATATTATAAAGTTCATTATTCCAAGAACAGTCGGAATAAGGTACTTCCTATCGAGGTTTTAGGTTTATTTTAAATAATGTCCGGTAAGAATCACGACGCGGAGGCGTAACGGATAAGCCCGCTACCTCCTTTCCGGGAGGTCGTGGTTCGAGTCCCGCCACGTACCAATGAGTTTCGGATTTCAATTTCATATGTACGTTTATCCGACGCTCTTACGGTGAAGGAAAATCATCGTGAGGAAACCTGCACACGCCTGCGAAGAAACTCGAAGGTTGTGTGTGAAGTCGACCAACCCGCGCTGGGCCCGCGTGGTCGACTAAGGCCCGATCGCCCTAATTCAGGGTAGGCTCGAGCCCCTCGGTGGAGACGTATATGAGCTGATATGATGATGATGATCTAGTATTTTAATGTCATGTTTAAATAGAAATTAACGTGTAAACATTCGTTTATCAATAAATGATTATTAATAATGGCTTACGATTTAATGAAACTTTGAGTTGCTACGACTTATAAGGCCTATTACCTTTTATATTTCTGTCTAACGCCACAATAGGTTCTCTAACAAAGATGCCCTATTACTAAATCATCTTTTTGTCTAATTTAATATTTGGTAATCTTCAACAATAATAGGTCATCTTTAACAATAATAGGTCATCTTTGTGTGTTTCAAATTATCTGTGACGTTAAGTTGTCTTTGTTTAGCGGCAGATAGCCGAACTAAAATTACTTCTGTCCTTTGAGAAAGCTGACGCACGGGTCTTGTAATATGTAAAGAAATTCGAGAATAAATAAAATAAGGATCTTTCATCCCAATCCGACGTTTTATTGGTAACGCTAAGGGCGACAACAACAATTTCCTACTTTTTGCTCTAACACTGCGTAGCTCATCATTACCATAGTAGAAGTACATTCATTACTCCAGCAACAACCCAGATTACTTGTAAATTTATCATCATGTCTGATATACTTTTATACTTGGCTACTAAGTGATCGTTATGTTCATTGTATTGTAAAAGCCCACTACGCTAGGCCTGATTGTAAAGGCTTCGCGAGAAAGTATGCAAATCTTGGCTGTACAGTTTATTTTCATTGTGTTCGAGCCTCTTACGTCATCAGTCTACGAAATTTAAAAAAAAAAACCGGTAAAGTGCGAGTCAGAACCGCATACAAAGGGTTCCGTACCATCATACCAGATGGCGCTAGTTTCTTTACGTTTAAAAAAACCACGTGTTTTGTATGGAGAATTTAACTTTTTCTAATTTTTAGTTATTTATTATTATAGCGGCAACAGAAATACATCACCTGTGAAAATTTCAACTGTCTAGCTATCACGGTTCATGAAATACAGCCTGGTGACAGACGAACAGTGGAGTCTCAGTAATAGGGTCCCGTTTTAACCCTTTGGGTAAGGAACCCTAAAAATAGCAAAAATAACTAGTGATTTAAAAAATAAATATTCAAATTATTTTGTTATTTTCTTGCCTCTGCAATAATGAACTATTTTGTGCACATTGGTGTTGCCAAGTTTTACGTTTTTCTTACAGTATATTTATTTGCAGGCTACCCAATAACACCAGCGCGCACAGTCCCCGTAGAGGGGAGACGCTCCCCCCGTCCTCCACCTCCACCCGCGCGGCAAGTCCTCCCCTCCACCATCAACTGTCTCACCACCGAAGTGGTAAGTACGCTAATATCGGTATCGTCTACCGCTGTCGTCTAGGCGCTTGTACGGGAGTCCACAGATACAGTAATAACACTTTTGCACATACACAGATCAAAAAAAGTTTAGATATAACCTCGCGTAAAGTCAATTCGATGTTAAACCAATCAAACTCTATCCACACTTCTACGTACACTGTACACGCACACATAGACATCAAAACCTCTCCAAAATTCTTTATAGCATGTGCTAAGACGTCGTCGTCAAAGACATATACACACAGATACCCCCACACATGTTGCAAAAAGTGGCATCAACTTGACAGTTCGCAGCATTCTATCTGACCTTTTTTGTTGATCTGAGTACACACCACAATGTCACAGTGTAAGAATCAATACAGTAGTCCGAGTTAATTGTCCCGAATGGTGACTAGGGCAATTCGGGCTGGTCCTCCCCAGTCTAGCCCCTCGACCCCCGCATGATTGCACTGTCTAGTCGCCTCCGTTGAACGACTGTATGGATTTTTTAGACTGTGACATGGTCTTAGGTATTGTGGCTAAATTCACGGGATTGGTAACGGTAACATTTTAAAAATGCATTATGGAGTAAAATTAAATTAAATTAACTTAAATCGCCCTTCTATTGACATTTCAAAAACTTTATTTGTTTGGTTTTCCACCGCGTGTTTAATTATTAATTATTAAAATTTTACAAAATTAGTGTATTAATGACGCTGTAAAATGACGTCGCGCCTTGTAATGTCAAACTTTAAAAAAATATGTTTTTGACAGATGGTAAAAAGTAATTCAAATGACTATCAGTCAACTTCCCCATTATCACAGGGTCCATCTTTGCTTATTGTGTATATCGTTTTTATTTTCCATTTTTGAACAATAATAATAATAATAATAATATGACCGAACTCGAAGGACTACGACGCGAGGTCGTTCCCGCCTCACGATCCTCATTAAATGGCTCGCGCCGATTATCGGCACATGCGCCGCAAGTGGCTGAGCCAATTTCAGCCCAACCGCCACCACCATCTCTTGGCGAGGATCGTGAGACGGAAACGGTTTCCCAGGACTTGGAGCGAATCGGGAGTACACTAGAGGAGGCGATTCAGGAATTCCGTATTTTGCCTCCCGAGGAGAGGCTGCGGCTAACACGGTTGCCCCTTAGCGTCCGAAATCGGGATGTCATTGAGGCCATAAACCGCAGCTGCCAGAATATCTGGCGAACAGCAGCGACCTCAGTGATACGAACTCAATCCTCTTTGGCGCTGCAATGGCAGTCTGCCGTTTTATTGGTGCGAAATTGCCAGAACCGTCTCAAATTCTTAATAAAAAAAAAAAAAAAAAAAAAAAAGAACCGGCTCGCACATCCCGTCCGCGGGAAAAGCCGGCATGGCAGAAAAGGATTGAGCGTCGTATTGCTGAGGCTAGAGTCCTCATTGGCAAACTGATTGCTTTTAGGTTAGGCAATAGTAGGCCTCGAGTGATGCGCTTTGTCAGGCTCGCATTTGCGGGATCGGAATTTGATCCCGCAGGACGTAACGCCATGCGGTTAGTGAAAGAGCGCATCGACGACCTGAAGCAACGGATTGCTGCGTGGGCAAACCGTATTCGGCGATACTCGGAGCGGGTAGACCGGTTTCGCCAGAATCGCCTCTTAATGAGTGATCAGAAGAAGTTCTACAGGTCACTGGACCGACCTGCTGTGTTGAACACAGGCGAGAGACCGAATCATACGGGTATTGTTGCCTTTTGGCGTAACCTGTGGTCCCGGCCTGTGCAACACAACGAGGGGCAATGGACGGCTGAGCTGGAGGAGGCGTGTGCTCGCATCGAACCCATGAACCCCGTGACCATTAGTGCCAATGATGTGTTGCAAGCGGTCCGTAAGGCTCCGAACTGGAAAACTTCAGGGAGCGATGGACTGCACCACTATTGGCTCAAGGGGTTTCATGCGAGTCACGAGACTTTGGCTAGCCAGTTTCAGCAAGCACTCGAGCAGCGTCAGGTCCCGGACTTCTTCACTACTGGGATCACTCATTTAGCTCCTAAGTCGAGTAATACCACTGACCCTAGTCAATACCGCCCTATCACTTGTCTTTCCACGACCTACAAGACACTGACATCCATTCTGAAGGCCAAAATTGACGCATTTATTGAGGCGAATTATATGGCGGTAACTCAGAATGGCTGTCGGGGCGGTAGTCGCGGTACGAAGGAGCTACTCCTGACTGATGCGGTCGTGGGTAAATTGGTGAACCGCAATCTGCGCAATTTTTCCGCTGCCTAGATTGATTATAAGAAGGCTTTCGACTCGGTCCCACACTCATGGTTGAAGAGGGTCCTCGAACTGTACAAGATAGATAAAACAGTTCAAGACTTCCTCGGATCGTGTATGGGGGCAATGGAGTACGATCCTTAGTCTCCATGGTCAGCGGTTGTCGAATGCGGAGGGCCGGATTTGGATTAAGAGGGGAATATATCAGGGCGACTGTCTGAGTCCACTTTGGTTTTGCCTGTCCCTGAACCCACTCAGCTTTCTGCTCGAGAAGTCAGGGACGGGATTTCAGTTTCGGAGAGGTGATTCACGCATGACCCACCTTTTCTACATGGACGATCTCAAACTGTTCGCTCCAAATGCAACACGGTTGGAGGAACTGCTGAAAATCACATGTGATTTCAGTCGTTCCATCAACATGGAGCTAGGAGTGGATAAGTGCCCGATTCTTCATGTGGACAGGGGTAGGATGGTACACTCAGATGGAGTCAATATCGACTCCATGAACATCCGCACCCTCTCTGAAACTGATACATACCGGTATCTGGGTATGTCGCAGAGTATTGGTGTTCACGAGGCAGGGGTGAAACAGGCGGTTTGTGACGTGTTTTGGGAGCGCCTGACAAAAGTTCTTGAGAGCTATTTGTCGGGCGTTAACAAGATACGAGCAATCAACGCCTGTTCTTTTGTACACCTTGGGCATACTCAGTTGGTCACAGACCGAACTGGACGCCCTGGATCGAAAAGTCCGCACTACTATGACACTCCATAGGATGCATCATCCAAGGTCGTCAATGATGAGGCTGTATATCCCGCGGAAGAGTGGCGGTCGTGGCCTCCTCAATGCCAAACAAATGCATAACCGCGAGATATGCAGCCTACGAAGATACTTCCTGTCGAAAGTCGATAGTGACTTGCATAGAGTTGTCATAGCGTGTGATAAAGGACTTACCCCTCTATCCATGGCCCTAGAGAACTGGCAGGCACCGGCTATACTTAGCACTACTGAGCGAGAGGCCATATGAAAAGACAAAGAGCTGCACGGTAGGTTCTTTAAGGCCCTTTGTGGATCCTTCGTAGATCGAAAGGCCTCCGTGCACTGGCTGCGCTTCGGAGATCTTTTTGCGGAGACCGAGGGTTTTGTTTGTGCTATACAGGATGAGGTGGTCAAGACGAACAACTATAGGAGGTTCATAATTAAAGATGGCACCTTGGACGTTTGTCGGTTGTGCCGTCAACCAGGGGAGACCCTGCGTCATGTAACCTCCGGTTGTTCCATGCTTGCCAACACTGAGTATTTGCACAGGCACAACCAAGCAGCCAGGATCCTACTCCAAGAGATCGCTCTTAAGTATGGCCTCATATCTCGACGGTTGCCATATTACAAGTACACGCCGGAGCCGGTTCTCGAAAGCGACCGCGCCAAGCTCTACTGGGACCGACCCGTCATCACGGACAGGACAATTCCTTCGAATAAGCCTGATATCGTGTTGATGGATCGGGCGCTGTCAAGGGTGTTTTTGGTTGATGTCACTATCCCATATGACGAAAACCTCGTGCAGGCTGATGCCGATAAACGGACCAAGTACCTGGACCTGGCACACGAGGTTACTGATATGTGGCGAGTGGAATCCACCGAAATCATCCCCATAGTCCTGTCCGTGAACGGGCTAATTCCAGCCGACCTTGAACGTCACCTAAGGCGGCTGGATCTCCGAGGCAGACCAATAATTGCAGCAATGCAAAAAGCAGTCCTCCTCGATAATGCCCGGATAGTTCGACGCTTTCTCTCCCCGTCGCACTGAACTTCAGCCGACTGTGCTTCCGCTGGAGGTGCTCCTGCCACTTTGCCTCGTGCCAAGTGAGCAGCGTAGCTTAATAACTCATTTTCAAATTCAAGTTCCAGCAAGTGGTTAAGGTTCATGAGTTTTGTAAGTTTTTACACAACTATGTGTGTATTGTTCTTTAAAACGCTCTGTAGCCTTAACTGCATCTTGGATTTTGGAGTGCGAGGTGTCGTTATATTCGTCTTGATCCCGTGAGTGACATAGGATATATTTTTACCTGACTGACCAAAAAAGAGGGGTTAACTCACCTTGATTTCATTCGTTTATTTTGGGAGGACCCTAAGCGGTTCACTTATCTTATCGCTTAACACAGATGTCGTCTGTCGATAAGTACGAGGCGCGAGTATGTAACCTCACGCACCAGGCCGCGTCTCAGGCGCTAAAACCATGGGGCTGCCATAATGCATTTTTTCTACACTATCGTCAGTAACATTGCAGTATTACTTACTAGCACCAGCGGCTATGCTTAGTTAATATCAAAAATAAAATAACACTACTAATAAATTTGACAATCCTCGACGATCATTACAAAAGAACTAGATTCCCTGTCGCGCGATCAAAACTGTCTAATGTAAAGAAACTTTTTAGTCATGGAAGTGTTGGTACTTACGCGGCGCGTGGGTCTGACTCTCTTTATAACATAGCTATATTTGTACATTCCTATCTTTGTCTCGTGTACAAAAACTACGTGTATATTGGCCGGGTGTTTTTTGAAGTTTGTTTTTTTATGAAACTAGGGATCTAGTTCTTGTTCTTTTATCTGTGATCAAGTTGGCAGTAGAAAAAATAAAAGTTTATAGACGACATTCTGAAATTTCTATCGTAGACAGAGAAACCTATAGACGCATTCGTGGTGTAACCACGTATACGCCTTTCGTTTTCGCAGTGAGTGATACCATCTTATGAAATTTTCCCCAAATGTTGAATAATTTAGACAATACGACAACCTATATAAACTGAATAAAAATATGCCTGTTTTCAAGGAAACAAACATCTATTCGATCACGTCCGGATTCTGTGCACGGCACTTTACTTTGCCCATTTGAAGTCCTCTTGCTACCAGCCGATTAAAAAAAAATGGCACGGTGGGTATTCATAACTTTAGGCCACACTGTTTAAAGGTTAATAATAAATAAATTTCGTTTTATTCTTATAAATTTCAATATTTAAACTAGATCCAATATGATGAGGATTGAATGTAACGAAAATACATGAAAGAAAAATGTGGAGTTACGCGTGAAATTCCTGTTTGCGCACATTGTGGTTCTTACATCCTAAAATGGCACAGCCATTATTTTTGATCTGAGGCCACAACATACCATATTAAATCACACAATTAAGTGCTTTTGGTTCAATTGCACACAATTCACTGCTACAATTATGGATAAAGACATACAATGGGCTATTTTACCGTATAAAAAATATGTTAAAAAAACGCTACTCAATAAATAACACTTTTTTTATGATTAAGAATTTGAGTGCGTTTGACTGCAACTCAACTGACTTCTTCTAGAATAGCAAAAATACTTGCTCATTTGAATTAATAAACAATTTTTAATTTTATATTTATTATAGAAAACAAATTAGTTCGTTATAGACTATGGCACTTATGACGTCACTATGTCAGTAACGCGAATAACAATTAATGCAGAACAATCTTTAGTTTTTGACAGTTGATAAAAAGTTACTCAAATGACTAGTAGTAAAATACTGTATTTACCTAAAACATTGATAGAGCACAGCTCTCGCTAACAAGGCTATAGATTATACTTGCATCACTCTCCCGCGTGACGTCATGGGAATCACACTAAGTCTATATCTATAAGCTTCTCTGTCTACAATTTTTACGGTGTTTATTTTTATATGGTAAGTAAATTAAATAATTAATATTATTTTTTCTACTGCTGCTGACGTATGTTTTGCAATATGACTAACGCTGTGTTTTGTTAATTTTGGACGCTGCTTTCACGGTGGGATCCGACTAGTTGCACTTAAAAGAACAAGTAGAAAACGATTATAAATGATTAGAAAATATATCAATACATGTATATTGTATTTAATCGCTTTAAGGCCGCATTACGTCATTATCATACTTTTATGATTCGAAAACAGTTTAAGGGGCTACCCCGTGCTAACTAGCGCCGCCAACAGCTAATAATACTTAATTACTCTCTGAGTACATACTTAAAAGAAAATTTTCAACGATGAATTTGAAGAATAGGTAGGTAGGTACTGCAGTTTATTTAGATACTATCAACTCTGTGAAATATAGTTCCTAGTTACATACAGCATAAGTGCTGAAAGGGCCCACTTTTATCACTTATACCAAAGTATACATATTAGTATTAAAATACAGTATGGACACTCCCTCCCGCTCTCTAGATTCCGACCTAACCCTCTCGTCACACAGATTAATACAGATTGGTTCAAGTTTGGTTGTCGAACGTATAGAATTTCGCCGTGATTTCGTTTGCTCTGTTATTTGTTTTAGAAATGTCATTTCTTGCCAGTTGTATGAAGTGTCCGGGGTGTGCACATACTATCTATAATTTATAACAACAGCGAACTAAATCTTAAACAGTTGTTAGTTTCTAAATAAACTACAGTACCTGTTCTTAAAATTTATCGTTGAAAATTTTCGTTAAAGTATGTACTCAGCGAGTATGTATTAATTTTTTAACTGATCGCGGCGCTAGCTAGGAAGAGGGATCTCTAAGTGAGATTGATAGATAAACAAACAGGAGAGCGCAAAAGTTGAGTTTTCGCAAAGAACAATGCGCAAAGTAGTAAGGACGCCGTCTCCATGATTTTGTAGCAATTGGAGGTGACTGCATCAAAAATAAAATTCACCAAATTCTGTAATTTCAGAAAAACTTATTAATTTGGTTTTCCGTATCATTTTAATTGTATTTATTTATCAAAGACGTAAAATTAGTACGTCAACTAATATAAAAAATGACGTTTTATAATAACTATTTTAAAGAGAACTGATAAATATTAGAGAACTCTTGCAGAGTTATTCATGCCGTTTGTAGATTTAGTTTTTAAGCAATTGTTAACATCAATTGTGTGTGTGTGTGTGTGTTCGATAAATAAATAAAAAAAAATTGTTCAATATTTCAAAAATTTTTAGAACAAAAACATCGTTTTTCACATTTCATAAAAAGTAAGTAAGTCAGATGACTAGTAGAAACTACCGGATATCGGTATCCAGATAAAATGTTCTCATTGAGCTTTTTGATTTGTGGCACTGACATATAATATGGTGGTAAAAACTTATAGAAAAACTAAATGTCAACTATTGACTCTTTCGCCCAATAAAGTTTTTTATGCATGTTACAGTAATGTTGCCATATAATAAAATAGAGATCTCATTCGTCAGAAAGTACCTACCTGTCATACTGTTCTTTTAAAACAATTATGTTGTGTTAGGTTCTTACTATTAAAAATCATCTGTGGTTAGGTTCATTTTGAAAATTTTAAAAAAATCTCGAGGTTTGTGGAATTTGTCGGATTTGTATTCACACACATACAGAAACACAATCCGTCATTAAGTGTATAGGTATGCAGAGATATGCTATATATAAGGGGAGGTAGATAGGTTACGTGCATCCAAAAAGTGAAGCAAAAAAAAGATGCCAATTGGCATCTCTTTTCTTAGTATAGCATCGGTGCAACGGAAGCGAACTGCTTGTAATGTTGTGTGTGTAAATGGCTTCGATTTTCAAATGTTGTTTGTTAGTGCATAACCCATCTATGGTAACAAATCTCTGTAGGTATGTATATTCTTTTTTAAATCAAGAAGTTTATTTGTAAAACATTTGTCAAATGTTCGAAAATCATATAATTCTAGATAGTCCCAACGTATTTCATCATCATATATCAGCCACAAATCGTCCACTGCTGGACAAAGGCCTCCCCCAAGGATTTATATTTATAGGCATTCAAATACTTATCTACGTAGGACAGTTTTGTGTAAAGTATGAAAGTATGATAATGTACTATGCCTCCAAGTCTGTTCATATAATAATAACTCAGCGCTAGCTTTTTAGAACGTTTAAATTTTCGTTTACGTGTAAATTTTGTGGACATTTAAAAAAAATATGTTAATAAAAATAATAGTTACACAAAATTGGGTGCTTCCATTCTGAGGAAGATTCTGAGGAACGCGTAGAAAAAAATCTTTTTTTTTTGTAAGTTGTAAAAATAACTTGATTAATATCTTATAACATAATGAAATGTTAAGTAACACCTATGTGTTAAGTATTTAACAAATGAATGTTACGTAATTTTTGGTTTTCCAAATTTTCGTCAGTTTGTTACGAAGTAAGGTTTTTTTTAAGAATCACCTGGTTCGGTTACGCTAAAATTATCAGAAATCACAATCATATCATTCCTTTTAAAAGTACAAAATTTTTAATGTAAAAAAACGTACATTTTTGTTTGAACCTTTAGTAGTTTGTTGTGTCTGCTACCAGAAATATGAAAAAGCGCAATACTACTAAGCTTTTTTCCAATAGTTGTCGCTCAGAGTTTTCGCCTGTTATCGAGTCAAATAAGTCAATGTTGCCAACATCGAGTCGACCAAAACTTACTAATTGTGTACCAAAATAATTTTTAAGCCAAGACGGTTGTATAACGAAAGCAATTTAACTGTTCGCTATTAAAATTGAATAAAATACATAATACTGCTTTCTTGTGAGTGTATTAAAATTGATAATATTCTGTATAGTACGGTCTGTGAGTATTTTTTTTGTACAAAAATAGATATGTTGTTCATTCAAGTATGAGTAACGTCTTCATACAAGAAAATAGTCCAATTTTGTTACTTGACTCATGTGTGAAAATTGCACATATCTAGAGTTCATCAATCCCATGCAAACGTCGTCTGATTCGTTTGTTAAACAAACAACCGATTTTGAAATAATTTTATATCGAAAATTAGATGAAGTATGTATGTGTCGGTATCGCATTACTTTTTTGAAAAACGAAACAGGAATACATTATTAACCAATAAACTTGTTTTTCGTTTTTTACCTTGAAAACAAGTTTATTGGTTAATTAATAATGGATTCCTGTTTCATTTTTCAAAAAAGTAATGCGATACCGACACAGATATACGTCATCCAATTATTGATATAAAATTATTTCAAAATTGGTTGTTTATTTAACAAATGAATCAAAGACTACGTTTGTATGGGATTTATAACCTCCAGTTTTAGGTATTCAAAGCGTTTAGACTGTTCATTGTTTAATACCTAATAGCAAACTCTCTCTTCCTCTCCACTTTTCCCTGAATTCACGTTCAAGCCGATCAACGATAAATTGTTATTTACATTTATTAATAAATTGAAATACTTACAGATCTGTGAAGTTAAGAAGTTTTTGTCAGTGGTGACCATCCGATCCGATTAAGAAAATATTTAAAAGAGTGTATCGCAAAATATTAATTTAGGCCAAAAATGTTGTTAGGAAAAAAACATTTTTTTAAGAAACCAATATATTTATAACACTCTATTTCTACTTTTTTAGTCGAAAACAGTTAGTATGTTTATTTGTACGTACATAGGTAGCAAACTTACAAAATTCTACGAGTCAACCTGTATAGTAGTTAACTTGTGTTACTTGCGTAGGTTGATAAGATTATGTTCGGAGTTTTTACATTTGTGTTAAATTTTTTGTATTGTAACTTCTTGGTCAACACTGCTATGCTGCAATATAATCCTACTAATATTATAAACGCGAAAGTTTATATGTTTGGATTTATGGATGTTTGTTACTCTTTCACGCAAAAACTACTGAACGTAACTGGCTGAAATTTGGTAGGTAGACAGATTTGGACCTGGATTAACAATGAGCTACATTTTCCACGCTAGTTCTGGCTCGCGTACTGCGCACCCTCGAAGACAGTCATAGAAACTATAATCACGCGAGCGAAGCCGCTGAAAAAATCTAGTAATAAATAAACAAATAAGCCTGCGGCTTGATGGAGATGTCCGTCGTCAGGTGGTCGCTGCGAAAGAGACACCATAATAGCAATGAATACTAAATATTACTACGATAAGAGTGAGGTTATAAAAAGAAGCACCTACTTATACGACTAAAATAACAACAAAGAGAACATTAGCTATTGCATGTATTTAAATGACTCATTTTTAATACATGAAAGCGACAAAAAATATGATTGTTTTGATTAGATTTGAACGTGTCACGCCTTTGGACGACGTTAAAAAACGTTAAATTATAATGCAACCAAAACATTACATAGTGATTGAAGCGTTCAGTGAACATCTTTTTTGTTGGTAGCATTAAGTATATTACAATCAATTACAATTACCATACTATAATTTGACAACTCCAAACTTGTGATATTTGACATTTCTAAGGCAGTTTATATAGCTTTATATATAATTTTATGACTTAAACACCAAGTGTAGGTACTATTCCTTTGTCTTTGTGTGGAGTAACGCACCTAGGCGTGGTTATATAACATCTCCAATCCAACAGCACCCATTGATGGTCACCACGGCACTTTCAGTCTCGTGTGTAAAGATTGTTTTGTTATTCGTCGTTGTTACTATTATATCAATAATGTATATTTTGTTGTTGTTAACTATTTAAGACAGTCGAGGTGTAGAATAAAAAAAAACATTTGAAGGAAAAAGAACCCTGGTTTTTCTAAACAGTTAAGGTTTGTCCACTTAAAAATAGGAAATGGTTCTTTTACACTTAATTAACTGTTTCGATTCTGAATCACCCCTTTACATCTAAAAGCTATCTTTAAACTATGTTTAATTGGAATTTGATGGGTAATCCTGGGGGGAAGTAGAAATAACGAATCATTAACCTAATATTTTGGTACAGACAGATTTTATTTTAGAAATCATAATATGATAATTTTTTTGCAGTGCTAGTATGAGTGCCTATAGGCACTCGTCCCGCTTGAGAGGTTAAGGCATGACGAGCTTTAAATAACTACTTGTGAGGGCGACTAAGAAAAATAATGCAAAACATTTTTACTAGGGGTTAAAACAATAACTTTTTTAATAAATCAGTAGGAATTGGCTTGTAGCTTGCAACACCGGAATGGCTTTGAGGAGAATGCAAGGTAAGGTTAAGCATTTTTTTTATTTAATACTTTTATGGCTTCTCTTTTTTTAAATACTTATACCATTTTACGTACCTACGTACAAAAAATAAAACCTGCATCACTTTTTCATTTGTTACTTTTGTGAGTCAGATGAGATTTTTCACAATATTTTTTTTACTTGATCACTATTTTTTGGTTTAACTTAACGGTCGGTATCTTACAAACATTAAAGTCATCTACAAAGTTTGTTATAGTTTTAGAAATCTTGGTATTTTAAAGATAATTTTTAAAACACATACTGATGAGTAATTTTTTATTCAGATAGAGATCACGCATCTGTCTTCGGAGACCTCAAATATCTCGATATCTTCCTACGACGTGCAACAACATCATCACACGAAAAAAGAAGATAAATATTACGAGGGACTTTCTGACAGCTAAATTTAAAAAAAAAGTTGTCAAGTGCATGTCCGACCACGCGCAAAGTAGCGTTCCGTAGTTTTTTCAGTATACGTAAACGTATATTTTGAAAAACAAAGTTACTGTTGCAGTTAGTATGTAACATTTTGTATGAAAAATCTATGAACTTTTTACAAATCCAACTGCATACCTTAAGCAGGTCGACTGGTAAATTAAGAAAGCCTATTTGGCCGTGATGAGATTCCTTAAAAATTTACCTTTATTTGTAACTACAGTTTTAAAGCTTACGTCACTATCTTTATCTGATGAGCAATACTTGTATATGTATATTAAGATTAGTTTCCCAGAAAGGGCTGTAAAGATTTGGCTGAGAATTGCTATATTAGAAAGATTTGTTGACTAAGCCCCGATCGCCCTAATTCAGGGTAGGCTCGAGCCCCTCGGTGGTAGCGTTGCCAGGCGTCCGGATAAACCCGGACAGGGTTAGGCTTTTTGAATGCGTGTCCGGCCAAATTAGAAGGTGTCCGGCCTGTCCGGCTTTTTAGGTTTAATGATTGAAAAAAGAGTCACCTGGACATTCGGGTGAGCGCTGTCGTATTTATGAGACTATGGCGGCGTTTCTTAGTCTGATTAGGACCTCGCTAAAGGCTAGTAAACATGACTGATTGATTTAGGGGTGTCTAAAGAGGGCTTTAATAATTTAGGGAGTCCGGCTTTTTTACCCAAAAGTCCGGCTAAACTGGCAGGTATGTCCGGCTATTTAGTTTTAAGACCTGGCAACCCTACTCGGTGGGAAGTATATGAGCTGATATGATGATGATTATCTATTTTAAAGGAGAACTATCACGGCTAAGTACTAAGTAGGCTTTCTTAGGTTTAGGAGTTATAGTCGACCAACTTAAGATGTGTAGTTGGATATAGATTTTCCATACAAAATGTTCTATTACCAACTGCAAATATAATTTTGTTATTCACGGAACCCTAATTTGCGCGAGTCCGAACGTTTTTTTGCTGAAATTGGCAAAATCGTTGGTGAATTGCTTAGTTTGCTTTTGTAAAAAGAAAAATTAGGAATTGTCTATTGAAATTCTGCATCTTTGGAACTGTAACAGGTAATTAGCTGGTTGAAATTTTCACAGAAAATGTGTTATGATGGGGAATTCACCAAATATAATATTAAAAAACCTGACAAGTGCGACTTGGGGTCACGCAAACAGGGTTCCGCATAAAAGCCTTAACTACCAACACCCCTCTCGTAAAAAGGGGTCTACTTTTTTGGACTTTTGAAATTTGGTTTTTTCTTGTGGGAACGGAAGGACTTTGGATTTTCTCATAGGTTTTCCTATAATCGATGCATTCAACCTCATATATTGTGTTTTTTTTTATTTAAGGTTCAGTAGTTACGGAGATAAGGGGGCGAGGGAAATGTTCATTTTTTACCTATTTCTTTAAATGACTTCAAAACTATCCATCTTAAAATTATAAAAAACACATATGTATATTTAAGATTCTCATAAAAAACCCTTTCATTTGATATGTCACACAATATACTTGGCAAAACTTAAAAAAAAAATATTCATGTTTAAAATTTATTATTTACGTTACACGTCCGTCTTTGACTCACCGACTTACATTATGTGCACAAAATTTTAACACAGTTGGTCCAGTAGTTTCGGAGCAAATTGGCTGTTATAGACGGACGGACGGACAGCCAGACACGCAAGTTATCCTAAATAATGGTTCCATCTTTACTTTTTGAGGTACTAAAACCGAAAAAGTGAAAAATCAAGGGGGGTACATGTTCATAGAAAGAAACGTCTTTTTATATGTTTTTTTTATTTTTGGTTATTCGCAAAAACGGTATTAAAATCATGAAACTTGGTATGTTTGTAGTACCAACCCTGAAGTAAAACAGCCAATAATAAAAACGGTCAAAGGTGACTCGTTCTCGCGCTAAGGAGTCCGAATTGAATGAAAAAATTAAGCATTTTTTGTCTCTTGCTTTGATGTCTTTTGTTTGTAATGAATAGGTAGGTATCATTGTTATAATTGTGTGGAGAATTGTGGTGGTATGGAACCCTCGATGCACTAAGCCGGCTTTTTTAAATTTTGCTGCTGTCTGAAAAATCCTCATTAAACGTCACCCGGCTCAAAGAATTTCTATAATATCTGCAGAGGGAAATTCTATGTCACGCAAATGACCCCAAATTTGAGTGTGCCATACGGCATATTCCTTCTCGAAGGTTGCTGTAGTCACAGCAAGACAAATAAGTATTTATTTTTGACGTTACAACGTCTAATAAGTCGTTGGACGCCGGCTGCACGCACGAAAAAGGTTGACTCATTGTCCCGTTACGCCCATTGTCCCGTTACGTTATTACGTTGCACGTTAACCTATCGTCCGTAAACCGACTTTACAGACAACCAATTTTTTTCTCATCTACATCTTTGACTAGATCCGGTGGTTCGATTAGCCCACTAGCGCCGCCAATAGAACTAAATAATTTACTCATTCTTATGGCCCTTTTAGCAGTATTGCAAAAAATAATTTGTTGCTAATATTTACAGTTAAAAAATCACAATGGGGAATATGCATGTTTTTTTTTGCTTTAATAAAAGCTCATTCATATAAGAAACGGTATACAAAAAATATTTTTGAATAACTATAAAAATAACCAAGATATAAGCCATTAAAGATTTGTCTCTATTTCTTTCTAGCAAAACAGAATGAAGCAGAATTTATATGGACCGTGTGTTATAAGTCGTCACATTTACATATCGGATCTCTCTGCCTAATAAGTAGTTGAAAATGCCTATATATTCCGTATTTCTTGGCCGATTTAAATTTTCATTTCACTTTTTGACATAGTTTTTTTACGGAATTTTCATGTTTTGTTAAGAAACGCAATAAAAAAAATTCATGCATATACCCTATTAAACAATAGTTGTTGCCTGTTGCCTCCCTGTTTTTTGATTAGAGTCCATAAAAATGAGTTAATTATATTATTCAATTAGCGGCGCTAGTGTGCTAATCGAACCACCTCCACTTCTCCGTCCAGCCTTGCAAAGAGATTTCGTCTCTAGAGAATAGATACACAGAATACATACAATATACAGAAACTCTCCGTTCTGGCTGAGAAAATTATGGAGCAATATCTATATACGTATAATATTTATTTGTTACAAGCTGTTGGCCACTGGATATCGAGGGCCGCTTGCGGCTCGCTCTATATACAAACATTGTCCTGACAGTCGCGAACACAACATGTTTTATTTAATATTAATATATTTTTTGAATAAATGAATTGTGTATCAAATTTAAATTATTTATGAACTTATTACTTTATGTAAGTACCTTAGTTATATTTAAGAAATTATAGCCAAATGTATGTAAATTGTTATCGATAGGATTTTAACAATGAATCCATAACTGTATTTATATGAAGATTGAACATGTAACTAGACATTGTGTTTAGGTAGCTTTCCTTTACATTACAACAGTATTACAATATAGCGGTTTACAGTAGCGCAACGAATGTACTTACGCAGAGCAACGGAAGGGTACTTGCAGGGCAGCGGGCGGCGGGGCACAGTCTGGCAAGCTAGTACCTACGCCGGTGGCGCATCGTGCGACATCAAAGGCGTTGCGCTACTGTAAGCCATATCGTAATACTGTGACATTACTGTAGGTAAGTATATTATAGAGGGTGTAACAAAATTGGTGTAATAAAACTTTTACGTGTATATTTGGGCGGTATGTTACCTAGTTGGAGGGTTTCAGCGGGTGGGTAGGTATTGAATTGATGGCTTTATTGATTCGAAAATAAGTGTAGGTCCCGTTAACTAGGGGTTCTACTCATCATACTGAACAACTTTGCCTAAGGAACTCATAGTCATTAAAAAAAAGATCCCTCCATACAAAAATGCACAAAATTTGTCGATCAACTGATCGATTTGTATGGAGACTTAGTTTTTTTTAATTATTTCAGCAGACATAGAACAAAAGTTGTTCAATGTAATGAGTAGAAGCCTCAGTTAACGGGATCTACATCAATTTGCGTTGTAGCGTCGATCACTCAGGTTAACTGACCATAAGCGCGGTCATTACCTGGATGAGTTTGACTGTATCATTTTATGTCGACCGTTTTCCGCGCTTGACAAGCCACTTCGCAAATCGTTGGTGCCGGTTGCTGTTACTGGATGGGAGTAGTTGAGCCGTTTAAGAGTCCTTACATGCGGCTTAATAACATCTGATTGTGGGGTTGGTCACTAGCCCTACAGGCCCTTCCAACCCGGACTTGGCCCCCGTGTGTAAGTGGAGTATGGTCTAGCCTTCCACTTCTAAGTATATACCTACATTATTATATCAGCTCATATACGTCCCCACCGAGGGGCTCGAGCCTACCCTGAATCAGGGCGATTAGGCCTTAGTCGACCACGCGGGCGGGTTGGTCGACTTCACACACAACCTTCGAGTTTCTTCGCAGACGTGTGCAGGTTTCCTCACGATGTTTTCCTTCACCGTTAAAGCATTCGGTAAGTATGTACGTAAGTTTTTGAAAAACTCATTGGTACATTGGCCGTCCAGATTTGAACCCGGTACCTCTGGCTGGTTAGATGGACCGAGTCGTTACCGGTTGAGCCACCGATCGCCGTTGAGATACCTACATATTAGACTTTATTAATCTGCTGTGTATATTTTTTCGGATTTATCCTATTTAAGAATGTATGTCACTGCCATACTTACATAACGTGTTGTAAGGTAGGTACACCCAGAGATATGCTATATATACTGGGTACACCTACCTATTTTACAATTTGTATTGATGTATACTCTTTGTGTAGATAATTTAGTTTTCTTTATTTTAGAAATGAGACTGAAAATGTAGGCATTTTTATTTTAACTTTTTTCTAACAAAATAATTAGCAAATTATTGTTCTTAACATATTTTTTTACCTTAATTTAAAACTTAACTAGGAAATACGGTACTTAATTCATTCTTATATTACCTTACTTTAATTTATAATTTAAGAGACTTGATTTGAAAATATATCATAAAACTACAAAAATGAATTGCAGCTTTTTTAAGTTAAATAATTTAAGTAAGTACTATAGTATTTGTATTTTGTAGATAAGTAAGTTTAATATCCTTTGTGTACCTTGATATCATAACTGTTAAACTCTTTGCTAGACCTGTATTCCTGTAGCTATTGTTATAAAGCGTTAATGTACTTATTTGTATTTATACCGAAATATAATTTATATCAGTAAAGCTGTGTTTGAAATAAAACCCTAATTTTATTTATTAACCTATCATAAAAAAAAAATCTGTATAAAAGCAAGTATCGGTCGAACCACCAGGAAAAATAAAATTTGTGTGATCGAATTACGAGGATATTACAGTCTCGTGGTTCGATCGATCGGGCTAGATGAATTTTTAAAATCCCGTTAGTCCGATAAGAGGACTACAAGACTTTGAAAAGTCCTTATTGTCCAATCAATCGAGCCGGCGAAAAAAAATTGTAGTCCGATTGATCGAACAAGCCGATCGGTTCATGCGGCGTAAGGGTTTTTTATTGGTCAAAATTTTCCTTCGAATTTCAATCTGAAAATAAGTTTTTAGCGATAAATCCAACATCGTCACTTACCACCAGGTGAGATGTTGTCAAGGGTTTACCAATTGTGAATAAAAAAAAATTAAAAAAAAATCGCTCCATAAGCCAGTTCATTGTTTGTGTTCGGTAAAAATAACACCATAATATTGTGTCCGTAGGTTAGATCCGATAGACACCTTATAATTGAACACGGTAAACACGTTAAAACCCTAAGATGTAACTAGTATCTCACCTGAGACCCTACTACAATCGCAACAACCAAGTTGTAGGTACCTATGCAATTTTTTTGTTATTGTTAATTTTCCAAACAAGTACCTACCTAACCGGTTTTGATAAAACTAGTATGGGACCACACTGAAGACATAAACTATTAATTATAAAAAAAAAACATTAAAATCTGATCGCAGCCCGCGAAGAAATCGCGTAACATAAATACAAAGAAAACAGCATACCTACAATCGAATTGAGAACCGCCTTCTTTTTTGACGTCAGTTGAAAAGTAATTAAATTGGTAACTAAATTGTACACATAAAACAATAAGGAATTGGTACATTTGGGTTTTTCACATTTTATGTTGTGGACTTGTGGTGTTAAAAAAAAAGGGGTGTTGCCTGTTGTTATTGTGTATGTGATACAGAGTGTGTAAGTATTTATTATTTGTGATTTTTGCATGTTCCATGTTAATTGTTTGTGCTAATTTACTTGTAAATATGATATAAGGTATATTGTTTTTCTCAACTTAAAAAGGTAAGTTTAATAAATTACGGTCTGTGAATAATCCCCCGTGAGTTATGACCGCCTCTGTGGCGTTCGATTCCCGTAACGTTGTAAGAGTCGGTTTGGTTGGTGATACCACCATGGTTATAATGAAACTTAGTAGGGTGGCGCAAAAGTAATGACCCTGTTTGGTTCAGCTATAACTAACTAGAATTCGTTTTATATATGTATAATATATATGTATATTTGTGCCATTAAATTTCGTACCATAAGGATTTGAAGATGTCTTTTAAATGGTGACCTCCAGAGTTGATGCCCTTATTTATGACATTTTACATAACTTTCCGCAACATTTCCTGCGACATGTTCCTTATTTCTTGACGAATGTTTTCTTTTAGGGCTGCGAGACTCTGTGGGTTGTTCATATTACACCCGAGATTTCAAATAACCTCTAAGAAAGAAGTCTGTATACTGGTCAGATCGGGTGATCTTGCAGGCCAAGGCAAATCGTCAAAACGATAGATAACACGGCCTGGAAAAGCGTCCCTCACTAAGTCCATAGTGTTGCGCGCTGTGTTTGCCGTGGCGCCGTCTTGTTGAAACCACTTGTACTCCAGCCCCAAGTCATCCAAACTGAGCATCAAGAACTCACGTAACATGGTTCTGTAGCGTTTGCCAGTGACAGTTATCGCTTTGCCTGCAGCGTCTTCGAAAAAATAAGGTCCGATCACTCTTCTTACAACTAGGGAATTCAATCCCGCACACGCGGGATCCAGTTGCGGGATCAGTAATGCAGGACTACCCATGCGCGATCCGCGGGATTTGCGGGACTGAAATAAATATGGAATTTAAATAAAAATAGGCGCAAACGTCTTTCTAAATATTTTGTATATTTATGTGTGGCACGTGTATCCGAATCCGAACGTGATCAATGTCAAGTTACGCTATGACAGGGAATTCCCCACCAAAAGATGAATAAGAGCACAATGCCGCAATCTCCGTACTGAATCAGCCGAGTCTACACATGGGTATATGATAAGACTCGCTCGATCAAATTCACTTGACCTGATATTGAAACGTGAGATGATTCTTTTTGAATGCGGAGGCAATAGAGGAAAGTACTTAGAAGCTGCTTATAATTATGTAAAGTCGATACCATACACCAACCAGTGTCAAGGAGGGGCGTGCGTTTTCCGCCGCCGTGCTGGGTATTCACTATCGAACTCCGTTTGGAATGAACCCCGGCTAAACAAATAAGCAAACACAAACAACCTACTAAACTATCCTATTATGTATTACAAAATAAGATCAAATTTAAAAGATGAAATTTTAAATATCTTTTCCTTTCTTCGGAAATACTTTAAAAAATGTTACAATTACGACAATAAACGATTTTCACAATTTTTAAAAAATATATGTATTGTCCTTTATTGCAACCCCGCAAATCCCGCGGATCCGCGGGATTGATGACCTCGATCCCGCAGGCTTGCGGGATTGATACATTAATGCGGGATTGGATTCCCTACTTACAACACAGATGCCACACCATACAGTAACTTTTAGTGGGTGTAAAGGTGTTTCTTAAATAATGTACGGATTATCAGCGCCCCAGAACCGAGTATTCTGCTTATTGACATGCCCCGAGAGATGGTAATGCGCTTCGTCACTCATAACATAACCATATTTGAAGAAAAATTATCCTCTTCAAGTTTGAGGTTTATGACGCGCTGGCTACACTCTAGACGAGCTCGGTGGTCATTAGACAGCAGCTGATAAGTCGTCTGAGATTTTTACGGGAACATCTTTAAGTCTTTTTACGATGCAGAGTCCGCCTGGAAATGCCTAATTGCGGGGCACGTCGCCTCGTTGCTGTTTCTGGACACTCTTTCACATATTCACGCGCAGCATCTTTATGTTCTTGGTCTGCCAGACTTGGGTCTATCCAATGTTGAGCCAGTTGCTTCGAGGCGTTTGGCAAATCGACGAATTGTGCGACCAATCGGTGCCGGACGGTGGAGAAATCGTCGACGAAATTCACTTTGTGTCAAATACACTGATGAATTATTCCGTAAAAATATTGACACGATCATTCCACGTTCTTGGGGAGTAAAACGTTCCATGTTTATTTTCAGTGTATTTTACATTTGTTTATAGTACTCAATTTTTAACAACAGAATGACAGGAGATGTCATAAAAATATATGAGTATTTTCTATAGTGCCAGTACTTTTGCGCCACCCAGTATATAAGGTCTAACAAAATTAGCTGAAACTATTTTAACTGGTGCTTCTGCCCATGAAACTAAACAACTTTAATCGTGAAAACCATAGTCAAATCTCAAAAAAAAAATTGAAATTCCCAAACTAAGTTTTATATTATCGAATTAGTATGGGAGAGCCAATTTTTTTTTTGCGATGTGACTGTGGGTTCCATGGGGAAAGTTTTTCAGTTTCATGGGTATTAGTATGGGAGAGCCATTTTTTTTTTGCGATGTGACTATGGGTTCCATGGGGAAAGTTTTTCAGTTTCATGGGTAGAAGCAAGTAGGTAAAGCGCATTTTAAAAATACTACGAAAATCTTAAAATACCAATGTTTTTGTAAAAATATTTTTTTTTTATAATCGTGTACGTATTAAGAGTTTTATTTATGTGTTCAAATGCATAAAGTTACGTTACAATCGGTTTTGTGATTTATGAGAAATTTAGATTATTAGTTTGTATGGAAGTCGATTTTGAATAGGGACTCATTCCAACGGCAACCGCAGACGCAGACGCTGCGGTCGGCGCGGCGGCACTTCATTGCAGACGACGACACTACTGGCACCGACTGCCGACCGCAGCGAAAGTGCCGCCACGCTCGGAATTATTTTCATACAAACCAGTAGTGCAGCTTGCGGTCTGCAGCTGCAGTTTGCGGTCTGCAGTCGCCGTTGGAATTGCATCTTCAAGGGTCGCCAGGAGGCTCGACTTTCCATACAAACGTAGTTCCGTTTACAAAACGAAATGACGGATTTGATTCTTACTTTGCAAATATATTGAAATGACACAATATATCGATGTTTGTAATTTGTTTTGATCTTAATGTTAATCAAAACTAAATAAAGGCTAAAAAACTAAAAATAAGTTTCAATTCGCTCTGCTAGCTGTTTTATTTTAGTACATCCAAAACAAATCACAAACATCGATATGTCTCTAATACAAAATAAAAGTTAAAAACAAATACTTTTCTGAAAACCGCATCAAAATCGGTTCAGCCAAACGCGAGATAATCGCGGACAAACATACATACATACAGATGAAACTGAGAAACTCCTTTTTTCTGAAGTCGTTTAAAAAAACTAAAATCTGACTTCAAAAATAAATTCACTCAAAATTATGGAATAATGTTTTTATGTATACACGAAATTAACCAACAATAACGAAATCAAAGATAGGTACGTAAAAAATTACAGGCCTACAATTTTTTTTGAGGTCCGCACCAGCACTTGAGAAAAATATACTTACCTATCAAATGTTTTAGATTTGATGGCTTTGTTGGCTCAAAAAAATTGTAGGCCCCTTAATTGTTTCGTACTTACCTTTGATTTAGTTATTGTTGGCCAATTTCGTGTATTAATAAAAATATTATTTCATAATTTTGAGTGAATTTCTTTTTGAAGTCGGTGTTTAGTTTTTTTAAACTTTTGTTTTTAACGTTCCCCTATTGCTAAGCCTATACACTACACTACCCTACCCTACACTACACTACCCTATATATATATATATATATATATATACTAGCTGTCCCGGCGAACTTCGTACCGCCTTACATTACATTACACTGCCCTGCCCTACCCTACACTACACTACACTACCCTACCCTACCCTACATACACTACACTACACTACCCTACCCTACACTACCCTACCCTACACTACACTACACTACCCTACACTACCCTACACTACCCTACACTACACTACCCTACCCTACACTACTCTACCCTACCCTACCCTACACTACCCTACCCTACACTACCCTACCCTACACTACCCTACCCTACCCTATCCTATCTCTCAAGTTGGATCGAACTGCACATGGTGTGCGAATTTTATTATAATCGGTTAAGTAGTTTAGGAGTCCATTGAGGACAAACATTGTGACACGAGATTTGTATATATTAAGATATATATTATATTATGTATATATATGTATATTTGTGCCATTAAATTTCGTACCATAAGGATTTGAAGATGTCTTTTAAATGGTGACCTCCAGAGTTGATGCCCTTATTTATGACATTTTCCATAACTTGCCGCAACACTTCCTGCGACATGTTCCTTATTTCTTGACGAATGTTTTCTTTTAGGGCTGCGAGACTCTGTGGGTTGTTCATATTACACCCGAGATTTCAAATAACCTCTAAGAAAGAAGTCTGTATACTGGTCAGATCGGGTGATCTTGCAGGCCAAGGCAAATCGTCAAAACGATAGATAACACGGCCTGGAAAAGCGTCCCTCACTAAGTCCATAGTGTTGCGCGCTGTGTTTGCCGTGGCGCCGTCTTGTTGAAACCACTTGTACTCCAGCCCCAAGTCATCCAAACTGAGCATCAAGAACTCACGTAACATGGTTCTGTAGCGTTTGCCAGTGACAGTTATCGCTTTGCCTGCAGCGTCTTCGAAAAAATAAGGTCCGATCACTCTTCTTACAACTAGGGAATTCAATCCCGCACACGCGGGATCCAGTTGCGGGATCAGTAATGCAGGACTACCCATGCGCGATCCGCGGGATTTGCGGGACTGAAATAAATATGGAATTTAAATAAAAATAGGCGCAAACGTCTTTCTAAATATTTTGTATATTTATGTGTGGCACGTGTATCCGAATCCGAACGTGATCAATGTCAAGTTACGCTATGACAGGGAATTCCCCACCAAAAGATGAATAAGAGCACAATGCCGCAATCTCCGTACTGAATCAGCCGAGTCTACACATGGGTATATGATAAGACTCGCTCGATCAAATTCACTTGACCTGATATTGAAACGTGAGATGATTCTTTTTGAATGCGGAGGCAATAGAGGAAAGTACTTAGAAGCTGCTTATAATTATGTAAAGTCGATACCATACACCAACCAGTGTCAAGGAGGGGCGTGCGTTTTCCGCCGCCGTGCTGGGTATTCACTATCGAACTCCGTTTGGAATGAACCCCGGCTAAACAAATAAGCAAACACAAACAACCTACTAAACTATCCTATTATGTATTACAAAATAAGATCAAATTTAAAAGATGAAATTTTAAATATCTTTTCCTTTCTTCGGAAATACTTTAAAAAATGTTACAATTACGACAATAAACGATTTTCACAATTTTTAAAAAATATATGTATTGTCCTTTATTGCAACCCCGCAAATCCCGCGGATCCGCGGGATTGATGACCTCGATCCCGCAGGCTTGCGGGATTGATACATTAATGCGGGATTGGATTCCCTACTTACAACACAGATGCCACACCATACAGTAACTTTTAGTGGGTGTAAAGGTGTTTCTTAAATAATGTACGGATTATCAGCGCCCCAGAACCGAGTATTCTGCTTATTGACATGCCCCGAGAGATGGTAATGCGCTTCGTCACTCATAACATAACCATATTTGAAGAAAAATTATCCTCTTCAAGTTTGAGGTTTATGACGCGCTGGCTACACTCTAGACGAGCTCGGTGGTCATTAGACAGCAGCTGATAAGTCGTCTGAGATTTTTACGGGAACATCTTTAAGTCTTTTTACGATGCAGAGTCCGCCTGGAAATGCCTAATTGCGGGGCACGTCGCCTCGTTGCTGTTTCTGGACACTCTTTCACATATTCACGCGCAGCATCTTTATGTTCTTGGTCTGCCAGACTTGGGTCTATCCAATGTTGAGCCAGTTGCTTCGAGGCGTTTGGCAAATCGACGAATTGTGCGACCAATCGGTGCCGGACGGTGGAGAAATCGTCGACGAAATTCACTTTGTGTCAAATACACTGATGAATTATTCCGTAAAAATATTGACACGATCATTCCACGTTCTTGGGGAGTAAAACGTTCCATGTTTATTTTCAGTGTATTTTACATTTGTTTATAGTACTCAATTTTTAACAACAGAATGACAGGAGATGTCATAAAAATATATGAGTATTTTCTATAGTGCCAGTACTTTTGCGCCACCCAGTATATAAGGTCTAACAAAATTAGCTGAAACTATTTTAACTGGTGCTTCTGCCCATGAAACTAAACAACTTTAATCGTGAAAACCATAGTCAAATCTCAAAAAAAAAATTGAAATTCCCAAACTAAGTTTTATATTATCGAATTAGTATGGGAGAGCCAATTTTTTTTTTGCGATGTGACTGTGGGTTCCATGGGGAAAGTTTTTCAGTTTCATGGGTATTAGTATGGGAGAGCCATTTTTTTTTTGCGATGTGACTATGGGTTCCATGGGGAAAGTTTTTCAGTTTCATGGGTAGAAGCAAGTAGGTAAAGCGCATTTTAAAAATACTACGAAAATCTTAAAATACCAATGTTTTTGTAAAAATATTTTTTTTTTATAATCGTGTACGTATTAAGAGTTTTATTTATGTGTTCAAATGCATAAAGTTACGTTACAATCGGTTTTGTGATTTATGAGAAATTTAGATTATTAGTTTGTATGGAAGTCGATTTTGAATAGGGACTCATTCCAACGGCAACCGCAGACGCAGACGCTGCGGTCGGCGCGGCGGCACTTCATTGCAGACGACGACACTACTGGCACCGACTGCCGACCGCAGCGAAAGTGCCGCCACGCTCGGAATTATTTTCATACAAACCAGTAGTGCAGCTTGCGGTCTGCAGCTGCAGTTTGCGGTCTGCAGTCGCCGTTGGAATTGCATCTTCAAGGGTCGCCAGGAGGCTCGACTTTCCATACAAACGTAGTTCCGTTTACAAAACGAAATGACGGATTTGATTCTTACTTTGCAAATATATTGAAATGACACAATATATCGATGTTTGTAATTTGTTTTGATCTTAATGTTAATCAAAACTAAATAAAGGCTAAAAAACTAAAAATAAGTTTCAATTCGCTCTGCTAGCTGTTTTATTTTAGTACATCCAAAACAAATCACAAACATCGATATGTCTCTAATACAAAATAAAAGTTAAAAACAAATACTTTTCTGAAAACCGCATCAAAATCGGTTCAGCCAAACGCGAGATAATCGCGGACAAACATACATACATACAGATGAAACTGAGAAACTCCTTTTTTCTGAAGTCGTTTAAAAAAACTAAAATCTGACTTCAAAAATAAATTCACTCAAAATTATGGAATAATGTTTTTATGTATACACGAAATTAACCAACAATAACGAAATCAAAGATAGGTACGTAAAAAATTACAGGCCTACAATTTTTTTTGAGGTCCGCACCAGCACTTGAGAAAAATATACTTACCTATCAAATGTTTTAGATTTGATGGCTTTGTTGGCTCAAAAAAATTGTAGGCCCCTTAATTGTTTCGTACTTACCTTTGATTTAGTTATTGTTGGCCAATTTCGTGTATTAATAAAAATATTATTTCATAATTTTGAGTGAATTTCTTTTTGAAGTCGGTGTTTAGTTTTTTTAAACTTTTGTTTTTAACGTTCCCCTATTGCTAAGCCTCCGCTAATTGTTAAGTTGTTCAGTATGATGAGTAGGACCCCCAGTTGACGGGACCTACACAATATTTTACACTCTGTTTATTAGAAAAGCTAGGATTCAATCTGGCATGCCATTTTTGTATTAAAACGGAACTACTTTTGAATGGAAACTTGATCCTTGGAGACTTTTAAATCGCAAAAAAACATTTAATCTTTCCATATCTACCTGAATAATCATTTAGTAGATTTGTATGAAACTTTTTTGTTACACTCTGTATTAATCAAATAAATTCAAATAATTTGTTTAAAGTCACATTATAACATGTCATTAAGGACTTACACAATAATAAAATTAATTCTGATTTCTTATGAGCGTATTTACAAATCGTTTCCCACACAAACTTAAAATTACTACTTCTTGAAAATGGATAGGCCGATTCTAATGAACCTTTATAAACATATGCAAGTCACGAAATTCTAGTTCATGGATGGATTACATTTGCGGAATACTTCATTTTAAAAAGATTAACGGATTTTAATATTACTATGAAAACCTTATTTAGTGACAACATTATTACTTTAATCACTAGTACTTAGTGGCAACACTATTTATTTAAATTTAAAATATAATTTGTGGACGTCACCGTAAGATTGTAAATTCCGTTAGATCATAATCTAACTGGATTTATATCGCGAGATTGTGAACTGTCGAAGTTGTTTACAATTTCACACTAAGCGAAGTGAAAAACACTAAATAAATGAGCTCGCGAAGTTAGGTTTGGTCAGGTTTGATTGATTTAACAGTAACTGATTTACCCTTGAGTAGCAGAATGCTTTGCAGCAAAAGAAATCAAAGATTCACAATTTATTTTTCACTATATCCCGGTGACAGATACAAACTAGAATTTCGTGACTTGCTTATGGGCATGGAGTTTGTTTAGAATCGACCCATTCATTTTCAAGAAGTAGTAGAAAACTTAAAGTTTGTATAATCCGCTTCAAATGCTGTTAGGATACGACCTTTTGGAATGGAGCGGCGTACTTACATTGTATTCGTCACTCACTGTCACGCGCTTTCCCGACAGCGTTGCTAATGATCAGTTGATGTCATAATATGCCGCTCCATTCCACAAGGTCGTATCCTAACAGCATTTGAACTGGATAAGTATGGAAAACGATTTTGTGAACACGCTTCTAACCGATTCTATAATACTTTAACTCTTTTTTCAGACAAGATTATAAAGTTAAGAAGAGGATAGAAATCTTAGCATCACAAATGCCAGACTCTATTCAGATCCTCAGCAACGGTGGTTGGTGTACGGATCATGTGGACCACGGGCAAGTACCGGGTACAAGGAAGCCTGGAGTCAGCTGTAGCTTCATTCAGTAATGGAATGACATTCGATTACAAGCTAAATGATATTACCAATTTTTAACCGATTTCAAAAGAGGAGGGTTATCAATTCTACCCGTACGTATGTAGTACTTGCTTTTGTCAGCGGCTTCGCTTGCGTGAACATAGTTTATAGAAACTAGGACTATCTTCAAGGGTGGAAAACAGTAGCCTATATGTTAAACCAGGTCCTAATCTGTCTTCCTACCAAACATCCGTTTATCTGTTGTGGCATAAAAGAGTAACAAACATCCATACAAACTTTCGCGTTTATAATATTAGTAAGGATTGTTGGAATAGCACAATATTCGTACATGCCAGTCTATGTGGGCTTAAAAACACGTGTGCCAAATTTCGTAACTGTATTTTTTGTATGTTTGTTCACGCATTTCTCGAAAACTTGAAATCGGATTGCGATGATTCTTTTTTGGTAGATTATGTATCTTTCAACTTAGGTAACTGTGGAAGTTGTTCAAAATTGTGTACGGTAGTACATTTCATGGACTGAAAAAACACGTGATCGGCAACCTAATATAGGGTGTTAATATAGACGAAACTTAAATAATCGTTACTGACCTGCACTGGGCCCGCGTGGTCGACTAAGGCCCGATCGCCCTAATTCAGGGTAGAATCGATCCTCTCGGTGGGGATATATATGAGCTGATATGATGAATGCTTAGTCAAATTAAAAAAAAACCGGTAAAGTGCGAGTCAGAACCGTGTACAAAGGGTTCCGTACTATCATACAAGATGGCGCTAGTTTCTTCACGTTTAAAAAACACGCTTTTGTATGGAGAGTCACTTTTTCTAATTTTTTGTATTTGTTGTAATCACGACATCATAAATTTCAACTGTCTAGCTATCACGTTTCATGAAATACAGCCTGGTGACAGACGGACAGACAGACAGACGGACGGACAGCGGAGTCTTAGTAATAGGGTCCCGTTTTTACCCTTTGGGTAGGGAACCCTAAAAATGAGCACTTTCATGTAAAGTTGGCCGGCCTAAAACTGATTAGTTCATGTGAAAAACCCAAATTTTTTTTGAAATTTTTTGAAGCGAAATCTAATCGCGTTGGGTATTTTTGAGATGGGAAAAAACATTCAACTCGCGACACCGTCACCGTCACCGACACCTTACTAGGAAAAGTCGTAGGGTCAAAACTTATAATACTGTAATTTGAGATTGGAAAAAACAATGGAACTTGCGGCACCGTCATGTTAAGTTTTCGTTCATTTTTGCTACATAGTAGGTACTTTCATGGAAAAAATAACTATTTTAATCGAAAAATTTAAAAAAATGCTAATATTTCAATTAAAATCATATCTCTTTTTTTGGGTTTCGGAGTCAACAAGGAACTCTTATTAGTTTCGCCATGTCTGTCCGTCTGTCCGTATGTCCACGGCTTAGCTCAGAGACTATTAGTACTAAAAAGCTGTAATTTGGCATAGGTATACATATTAATCACGCCGACAGAGTGGTACAATAACATCTTAAAAAAAATAGTGTACACTCCCCTACATGTAGAGGGGGTTCATTTTTTTTTCGTTGACCTACCCTATTGTGTGGGATATCGTTAAATGAGGGTTTTCTGAAACCATTTTTCGTTTCAGGGATCGATCGGTTTGTGAAATATTAAGCTTTAAAGTGCTGTCAAGTGTCAAGTGCACCCTCCCCCCCCTCTACCAGTTAAACCGCTATTTTAGTACATCTTAAAAAAAATGTATATAGTCATATGATCAATTTGAAAGGAAGACTATCACGGCTAAGTAGGCTTTCTTAGTTTAGGAGTAATAGCAGGCGTCCTTCACTTGCTCAAGGCCACGCGTTATATGCCTACCGCTAAGCGTATCGGAGACGATACAACGGACAGTAGGTTGCCGCACGCCCGCCTGAGTGCTCGGAACTCACATTTACCGCTCTGACTATCGAAATGCCGAAACCACGCAATTATTGTGCAGTAGATGGGGTCACAGTCAAAAGACAAAATGAAAATTTGTCATTTTTTTCAAATGTCGAAAGACGAACAAAGGTACCTAAATTAATAGTATTTTAAATCTTTTGTTTTTTTCGAATTCCCTTTTCTTATTCCTTTACAAATTATAATCATTTATTCCTTAAACTTAGAACAATAGTGGGTAGGTACCTACTATGTTAATCGTCGTAAATTAAGGATTTCAGGTATTATTTATGTGTTTTTTATATAATTAAGTTACCTACTTAATGTCAGAACATAGTAGGTACCTAGCGTCGTCGTCGTGATTTAGGTAGGTATGTCATAGAATAGAAGTACTAATGCGCCGGCCACTCGGTAGCTGGGGGGCACTTCTACAGCTGTAAATAAACCGTTTAAAACCAAAATCCAAGGTTTAACTTGTCAAGTACCATTACGTCATCGAAATAACTCCATCAAGCCCCCCCCCCCTCCCCCCCTCCCGCGCGCGCCGCCGACTTTTATTACCAGGATGAATGTAAACGAAAAAATCTCAAGAACTTAGCACAGATTACTAAATAGTTACTTCGTAAACTATAGCTTGCATTCACAAGCCGTTTTTTGTTATGACTTGTAGATAGTAACAGAAAAACTATTTTCGTTACTTTTTTACCAAGCTTTCACTTAAAATAACAATAATTCAAGCTCACAATGAGGCCCTTTTGGGGAATGTTTTAGTATGAATAGTAGGTATGAAATTCTCCGTCAACTCAAGTAAAAAGCCGTTCAAACGATGACACATTTAACATCGTGCCCTGCGTGCCCCTACATCTGCACGCAGGAAGACCTCATGACAGCGGCTGATAACGCTGTTAACGTGGCCAAATTCTGGGCTGCTACAGTGTAGTATCTGCCATCGACACGCTAAGAAGAAGAAGTAAAAAGCCAACTTTGATTGATTTTTCTCCGCTTTGCTCCTATTTCCCTTTTGATTATTTGTTAAAATTATTTACGAGGTTTCAAATATTTTCGACATTAATATTTATTAATCGGGAATTCAGGGAAGGGAAAAAATGCATCTATCATTTTATTAAACTCAAACATATATGATCGACAAATATAAAATAATTGATTTTCTATAACATTCGTTTCATTACCAAAATCATCATAGGTACAACCCTAGCACATTCGCTCGATGACGCGCTAGCACGTGGGTCGCGCGGCGGGCAAAACAATCTCAACTCTCTGTATGCGTAGTTATGGCACATTTCTTCTCGCTTCAAACAGCTAGTATTATTATTAAGATTTTGTAGGCTAATATAGCGTAGGTATTTAAGCTTTTGTATGGGAGTGATGTATCTGTTACGAAGTAACTATTTAGTAATCTGTGGTAATAGTCGACTAACTTAAGGTGTACAGTTGTATTTGTAAAACGTTCATACCTAGATTTTCCATACAAAATGTTCTATTACCAACTGAAAATATAATTTTGTTTTTAAAATATACATTTATTTTTTGAAAAGTCTACGGAGCCCTACTTTACGTGATTCCGACTCGCACTTGGCCGTTTTTTTTAATATGTATAGTCGAAGTATCTCTTAAAATCTTAATTACCATTAGTAAATAAAAATAGTGTAATAAAGGTTGTTTAATCTTGTTTGTAAATACACAACACAACAACTGTTAGAAAAAAACATTACACTTTGTGTTTTAGCAGGGCAACGAACTTGATAGAGAAGAATGAAAGAGGAAAAAGTACTGTAACTGCGTCAAACCCAATTAATAGGAGCAGGAGAAAGATGATTTTTGATGTGTAACATCTTTGCTCTCGCTTTCCTGCAATTTGTGGGAGTGATTTCGTGAAATGGGACGGAAATGTGTAACATGGGACGGAAATGTGTAACAGGAAGTCGCGAAAGCGCGCGCTATTCGATCTGACGAATGAGCTTTGCTCTCGCTTTCCTGCAATTTGTGGGAGTGATTACGTGAAATGGGACGGAAATGTGTAACAGGAAGTCGCGAAAGCGCGGAATTCTACTTTACGAGAGTCCGACTCGCACTTGGTCGGTTTTTTTCGTTACTGTCAGATCCGCCACCCAGGTACAATATCGTCATCAAATCTAACTAACCTAAAGTATTTTGTCACATGTTACACATCATATGCGAGTCTGTAGGTCTCGCTCGAATTTTTGTTGTTGTTTGTAATATAGTTTGACTGTTTATATTTTTGCATTTTTATTTCATAAATAGTGAAGGGTGATTGATTAAACTTTGGTTTGAAATTATTAAATTATTAAAAATACTGTAAATTTTGTATAAGTTCGCTTTTGTTTTTAGAAAAACGCACCTATTTGAATGTTTGTTATTAAAACATAACATTAGTTAAGTACCTACCTACATTTAAGTAATTTTACTTTGAAATTATGATTGCATTTATTTAGGTTCATAAGTATCATACAATTTATTATTTCATAACTAGCTTTCCCGGCGAACTTCGTACCACCTTACACTACACACCCTACCCTACCCTACACTTACGAAGTAACTAGTATCTCATCTGTGCCTGCACACTACACACTACATTACCCTACCCTACTCTACCCTACACTACACTACACTACCCTACCCAATCCTACCCTACTCTAACCTACCCTACCCTACCATACCCTACTCTATCCTACCCTACACTACACTACCCTACCCTACCCTACTTAAGAACCTTCTCCTGACAATAACGAACTCTACAAAAAAAGAATTAGCGAAATCGGTCTAGCCGTTCACGCGTGATGCGATGACCAAGGGAAATAGAGATGAATTTTTATACATAACTAGCTGTCCCGGCGAACTACGTACCTCCTTACATTACAGTACACTGCCCTACCCTACCCTACACTACACTACACTACACTACCCTACCCTACACTACCCTAACCTACACTACTCTACCCTACACTACCCTACCCTACACTACACTACCCTACACTACACTACCCTACACTACACTACCCTACCCTACACTACCCTACCCTACACTACCCTACCCTACACTACCCTACCCTACACTACCCTACCCTACATACACTACACTACCCTACACTACCCTACCCTACCCTACACTACCCTACCCTACCCTACCCTACACTACCCTACCCTACCCTACACTACCCTACACTACCCTACCCTACACTACACTACACTACCCTACCCTACCCTACATAAGAACCTTCTCCTGACATTTACGAACTCGACAAAAAAAGAATTAGCGAAATCGGTCCAGCCGTTCTCGAGTTATGCGCTTACCAACACATTTTGCGATTCATTTTTATACAGGGTCTTCGGCAGATGGTTGAAAATACGAAAATGGGGGATAGGTGGGGTCGCCTCCCACCTATTTTGAGAATTAAAAAAAATCTAGGACTTGTAATTTTTTTTACAGGATTTTTTTTCCTTTTTTTAGAAATTTTGCCATTTTTATACCTTTGAACACATGTAACTTTTGGTTTTTTAAAGCTAGCTCCAAAATCTTTTTTTTAATAGACTTTTATAAGATTGTCGGCTCTAAAAAAAATTATTTTTGTTTCATGTTATTGCTAAAAACAAAAATGTAGGCCCCCGAACTTAAAAAAAAAGTTGAACAAAAATTTAAAAGTCAACTTTGCGATGCATTTAAAAAAAAAATAATGGGGCTGGAAGGCTTCTGTTTTTTTTAAAACATCTCTAAAGCTTAGGCTTTTGAATGGTATGTAATTTGTTTCGGTATCTTTTTTGTAACCGGAGTTGTTAATTTTTTTTACTCAATTGGACCATGTTGACGAAATTCCACTAGTTACATGTTTTGTGAAATGTATCAAATGCAAAGTTGAAAATAATGTAAATACTTACTGTTGGGACGGTTACAAAGAGCAGGTACGTTTTTTTACATTCTTGCACACACATAATGGCTATCTTTTGTCATTTATTGGCATATTGGAGTTAGCACTTCCATATGCCAATAAAATGTCCGCATATTCCGCATTGGTAAATTGAGCCATTTTAAACCACAACAAAGTCTTAACAAAACGTCTGATAATAACAAAAAGTGACAAACAACAAAAAAACTTAACAAAATCACAAACACAGCAAAGTGAAATTAACGAAAACAAAAAAAAACGTTAACGTTATTAACGTTTGTGATTTTGTTAAGTTTTTTTGTTGTTTGTCACTTTTTGTTATTATCAGACGTTTTGTTAAGACTTTGTTGTGGTTTAAAATGGCTCAATTTACCAATGCGGAATATGCGGACATTTTATTGTCATATGGAAGTGCTAACTCCAATATGCCAATAAATGACAAAAGATAGCCATTATGTGTGTGCAAGAATGTAAAAAAACGTACCTGCTCTTTGTAACCGTCCCAACAGTAAGTATTTACATTATTTTCAACTTTGCATTTGATACATTTCACAAAACATGTAACTAGTGGAATTTCGTCAACATGGTCCAATTGAGTAAAAAAAATTAACAACTCCGGTTACAAAAAAGATACCGAAACAAATTACATACCATTCAAAAGCTTAAGCTTTAGAGATGTTTTAAAAAAAACAGAAGCCTTCCAGCCCCATTATTTTTTTTTTAAATGCATCGCAAAGTTGACTTTTAAATTTCTGTTCAACTTTTTTTTTAAGTTCAGGGCCCCACATTTTTGTTTTTAGCAATAACTTGAAACAAAAATAATTTTTTTTAGAGCCGACAATCTTATAAAAGTCTATTAAAAAAAAGATTTTGGAGCTAGCTTTAAAAAACAAAAAGTTACATGTGTTCAAAGGTATAAAAATGGCAAAATTTCTAAAAAAAGGAAAAAAAATCCTGTAAAAAAAATTACAAGTTCTAGATTTTTTTTAATTCTCAAAATAGGTGGGAGGCGACCCCACCTACCCCCCATTTTCGTATTTTCAACCATCTGCCGAAGACCCTGTATATTAGAAGATAAATAAATTGTCTTTTATTATTTTGAAGTTACCTGTTTTATTAAACAGAAAGAAGGACAGAAGGTACATTTTCACCAAACTAGGAAAAAACTAAGCCCTTTTAATTTCCAATGCATTGTATTAACACAAATTAAAAAAATGGTTTACAAACTTCCAGTGAATCGTATCAAACCAAATACATGTTAACAAGCTAAACATATGTAGTTTTTTAACATCATTACATCACATTTTTACGTATAGAACAGTACGCATACTTTACCAAATCGCCATAATTTCTATAGATTTCACTTTCTTTGTTGACCATGAAAACTGGAAGATTGGCCACGAATTTTTCGCCATTGGCCGTCCTTGTCTTTTCTGCGTAAATTTGCAATACAGCTTTCTTTGTCTCATACATCTGTAATATATCTGGCCCAACTAAAGGACGTTCATTTGTTTCTTCCCGTTTTCTATGTTTGTGCGTATGCCTTTGCGATATTTTTGTAGATTCAGATTCCAAAAATATGATTTTGTCATCATCAGATATGCCCAGTTTTGTATTTCTATCTAATTTTTTGAATTCACAAGCTTTTGCGCGATTACTGTTTGGTATGAATGTTTTTTTACCATCTATAATAGTAATTTTAGGCTCTTCACATTTCCTTTTGAAATTATCAATGGTTATAATGATTTTTTTACTATCTGTTGATGCTCTGCGTGTGGCTGTTTTAATTTTATGTGTCACATTTATTTCTTCAACATTGTTTTCCTCCAGTAAATCATTATTTTCTGAATTAGATATTACTTTTCTGTTATCTACCTCTGATGATTCTACATTATTTTCATTTTTTTTATTAAAACTTTTTACTACAGGTACTTCGTTGTCTTTGGTTGTAATGGATTTTTCTTGAGTTATTTCTGTTTCTTCCAAATTTAATGCTGAGTTTGCTAATGGCTTATAAGTTTCTCTCATTGTTTTTTTATTAAATTCTTCCTCAACAATAGCGACATGCGCAATCGACTGGTGGTTGCTATACACGTGTTTCGACATGTTTGTCAGTTTGCTGACTACGTATTCCAAGGAATTTTGAGTTTCAGCATCCACCAAAGAAGCAACTTTAGATGTCTGTTGACTCTGTCGTTCTTCTTTAGCCAAATTGCAGCTAGTTTCTTCGTGTTTAGCTTCCGGTCTGCTGCAACAACAACCTGCTGTACCAAAAGCTCCACACATATTTAATCTGTCAGCAATCGTTGAAAAAACGTAACCCTTTGGAGATTTCTCATCTGAATCCAACGCATTATCTTTTTCACTCGCTACGTCGGTTGAAGAAGTATTTTTACGCTTTTGACAACATTTTTTATAATCTTCAATATTATTTAAAACACTAGTCAGACTCGTATAAGAGCTTTTCTCCAAAGACAGTGAAGCGTCTGTAAAATCTTTAATCAGATCTTGTCTTACCAAGCTCAAATCCGTATCGCTGTCGGAAGTCAGTATCGATTTCAAAATTGTCTTTAACTTTCGCACCCGTGATTTGGTTTTTCTGTTACCAAAACAGTTTTCAGTTTCAAAGACTTTCTTAAGTAACTCCTTTTTTACTTGATATTTAGACTGGGACAGGGTCACGTATTCTGAAGGAAATTCTTCGCTTAATTTAATCATATTATCGTCAACTTTTTTGTTTGGTTTATGTCCCATAGCTCTTCTGTAAATACTTTTAATAGATTTGGATGTTTTAGAAGATACATTTATACTATTGTCTGGACCAACATCATTTTCAGAAGCCAGCGTATCTGATTCACTACACTTACTAACTTTTCCATGACCCTTTGCAAACTTCTCTTTGGTCCTGCTTGTGATTTTCCCAAAAATACTCATTTTCTTTTTTCTTGTCTCCTTAGCGGATTTTATATCAGACATATCGACGGCAGAATCGCTCTCGTTTACGTTTGAAAGCATTATAATGTCACTTACATGATGGCTTATATCGTTGTTCAATTTAATTGATTCTTCGGATTTACGAGATGTTAAGTTTACGGTGGCTTTGTGAGTAGAGTATATATCACTTGGCGCAGGGGTTGCAACCTTTTGAAATTTTTCAGATATTTTATTCGAGTAATCTGTATAATCTTTATTAGTTTTATGAGGTCTCTCGCTAATATCACTGTTAGTTTTACTTTTAAAGTTTTTTATCATAATCTTTATATTTATATCTTTCTCTCCATTAGCATCCTTAGTAACAAAGTCACTGATTGGGTATTTCTGCTCATTTTCATTCATGACTAAAAAATCATGAGATGCTTGTTTAACATTGATCTTATTTGCTATGTTACCTTCATTGCCGATGTGCACCTCAGTTGACTGATCGCCATCAATGACTTTGAGTTTGAAATCTATCTCAATTATATTAGCAATACTCGTTTCACTGTTGTTAAGTAACTTGTTTTTATCTTCACCTACTTTTTTAATGTTGTATGTTTTAAACGTATCCTTGTCTGTATACTTGCTAAGTGAATTATGAGTGTGCATAGATTCTTTCGAATGATACACTTCGTGTTTGATTTCTGCAAAACTTCCATGGGTTCCACGGCCCGTTTCATGTTTGCTTTGTTCTATTTCCTTAGTACTAGATTCAGGATTCTTGACCTTAACAGTAATTTTTTCATGTGAATTAATGTGGACGACGTCCTCATGTTGTGTTTTCATGCTTGCGTTACAGTCACTTATATTATGATTTTTATGACTCTCATTAAAAACATTTTGCTCCATATTTCTAGTGGATGTAACTCCTGAAGTTTTTCTGTAAAGACTAGTTGCTGATGTTTTTGGCGGGTATATTGTAGTTTTCGATAAAATCGATTTAGTGGTCGAAAATCTAGGTGCGGCAACTTGGTTTGATTCTAGAGGTGTAGTAATTCTTTGTTTTTCAGACTCGGATTGATTATCAGAGTTATCTTTGTTTACTTTTGCTGACTTGCATTTTGATACATCATTGATATCTTCAATTACTCCTTTCATTGTTTTATCATTTGATGTTAACGAATGGCTTAATTTATTTTCTTTCACTATTTCGGAATTGGATTTGATAAAATTATCAATATTTTTAATCACATCATTTCCTTTATTTTCTTTAACTGAATTGAACTTTAATGCAAATGAATCATTTATATTATTAATCATTTCGTTTAATTGTAATAATTTAGTATTGTCATCATTATTTTTTATTGAATTATTAAATTCATCTTTTCTGGTCGATTTTATTATTTCGCACTGGAGTGCAAGTGAATCTTCAACATTTTTGCAAGCTTCTTTTGTTTTCTGCTCTTTGGATACAATGGAATTCGAGGAATCATTTCTTTTAGATACTTGTATTTCCTCACGTTTTGATTCAACATTATCAAACGAATTTTTACTACTTTCTTCAGTTTTTAAATATTTTGACGCGACTGATTTAAACGACTCTATTACAACTAAAGGCAGAGATTGTGAATTTGATAGCTTAAAAACTGAAGATACAAGATTATTTTGTTGAGATAGTGCTGCGTGTAAAGATTTTTTTTTCGAAATTTCTGAATATTTATGAAAAGAATTCTTAGAAACAGAACTACGCAAACAGTCGGTACTGGAGAAGATAATGTGCTTTGATTCTACGGACAATATTCCCATTACGCCCATTTTGAGACCACTGCAAGAAATTGTTGGATTAGATTGCTTTGGCGAAAGTCTTGGGCTACTTGAATTTGAAAACTTTTTAGAGTGTTTTGTGCCCACTAATGAAGATTTAAGTGATTGTTTTAATTCCTTATGAGAATGTGTAGATATTGTTTCAGGATCGCTGACTAGACTATAGCTGTCGGATGGTTTGTCTGAAGAACAAGTTCGTTTCGAAGTATTTTTACTGTGGGATGTGATTGTAGATAAGATTTCTTTAGTAAAGTTTTGAAATTCCAGAGAAACGTGTTTTTTCCTAGTTGCGTCTTTTCCGTCCTTTTTATCAGATTCTATAATTGAAGCCCAGTTCTTTCGAGTAGCATAAATCTTTCTCTTTTTTAGTACTTCTAATGAATCTTTTGGAATAAATCTCGCTAATTCTTTTAAACGCTCCTTATTTGATCTCTTCCGTGGTAGGAATTTCACCGATTTTACATTGTCAGGTGTAATTTTGTCTGTTTGAATGTTATTATACGATGATATGATATTGCAAGTTGACATAAAGGTGGGTGTGACGAATTCTTCGTGTATATTTGGACAGGATTTAGTGCAGTCTTCATTACTGAGACTCTTTCGGGAATCCTTGATAGAGCAGTACTGGAATTTGTGATCACTGATGCACCAAGAGAATAAATCCATTGGCACCCAGTTATTACCAGATCCAGTCCAGATATTACCAGAGAAATATTTTTGGGTGTAGCTTTCAGCATATTCACATTTTCTTCCGGTCGGACATATGTGCAAGTTGTCATAACAATGGTTCGGCTCATACTCCATGCATCTGAGACTGTAAAAAAAGATAGCTTTATAGTTTGTGCTGTAATCACTGTCATAGTGTTAGAACTGAATCGCAGGAAAATGAGTAGATGTATTGAGGAATAGACAAAAAAAAATAGGTGTGTGTACTTATGTACGCGCGTGAGAAGTTATACTTCTTTGGCATCATTAAAATAACGCGCCTAAAGAATTATAACTTCAAAAATAGTTTTTAATTGCATGCAAACAATTTATTACAATAAAATAATAAAAGGACTGGAAAATGCGTTATTTTATTTTAATATTTTTTATTTTATTATATTTGGAATATAACTGCTATTAAACAAACATTTTATAGATCTAGACGCTGATAACAAGTTTCCGCAAATACAATTTAAGAAGATATGTGAAACACAGATGTCAAGAAATGTAAAGCCTAAACTAAAGTTAAAATTCAACTAAACAAAGTTAACAATTTTGAAATGACTGTACTAGTGGACCGGGGCTGGAAAGCCCTGTATCGTCGCTGTGACTGTGAGTTTACGTTTTAATGTTGTGCTCATGTTTTGTGCTGCTAGTTTGTTTAAGGAGTAAATGGCTCTGACAATAAAAATAAAGGTTTAATAACTTAAAAACCGACTTCAAAATGAAATTCACTCAAAAGTATGAAATAATATTATTATACTTAGATACACGACATTAACCAACAATAACGCCATCAAAGGTGGGTAGGAATTAAATTAGGGGCCTAAAAAATTTTTTGAGGTCGGTGTCAGCAATGCCATCGAATCTAAAACATTTGATACGTAAGTAGCAGTATGCTGATCCCGACCTCAATAAAATTTTAGGCCCCTAATTTAATTCCTACCCACCTTTGATTTCGTTATTGTTGGTTAATGTCGTGTATCTAAGTATAATAATATTATTTCATACATTTGAGTGAATTTCATTTTGAAGTCGGTTTTTAAGTTTTTCAAACCTTTATTTTTATTTTATTTATTTTTAGTGATTATATTATCTATCTAACAACGTTATACCCAATCACCCACTCGCCAATAGAAACCATCAAATCATAATTCATAATGCATGTGTTTCATTAACAGATATAAATTCCTTTGGCTTCCATCATCATCTCAACAGCATGAAAGTTAAGGAGTTAAATCTTCCATCATCAGCTCATCTGAATAACCTGAAAGAATACAACTATCGGTCTACGTAAAATTTTAAAGAATTATCCTCCAAATCCTAACCGTAAAGGAGTTGTACCTTCCTTCATCAGCTCATCTGATGATTATGATGATGACTACCAGACGCCAAAACTTGAATAGTTTTAGGAAATTCATGAACAACGTAATATGTGCCTATGAAATTTGAGGGTTGTTCTCGATTTCCCTGGGATCCACTCATCAGATCCTGACTTGGTGACAATGGGACCCCCTCGGGAGTATACTCTTTCAAATAAAAAAAGAATTTTAAAAATCGGTTCTCAATCGGCGGAGATATCGCATAACAAATATACAAAAAAAACATACAGTCGAATTGAGAACCTCCTCCTTTTTGAAGTCGGTTGAAAAATGAATTTTGGTGACAATTAGTTCTGCTGATTGACAATGCTAACACTTGGGTGTTTCTCAAACGAAAGTTGGGTACGCGAAAATGTACTTTACCGAGTAATAGGGGATTATCTATTTTGCCGCTCACTGTTTTAGATAAGTAACTCATAGGAATGGTCAAATCGCTTACATTTAAACTGCAGATATTTTAAAAACCTTTTTTGGATAGATTCAATACGGGATATATAAACATTGTATCGCGGGTTCACCACTACTGAGGCATACTCGAGGTAGAGCAACTTAACAGATTTAAGTGTGTTATGAACTTAGCAGTAGTTCTCATAATAAAACCTAGAGGTTTTGACGTTTTTTTTACAATTTTCTCGTCGTGATGGTCATAGAGAAGTTAAGAATCCTGGTGCAGGCCCAAGTCCCTTATGGTTTGTACATTATGCAGATGTTTGTTGCCAAACTTATATTTGAACAATACAGGGGTACGTTTGCGTGTAAAACTTATTGCGAACATTTGTCAACGTTGAGGTCTAATTTATTCATCATTATCATCATTACAGCTCATATACGTCCCCACCGAGGGGCTCGAGCCTACCCTGAATCAGGGCGATTAGGCCTTAGTCGACCACGCGGGCCCAGTGCGGGTTGGTCGACTTCACACACAACCTTCGAATTTCTTCGCAGGCGTGTGCAGGTTTCCTCACGATGTTTTCCTTCACCGTTAAAGCAATCGGTAAGTATGTACGTAAGTTTTTGAAAAACTCATTGGTACATTGGCCGTCCAGATTTGAACCTGGTACCTCTGGTTAGATGGACCGAGTCGTTACCGGTTGAGCCACCGACGCTTTTTTTTTGCTAATTTATTGCTGATACAATATTGTTGAAAACTATCTAAATCTTCTTGGAGCAACAAACAGTTAGTACAACTTTTGATATTCTCTAATATTTTTGTGTCATCTGCATATAATAAGAAATTTGATTCGTCAATAAAAATAACAAATAATAACGGGCCTAACAAGGATCCTTTCGCTATCTTACTTTTTTTCTTATAATTCGTAATTGGTAAGCCCTTGGCATCATCTCACCTGATGGTAAGTGACGATGATGCCGAAGATGGAAGTGGGCTTACCAATATTCCCCAACGCAATTGGTAACTGGCTATCTTATCTTCAAGCCGGAACACATAAAAGTTGTTAACACTGATATTTGGCGGCAAGACTTAGATATGATGGCGGTAGGTAGCTATCGAGGCGGGTTTAGAAAATGCCCTACCACCAACCAAACTGAGTCTTACAACTTGACCCCACCGGAACTCGAACCCGCGACCTCCTGGTGTGAAGCGAATGGACTAACTATTAGGCCACGGAGGCGGTTAAACTACTATTTCATTCAAAATTGTAATGTAGCTTAGGTTACGTAAACTTATAAGGTACAAAAGAATGTATCCGGATATTTATAGTTTACTGGGGGTTAAATTTAATTCAATTCGGAAAATTGATAATTTTCCTTATTGAAACCATTATCAATTCGCAAAAATCTCTATAAAAAGTGCCCAACACACACTGGTCAAAGACCTTAGTTTTGAGGCACTGCGGTGTTTGGGCTGTGAAGATATATGCTAGAACGTTAAAAATTTACTGAGTTATGCACAGAAAATTTAGAAAACCGATATTTCGAATATTCGAGTGTGAAAATGAGGAGAATATTCGGAATATTCAAATTGCTAGCCCTTCTTTGAACATAGGTACTCGTGAACTAAATAGATAGTAAACAAGTATTTATACTAACTTTGACTGCCTAGAATCTCTCAACTCTTGTTTAGTAATAACTCTAACTCCAACGACATTATTTGGATCGTAAATTGGACTCGGTTGTGTCTCCATGTCTTGGTATTTTGGTCTAACTTTGTAATCTTTTTGAAGTGGTTCAATAATCATATTTTCCATGCTTTCTGTTATAAGAGATCCTTGAACTGAGTGATCAACTTTCGAGATCGTATTTTTATATTTCTTCATAACTTCACTGGCATTTGGAGTCTCATACTCTACAATATTATACACTTCTTCATCACTCAACCTTATTGGATGAATTGGTGTATTGTCACCTGTACTGCTATCAGAAAAAAAGTTTTTGGGTATATCGATTGTTATATACTCTGAGCTTACTTTACGATTGAATTTTGTAATATTTTTTGTATGTAATATTAGCTCGAGTTGGTCAGCGAACGCCTTTGATTTATCAATGAACCATTGTTTATTTAAAAATGCGACGTCAATATTTTCTTCGTGGTTTTCGCTTCTGCTCGGTAAAATTGTTCTCTCCAACCTCGGAATCATCCAAGCTTGATACAGTTGCATGTAATTAATATTATGTTGTTTAGGAACAAAATGCGATGACCTATGATTGTTTATAGATAGTTCACTTGCAGATTTAAGGAGTTCATCTGTGTCATAGGCTTTCTCGGTACCGCCAACAGTACTGCTGCTAGTAACATATTTTCCGTTGTTCCATCTTAATTTTACACTGTAGCAAGATTCGTTTGGATTTGTAGAGAACTTCATGAGCCAGTCTTGTCTTAGTAATTCTCCAGGACTTTTAGCACTCTCTCGTCTTTTCTTTGGCTCATCATTTTTAACCATTATCGATTTCTGCTTATAAGGCCCACCTAATTTAATTGCAAAGCCACTCTTAACCTCACACCGTTCAGTAGTAATACCTTGTTTTGATGCAAAATGTTCGTCGAATTTAGCTTTTTCCTTTTCTTTTGATTTTGTGGTCTCTTTTGCTTTGCTTCTAAAGAAAAAAAATCTTTTCTTTTCTTTTGATTTTGGAGCCGGACTCTTATCAAACCGTTCTTTATTGACGTTTGTTTTCGATTTGTTGTATGAGGGTGAATATATCCCCTCCATATCAGGATTCCCTTCTAGATTAAATTTCTTTCCCCAGAGCTTAAACATGCCGTTTACTCCTTGAGATAAATCGCTATCCAAAGTATTGTATTTGGATGATGCGTCATGAGAACTTTCTTCTCTTTCCATAATCGACTTTTTACTTGAATGTTTATAACTTAATTTATTAGGTTCCATAAATAGTTCACTATAGGATCTAGCCACCAAGGATGGTGGATCCGACACTATAGCTACATCCATGCGACTTTTCCGACTACTTGTTCTTGAAATCGGTGTATGATGTGACGGCGTTTTCTGACTGCTCGTTCTAGGAACTGGCGCATGATGTGACGGTGTTTTCTGAATGCTAGTTCTAGGAACCGGCGCATGATTTGACAGTGTTTTCTGATTACTCGTTTTGGAAACCAGAACATGATGTGACGGTGTTTTCTGACTGCTTATCCTTGAAATCGGTGCATCACGTGATATTGTTTTTTGGCTACTAGTCCTTGAAACCGGTCCATCATGTGACGTTGTTTTCTGACTGCTAGTCCTTGAAACCGGCACATGGCTTGATGTTGTTTTCTGACTATTAGTTTTCTCATCCGACGTATAAATCGAAGGAGTTTTCATAACTTTATTGGAATCTTCTTTTTTACCTAAAGTACGTCTTAAGGCATCAAACCTACGTTTTAAGATGGATGTACTTTTGAGCCCAGTCATGTCCTTAGCTGTTGATTCTTTAGAAATGTTGGAAGCGTCTTCTTTTATGTTAATATTTTTCTTTTGCTCTTCATGAGAAACTTTGGGCGATTTGTCCTTATTAATTTTGTCGGGTGGTTCCGTTGTCTTAACAAGTTTAGCTTCACTATTGATATCCAGATTATGGACTTGTAAAATAGTGTCTGAGGATAATATTTTCGCTGTTCTTACTTCGACCGGAACTTTTAAGTTAGTTTTTGACGCTTTGCTAAGATTTGGCGATTTTGATGCCTTTGACGCTTTGCTAAGACTTGGTGATTTAGATTTACCTACCTGATGTGATAACACAGCTTTCGTAGGTGTTCGTCGAAGAGCACTTTTGGATTTAGATTCATGATTGGTTTCAACCTCAACTTGCGTCGTTGCTGCCACCAACTGATTTACAGTACTATTGCCAGCGTATGCAGTTTTAAACTCATGTTTACTTTTATCCACTTGTATAGACGCTGATACAAAATCATGGATGATTTTACTACCAATTTCTATATCTTTCAGTATTTTTGCATGTTTTCTTATATCAGATCGATTGAGTGATTGACTAGTATAGCCAGATATTATACTACGTGCAATAGGGGATAGTTTCTCGCTGACTACATATCCAGAAGTGGTTTCGATAACGCCACCAACACATTTTGAGGATGTCCTCCTATTCTTTTGGCTGTAATGATCATAGCCTTGCTGTCTGTTTCGTCCTGGAAAAGGAAGTTGATGACTAAGACGTAAAATCTATAATAACAGGACATGAAAGTGTTTGAACAAAACTATTTTTTCTGGAAAATGTGGCAATAAGCCTACGGCCCAGCTGATGAAAATGCAGATGTAATCACCACCCTTAACTAAAACTTATAAGTATTTCTGACAGTTGTTAATAGAATAAAAATTGATAACCACCTATTGAAATTATTATTTTTATAAGCCAAAGATATGATATACTGGTTAAATAACGAAGATATTGATTTTATCCACGCGTTTATTCAAAGTTTTAATCAATTAACCATGGATCTTGACGCACATTCAAAACACTTACTTACTTAAACTTACTTAGTACTTACTAAAATACTTGGTAATGTCTGTGCTTCCAACGCCCGTTTCGATCGTTTCTGGCAGGTAGACTTTCCTGACCCTCTTCTTAGGGAGTTTCCTCACACTCCCCACTCCAACGTCTAAGTAATTTCTGGACCTGTATGAGCCGGGTGTGGTGATGACATACCTGAAGCAAAGTTATTTCTAAGGATTCCGTAAAAATATGGTGCCAAACAGGACTTTATTATTAAACTTACGCTAACGTCTATCTCAGGCACAGATTATATCTTTTGTACCTAAATATGTAGGTAAGGTAGCCCTTTGGAAATTTTATAGAATACGTGTTACCAAAAAATATACTAACTATTACCACCTAAGAAGCCACACACACTTACCTCCGCCAGCAATATATCGTCGCGTGTTATAGGATGGGAGTACCTTCCGCGGTTGTCACAGCTCGGTATGTTAGAAAGAGAAGCACTTATGTCAGTCAGGTATGGCGTTGTCCTTTTGTAATGATTAATAGCCAGCCCTACGATAGTTACGCACACACATAAAACACGTGAAGACAGGCTCAGGCTAGTGTTGTTGTAGTAGTAAAGAAGTAGTAGTAGGTACAAAAATCGCTCGGCTAGTAATAGTGGCGTGGGGGTGGTGTCATGCGGTGCGGAAGCCACTCCGCGACGAGCGTGCTGATAGTTCTGTGAAAGCACAGTATAATAATAATAATAAAAAAAATAAAATAATAAAATATTTTATTGCACCAAAAAGAGACTTATAGCTAAAGCACAGTAAGTATCCCTGGTCCCCACACTAGGATTCCCTGTGTTGTGGGTAACCAGTCTCTTCCCTAATTTAAGAACAAAAGGTAAGTTTTAATGCTTTAATCTCATCTATAAAAAATAAATAAAAATGTGGGTAGATATATAATTAGTGTCCAGTCTTTTGTTAACTTGTACCTACGTCTTATTGAGGCACGCACGACATACTATAACAACAAAAGGTTTCGCTGCCGCTGCTTTAAAACTCGCTTAAAGGCACTTGGATTAGCTACTAAATTTACAGAGTATGTAGTCAAAAGTATGGCGTGCCGTGCCCGGGGTAAGATTAAGTTTGTGCATATATTTGAGTGTGTAAGTGCGTGTGCGCACGCGTGTGTGTGGATGAGTGCGGGTTGCGTAGGTGTGTGTGAGTGTGTATGTGAGTGTGTGCGTGTGTGTGTAGTGTGGTGTGGTGTGTAGTGTGGTGTGGTGTGTGTATTCTTGCTTTGCTAAATTGTACATATTTAAGCAGTCTGCTGACTGCTTAAGCATGCACAATTTCCTCAGCATCGTCATAATCCAAGGTTAGTAGCCATTGTCTAACTGTTTTTTTACAGCTGTGTCTACATAAATCATATATTTTTAGAATTTTGTTAACACGATTATAAAGAAAAGGCGCCATGTGAAAGAAAAAGTGATCTGCAAAAGTAGTTCTCGTGGGCGGCGCGGACCATGCTGGTTCGCGCCGCCGCCGTGAACTGAAAGTCTTTATAAAAGTATGTGGGGCTTTTTTGTGATATTTGAGCACAGTGGCCATTATGTAAAAATGACGTACTCTTAGAACCGAGCAGAGTTTATATAATTCGTTCGTAGGGAACCTGATTGGCTTGCGATAAGCCACTTTTAGGATCGAGCGTTGTGCACGCTCAAGTTCAATCATTGTGGTTTTGGCGGAAGCTCCCCATGCTATTATGCAATAGTTAATAACTGATTCGCACAGAGAATTATAAACAAGGTTAATCGTCTCTTTTCCCGCAACAGATCTTAGTTTACGAAAGATATGAGTGAGTTTCCTCAACCGAGTGCAAGTTGATTCAATGTGTTTAGCCCAGTTTAGTTTGTTGTCTACTACGACACCGAGGTATTTAATGTAACTTACTTCTGTAATTGTCGAGCAATTACAAATTTTGGCCATTGATTGTATTTCAGTACATGTGTGCAACGTTATATTTAGTGGTTCATTAGGTGCAGTATGATTGGTAATTCTAAAGTTGATGTATTTGGTTTTGGAAGCGTTCAGAGTCAATAAGTTGTTTTGTAACCAGAAAGCTACTTGTTTTAGGCCAACTTGCACAACATCAACAATCTGTTTCCAGGTTTTTGCAAAAAAGACAATAGCAGTGTCATCTGCATAGGTGAAAATTTTTGCCTGTTTGATATTCATTTTACACAGATCGTTAATATAAATCAAGAATAGGGTTGGACCCAAAACAATAATGCTAGAAAACTGGAGATTGGTGACTTGGTACTTCTACAAGAAGACAACGTCCCACCACTCAGCTGGCGTCTTGGTCGAGTTCATCGTTTGTTCCCGGGCCCTGACGGCATCACAAGAGTAGCGGATGTCAAGACTATGAGAGGTTGTGTTCGCCGTCCGCTGGTGCGTTTGTGTCCTCTGCATCCAATTTCATCTGAGTCCTGAAAGGTGGACCTTTCAGCGAGGGGGGAATATGTTGCGGCCAACGCCTACAGCTAATATTAATTATTATCAACACGTTTAGTATTTGCTCCTAATGTTTTGTCAGGCGCTTTGCCTATGCAATACACAATTTTATAACTAACTCATTAGCTAATTCACCGTCATATAATTAACACCTTTATGTACAACTTTAAAATATAAAATTAAATCTATTCAAAACTAACTTTGGGCCTTTATATACTAAGTTTAAAGACCCCATTATGTTCACGAAACATAAATTGGCGAAACAATAATTGTTCACGAAATATAATAAAGAGTACTACGTACAGTATGGTTACTCCCTGCCTCTCGTTGAAAGTGCCGCCCACCCCCGCTCAGATATCTCCCAGCAATCCTAGCACGTCTTATCTCACTCACACAAGCATGGTACGCGTTCACCTACACGAGCTTAGACTGTGTGCGTAGGAACGCGTTTGTTTCATACATTTGATCGCCAGTGACCGAGGTGTGGTGAAAGTGTGGTAGCTTTTCAGCGACTGAAAAAGAACTGATGAGAAATTTACAATTAACTTAGCTAGTAGAAACTCACCTAGCTTCATGATTATGCTTTAGACCCGATGTCTTACACCCGCAAACAACGCTATCTATTTTCCTGTTGTATTGTACTGCAAAATCCTTTGCATTTTCTCCATAGACTGTGCTGCCATCTCCTAGCGCAATTCTGTTATTGTAGAGCTGGTACTCTCGGTGGAGGAGATTTTTTTTGAAGTCTTTTGTAGAGACGTACACTCCTTTATCCTTTTTCATTGCTGGTTTGTCATCGTTTGGTATTAAATTTACTAGTCAATATTTCTCCCTGAAAAATATTGAAGACTCTGTATACCTCCAAGTTCTAACCTCTCAGAAAGACCCCACTTTCGTATCTAAGCAACCACTATTGTAGTCCCCACAAGGCAAGAGAAAGCGTGGCCCTTCCGAAGACTCTTGGTGGCGTTCAGTGGCAGACGATCAGTTTGTCAAGGTCCTAAGCACAGTATTACAATATAGCGGCTTACAGTAGCGCAACGAATGTACTTACGCGTAGCAACGGAAGAGGACTTGCGGGGCAGCGAGCGGTGGGCTACAGCCTGCCGAACTCCGCGAGTTTGCCAGGCTGACTACAGGCTAGTATGGACTAGTACCTACGCCGGTGGCGCATCGTGCGACATTAAAGGCGTTGCACTACTGTAAGCCATATCGTAACACTGTGCCCTAAGTGAAGCACATAGCCTAAGAGCCCGCTGGAGTTCATAAATCCCATACAAACGTAGTATTTGATTCATTTGATTTTGAAATAATTTTATATCGATAATCGGATGACGTATAACTGTGTTTGTACCGCAGTACTTTTTTGAAAAACGAAACAGGAATCCATTTTAATCATTAATCTTGTTTTTAAGGTAACAGACGGAAAACAAGTTTATTGGTATTAAATGGATTCCTGTTTCGATTTTCAAAAAAGTAATGCGGTGCAGACACAGATATATGTCAGACCGCAATAGCAGCACTGCGGACGCCCTTTGTTCTACCTTGGATTTAGCACAATAAGTTAAGTCAATTTATACCACCTAACCAGAGGTATTTATGTATGTATCGAAATCACTCCTCTTAAGAGGACTGTGAACCCCGACGAAAATAAGAATTTTCATACAAACGGCGATAGCGATTTTCACCTCTTAAAAGTTAACTGATTTTAACCAATTTTTGATGGGTTGTCAGTCAAAACAAAACCTGCGTTTATTTAGGCTTCGTTTTTTTAATTCTTGAATAAAAAGAAACAAATATTTTGTATGAAAACACGTAAACGATAATAAAATTGAATTTATTAAGTTTATTAAATAACAAAAACCTTTTATTTGATCGACAACTTATCAAAAATTTGTCAAAATCGGTTAACTTTTTAGAGGTGAAAATTGCTTTCGCCGTTTGTATGAAAAGTCGTTGCTTCAATAGGCTATTTTACCGTATAAAAAATAAATTAAAAAACTATTTAATCAATAGCATTTCTTCTAGAATAGCATAAACACTTACTTATTTAAAATATTAAACAATTTTTAATTGTATATTTATTAAAAACAGCAAATTAGTTCGTTAAAGACTATGGCACTTATGACGTTACTATGTCAGTAACGCGAATAATTGCAGAACAAGCTTTCGTTTTTGACAGTTGTTAAAAAGTTACTCAAATGACTAGTAGTAAAATACCGTATTCTCTTAAGGCGGTTGCAGAGGAAACAAAAATAGACATCGCAACCTAGATGGCGCTGGCGAGCAAATATTGTTGTTTTTGACAAATATTTCGTAAATTAGATAAGTTTGAAGCAAAATTTGTTTATTCGCGAGCACTTTTATTGATGTTTCGATGATATAGTAAGTGTTTAACTTCATTTATTGTTTTATTCTTCCGTGTTATCCCACAATTAGCAGCTGATAGCAGTCACGAGGACAGATTCAGTGGGGGTATTGAAAGAAAGCCCATGTCTACTCCATGTGCTATAGAGAACGAAAACAGAGAGAGGAAACTACCTACCTCAATAGATATGGTTTCTCCGTGTGTACATATCCAGCTGCTGAGCCACAGCAGTCGTTCAGGGAAAACAGTGCTCGGGAGCTTATTGATATGTCAGGTGGTGCAACAATAGTTAAGAAGTGCAAGTGGGTGCTAAATAAACAGTTTGATGTGAACAACAAAGTGCGTTATCATGGGAGACTAGTGACAAAAGTTTCACACAGCAACCTGGAATAGATTATGAGGACAACTTCTCTCTGGTAGTTAGACGTAAAGTTTGCACATCTTCCATTAAGTCTTTATGTTCTGTCTCTTCTATGGTGTGACAGAGACTTTATTGTTGTGATTGATTTGTTTCTCATTGTAAAAATATAAGTACTTCCAGCCCAAATAAACTTTTGTTTTAATCATTTAATATAGCAGATCGTGGTTTAAGATATGAAAACCTAGGTCCTGTGAGATGATATCTAGAAATGAATATCAATGTAGATCGAGAAAGGAATGTAAGGCTGATATGATGATGATAACCACCTTTACACATAATAACCATTTTCATGGGCGCTGCTGAAGCCTTATTATTATATTTTAATTCACCATTGGTAAGCCCTTGGCATCATCTCACCTGATGATAAGTGATGATGATGCCGAAGATGGAAGCAAGCTTACCAAGATTCCCCAATGCAATGGAGAACTGGCTATCTTATCTTAAAGCCGGAACACATCAACATTGTTAACACTGATGTTTGGCAGAAAGACTTAGATAAGATGGTGGTAGCTAGCCAGGCGGGCTTAGAAAATGCCCTACCACCAACCAAACGGAGTCTTACAAGTTGACCCCACCGGGATTCGAACCCACGACCTCCTGGTGTGAAGCATGGACTAACCATCACACCACGGAGGCGGTTAAAAGTTGGCACAAGGGACATACATAAAATAAAATAATCATATTCAATATCATGTTTTTTCAATTTTAATCATTTAATCCCAGAGATATAGATAGGTTACATGCATACAAAAAGTGAAGCAAATAAAAGCATTCTTAGTAGCATTCGGTGCAATGGAAGTGAACTACCTTTAATACTGTGTGTAAAGGGGTTCGATTTTCAAATGTTGTTAGTGCATAACCCATCTATGGTAACAAATCTTTGTTTGATCCCCAAAAAATTCTTCAAGATGTTTTTCAAATGTAATATCTATAATATGCTACAGGTGGTACTTTATCTGGTAAAACTCTAACGACCTGCCTTGAGAAAAGGGTAAAACATAGGTTTCTCAAAAATGGCTTTCGATAAGTTTTGTCATTACAAAAAACTGGACAAGTGCGAGTCAGACTCGCCCACCGAGGGTTCCGTACAAAATTGTAGATCCATATTATAAATCATAACAGTGCAGACTGTTCTAGGTACTACATACGCCAAAATTATTAGGTACCTACCTACACATATAAAAAAGGGGAAAGTTTTTTTTTACATTCTTCGTCATAAATCGAAAACTATACATCAAAAAAATAATTAAAAGTCTGTTTAAGCTTCTGACAATGAAGCCCTTTCATAGGATACCTCATATGACACGCTTAACTCAATTCAAAATTTGGACCTCCGTTCCTTGCATAATTGATTACATACTTTATATAAAGATTATATTTTTACAAATGTATAGTTTTCAAATTTATCCCTTTACTTGTAGTACAAGACGGTATTACATGCCAAATTTCATAGTTCTAGGTCAACGGAAAATACCCTATGAATTTTGATTCCCTTGAGAGTGTCGAAATATACGTTTTTTGCAGCATAAACCTAGAAGCTTGATTTTTTCACAGCTTCAAGGGACTGTAGACCGGACTATACGGTTGTAATTTCAACTCGATACCTCCATGCATTTCCGAAATAAAGGGTCTTGACAGACATACGGACAGACAACAAAGTGATCCTATAAGGGTTCCATTTTTTCCTTTTTTTTTAAACCAAATGGAATATCTATGATTTACTTACTTATGAACAGCTTTGTATATTTTAGTGATTGCTGTTGCCTGTGTTCAGCCTAAAAATAGCACATTACGATATACAATTTACAAATTATTGTGTAAATACACTCGACAGCAAAGGAAATGGGTCTGTAACAAAAACCTCATTATCTTCCAAAATATTGTAACAAGCTTTATGAAATAAAGACTGTATTATAGACAATTTTATAGTGCATCTATATATATAAAAGAAAGTCGTGTTAGTTACACCATTATAACTCAAGAACGGCTGGGCCAATTTTTTTGATTTTTGTGTTTTTGCATTTGTCTTTGTCTGGAATAGGTTAATAAGTATTAAAATATGATATTCATCAATAAAAACATATCAGTCAAAAATAATTGGTTGTAGGGTAGGGTAGTGTAGTGTAGGTGTAGTGTAGTTAGGGTAGGGTATTGTAGGGAAGGGTAGGGTAGTGTAGTGTAGTGTAGGGTAGGGTAGTGTAGGGTAGTGTAGTGTAGGGTAGGGTAGTGTAGGGTAGGATAGTGTAGTGTAGTGTAAGGTGGAACGAAGTTCGCCGGGACAGCTAGTATAATAATAAAAATAAGTCATGAAAGTTTATAAAGTTTATTTTGAATAAAAGTTAAGATAAAATGTAAATTTTTCACTAGATTTCGAAATTGCAATTTTCACACATTTTAGTATTTTGTATTACCACTGAGATCTATTAAAACAGCTGTTACACGGTTTAGCATGCTTTCCACTTTCGATTTCTGAGTTGATGCTGAGGATTATTCTCCCATTCCTCTATCACTGCTTCATCCGAGCATGCTCGATGAAGTTCAAGTTTGGGCTGCGTGCTGGCCACTGCATGCGTGTGATAGAGACTGTGTGGGGATGAGCATTATCTTGCATAAGGATGGCATTCTTACGCATGTTTACTAAAAGTGGGCCAACATACTCATTTAAGGTTTCATTCACGTATCTCTCTGCAGTTAAAGTTCGCCTCCCATCGTGCTTGTATAGCATGAATCTCGACTCGTCCGAAAACATAACTGTTGACCAGTCATTGAAAGTCCAATTCATGTGTTCTCTAGCATAACTCAGCCTTGAATTTCGATGCTGCCTTCCGAGTTTTGGACCATTGGTGGGTCTAAATGGCTTCAAGTTCGCTTCAGCAAGACGCGGCCTCACTGTACACGTGCCCGGATTGCTCTCTTCAGCACGTAGAATGTGATTTTGGACTTCAACAGCCGTTTGAAATCGATTTCTCAATATTGTTGACACCATATATCGATCGTCCCGCGCTGTCGTGCACCTTGTTCGGCCTGTCTGTGCATATTGAATCCAGTCTCTTCAAATGGCTGGAGCACTCTGAACGGTTGATAGCGACACACCAACAGTGTAAGTAATGTTCACAAACACCGAAGAGGATTGCCTGTATTATAGGTACTTACGAAGCCATTTCTGGTGCATGGTACCGTAACAAACCGGCTCGCGATCGTTTTGGGTTTACTTTGCGTCCTGAGATATACTTGTTTATTGTAAAAGCGTTAATCCATTTTGTTACAAAAGCCATTTGTTTACCAAATTCACAAACTAACTGCAGAGAAAAAAAACAGTGTTGCCATATGGAGGAATCAAGAAATCTATCTTCAGTCCAAAATATGGACAAAATTCGTGCAACAGTAAATAATTGTCAGTTAAAATTGTTAATACAATCCGGTATTTGACTGCTAGTCATTTGAGTTACTTTTTATCAACGGTCAAAAACGAAATTTTGTTCTGAAATTGTTCGTGTTACAAAGTTGTGACGTCATTGTCTTTGACGAACTGATTTAGTGATTTTGATAAATATAAAATTGAATTTAGAATAAAATGTTAAATGAATGTTTTTATGTTTTTGTAGGAGAAATGCTATTTAGTGAATAGTATTTTTTAATTTATTTTAAACACTTTCAAATACCCTATACCGTATGAAAAAAATGATACGCCACAAGTCGCATAAACTTTCTCGTAAAAATATGTACTGAAGTCTAAAGTGTAATATATATTTTTTTGTTATCATAACCAAATGTTTGGACTCTCCATACAAAGTTTGAGAAGTCCAACAAAGCTAAATTTGTATGAATATGACACAGCAGCCGGTTCCTTGGGGAAAGTTTTTCAGTTACATGAGTACAAGTCAAATTTTAAAGAAAACGAAAGGAATATACATAAATTCAACCTGTAAACAATACCTTTGGATGTAGGAATATGATATTTGTGTCGCGTAAATCCATAATCATGAATTATCCGCATTAGACCTCAAAAATTCATACGAGTGCAGATAAATCCGTATATATAGCAACACTGATTCATTCATATTCAGCCACAGAGTGTTACGGGGATAAGTGCGTTCGAAAAGTGTGTTGTGTTAATTTTTTTAACAAAAATATAAGAACGTCTTTGAAAAACTAAATCTTTGTATTAGTTTTTTACACTATCAATTATGGGTGTTATTAATAAAAAATAAATTGATTTGTATTCACTCTGAAAAAACATTTTATATTTAGATTCCTATAACACAAGTAGAGTTTCAGAACGCACTGTTCATACATAGCTTTACGGTACGCATAATTGTCTATGTTGTGTAAATGTAACGCACACATACGTAAAATCGACACTTTTGAACAATATTTAAAACCTTAATAACTTTTCAATTGTTCGATTTATCACAAATCTGATTTCATTCGCGAAAACAAGATTTTTGAAACATTTTTTTGACATTGTTTGATAACCTAATACTCTAACACTCGCTGAGTGTATTGGTCAAACGTTTTGTATGAAAATGACGCCTCTGCAACCACCTTAACGACAAGAATACCAAAAAAGTTATAAAAAATTTCGCTTATTTATGGTTTAACCAAACTTAACGTCATTGTCATTGGTCACAGAGCTGAACTCAAGTAGTAGGGTGGGCTGGAGTCTGGACGCTGGTGTAGGTCGCGGGAAGACACTGGATGCGGGCAGCGTGGGATAGGTTGTTGTGGAAATCCTTGGTGAAGGCCTTTGCTCAGCAGCGGAGGTCTTTTGACTGAAATGATGGTGAAGATGGAGACAGGACGGTGTGGCGATCTGGCAATTAGGGTAGGTAGAAATAGACATGGGACTTGAGTCTTGACTGTACAGAGTTGTCGCAGTTCCTTCTAGGAGGCACTCGCCTTGATGCAGAGTACTAGGACAAGCGTCTTGGTAGCAACACCTACTGGAGCTGGTCCTTGCCTTGGTAGGCATAGCAGCCCTCACTATGTAACCGCAGTGTTGATAAGTGTAAACGCTATATCTAACATAGTTGAGCGTAGGTAATCGCAGGAGGACCACGAGTATATAGTGGTTGTACGACAGGGCATGTACAGAGTACGTGGTGGCCCCTTCCACGAGGTACTCGCCTTGCAGAGTACTAGAACAAGCGTCAAGAGCTACCACAGATGGACCTTGCCTTCGCCTTACTGTGTTGGCAGGAATAATGGTCCCCGCTATTTAACGTGAAAGTTGATGAGTCTAGATAATCTCTTTAAATGAGAATACCAGAATAGTTATGCGGTTCCAGTATGTAGATGTACGATAGGGCTTGGACATTTACATGGTGGTGAGTAGGGACACTATATCATAAAACAGAATAGTAAGCGTATCCAGTAGGTGTACGAAAGGGCTAGCACATTTATAAGGTTGGTGAGTAAGGACGCTATACCATGAACCAGAATTAGTTTAGCGGTTCCAACTTCCAGTAGATGTACGATAGGGCTTGGACATTTACATGGTTGGTGAGTATAGGGACGCTATATCATAAACTAAAATAGTTTAGCGTATCCAGTTGATGTACGAGAGGGCTTGCACATTTATAAGGTTGGTGAGTAGGGACGCTTTAACATAAACCAGAATAATTTGGCATGTCCAGTAGATGTACGAGAGGGCTTCTACATGTATAAGGTTGGTGAGTATCTTAAGTCAAGTAGTCTTGCGTATCTAGTAGACTACGAGAGTGGCACATGTGGGCAGATATATGCTATATATAAGGAGAGGTAGATAGGTTACATGAATCCAAAAAGAAAAGCAAATAAAACGATGCCAATTGGCACCTCTTTTCTTACTAGCATTCGGTGCAATGGAAGTAGGGTTGCCAGAAAAATTCAAGAAGAATATAGTAGATTTCCATTTAGGGGGTCAAAAGAAAACAGTATCCAGTTAAAATATATAGTAGACTTTATTTTTTCATGTAATTATATTTTTTGGAACTTTGGGCCATTTTAACGAGTTTATTATTAATCGCTTTTTCCGCCGGGTAAAAACTACATTTTTACATTCACTTCCACTTTCAGCATTTAAATCACTCATTTTGTAAGTATATTTCACACAAAAGAGGCGAACCGAACAATAAAGGTACAAAGAACTGGTGCTAGGACATCATACAGACAGAATGATATTTGACATTGACACTTGACAGTGACATGACTCTTAAAAGTTGTGTTCAGAAACACAAACAATGTGATTTTACTTATGATATGATCTGCTCAGTTTTGTTTAGGATTTCGGGGTTCGTTTCTGAACGCGTGTTTTTTAACTTGATTTAAGTATGTATGACAGACACGTCGCTGTATGGCTAAAATATAGTAGATTTGTCTACTATATATTTTTTCAACAGTATATAGTATCTTGGTCCAAAATATAGTAAGATACTATATTATATAGTAGATCTGGCAACCCTAAATGGAAGCGAACTACCTATAATATTGTGTGTGTTGCGAACTACCTGTAATATTGGGTACGATTTTCAAATGTTGTTTGTTAGTGCATAACCCATCTATGGTAACAAATCTCTGCATGTGGCCAATTTTATATGCAATTTGGCTACTTCCCATTTATGGTATACATTTTTAGGTTATATATTGCCTATACGCATAAAACTGTGAACTTTACATACCAATAGTATTCACTATTAGTGAATACGAATCAGATGACACTATAAATTTTTCAAACCATTTTAATATTAAATTTTCATGTATGAGAATTTTAAACACAGCAATTTAACTGTTTTCCAATCAAACCTAAAATGTCAAAGTATGACAGCTTAGCAAAAAACCTTTAGCAAAAAAAAAGTAAATCATGGAGTTTTAAATTTACGTTCTGTAAAGAAGATTATATGTCTGTGCCATTTACCTTATAATAGAGGCTTTTTAGGGATCCGTGTCCAAACGGTTTTAACCGCCTCCGTCGCGTTATGGTTAGTCCATTCGCTTCATACTAGGACTTCGCGGGTTCGATTCCCGGCGGGGTCATCTTTGAAAGACTTGGTTTGGTTGGTGGTAGGGCATTTTCTAAGCCATCCATCTTTGGCATCATCATCACTTACCATCAGGTGAGATAATGCCAAGTGCTTATCAATTGTGGATAAAAAACAAAAAAAACGGTGCCAACGCTCTTTCGTCAGTCTGTCCGTCTGTCTGTATATCACAGGGTAATATCCTTTAAACTGTAATAGGTATCTATAGGTAGTGCATTTCAAATACCATGGCCACATTCCACTTGAGATGGTCTTTCTCTCTGGATGCCATATCCTAACGGATGTCGGCTATCAACTCAGGGAACTCCTCTACTTCCTTCATTAGCCATCCTGCAATGCAAAGGTGGCTTCGTCGTTGAGTCGGTCCAGCTCTTTGTGTTTTACCGGTTTGTGCATGGTCTTCTTCTTCTCTTGCCCTTAACTATGCCTTCAATTTTTTTCCTAGTTAAGTCGTAGAACCGATAACCGTTGGACAAAGCGAGTTCTAGAGTGGAGACCGCGTTTAGGCAAATGTTGTGTGTTGATGGTTAGGTGTAGCGACGATTTGCGCAAAGTTGCTGGTGACAGTGACAGCTGGATGCGCAGTGCCGAAGATTGGTATAATTGGCGAGCCTATGTCCAGCAGTGGACTAACACGGGCTGATGATGATGACGATGAAGGCGTATTTATTATTTACTAGCTCTTGCCCGCGGCTTCGCCCGCGTATACATCGGTTTTATGACTGTCTTTTAGGATGAGTGGTGCGAAGTTTCCTCAGATCCCTCAGGACCGATATTGGGCTATTCTGATAAGAAGTCTATGTCACTTACCACTCCCTCAACCAATTCTATACAAAAAACCACTTCAGTCCGTAGCTCCGTTCCGACGCTGACGTGCGCGAGCGCGGAAATAAGTTTTCCCCAGATCCCTCGGGAACCATGTCAGGATATGCTAATTAGTAAATTACGTCATTTCCCACGCCCTCAGCCATCTCTGTGCAAAAAATCACAGCAATCCATTATTCCGTTGCAATGTTAAAAAAATAAACAAAAAAAAGAGTATATTTTCAGTTCCCTCACAGGAACTGCATCGGACTATGCTATTTTCACGGGATAAAGAGTAGCCTATATCCTTCCCAGTGACACAGGCTACATGCATGCCAAATTTCATCAAGATTGGTTAAGGTGTTGAAGCGTGAAAAGGTAACAAACAAACAAACACATTTTCACATTTATAATAATAGTAAGAATTTTCTATACAAATGTCTCAAATAAGCCTTTTTTCTCTTTTTACAGTTACTGTTACTTTCTGTTTTTATTGTGCCTAAATCATTTTCATCACCTTTTTATTTGTTGTTTTGTCTGTCCAAATTTTTTCTTACATAAGTCTGTATAGCCTGATATTATAGAATATCAGCCGGAAGACGTCCACTACTGGACAAAGGCCTCCCCCAAGGATTTCTACGACTTCCAGCGGCTTCCCGCGACCTTCACCAAATCAAGAGCTGCTTAGAAGAAATAAGGTAATGTAAGGATGGGCTGATTTCCGCAACTAGGCGTCTGATGCGCCCATTTTGCGTGGTTGGCCGGCATCACTGCCAGCCCTGCTCCTCCAGGAAGCCCAGTAGCCCCCGCAGGTTGCCGACGACTTCCGGGAGTGTCCTCAGGTCTCCGAGATGCTCGGCCCTGTACGCCGCCACCTCTCTGCAGTCCAGGAGGATGTGAGTGGCTGTCTCCTCGGCCGCCATAATTTCAGCCGAAAGACGTCCACTACTGGACAAAGGCCTCCCCCAAGGATTTTTACGACTTCCAGAGGCTTCCCGCGACCTTCACCAAATCAAAAGCTGCTTAGAAGAAATAAGGTAACCAACGTAGCTCACAGAATCGCCTAACTTAAGTAACAGTGAGCGGGGCACATAGCTCGTAGAACAGATGGCTGTTGAGGCAGTAAAGTTCTCGAGTGGTGACTGCGCACCGGAAGACGTAGCATAGGAAGGCCTCCCACTCGGTGGACTGACGACCAGGTGAGGGTCGCTAGAGGCCGCAGAATGCGGGCAGCGTAGGGCCGGTAGTAGTGGAAATCTGGTCTATTTTACTTCATTATATCAGCTCGTATACGTCCCCACCGAGGTGCTCGAAACTACCTTGAACTAGGGTGATCGGGCATTATTCGAGCAGGCCGCGGGCCCAGTTCTGGTTGAGTTCACACACAACTTTCGAGTTTCTACGCAGGCGTGTGTGCAGGTTTCCTCACGATGTTTTCCTTCACCGTAATTTATTTATACTGTTGATTCATTTAAAGCCCATGCCCTCATCACAGTATTACCATATGGCTTACAGTAGCGCAACGCTTTTGATGTCGCGCGGTGCCGCCACGGCGTTGGTACTAACAGTACTAGCCTGTAGCCAGCCTGGAAAACTCGCGGAGTTTTCCAGGCTGTGCCCCGCCGCCCGCTGCCCCGCAAGTACCCTTCCGTTGCTCTGCGTAAGTACACTCGTTGCACTATTCTAAGCCGCTATATTGTAATACTGTGATATCATTGTTTTAGTGTACTTGTATATTTCATGAAGGCACCACCCACGCGCTATCTGAATACTGGCACGAATTTTTATTTCTGAATCCCAGCACTTATTTAACCACACTCTTAGCACTCCCTGGACACTTCATACAACGGGCCAGAAACGACATTCCAAAAAACGAATGCGGAACAAACAAAATGGCGGCGTAATCCTATACGTTCGACTACCAAACTGTAACCAATCTGTATCAATCTGGGTGACGATGGGGTGAGGTCGCAATCTAGCTGCAGGGAGTGTCTATACTGTATGTTAGTACTAATATATATATATATATACTTTGCTCTTAGGTACTCTTATCTATAAGTATTTACTTTTTCCATCGGTTTTCCGTTTGTGTACATTGTTCGTTGGAGAGCAAGAGCGTCGATGGCGTAAAGGCTGGGGCGCTACCTACTGTCCGAGAGGTCGTGGTTCGAATCCTGCCCAATGTGTTTTCGAAATTAGGTTCATTACATTTGTCCGACGCTCTTACGGAAAACATCGTTAAAAAACCTGCGCACGCCTGCGAAGAAACTCGAAGGTTGTGTGTAAAGTCGACCAACCCGCACTGGGCCCGCGTGGTCGACTAAGGTCCGATCGCTCTAATTCAGGGTAGGCTCGAGACCCTCGGTGAGGACATAATATAAAAGCTGATATGATGATGATATTATTCGTTAGATTTACGCCAGTAATGGATAAGTCACTGGTTAGATTCATTTCCTACGTTCAAAATCATTTGTTTGTTTCGATGTTGACTTTTTTATTTTTTTTTATTAGCAATTGGTAAACCCTTGACAACATCTCACCTCTCTCTTTTTAAACCAAATTCAGAATTAAGCCAGATACTGGCCGTTAAAATGTTAATTTTTTTTCAAGTCAGGGCAACGATAACAAATCTCATCGGATTGCATCAAAAATAAATTCTGAAATATGATTTCCTTAATTGCTCTCCTCTTGAAGTTTCAAAAAACCTTACTTTTTTAGATTTTCCATCACGTCTTCAATTTTTCGTTATTCACAAAATAAGTTCGTCAATGACGCTAATAATCGATGACGTCACTTGTGGGTATTTCAAACATTTTTAGAACAAAATTTAGTTTTTGACAGATCATAAAAAGTAACTCAAATGACTAGCAGTCCGATTCCCCCTATTATACAAAAAAACAGTAATGTCAGGGGTCAGGGGTAACTGGGTTAAGAGTTACCATAGTACCTATGTTGTAATTCCGTGATGTTCTCTGCAAGAACAGAATATCAACTGCGTGACTTATTCGTTAACTTAATTACTACTTTTTACACGACTGCCCTGTTTTAAGGACTGTACTGTTTTTAGGCCTAATGTATGTATGTATGTTTCTTTATTCCACGATATCTTCTGAACGGCTTTTAGGCATTATGTATGTGTGTATGTTTCTATAAGCCACGATATCTTCGAAACGGCTTGATGGATTTAAGAGTGCGAGGTATGGTTAGATTCGTCTTGATCCCGTGAGTGACGTTATGCATTCATTTTTTTATAAAAATTTTAATTCTTCTAAAGCTTCATGGTACATAATAAAAGCGAGCGGACCGTTCCGTCCCACCCTGGACAGTTCATACAACGGGCCAGAAATTACATTTCAAAAAAGGAATGACGGAACAAACAAAATGGCGGCGATATCCTTTACGTTCGACAACCAAACTGTAACCAATCTGTATCAATCTGGGCGACGAGGGGGTGAGGTCGCAATCTAGAGAGCGGCAGGGAGTGTCCATATTGTATGTTAGTCCTAATATATATAAGTACTTTGGTTCGGAACCCTATGCGCTAATCCGACTCGCACTTGCCCGGCGTTATTTATATCTGTGAAGTCAGTGACGTGAACGAGCCTTTGTTTTAAATCCACAGATTTTAGAAAAGTCATTAGAATTGACAACTGTCTCAGACCTGGTTTTATTTTACATTTTTTTTGTATGTTTTTATAATTAGATTTTTAACAATATTATTTATTTTCAAGACAGATATGGTGTTATTTGATGGAAACTTGGTGACATTCTTATTGGTAAGAATATTTATTTTTACAAGCATTTAATAATTAACTTGCAATGTATATGTATGATTGTTCGGGTGAAACCTTGCAAGTTAAATTTGACCCACTTCCTGGTTTCCGATTTACCTGAAATTTTGCATTCATATGTATATCGCGTGACAATGCAATATCAAAAGCTTGTACCCAAAAGTTTTAAGGTTTTTCGAAAATTATTTCCTAGCAAGTTACTTTAGATTAATGATAGGTCTTCGCTGCCGCTCCGAGCGGTAGCGAAGACCTATCATTAATCTAAGCAAGTTACCTTCTTCTAGTCTAGTCCTTATAAAATAGTAGTTTCGAGTTAGATAGCCGTGTGTGAATATTCTCACAGAACAAGGACGGATGGACAAGGTAAGGTCAATTTACACAGCCGTGGAAGAGAAGAGAAGGAAATTTTTAAACGAAATTGTTCAAAGCATTTAAAATTTATCTCCGTATGTATGTGGCAGGCAAATTGTATGATTAGTCATTTTACATATGATCAGGCAAATTTTATAATTCGTCCGAATATAAACGGTCAGGCAACATGTAAAATGCTGTACTCCGATTGTAAAATGAACAAACGAATGTATGAATAGTCATTTTACAAACGATCAGGCAAATTGTAAAATTCTGTACGCAGCCAAACCAGGCAAATTGTAATAATTCGTCCGTATATAAACAGTCAGGCAAATTGTTAAATTCTGTACGCAGATTGTAAAATGCCGATCCAGGAAAATTTTAATAATTCGTCCGTATATAAAAATTCAGGCAAATTGTAAAATTCTGTACGCAGATTGTAAAATGCCCAACCAGGAAAAATGCCGTACGGCAGCACAGATGAGATACTATTTACTTCGTACGGCAGATTGTAAATGAGCTCGCGTAGCGAGCGATGTTAGGTTAGGTCAGGTTTGATTGATGATTGATGAGGTCTGTGTCTATGTCAGCGACAACATCTGCTGCCGGCGTCTCCGTAACCTTGAAAACTCCTCATTTTCGACGCTCTGGGTGTTGGTCGACACCGGCGAAGACAAAATAGTCTACGCTTGTGTATACCGATCGCACAGCGGAGATCAGGAGACAACCAGGTTAATTGAACAACTGTGTGAGGCCGCCGATGAGGCTCAACTAAGGTACCCGTCAGCACAACTGGTCCTTCTGGGGGACTTCAATGCTCACCATAAGGAGTGGCTGTTCCCATACCAGAAGACCGACCATGCTGGGAGAGAAGCGCTCAAACTCGCTTTGTCGCTAAATCTTACCCAGCTGGTAGATCAGGCGACGCGTGTGCCGGACGTTGAAGGCGAAACGGAAAATTGTTTGGACCTTCTGCTGACAACAGAACCAGACCGATATAACGTGTCAGTATCGTCACCTTTGGGTACGTCCGATCATTGTCTGGTGAAGTCTGTACTGTCTTGTTCACCACCTGATCCCAGCCCTAGGGGTTCTAGACGGGTATGGCAGTACAAGTCAGCAGATTGGGATGAGATGCGCCACTTCTTAGCATCTTATCCTTGGCGGCGAATGTGCTTTTCTTCTAGTGATCCGTCGAGCTGTGCGACAGAAATCTCGAGGGTCATATGTCAGGCGATGGAATATTATATCCCGTTTTCTGACATTCCTCTCGAGAGCAAAGCTCGCCCGTGGTTTAATGCTGATTGCTCAGTGGCCGAAGCACTAAAGCATTCAGCTTACCAGGCTTGGGCAGATGCTCGAAATCGTAAAGCTCCGGACACGCGAGTTAAAAAGAAAGCCTTTAATAAAGCCGCCAAGTCCTACAAAAAGACGCTGCGTAGGGCACGCCTCGACCATATAAGCCGTATCGGATCAAAACTTGCCTCCTACCCTTCTGGGAGTAAGGCGTTTTGGTCCTTGGCTAAATCGGTCGAGGCGAACTTTTGCCGCTCGTCTTTGCCTCCACTGCTGAAACCTGATGGATCATTGGCTCACACGGCAACTGAGAAGGCTAATCTGTTTGCCTCTATGTTTGCCGAAAATTCACGTCTCGATACAGCGAATAGAATACCACCCCAGTTATCTCCTTGCGATACTACAATGCCCCCTATTCGTATCAAGCAAAAGGAGGTACTCAAAACACTTCGCAGTCTTGACGTGAACAAAGCCAGTGGACCTGACGGTATACCAGCTATAGTGCTAAAGAACTGCGCTCCTGAGTTGTCTCCTGTTCTGACACGTCTGTACCGCCTATCTCTTGAAACGGGTATAGTCCCAAAGTCCTGGAAGCTGGCCAACGTGCAGCCGGTGCCCAAAAAAGGCAGTCGTGCCGATCCCGCAAACTACCGCCCTATAGCAATCACCTCCGTAATCTGTAAGATTATGGAGCGTGTATTGAACACCCGCATTCTGGCATACCTAGAAGACAATGACCTCCTTAGCGATCGACAATACGGATTTCGCCGAGGTCGATCTACTGGAGATCTTCTAGTGTATGCTACGCATATATGGGGCGAGGCCATCGAGAAGCATGGCGAAGCTCTCGCTGTGTCACTCGACATCTCGAAGGCTTTTGATAGGGTCTGGCACGCTAGCCTTATTGGCAAGCTTCCTTCTTATGGTCTTTATTTGGGATTGTGTAACTGGGTAGCTGATTTCCTGAGGGAACGGTCTATTCGAGTGGTCGTTGATGGCTGTTCCTCAGACCTATTGGCGATTGATGCCGGGGTACCTCAGGGATCTGTTCTTTCCGCAACACTATTTCTGCTTCACATAAACGATCTGCTGAAACCCGGTATAATTGGTTATGCAGACGATAGCACGGTTGTAGAAAGATACCTGTCCAGTGCACGAGCTAACAGCGCTGATACGCTGTTTCTGAGAGAGGCCATGATAGAGCGCATTAACCTATCACTTCAGGCAGTGTCTGAATGGGGTGATTCCAACCTCGTAAGGTTTAATGCCTCTAAAACACAGGCGTGTCTTTTTTCCGCCAAAAGGAGTCCATTCACCTTGACTCCAACTCTCCGGAATGAACCGATTCAGATATCTGACCACCTGGAACTCCTCGGCGTGGATTTAACACCCAATCTTAACTTCGGTCGTTACATTGAGTCCAAGGCAAAAGTTGCTGCAATGAAGCTGGGCATTCTCTCTAAGGTGAGACGGTACTTCACACCTGGACAGCTGCTTACCTTGTATCAAGCACAGGTCCGCTCATGTATGGAGTACTGTTCACACTTATGGGATGGATCAGCCCGCTATCAGCTGGATACCTTGGACGCCATCGACCGACGCGCACGGAGACTCATTGGCGACGATGAGCTAGTCAATGACAAGCTCCAAAGCCTTGAGCATCGCCGCAAAGTCGCCTGTCTATCGGTATTCTATCGAATTCATTTCGGAGAGTGCGCGCAAGAACTTCACGACCTCATTCCCCCTGCTCCATTCCACCGTCGGTCAACGAGACGCAGGGAGGGGTTGCACCCCTTTGTTGTTGATGTTCCACCTTTTCGCACGAATCGTTACGCTTCTTCATTTATTATGCGTACAGCGCAGGAGTGGAACTCCTTGCCTGCGTCAGTGTTTCCCGATTCCTATAATTTGGGGATCTTCAAGGCAAGAGTGAATAGGCATTATTTGAGTTTGCGTGTACCATCCTCGACTGCATCATCACTTACCATCAGGTGAGTTGCAGTCAAACGCACTCAAATTTTTAATTAAAAAAAAAAAAAATTAACAGTCTCGCATCGCAATTACATAATTTGCCTGACCGTTTGTAAAATGACGAATCACACAGTATGCATGCGACATGTATACGTATTAAGGGTAGGCTCGTGCCCCTCGGTGGATATGAGCTGATATGATGATGATGATGTAGGTACTAGTAAGACCAAAAGCGAGTAGCGCGTCTTTCGCGGGAATTTTCGAGCGTGCTCGAGAATTCATGCAACTTTACTAGTTTGTACGTTACTTTATGGAGATAAAGTTCAAAATGATACGCATATTTTCGTTCCAAAAATTCGTTACACTTACCAACCTATTGTAAGTAATGTTAATTGCCCATGTAAGTTCGCGTTAGTGCCCGCATCGGATCCTCAGACCAAACAAAAAGAGTTTTCACTTCCCAATGCTCTAAAAGTACGCCAATATAGTTCTACGGAGCGGGACTAAAGCAAAGTATATATATATATATTAGAACTGAAAGTGACCACTTTAGACTTTAGTCTCTAGGGAGTGAAAAGTAAGTAGTTTTTTTTATTTTCTTCATGTGATATAGACAAACTCAAGTAAATATAATATTATCTGTGGAGTGTGGACTATCTTCATTGCGAAAATGTTGAGAGTTTTAGTTCCATGGTTTTTCCGCAAATAAGTTGGCGCCATGTGATTTACAATCTTTTATGGTTTTTATTTTATTAAGTAATACATATTTATTAAATGTACTAAATTGACTATTTTTCTCGCACTCAAATTGAAAAGTACAGTTTGCACCTCGAGACTAAACGCCAACTTAATATACCCTCGGTTTCATTGACTCCCTCGCACGCTCGGGAGTCAAACCACCTCTTGTATATTATGGCTTCGTTTAGTTCCTCGATATAAAATATACTATTCTAGTTGGTCTGAGTTGACTGATGATCTAATTATCAGTGAAACTACTAAGAATCAGCTTGATAAATAATGGCTCTAGATCGCGCTTAATGGAGTTCGATAGAGAAGGCATACGTTAAACAGGGACATCTTCGAGCTGAAATGATGATGATGATGACCAAAGGTTTGCATTTCATTATCATTTCATACCCTTCATTTCGTAATTTGTCTGCCAAACCATTTACGAATTAGAAAAAAGTCGGACCAATTAGACAATAGACAGATTTTTATTTGACACAAACACACACCGATTACACAACATAAAAAAGAAGTAAAACACATAGAAACAGAAGAAAAACAAAAAAGTTAACACAAAAAACAAATAAGATCAACGGAATCGGTGTAGTGCGATGTCAAAATGGACTTTTCTCAGCATTAGCTGCAGGAGAACTGCAGCGCTGGTTTTCAGAAAAGCCCATGGTCACAGTATATATATTAGTACTAATGGCACAGTATATATATTAGCCATGGTGTTGTGTCATTAAAATGATTCTCAATACGTCTGTAAGACAAATTGCGAACCAGACAAGCTAAAAAGCACCCTTATATCCACTTTTACGACCAAGATTGCTCTACAAAGGCTACAGAGCCATACTTAGGCAAAGATCGATTGTTACCCCAGGCAAAGTATATATATTAGTCCTAACATTCAGTATGGACACTCCCTGCCGCTCTCTAGATTGCGACTTCACCCCCTCGTCACTCACATTGATACAGATTGGTAACAGTTTGGTTGTCGAACGTATAGGATTTCGCCGCCATTTTGTTTGTGCCGTCATTCGTTTTTTGGAATGCCATTTCAGGCGCGCTGTATGAAGTGTCCAAGTTGTACCCCAGGCTTACAGGCGAGGCTCAAAAAAATTGACCACCGCTAACGAGACCTATGTTGCTATATTTAGCAATTTTCTACTAAATACAAAGCAACTTTTACCATAAAAAACTAACGTCAGTAAAAAAAACCTACTAAGTGCGAGTCAGAACCGCACACATAGGGTTTCGTGCCATCATACTAGATGGCGCTAGTTACTTCAGGTTTTTTTTATGGAGACCCGCCTTATTTTTCAATTTTTCTAATTTATTATATTTTAATTTATTATATTGTAATTGTAATAGCGGCATCAGAAATACATCATCTGTGAAAATTTCAGCTGTCTAGCTATCACGGTTCACGAAATACAGCCTGGTGACAGACGGACGGATGGACAGCGGAGGCTTTGTGATAGGATCCCGTTTTTACCCTTTGGGTACGGAAACCTATAAAAATATAATAACAATACATTTTTTTTTTGCGAAATGAGTTCAATGTTACTTCGAAAAACAACACAATGCTTTTACGATTGCGTTATTCTTGTCATTTTTGCAATCTTATATGACACAAATTGTATAGACACGCTGTGCATACTTTCCAGCGATGTCTTCACCGTCTGTCGTAGTACACAAATCAACAATAAACCTTACACTCACTTAGTAGCAAAGAATAAAGCTAGGTATAGACTTGTAGAAAAATTTACTAATAATTTGGGTTTGTATATGGGAGGTAAGGTAGTTACTTAGATTTTTCTTGAAATAATGAAATATCCAGTGCAGTAGGTCTTATTGCGTCTTTATTATTCCCAAAGTTTCATTAAAATCGTTAGATCCACTTATGGGAAAAGTAACAAACAACCTGAATTTGTATTGGAGGTAAGTACTTTATTCCGATTTTCCTTAGAACAACGGACTACCGCGTACTGTAGGCCATGCATATACAGTTATAGTGACATACCGATTTTCATCAAAATCGTTACAGCCATTTTGGAGTAAAAAAGTGAGTTTTACTAACGTGGCAACCCTTGAAAATCATAATATATAAAATTTTAAAAAAATACCTTTTTTAATTCACAATTGTTAAGCCTTTGACCTCATCTCACCTGATGGTAAATGACGATTATGCCGAAAATGGAAGCGGGCTTACCAAGTTTCACCAACGCAATGGGGATCTGGCTGTCTTATCTTCAATCTTCAAGCTGTTAGAACAAACGTAAAGAAACTAGCGCCATCTCGTATGATGGTACGGAACCCTTCGTACTAGCGCCGTATGGTATGATGGTACGGAATCCTTTGTGTGCGGTTCTGACTCGCACTTGGCCGGTTTTTTTAAGTAATATTAAAGAAATTTAGCACAAAAGAAGGTAAAAAGTATCATTGTTATTTTTCCCTATTTCTTAGTAAAAGTTGTTTAGTGTTTAGTGGACTATTTCGCAACATAAGCCTCGTTAGTGGTGGAATTTTGAACCAAGCAAGCCCCAGCCCCCACATTATTTTTTCTCCATTGTCTTTTACTTGATACTTTTGATTGTAGATTCTTGGTGGAACCTAACCAATGCCTATATTATATGCCTAACCTTACCAAAAATTTGTGATTTCATATAAAACACTAAGTTAGTGGTAATTTTGAAAACGGCACCCTAAAAGAAACTTTCTGTACCTTGGCGTATCATTAAGTATAACAAATTAATAGATAAACCTTACCAAAAAATTAGTGATTCCATTTAAAACACTAAGTATGTGGTAATTTTGAAAACGGCACCCTAAAAAAAAGTTTCTGTACCTTGGCGTATCATTAAGTATAACAAATTAATAGATAAACCTTACCAAAAAATTTGTGATTTCATATAAAACACTCCCTACCACCAACCAAATCGAGTCTTACAAGTTGACCTTACCGGGAATCGAACCTACGACCTGGTGTGAAGCGAATGGACTAACTATTACGCCACGGAGACGGTCAGAGTCCCCACTGATAGAGCACGGAAAGTGTGTGGTAATTTTGAAAACGGAACCCTAAAAGAAAGTTTCTGTACCTTGGCGTATCATTAAGTATAACAAATTAATAGATAAACCTTACCAAAAAATTTGTGATTTCATTTAAAACACTAAGCATGTGGTAATTTTGAAAACGGCACCCTAAAAGAAAGTTTCTGTACCTTGGCGTATCATTAAGTATAACAAATTAATAGATAAACCTTACCAAAAAATTAGTGATTCCATTTAAAACACTAAGTATGTGGTAATTTTGAAAACGGCACCCTAAAAGAAAGTTTCTGTACCTTGGCGTATCATTAAGTATAACAAATTAATAAATAAACCTTACCAAAAAATTTGTGATTTCATTTAAAACACTAAGTATGTGGTAATTTTGAAAACGGCACCCTAAAAGAAAGTTTCTGTACCTTGGCGTATCATTAAGTATAACAAATTAATAAATAAACCTTACCAAAAAATTTGTGATTTCATTTAAAACACTAAGCATGTGGTAATTTTGAAAACGGCACCCTAAAAGAAAGTTTCTGTACCTTGGCGTATCATTAAGTATAACAAATTAATAGATAAACCTTACCAAAAAATTAGTGATTCCATTTAAAACACTAAGTATGTGGTAATTTTGAAAACGGCACCCTAAAAGAAAGTTTCTGTACCTTGGCGTATCATTAAGTATAACAAATTAATAAATAAACCTTACCAAAAAATTTGTGATTTCGTGATTTCATTTAAAACACTAAGCATGTGGTAATTTTGAAAACGGCACCCTAAAAGAAAGTTTCTGTACCTTGGCGTATCATTAAGTATAACAAATTAATAGATAAACCTTACCAAAAAATTAGTGATTTCATATAAAACACTAAGTAGGTATGTGGTAATTTTGAAAACGGCACCCTAAAAGAAAGTTTCTGTACCTTGGCGTATCATTAAGTATAACAAATTAATAGATAAACCTTACCAAAAAATTAGTGATTTCATTTAAAACACTAAGTATGTAAAAAAAAAGCGTCGGTGGCTCAACCGGTAACGACTCGGTCCATCTAACCAGAGGTACCGGGTTCAAATCTGGACGGCCAATGTACCAATGAGTTTTTCAAAAACTTACGTACATATAATTACCGATTGCTTTAACGGTGAAGGAAAACATCGTGAGGAAACCTGCACACGCCTGCGAAGAAACTCGAAGGTTGTGTGTGAAGTCGACCAACCCGCACTGGGCCCGCGTGGTCGACTAAGGCCTAATAGCCCTGATTCAGGGTAGGCTCGAGCCCCTCGGTGGGGACGTATATGAGCTGATATAATAATAATAATAATAATAACTAAGTATGTGGTAATTTTGAAAACGGAACCCTAAAAGAAAGTTTCTGTACCTTGGCGTATCATTATGTATAACAATTGACTAGATAATTGGTAAGTATGACTGTGTTGTCCTTAGTTCAAAAGGAGTGTTCCTTTCATTAGAGTTGAACCATCGAGAAATGTTTTTTAGGGTTCCGTACTGCAAAAGGTGAAACGGAAGCATTATAAGATCACTCGTGTATCTGTCTGGCCGTCCATCCGTCTGTCACAGCCAATTTGTTCCGAAACTGTAAGTCGGTGACCCAAAGACGGAATGTGACATAAATTAATTGGCCTAGTAGATTCGGAGAAAAGGGGGAATAAAATTTTCGCCTATTTTCTTAAATAACTTTAAAACTATTTATTTATCTTAAATATATAAAACAACTAGGTTTGATATTTTCACAAGTTTTTCATTTAATATGTCACACGATGCACTTTGCAAAGCTTTTTTATATTGTCTTATTTACCGTAGCCCTTATGTTTAAAATTCATTAATTTACGTTACATTTCACTCTTTCGGTCACATATGTGTACCAAATACCAACTCAATCGGTTCAGTAGCTTTTTTTAAACATACATTAATTTTTTGAAAACGGAATCCTACTTTGTGCAAGTCCGACTCGCACTTGGCTGGTTTTTGTAATCTGTACGACTAGTTGCGACTATGGGGGAAAAGTCCGAACGGCTCAATAAGTTGAGGCTCACGGTTGAGCCTCTTTAGTAACAAACGGCAAAGATTAAGATTGTTCCATAATCAGTACATGCGATATGATTTTGTTAATAATTCTGTAGTCCTGACACAACATGACTGCTATGTTTGTTGCAATCTTGATAGGTATCACCAATGAACCACAAAATTAAGTCAAAGCAAAGATAAAAGTTAAATAGATATCTGGACGTAAGTAATATCCTGACGAATGTAGTAGGTACTGCATAAAATATTTTTTTTTCTTACAGAATGTCTAAGACACAACCGAAACATATATTCATACACATAACTACATACAAAACAAGTAAACCAGACAAGGAAGTTTGCAAGAAGATGGACATAGAATGTGAAAAAAGAAAAGTCAAGAACGATGGCAGCAGCCGATTCATCTGTTCCATCTGTCTCAATTCTAAATCGCTAGATGAAAACAAATGTGAAAATAATAATAGAAAATCAAAATCATGCCCCATTTGTCAGAAACAATGCACCGTTTGCAATGAAACTGAAAAGAATGTTAAAGATAAAGGTAATGAACAGAAATTGGTTCGGAACAAAGAGAAACATAACACTAAAACCGTCCAAACAGCTGATCCTAGCTTTGAACTTCTGAATGAAGTGTTAACTGTATTTCAAAATAGAAAGCAGTTCGATAAATCCAAAACTGATGTATCGAAATCATCAACATTAATATACAAAGATGTGTGTGTGGGCACCGAATATTTTATTGACTACAAACCAAAGAACAATGAATACAAATGTAAACTAACAGTGAGTAAAACTGTACAGTATTCGATAGAAGATAAAAACGGAGATGACAATAGAAAATGTTATATAATAAGTAGCTGTCAGCCACAGGTAATAAAGAAAAATCTTTACAAAATCAATTTGCCCGAAACTAAGTCTGAATCTATACCTCGAATGAAAGTGGATGAATTAAAAAAGTCTTTGAAAGAAAGAGTCAAGTCCAAAGATGCAATAGAAGAAGTTAATAGAATGTTTGCTACAGTTAAAAGGCTAGACAGTCTGGATGATACAAATAGGCCTCTAATAAGAAGCGGTCCTAGAGTATTGCCAGTTGTAAAAACGAGAAACCACGAACACACGCACAGAGAATTTGTTTCATCTCAATGTCAGACAAGAAATTTACATAGATGTTGCCAGTGTCAGACTGCTAGTTACAATATGTCCGGAGGTGATTCCTTTATTAAAAACGAGTGTTGTTACAAAGATGGTCATATTAATTGTGAAGAAAACAACAAATGTATGTATATGCTGTGTTGTCATTACGAGAATCAACGTAAGAAATTCAAAACTGGTGTAGTTATTTGTGAATGTTGCAAAAATAAAAGTAAGGACAGCTGTGATGACAGTAAAAACAATAATTTTGATAGTAGCAGTGACTGTTAACTTAATTTTATATTTTGTATTTTTTTTGTTCTTGTTTATTAAAAAGGAAACTGAACAAAATATCTTGTATTTTTTTTATTTTTATGAAATAGCTAATTTTTATATTTTAATTTATATTTATACAATTTGACTTGTAGTCATAGTGACTTTGTATTATTTTTTGATACAAATAGTTTTGTAAATAAGTTTAGGTTGACTCAAAACAAAATGTACTTGCCTTATGCACAGAAAAAGAGACTAGCTAATACGTTAGCTTACGGTATTTTAAATCGTACCAACTGTATTCAGTCGGTAATAACTTGCCTAACGACGGAGCAGCCCGCCGCTGGTGACGGTACCGCAGGTATAGCACAGGCTATAAATGTACTTGATAGTATACCCTGCGATGCCGGCGTTGGCGGCAGTGTTCAACCTTCAGATTTAAACTAGGCTTAAAGACAACGAAGAAGCCAAGTTTTTTAAAACTAGTTCACCAAAATATTCAAGGCTTCCTCGGCAAAGAATTAGAAATAGAACTTTTTCTGGAAAAGTATTGTGTAGATATTTTTTGTGTAACAGAACACTGGCTCAAAGACCATGAAATGCTTTTTAGTTTTGAAAATTATTGTACAGCCAGTGCATTCAATCGAAAGTCCTTACAATGTGGAGGTTCCGTTATATTTACCAAAAATTCTCTAAAGTTTAAAGAACGGAAGGACGTTGTTGGCCTTTCGATTGAAAAAACTGTGGAATTATCTTGTGTGGAGCTGGAGAACCACATCATTATTTGCGTGTATAGGCCCCCATATGACGATAACTTTGTTAGCTTCGAATCGGCAATGGAAGATGTATTAAATATCGTTAGTAAAAGCCGTAAATCCGTGATAGTATGCGGCGATTTCAATGTTGATTTGTTGGAAAAAAAGTCCTTGACGACTCGAATTACATGTCTCTTCAAGTCATTTGATTTAAATTATGTATTTCTGGAACCCACAAGAATAACAAAGACCTCTGCCACATGTATAGATAACATATTTTGTAATTGCTGTTATTTAAATCAAAAGGTTTTTAATTGTTTGAGGTCAGATCATAGCGGAGTAATGGCTAGCTTTCCCGTAAGTATTTCTGCAGAACACATAAAAATTCAAACGAGACCGGTCACTGCTAATCGAATAGAAAAGTTTAAAACAGTGCTAGATGAAAAACTGCCCATACCAGATTTTGATAATGAAGTGCAAGCCAACAGTTTTTACAATGATTTTTTTACAGTACTGGATAGGGAATTCCAAAGTATATTTAAGTCTAAATCCACAATCAGTAACATCAAATTTAAATTCAGTGAATGGGCTACTATAGGTATATACAAAAGTCGCCAAACTTTGTTTGACCTTTATGACAAAAAAACTTACACTTTTCATGAGAACTTTACAAATTATGTGAAACAATATTCAAAAATTTTTAAGCAGGTTTGCCACGTAGCAAAATCTAATTATCTGGCTAGAAAAATAAAATTTTCAGATAATAAAATAAAAACTGTTTGGAATATCATTAGCAAACAAACAGGTAAAGTCAAACCTCGCGACAAAGAATATGTTTTGCAAACAGATCAAGGTAAAATTAGTTCGAATGCCGATGTAGCCAAAGAATTCGAAACTTTTTTCACAAATATTCCACTTAAGACTACTGAAGCCCTTAACTCATCACCCATGTATGCTCAAAGACTGCTAATGGATAATGTTAGTAATTGTGATCAAAAATTCTCCTTCAGAGTAATTGAACCACAATCTATTGTAAAAACTTTTAAATCTCTTAAAGTGAAAAGAACTGAAGACCTCTGGGGATTATCGGTAAGCTTGATCAGTAATGTAATTGATACTTTAGCGCCATATTTAGCTTGTCTTTTTAATATTAGCATTGATAGTGGCGTCTTTCCAGATCTCATGAAGCTTAGTAAAGTGATACCTTTATATAAATCTGGTTCAAAAACTGATCCAGGCAACTACAGACCAGTTTCTGTGCTGCCAGTTCTTAGTAAAGTGTTTGAAAAGATTATGCTTAACCAAATGCTACAATATTTTACAGAAAACAAACTACTGCATAACCAACAATTCGGTTTCACTAAAGGACGATCAACAACCGATGCAGGAGTAGCACTCATTCGAAACATATATGATGCCTTCGAGGAATCGCAGAATGCAATTGGAGTGTTTTGTGATTTATCTAAGGCTTTTGATTGTGTTGAACACCAAACATTACTTATGAAATTAAAGCATTATGGTGTAGAGGAAGGGGCTCTCAGTCTTTTAAATTCGTATTTGGACAACAGAATACAAAAAGTACAAGTGAATGGCACGAACTCATCTGGATCTAAAGTGAAAATGGGTGTGCCCCAGGGTTCCATATTAGGGCCTTTTCTGTTCCTTGTTTACGTTAATGATTTGCCTTTTATGGTGCAACATCTGTCAAATATTGTGTTGTTTGCGGATGATACTTCTCTTATTTTTAAAGTGAATAGGAAAGAAAACGAAATTGACGAAGTAAACAACACTCTTTCAAAGATACTGAACTGGTTCACTGTGAACAACTTATTATTAAATGCTAAGAAAACAAAATGTATAAAATTTTGTTTGCCAAATGTAAAAAAGGTCAATAATAGTGTAGTAATATTAGACAGTAATAAATTACAATTTGTAAATACCACGGTGTTCCTTGGTATAACTTTGGATGTTTCACTTCAATGGGGACCACACATTGAAACTTTAGCGGGAAGGCTTAGTTCAGCTGCTTATGCCGTTAAGAAAATAAGACAGTTAACGGATGTAGATACTGCGAGACTAGTGTATTTTAGTTACTTCCATAGTATAATGTCTTATGGCATATTACTGTGGGGGCATGCGGCTGATATAGAAACTATTTTCATCCTGCAGAAAAGAGCTATCCGCGCAATCTATCAGATGCGATCACGTGACTCGTTACAGAATAAGTTCAAAGAAATCAATATTTTAACTGTTGCTAGTCAATTTATATATGAAAACATCATGTACGTTCGTAAGAATTTGCATTTATTTCCTAAAAACAGTGACAGGCATAATTTGAATTTAAGAAATGTAAATAAAATAGACATAGTCTTTTCGAGACTGAGTAAGGTTAAAAAGTCATTTGTGGGGCAGTGTATAAGATTCTACAATAAAATTCCAGAAAATGTAACTAGTTTGTCAGAGAATAAATTCAAGACTCATGTCAAAAAAGTTTTGTGCTCTAGAGGATATTATAAAATAATAGATTATGTAAATCACAAAGATATATATGTTGATTCTATAACAAATACCATTACCTGAGACTGTAATCTGAATCATGACATTATTTGTAATTTTATTTTTATTGTATTTTTTTTTTGTTTTGACTATTTAAAAGTGTGTGTAAACACCTATTTGAAATAAATTGTTTCTGATTTTTTGATTTGATTTTTGAATATTGAACAACGAATTCATAAGAAAATAATAATTTATTAACTCATTTAAAACTATAATAGTGCATAAAGACATCAATCATATCATAATACAATATAATATAAGATGTTAGAAGTAGTAGCTCTCTGAAGACAATTTCGACTTTTCACCTCTGAAACAAAAATCCATTAATCATGCACACTGAATAAGAGAAATATGGAGATAAGCTATAATCATAATCCTTAAAATCAGGCAGTGGGTGGAGCACATATCTCGTAGAACAGAAAGCCGTTGGGGCAGTAAGCACTTGGCCGGTTTTTTCATTTATTTACAACTAGCTGTTTTCCGCGGCTTCACCCGCGTGGACCACGTTTCTATGACTTTTCGAGGGTGATATCAATAAACTTGTTTTCCGACTTTTACCTTAAAAACAAGTTTATTGATATTAAATGGATTCCTGTTTCGTTTTTCAAAAAAGTAATGCGATACCGACACAGATGTATACGTCATACGATTATCGATATAAAATTATTTCATAATCGGTTCTTTGGTTAACAAATGAATCAAATACTACGTTTGTATGGGATTTATGAACTCCAGCGGGCTCTTATGGCGATGCGATTAGCACACTAGCGCCGCCAATAGAAATAAATAGTTTACTTATTCTTATGGACTTTAATCGAAATCATTCAATATTTTGCTATTTTGCGCATATAAGGGGGCAACAACTATCGTTTAATTGTTATTTTAATTGACTTGTAGCAAATTTCCACAGTCATAAAATAACAATTAGCAGTACCTAATAAATTATTTCTATTGGCAGCGCTAGTGTGCTAATCGAACCGCCTTAACAGTAAAACCCATAGACTTGGGAATCTACTAGCGTAGTAAATCCTAAGTTTATAGTCAAATTAAATTTAAAAGGAAAGATTTCACGGCTAAGTAGGCTTTCTTAGTTTAGGAGTAATAGTCGACCGACTTAAGATGTGCAGTTGGATTTGTCAAAAGTTCATAGATTTTCCATACAAAATGTAATTAAAATTTGTTTTTTTTTAAATATTTTTTTTTGTTGTCAATACTACGGAACCCTACTTTGCACGAGTCCGACTTGCACTTGGCCAGTTTTTATTAAAGTCTTATCAAAGCCCTGGATTGATGAGCTGGTCATGACCGTGATTCAGGTCAGGTAGCCTGGTAACTTGAACCAACCACGCAAGTCACACTTAACAACGACTTCGTCTATTTGATTATAATCGTGTTTTACTCAACACGATAAGGAGAAAGACCCCCGGACTCACCTGCTATCTTCGTGCTTGCTTCTATTCCGCTCCAGTTTCTCGCTATGAGCTCTGCCCCAATCACGGGACGTACCTGGACTGGTAAAAGAACTTTTTTAATTTAAAGTGTCTATTTAATCAGTTAAAACCCTTGCCAAGATGACTAAAGTGGTGTTAAACAGTCGCTGCCGGCGGAGAAATAAAATGTGAGAGCGGGACGCCACGTTTTGTGCGCCCTGTCGCACTTACAGGCCTTATTGAAAGGCATAGACATGCTAAACGCACGATGTTTCAGAGAAGGTAACAATACGACGCTTACGGCCATTGTATGCACGAGCGCGCGCCCTCCTGCTTTCTTCCGGGAATTGATACGCGGCGCACTGCAAGCGCCTATCCCTAGCATAGGTACTGATAGTCTATGGCCCCGCGGGCAGCGAATCTTTAACACCACTTTAACATTGTACAACATTATCTTTTTGTTAGTAGTGACAGAGTATTACTTCTTGCAGCGAGGGATATTCGAATCATCCCCTGTATATTTAGCAGTTTTTAGTAGTTTAGACGATATATTTTTATCTGATACTGATATCGTTGTTTATTTTCTATCTTTTTCTGTTGAATGCTTGTTACGATTTTTTGTGCTTATTAATAAACTAGCTGCAAAACCCGGCGTTGCTCGGGTTAAAATACATCGCATGTTTAATGGTATAAAAAATATTTGAGGATGCCTTTTTTAACGTAGATAATATAGATTTCTATCTTAGATATTGAAAGACTTAGTCGACCATTAAATATGCGGTGTATAGAAAGTATATTTAATTAATCTGTTCACTCTTGGCTTCAATTGATCTTTTCGCGACTGTAAACACGGTTCAACTGACAAAAAGTCACTGATTTTCGATTTATATACCGTTGGAAATCGAAATTTCTAGTATCAGAAAACTCTAGAACATTCCGATGTACTTAATTACGATCTGGATCGTCCGGATTAATTTCAATAGTTGCACACATTTCGGAACTTTCTAGAAGCTTCTAGATTATTCCAGTCATTTCTAGAACTATCTAGAGCATTCCATATCGATTTTTACACTTGCACACAATTTTGAATCTTTCTAGATCTTTCCAAACATTTCTAGAACTTTCTAGACCATTCCATACCGATTTTAGCAGTCGTACACAATTTTGGAACTTTCTAGATCATTCCAGAAATTTTTAGAACTTTCTGGAACATTCCATACCGATTTTAGCAGTCACACACAATTTAGGAACTTTCTAGATCATTCCAGAAATTTTTAGAACTTTCTGGAACATTCCATACCGATTTTAGCAGTCACACACAATTTTGGAACTTTCTAGATCATTCCAGAATTTTTTTAGAACCTTCTAGAACATAGATAATTTTTAGAACTTTCTGTAACATTCCATACTGATTTTAGCAGTCACACACAAGATAATTTGTTCTTTTTTATTCGTCAAAATCACTTGAATTGTTTGAACACTGTTCACTTTTGATCCCAATTGATCTTTACTCGACTGCTAATACGATTGAACTAACGAAAAGTCACTGAATTTCGCTTTATATACCATAAGACATAGAAATTTCTCGAGTTAGAATACTCTAGAACATGCAGATAGCTTGTTATTTTTTATTTGTCAAAATCATTTGAATTGTTTTGAATCGATAATATTCAGCTTAACTCATTCTAGGACTTTTGAGATCATTCCAGAAATCTCTAGAATTTTCTAGAACATTCCAGATCGATAATATTCAGCTTAACTCATTCTAGAGCTTTTGAGATCATTCCAGAAATCTCTAAAATTTTCTAGAACATTCCAGATGATAATATTCAGTTTAACTCATTCTGGAGCTTTCAAGATCATTCCAGAAATCTCTAGAATTTTCTAGAACATTCCAGATCGATAATATTCAGCTTAACTCATTCTAGGACTTTTGAGATCATTCCAGAAATCTCTAGAATTTTCTAGAACATTCCAGATCGATAATATTCAGCTTAACTCATTCTAGAGCTTTTGAGATCATTCCAGAAATCTCTAAAATTTTCTAGAACATTCCAGATGATAATATTCAGTTTAACTCATTCTGGAGCTTTCAAGATCATTCCAGAAATTTTTAGAATTTTCTAGAACATTCCAGATCGATAATATTCAGTTTAACACATTCTGGAGCTTTTTAGATCGTTCCAGAAATTTTTAGATCTTTTCAAGAGTTTTCATGAGATAGAAAAGGACAGATATATATCTGAATACATTTTCGCCACCCACAACCACCCACTTCCACCCACCGCGACCAAACTCCCTTACTCCCACCTGGAGACCAAGGGGTATTTACCACCCCAACGGGAAGTTGATTGGAGTTAGTGGTGATAGAGAAAACCCTGGCTTTACGTACTAACATAAGCATTTTATATATATATATATATAGATTAAACTGCCACTTTTAAAAAAACGATGGGTTTGGAAAACATTTTACCGGAAAACTGCATTTCATGACGAAAGCAAGCTTTGCTTTACTTCGTTGTTTTCTTACTTGTCTTGATTTAAAAATAATAATCGTGGCTGTTTGAACGACCTCTCTGTATGAAAACGTTCTGGTCCTTTTTTCTTTTGAGGAACGAAAAACTACAATACTGAAAAAAACTAAAACAAAACTGTTTAAATCTGTGCAGCCGTTTGGTGTGTCGAATATTTGCTTTTTTTCAAAAAGTAGCGCCATCTGTTTTTCAGGGATGAAACTATTTGGTATAGCTTATTTGGTCTGTAATCTCACTGTGCAAAGCGGCTTGCTTTCTTCCCGAAATGCCGTGCCTCTTAAAGAAAAAAGTAAACCTTAAAGTATCACTTCGTTGTCCGTCCGTCGGTCTGTCAAGAATCTTTTACTTAGAAGTGTCAAGTTGAAATTAATATCAAACTTGACACTTCTAAGTAAAAGATGGTCTACGGTCCCTTGCAGCTGTAAAAAAAATAAACTTCTAAGTCAACGCAATGAAAAGGTTTACATATTTTGATACTTGCAAGTAAATCAAAACCTATAGGGTATACTTTCCGTTGACCTAGAATCATGAAATTGGGCAAGAAGCAAGGTCTCGCAGCACAAGTAAACGAAAAAAAACGAAAATTAATTGATTTATTTTTTAACGAAACATATTAGAAGTAAATAGCAAATATGCATAGAACGTTGAAAGTTGCCGCCTTTAGTTTACAAATAAGCTAGTTTGTAGTTATCAGACGAAAAAACATTGTTTTTGCGATTATAAACTTACACTGGCAGTTGGAGTATAGACAGTGACGGGTGTCGATGCATGGAAGAACATTTTTTTAACTACAAAGTTAAATTTGTACTTCAATCCAATTGTTGTACTTGTTCATTTTGTAGTGTTTCGTACCCAAATGTGTTTTGGAACGGAACCCTCAGTGCGCGAGTCCGACTCTCACTTGACCGGTTATTTTCTTGAATCATATTTTTAGGTTGTGCCTAGTTTAATTAGCACAAAAAACTCCTAATACAGTTTGAAAAAAAATATTCCTAAACTATTGAAAATTGCTAAATAAGGAGGTGATTTGAACCCAACGGCAAAAATCAGACATCATACAAACGGCGAAAATTTCACCTCTAAGTTAACCGATTTTGACCGATTTTTGATAGGTTGTTTGATAGGTTTTTAAAATCATTGATCAAAAATAAACAAATAATGGCCGAAATTTGTTCTGTATGAATACACGTGAACGACAATAAAATTAAACTTAACTGTATTGAAAAACAAAAACCTTTGATATGAGTGACTGAAAACCAATCAAAAATTGGTCAAAATGGGTTAACATCTAAAAGGTGAAAATCGCCAACGCCTTTTGTATGAAAAGTAGCAGCTTCACAGTCCTCTTATCTGTCTCTAGTTCACTGTAGGACATTGTGTGGACCGAATGACAACCCTAATAATATATATTTTTTTAAGTCACCATTTAGTCAAAGTATATATATTAGTACTAATTTACTGGAAGTTCTTAAACAGTTACAGCACTTAATAGCGTGTTTACAAAATCGTTTCCCATACAAACTTAAAATTACTACGTCGTGAAAATGGATAAGATTGAGTAAACCCTCAATTTATAAATATTTGCGAATTTTAAGATTACTATGGAAACCTTAAATCACAAAATTATTTAGTGAAAACACTATATTTTTGAAAATGTAGCCTTATCCACAAACTATAATTTCGTTACTTGCTTATATGTGTATAAATTTCATTAAAATCGGTCCATCCATTTTCACGATGTAGTAATTGTAAGTTTGTATGGGAAACGATTTTGTGTTGCTCTTAAAACGTGCGGTCACTCGGTACTCATCATCGTCATATCAGCTCATATACGTCCCCACCGAGGGGCTTGAGTGAATTAGGGCGATCGGGCCTTAGTCGCGAGCCTAGTGCTTTTCGACTTTCTTCGCAAGCGTGTGCAGGTTTCTTAACGATGTTTTCCTTTACCGTAAGAGCGTCGGTTAAACATATATGAAATCGAAATTCGAATACACATTGGTACGTGGCAGGGGATTCGAACCACGACCTCCCGGACAGGAGGTAGAGGGCCTAGCCATTACGCCGCCGACGCCTTATACTCGTCACTGGGTGCTCACCTACGAATAAATAATTTTATGACAGAGGAATAAATATGCCCCAAGCCGTCACTTCGGCAGCATTCAGCTGTCTCCAGCCTAACTGCATAACCTAGCCCTCATTGTGTTTATTGCCATTCTCTATATTCTACTGCACAAACACTTTGGTTTGTACTTACTCTCCCAAACCCATGTCGAACATAGGCTCATCTAGACTCCTTTCCTTGCTATCCTTGGCCGAATCAAACTCCTTATTCAAGACATTCTTCAACAAATTCGACGAATTCACAAACTTGCACATGTAATCGTTCAAAGTCTGCATTTTTTCCATCATCTCTTCCTGCTCAGTCTTATTAATCGGATTTCTCATCAACTTATCTAGTTCTTTAGTTATCATACGACAGTTATCTCTCAAATCTGGTATGTCCGACCATTGGATATCAGTGTTAGTTGATGCGTGCTTCAGTATCTTAATTTTAGGCATCACAGTCTCTATAACGAATTCTCCTTCTTCTAAAATATCGTTAGCAGGTTTGTAGTAAGGCTCGCGGATGCCGATCTTATTTTGCCTTGGAGAGGAATCTTCGTGGAGACCTTCCTTTGTTTTGTTCATGACGAGTTGCAGTAAATGGTCGAGGCCTATCTTATGATGAGTAAGCAGGTGACGGTCCAGTACTGTTATTCTGGAAATAAACAAGACGCTTAGGTAAGTATAGGTTTATGTTCATGTTATTTATTCAAAAGTTGAAAAATCTGGCTCAAATCAAAAAGTAAGTTAAGTAATATGCTCTATAATGCACACACCATACAATTTTAAAAGACGAAATCTTATGAAGGCACTTTAGCGGTTAAATTTGGATGTTCTTTACGCTTATAGCGACTTCTTGCAGACAATCCAAAGACAAAAGCAAAAAAAATCATTCCTACATTAGCCTACATTTCCGAACGTTGCTAATCTTCAAAAGTTCGGAGTAAGTATTATTAAACTCTTACATATGCCAATAACTTCCTGGAATACAGCAGCAGTTTCTGCGCTATCAACGGTTTTGGTACTTCAAGGTATTGCGATTGCGTTTTTGTGGTAACCAAACATGATTTTTCAATAAATTCCAGTTCGACATAAATGTATAATAATATATTTATTGGAATAAACGAAGAATAATATATAGTTGTGTGTGAAGTCGACCAACCCGCACTGGGCCCGCGTGGTTGACTAAGGCCCGATCGCCCTAATTCAGGGTAGGCTCGAGCCCCTCGGTGGGGACGTATATGAGCTGATATGAATGAATGAAACGAAGAAACTGATGTTGTAGGTAGGTATAGTGACCTCCAGGGCGACCCAGGTTTAGGTTTACTTAGGAATCTCAACAGCTTTGCCAAGGAAGTTTTGGTCAAATGGCATTATTAATTTTTTTAGGCATTAAAATATAAAAAATCGGCCAAGTTCGAGTTGGACTCGCGGTATGAGGGTTCCGTACCACCACACCTCTCCACACAACCAAGTATATATATTTTAGTAGGTACTAATACAACTATAACAATGATACCTATTCACATGACAAACAAAAGACAAACGCGAGCAACAGAAAAATACTACTATATAGCGCTATCTAGTACTATTTTCCGTAGGTAAGTGAACGTATTATCACAGTATATATATTAGTACTAACGTACAGTATGGACACTCCCTGCCCCTCTCTAAATTCGACCTCACCCCCCCGTCACTCAGATTGGGTGTAGATTGAGTACCAAACGTAAAGGACGAGCTACGCAAGCACTTTTATTCACTATATTCACTTTGCGCGCCGCTGTGATTTCGTTCACAAGCATAAAAACCAACCGGTTACCGAACGTAAAGGCCCAACTGAATTTTTTTTTTCATACTTGTCTTAGGACACCACTTTCCACAGTATGAGATTATAAAACATTGGAAATGGTAACTTAACACTGAAAACTGCTATTATTTTATACGGTCATCTTCTAACACTATAAAATGTGGGGGTTTTAAATGGGTGGAGGGGGCTGGGCCCCCTGGACCACATATCATGAATCTTGGTGATCAAATTGACTTCACCTTTTTTTGGAATAAGCAGCGATTTTCGCCGTCAGAGAAATGGAGGACCTTTTTTTAATAAGCGGCAGCGATTTTCGGCGTCCTAGAAGTAGATGACCTTTTTTTTAATAAGCGGTAGCGATTTGTTGGTCAAGGAAAAAGTGTTTAAAGATGTGGTGTATTCGGAAAGTGGTGTTTTTTTTTACGAACGGTGTTTGTTTACAACGAAAAGTATAAAAAAAAAGAGTTTAGTATTCACACAGCGTTCAGTAAATAAACTAACAAACATTTTGTGACCAATACCGCCGGTGTGATTCAACCCTACCTGCATTGTTGCCTATAGATACGTCAGTTATAATTATGTATATCATTTCTCGCTCGTTTGTATGGAGTGTCCGGGGTGTGGTATTATGGTCAATTTTCGTCTTCTTTCATGTATAAAATCAAAACTATTTATTTTACAATAATAACAAAAAAATATTTGAGATCCTCATAACGAGCCCTTTCATTTGACACAGTAAGGTTTGAACATTTTTTTATTTCCTAATTTTCCTCCCAAAAATTACCCTTATTTAAAAAATATATATTTACTTTGCACATCTGTGTTTGGGTTATAGGATTACACTGTCCTACCAAATTTCACCTGATTTGGTCTAGTAGAATCGGAGCAAATTGGCTGTGACAGACGGACGGACAGACAGACAGACAGACGCACGGGTGATCCTATAAGGGTTCCGTTTTTTTGTTGTTCAAAGATATTTAGATTTTATATCTTAAAAAGTACTTAAATTAGTCATTAAAATTATTTTCACAATCGTCAACTTAAATTAACACTGGCTGTTTTTTTAGGGTTGCGTAGTCAAATAAGGCCGCTTTAGGTGACCACACTTTATGTTTGGTATCGGACGAAGCAGGATTATTTTCTCCGAAGATGTAATTCAATAATAGCAATATCTACGTGATCGTTTTTTTAGGCTTCCGTAGTCGGTAGAAACCGGTAGAAGTCGGTTGAAATTTTAAGGGGAACCTTGTAGAATCTGGTAGATTTCCGTGAAATTTGATCAGCTTTGGGAAACCGGTAAATTCCAATGGAAACCTGTGATCTAATTGAATTCGATGAGATCTCGGTAGTTATTCGTAAAATTTGATGGGAACCCGGTAAAGTTTAGTAGAATCTAATGGAAATCTGTGAAATCCAGTGAAAGATGATGTCCCCATAGAATCCAGTGGGTTTAATGGAACCCTGTAGTATCCAATTGAATTCAATGAGATCTCGGTAGTTTTTGGTTAAATTTAATGGGAACCTGTAGAATCCAGTAGAATTCCTACAAAACTATCGAGGATTTGTCAAGAACATTTTTTTGGATTAATTTTTTTAAACGAAATAATAAGTTTTTTAACTGGTCATATTTGTTAGTTGTTATAGGTCCGTCCCACTTCCTACGGTTAAGTTGGCTTTCTTAGTTTACAAAGTCAGACCCCGCTGGGAATCGAACCCGCGACTGTTCTTGATGTGAAGGGAATGGATTTACCACTATGCCATGGAAGCGGTTGTTTCCAGCTGCTTACGACTCACCTGTCCGCATCAAAGCTACAAAGATGGCAGGAATAAATCTCCCGCGCTGCGTCCTCTAGGTTGGCAGTGATCGCGCTACAGCGGAACATAGCGGACTCCCCTTTCAGAGCCTTGGAGGTGCAACTGCTTTTAGGCGACATGTCCTGGTGAAGCACAAAATTATCATCTTTTGTTGTTACAAAAAAACCGACGGGTTATTTGCTACCCATAAACGTTTCCACTGCTGGGGTTCAAGCCTCCTCCCTAACTCGGAAAGGTTAGGTCATAAGGACTCCACACACGGAGGTCATGTCCGGGTTGGTGGAAGTCGTCACCAGTTTTTCCACCGCCTATAAGGCATCTGATACGGCTAAAAGACTACCGTCCATAGATAGCAACAGGCACCATCAACGTTTTAACGTATACCTCGCGAAGAAAAATGCCTAACATTACCGTTGGTAACCGTTGGTTTACCATACCAAATCCATCCCGGTAATGACCATGCTTCAGTTCAGTTAACCTTCATGATCGACGCAGCCATGCATACATTTTCTTGCAAGCAGAAGGTTACAGTAAGGTGACGTTTATCGTGTGGCAGCACGGAACCCTTAGCGCGCAACTCCGACTCGCACTTGGCCGGTTTTTTGTCACTTAGAGGGGCGGATTTTTTTTTGTGCCCGGGGCGCCGGATTCTTAAATACGCCTCTGACTCAGGTCAACGCGCACCTTGTGTTCCTACCGCACTTCGGCTCTGCTCTTCCTGCTGTTTCCTGGTAGATGACGTCATCAAAAATTAATGAAAAAATATCAAGAACTTCCTAAATTGCTCTGCTCCTGAAATTTCAAAAAACCTTACTCGTTTTGTTTTAAATAATGCTTCCATTTTTTGATTAATTAAATTTACGAAATGAATACCTACGTCAATGATGCGGCGAAAAACTGGCGTCACACGATCCTATTTGGTATATTTTTAGTAAAAACATAGTTTTTGACAGATGATAAAAATAACTCAATTTCAATGACTGGCAGTCGACATCCCTATTTTCACTTGTCTTGCAAACTTGTCTCGAAGTACCAGGGATCAAAATTGATCATAAAGTGCTTCATACACGCTTTCACGCGGTCGTTGGCTAGGGTAGGAAGGAATGCAAGTATGTTACCCCCTACGTTCAAGAGCTCTTTTTTCGCCCAAGACCATAAAATATTTGATTTTGAGAGCATGTGTAAGTTTCAATTTCGTATGTAGGAGAACCATACAAACACGATTTTTCCCAGACCAATGGGTAATGCAAAGTAATAGATATACATAAGCAACTAAAGTTTCATCAACATCTTTAGGGCCGTTTCTGAGAAAAAAATATGTTTTTTTTGTATGACAAGCTATTCTTCGGTTTGATGGTACGAAGAAACTTTTCATAATCCATTGATTAAATAATTAAAAAAAGTCTTAAGTGCCAAATTTATTAGACTAAAGATAAAAGCCTCCAAAGCCAAGAAAGATGGACGGACGCACACACGCACGGACGGGCATTGCGATATTCGATTTTCGGCATGTGTTAATTACAAAATTAACATTATTTCGGTATTTGTTAAAAAAAAATGGATAATTTTTTTTCTTGCGATAAAAAATACGTCCTCTACACTACGTACATACCGTACGTACCGTACAACGGGCCGAGAAAGTAAAAATGTACCTTGGATCAGGGTTGCCAGACGAGTAAGTGAATTATCGTACCAGTATTCGAAAATTATCGTACCCGATGAAAAATTATCGTAAAACTGTCAGAACCGCGCGAAACGCGCTATTTCGCAAATCAAATAACAATGTTAGTCACATAGCAAAGTTGAAAGTACGGTAATCCAAGTAATTTGGAACTTTTTAGCAATTTTAAACGATTTTTTATACATTTACACTCGGCTCGCGAACTTAACTTTGAATCTAAGGAATAAGAATAAAGGAAATGAACTATCATTGGTGTCGATTCGGTGTAACATGATTTAACTTATTTGACAGGACTAAACTAAATTTAAGCATTCTATCCTTGTCTTTTCGATACAGAAAGTAAAAGGCAGAATGCGTAAATTTAGTTTAATCCTGTTAACTAAGTTAAGTCGTGTAACACCGAATCGACACCACTGTCACTCGTTCGTTGATTTGGTATATTCGAGGGGAAGTCCCCGACCATAGACATTATTTTGTATTTTTAGATGATTTTATTTTATTTATTTTTTATTTAATTTTTTTTTTTTTTTTACCCCACTTCGGAGGAGGGTTGGAAATTATCGTACTTTGACGAATTATCCTACATATTGTACCGTACATCGTCGAAATTATCGTACATATATATCGTACATATTTATCTTTACGACAAGACGTTACTTGAACTTAGTTTGACAAGTTGTGAGAGCGGTCCTCGTAAACAAAGATATATATCGTTTATTGTAAACACGAGGCTTACAGGTGTCGAAACTGAACATGAGTTCTATGATGGAATTTCGTATGATAGAGCCATTTTAGTGTTCCGTGCCTCAAAAAGAAAAAACTAAACCCTTACAGGATCACTCGTGTATCTGTCTGTCCGTCCGTCTGGCGCAACCAATTTGCTCAGAAACTACTTGACTGACTGTGTTAAAATTTGGTACACATATGTATGTTGATAACCCTAAGACAGACATGTAACGTAAACAAATTAGAGTTAAACATGGCTACTTTTCTGGGGTAAATTAGAAAATATAAAAAAATGACCTTTCCCCCTTATCTCCGAAACTACAAGGCCTAAAATTAGGAAAAAAACACAGTATATGAAGTTAAATGCACACGTTACAGAAAATATATGAGAAAATCTAAAGTCCGTCCGTTCTTACAGGAATAATTAAATTTTCAAAGTTCAATTGTTCAGACACTAGCAACACCTAGTGGGATACTACAAGGCCTAAAATTAGGAAAAAACCACAGTATATGAGGTTAAATGCACACGTTACAGAAAATACATGAGAAAATCTAAAGTCCGTCCGTTCTTACAGGAACAATTAAATTTTCAAAGTTCAATTGTTCAGACACTAGCAACACCCAGTGGGATCATAGTAGTATCTTCTACATATTAATTTACGTAGTAATACGACAACAGCAATTAGTTCCCTTTTAACTTTATCATTTAGATGGCGCTGTAGATGAAAATTAGTGTTTTGGTACGGAATCCTTAGTGCGCGAGTTTGACTCGCACTTGGCCGGTTTTTGAGTGTAGTTATGTTACTAACATGAGCGTTCATGCCGGTGGACCGATTTTCCTCTGAGTGAGAAAACAGCATCTTACTCCGGCTGATCGTGGCGCGAAGCTTGCCGAATAGCCGGGAGGCTGACGGTGACCTCATCACTGAAACATAAGTATCATCATGTCAGCTCATATACGTCCCCACCGAGGGGCTCGAGCCTACCCTGAATTAGGGCGATCGGGCCTTAGTCGACCACGCGGGCCCAGTGCGGGTTGGTCGACTTCACACACAACCTTCGAGTTTCTTCGCAGGTGTGTTGTGCAGGTTTCCTCACGATGTTTTCCTTCAACGTTAAAGCAATCGGAGAGTATATGTACGTAAGTTTCGAAAAACTCATTGGTACATTGGCCGTCCGGATTTGAACCCGGCACCTCTGGTTAGGACGACCGAGTCGTTACCGGTTGAGCCACCGACGCTTGTTAAACATAAGTATACTGTAATATAATTGGCGTAGGACCCGTTAACTGGGGCTTCTACTCGTTATACTGAACAACTTTTGACACTACAAGAACTGTGAGAGACCTAGTGGACCGACGACCTGGTAAAGTCGTAGGGAGCCGCTAGATGCGGGCAGCGCATGACCTGTAGAGGAGATCCTTAAGTGAGGCCTTTGTCCAGCAGTAGCAGTATAGCCACCAAACATCAATCTTAACAGCATTGATGTGTTCCGACTTGAAGTTAAGATAGCCAGCTTCCTATTACGATGGGGAATCTTGGTTAGCCCGCTTTCATCTTCGGCATGATGTCTCGGCTGATATGATGATGATAATATTCTGAATCATTTTTGACGTGACAACAACGTCTAATAAATCGATGGACGCCGGCTGCACGCACGAAAAAGGATGACTCATTGTCCCGTTACGCTCATTGACTCGTCATAAAAGTATTCAATCATTTCATCTATGTCTTGTTATGACGTTGTCACGTTAAACTATCGACCGTATACCGACTTTACAGACAACCAATTTTTTGATGTGTAACATCTTTGCTCTCGCTTTCCTGCAATTTGTGGGAGTGATTTCGTGAAATGGGACGGAAATGTGTAACATGGGACGGAAATGTGTAACAGGAAGTCGCGAAAGCGCGCGCTATTCGATCTGACGAATGAGCTTTGCTCTCGCTTTCCTGCAATGTGTAACAGTGTAACAGTAACAGTGATTTGTTACACATCATATGCGAGTACTGTAGGTCTCGTTTTTTTTTTGCTCTCGCTTTCCTGCAATTTGTGGGAGTGATTTCGTGAAATGGGACGGAAATGTGTAACATGGGACGGAAATGTGTAACAGGAAGTCGCGAAAGCGCGGAATTCTACTTTACGAGAGTCCGACTCGTACTTGGTCGGTTTTTTATTTTCGTTACTGTCAGATCCGCCACCCAGGTACAATATCGTCATCAAATCTAACTAACCTAAAGTATTTTGTCACATGTTACACATCATAATATGCGTACTGTAGGTCTCGCTCGAATTTTTTTTAGTACAAAACTCTACGGCCTCCATGCACGTACGGCACTGTGAGCTGTCTGTAATACCCAGGTTGAAAACATGTTTGTTAGAGTGACCGTGGCCAGCGATGACTGTCATTATCTTACGGAGCTGGAGGCTCCCGACCTTCAGGAGTCTTCTGGATTTGGTCAGTGGAGTTCCTGTCCATACCGATTGTTCTGACCTTGTGCGCTGCCGCAGAGTGCATATGAACCAGTCTGCGGGGAGGTATGATGGACTCCGGTCCCACAGCCGCGAGTTTAGATTTTCTCATGGCTAATTCATCAGCTGCGTCGTTTCCACGCGAATTGTTGGGTCCCTTGATCTAGTGCAGAGTCACTTCGCTGTGGTAGCCCTAACCTAGCCATATGGTGACACTCGTATGTTACGATTTTTTTTATTATTATTATATCAGCTCATATATGTACCCACCGAGGGGCTCGAGCCTACCCTAAATCAGGGCGATTAGGCCTTAGTCGACCACGCGGGCCCAGTGCGGTTTGGTCGACTTCACACACAACCTTCGAGTTTCTTCGCAGGCGTGTGCAGGTTTCCTCACGATGTTTTCTTTCACCGTTAAAGCAATCGGTAATTATATGTAAGTACGTAAGTTTTTGAAAAACTCATTGGTACATTGGCCGTCCAGATTTGAACCCGGTACCTCTGGTTAGATGGACCGAGTCGTTACCGGTTGAGCCACCGACGCTTTTTACGAATACTTACACCCTTTTCTGACAGGTTTAATGCCACAGTAGTCTTCTAGTGGGTTCATGTCATTGTCGAAAGCAGGTAAAGTCTTGCATTTATCCTGAAAACAAATAATAACTATAAATATCTTAGGAGGATTACTTAGTTGAAAGAGGTCCGCTACTAGCTTAGCAACCTTCACCAATTTGGAGTTGGCCCCCGTGTGTGGCGAGATAAAGGAAGAGACGGGAGACCCATACCCCAGTAGTGGGGACGCCATGGATTGTTAAGGCGAGGTATTGATTGGAACAGTTGTCTCTGTCTTTTTCTTTACGTGTAAAAAGTAAAGAAAAAAACGGTAATTTAAAAAACTAAAAAACCCGCCTGCGTTTCTGTGTAATTTGGAAATGAAAAACCCTAAAACAAGAAAGTCGTCATACCCGATTGCACTTAACTTAAGAAAAATTGTAGCAGTCGGGACCCATTCTAGAAAGTCAGCCGTCTAGTCAATATATTGGAGTAATCTGCAATGTAATATAGGTATGTGCTCTCAATTCACTAAGCCTCCATTTCTAAAATGGGTCCCGACTGCTACAATTTATCTTAAGTTAAGTGCAATCGGGTATGACGACTTTCTTGTTTTAGGGTTTTTCATTTCCAAATTACACAGAAACGCAGGCGGGTTTTTTAGTTTTTTAAATTACCGTTTTTTATTTTATTATTTTTTTTAGTTTTATTATTGAATGAGTTCATTTGAATTTGGCGCCAAAAATCCGCCATTTTGTTTTTTTTTATTTTGATATACCCAGTGTCATTCACACAGTAAATGTGTATCTAACGACACCCCTCAAACTAAAATCTATCGAGCCGTTCAGGCTGCAGTGCGTGCCTAACATTGGAATTTGGCGCCAAAAATCCGCCATTTTGTTTTTTATGTTGATATACCCAGTGTCACTTTCACAGTAAATACGAATCTAACGACACGTCTCAAGCTAAAATCCATCCAGCCGTTCAGGCTGCAGAGCGTGCCAAACAATAATACATACAAACATACATACATACATACATACTCTCGAAAAACATAACCCTCCTTCTGGCGCAGTCGGGTAATAACCACACTTTTGTCACTTTTTTAATGGTTTTTCGTTTCAATCCAAAACTACATACAATGAAAGTATTAAAAATAATAACATTACTCACTTTGTATTATCATAACAAATATAGTTAAATATTTTTTTAAATTTATACTTCAAAATATTAGTCATAACTAGAGTTGAAAGTAAAGGTGTAGACCTATCTTTGGGATTTTTTTCTATCGAGCCAAAACTGCTCAATCGTGTTTCCAACAGCTTTAGACTTTAAGAATCATCATTAACAATAAGTTGTTTTTTATCAACTTTGGGTTTTCTGTCGTTTAGGTAATTGAAGTCAAAAATAACGAAAATCTGTAATACGAAGGCTGCCTTTTAAGTTTTGTCGTTTGAAGAAAAAAACACAACTAGAACCTTATAGTACTTTTTATTGTTTTTTAAAGTATTCACCACGTAGCTTAAAACACTTTTCCATTCGCTCAAACTAGTTATTATAACATTTATTCCACTCTAAAGGGGGGTGTTCAAAATGGCTGACTTGAAAGCGTCGACTGCTTCTTCACCGGACTGGAACCTTCGACTGAGAAGACTTTTCTTAATTTTAGAAAATGTAAAGAAATCGTTAGGGCTTAGGTCAGGACTGTATGGAGGATGGTCAAGAATTTCTACTTTTTCCTGCTTCAAATACTCAATCGTTTGACGAGCGCTGTGTGAGCTTGCGTTGTCGTGGTGCAGGATGATGCGTCGCTTTGAGTTAGATTTTCGAAGTTCGGCGATGACTTGTGGTAAACAAACTGTGGCATACCGCTCTGCGTTAACCGTTCTACGATCTTCAAGTGCAATAGTCGCAACATGGCCGGTTTTTCCAACGAACGTGGCCACCATCTTCTTTGAAGTGCTTCGAGAACGAACAACTTTAGTCGGCTTTGGCTCGCCTTGAAAGACCCAGATTGTAGATTGTTGTTTGAAATCAGGATCGTAGGCATAGATCCAAGATTCGTCACCACTGATGATGTCGTAGACGTGATTTGACTCTCCTCTGTTGAACCTTTGCAGAGTTTTCTTACACCATCTGACGCGGGCCGCCTTGCGATCGTCGGAAAGCAGATGCGGTATCCAATGGCAAACTAGCTTTCTCACACCAAGCGCTTCATGCAAGATCTTTTGAATGGTTGTCCCTGAGATGCCTAATAGAGCCTCTATCTCTCGATACATCACATGACGATCTTCGAGAATTAGTTGTCTCACAGCAACGATGTTATCTTCAGTGAAGGTGTATTTTGGGCGTCCTTCGCGAGATTTGTCACTAACACTAGTATGTCCACGCTGGAATTCTAAATACCAGCGTTCGACAGTACGCAGACATGGGGCTTCATCACTGAACACAGATGTTAGCTTTTCAAAACACTGAAGCCGTGTCGGGCCTCTTCTAAAGTTGTAGAATATTATTGCACGAACATTTTCCTTAGAAAGATTCATTTTCGTACGTAACCTGACAGATTCCAATCGACGCTGTGACTAAACAATAACATAAATCCTAATACTTTCAACCGTTTTGAGATTCAATATTTAAACACATTCGAATATAGAACAGTTCCAAATTCAAAATTGCCGGGAAATATGGAAACGACAGAACTTAAAAGGCATGCCAGGTATTACCGCCGAGGAGTACTTATAAAACTGTATTTAACGGCGCAATAATAAGATCGGTAATTAATTTCACTGCATTAGATGAAAGCGATAGGTTAGCTCATAGCGGTGGACTTGCTACTAGTAGTTAATGAGTTCGATTCTCGGTCCAAACAATTTTTTGTAGTTGCGAAGTGAAAACTTCTTTACGCGCGTTGGGCATTTTTTGGGATAGGAAAAACCATTGAACTCGCGACACTGTAACCTATAATGTAACCGACATCGCCAGGAACACTCGCTCGGAGGCTCAAAACTTATAAAACTGTAAAAAGTTTTCACTTCTGTCGGCACTCCCGGAGCGGTTAGTTTATTTTTTTTTGTCTTTTTTTTACTTTTCGGAGCAAAGCTCGGTCGCCCAGGTATTTTATTAAGTTGTTAAATTTTGTAAACATCTATTATCCAGTCAAAGTTGTTGAAATATAGAAACTAGTGTACTTACTTATGTCACACCTTGGACACTTCATACAACGGGCCAGAAATGACATTTCAAAAAACGAACGACGGAAAAAACAAAATGGCGGCGAAATCCTATACGTTGGACAACCAAACTATAACCAATCTATATCAATCTGGTCGCAATCTAGAGAGCGGCAGAAGTGTCCCTACTGTATGTTAGTACTAAATTAGTACTACTAATATACATATATATATTCTTTGCTTATGCTTGGTTTGGCTTGGCACACTTCCGTAAAAAAATGATTAACTGATATGCCTGAAGTTTCACTGCGTGATCGAATCAGAAGCGAGGAGATCCATAGAAGAACCAAAGTAACCGAAATTGATATCAGAATAGGGGATCGGACTGCTAGTCATTTGCCTACTTTTTATGATCCGTCAAAAACGAAATTTTGTTCTAAAAATGTTTGAAATACCCACAAGTGACGTCATAGATTTTTAGTGACATTGACAAACTTATTTTGTGAATTTGACAGTTAAAAATTGAAGACGTGAGGGAAAAACAAAACAAGTAAGGTTTTTGAAACTTCAAGAGGAGAGCAATTTAGGAAATCATGTTTCAGAATTTATTTTTAATGCAGTCCGATCCCCTATTGCTACACTTAAATGACAGTGAGCGGGCACATAGTACGTAGAACGCAGCCGTTGGGGCAGTGAAGTTCTCGAGTGGTGACCGAGCACCAGAGATGTTTCCGTAGTCAGGCCTCACACTCGGTGGACCGACGATCTGGTGAAGTTGGAGGAACTGTTTAGTAGAAGTAGTTCGGTTGTTAGTCCGTTTGACCGAACTGGGGCAACCTTTGGGCACACCCTGGACACTTCATACAACGGGCCAGAAATGCCATTTCAAAAAAGGAATGACGGAACAAACAAAATGGCGGCGAAATTCTATACCTTCGACAGCCAAACTGTAACCAATCTGTATCAATCTGGGTGACGAAGGGGTGAGGTCGCAATCTAGAGAGCGGCAGGGAGTGTCCATTCTGTATGTTAGTACTAATATACATATATACTTTGCTTTGGGTAGCAATAGTTCGTTTGATACAAATCACCGAATTTTTTTAACTCGAAAGTTGCCCAGGTTCACATAAAATTAAATATAAAGACATAAGACATAAAAAATTTATTTACGAAGTTATCTTACCTAATACATACAAGTTAACTGTGACCCCACACTAGGCTAGGCCTGTCTCGTGGCGGTCAAAAGAACATTAACATAAAACAAATTTAACAGGTGGCGGCCAAGCAACTTAACAGAAACTAAGTGATTTTTATAAGAAGTGGAAAACAACAAAAGATTAAAGAAAAATAATATAAACAAAGAACATATAACAGAACATTGTGTGTGTGTGTGTGTTTGTGTGTGTGTGTGTGTGAGTGAGTGTGTGTGTGTGTGAGTATGTGAAAGGAGGCTACTATGTATTTTACTGAACAATTCTTAGAAGGCTCTCCACATCATCATAATTCATGTCTTGAAGCAAACCCCGAATAACTATTTTTATTTTGGTTGGTGAAAAATCTTTCACATTGCAAAGCTTAACAATTTTGTTATAAATATGGGGAAAAATAAATGGTCTAAATCGTTGTGCGAAGGAAGTCTGCACTGAGACAGTGTTGATTTTGAATATTCTTTTACACAATAAGGACTGGTAGCAAGGAGACTTTATTGTTAGTATATGTGTGAATGTAACTGACCTCAAAACAAACAGCTTCCGCACAGTGAGAACCTCTGCTTCCTTGTAGAGAGACATAGTGGGGTATCTGCGAGATTTTCTTAGAGCAACCTTAAGAACGGCCCTTTGAGCTCTTTCAACAACAATGAGAGCAGTTTTACACATTCCTCCCCATGCAAGAATACAGTAATTAATAAGAGATTGGCACAGCGTCAAATAAACCATTTTTAATATCTTGCCGTCAATCGCCTCACGTAGGAGTTTCATGACGTACATGACTTTCTTGACTCTATTCGCAAGAGCTATGGCCTGATTCCTAAATATCAGTCAAAAGGATAATACAGTTAACTCAATACAGGTAATTAATTTTAAAATACAATTTGTGTTTAAATATACATAATTACCTACAGATGGAATCCTGAGGGGAGGCCTTTGTCCAGCAGTATTGCCGCCAAACATCAATATTAACAGCATTAATATGTTTTCCGGTTTGAAGATTAGATAGCGAGCTCCCCGTTGCGTTGGGGAATCTTGGTAAGCCCTCTTTCATCTTCGGCATCATTGTCACTTACCATCACGTGAAATGATACCAAGGGCTTAAAATTTTGAATTAAAAAACAAGAAGATGTCTTTCCACTGATATGATGATAATGATATTCCGAAACATTTCTTTAGTACAAATCTTTACGAAGTTAGACACAGATATTAAGTTGTTTGTAGAACGTGTATGTTTAAAAAAAACTATTATCCTTGATTGATTAATTTATAAATAATAACCAGACCAAGTTTGCAGGGAGCATGCTAGGGATACACTGATAAAGTAGATTTCTCTGGAACATGGAGGTCAACACGGAGTAGGTACCCAATAAGGTCGTGTAGTGTACCTACCCAAGTTCTGCATCTCACTGAAGTGCCTGTTGAAAATTGTATAGCAATTTGGAGCTGTCGCATCGCTTTCACTAAAGTCTGTAGGAGCTACGTTAATTTTTAAAACCTGTTATGAGTCGTGAGTTTTTGGCGGGACTTGTGGTGAACACACTCGTAGTTTTATTTTGTTGTTTTTACATTGTTCAAGAAGTGGTGCATTTTGGAGAAAATCGTCTAGTGCACGTGAGCAATGTGAAGAACAAGAAAATAAAACGAAGGAGGACGTGAGAACTCAACTTGCACTGGGCCACAGTATATATATTAGTTGACTGGGCGCAGTTTTATAGACGCCCTACAGCAACTGCGTGTTCCACCTCAGAATGAAGCTGCTGCAACTGCTGTCAAGAACTTCAGTGAAGATTTGTAATGCACTGGCACTAGCATTACAAATCCAAAAACTAATAAGGATTAATTGTACTGTACTTTTTGTACCCGTGAGACGTCAAGATATTATAAAATAAATAAATAAGAGTCGTAGTTTTTAACGTCTCTGAGTACAAGCCATTTTGAGTCAGTTCCTTTTCTTTTTTGACTGTAATATTATGAATCTTCCGTATTTACAGCAGTCTTATTCTAAGGTGAAACACCCGGTCGCACTAGGGCGTGTACAAAACCAAATCGGGTCTTCACATCCCTTTTCATTCTACTTCCTTGTTTTTCATATTGCTCACGTGGTATTTTTCCTAAACGCACCTCTTCTTAAAGAAAAATTCTAGCCTAATAGAATGCACAAGCAATAAAATAAAACTACGATTCCTACGTTTAACTCGAATCCCGCCAAAAAAACTTGAAGTCGTATACTGCAAATTAATACGTTGCCATATTTTTGTTCAAGAAATGGAGAAGTAATATAAACAGTAGGTACTTTAGAAAATAATTAATGTACCAGGTGAAAGAGGACTATTTGTTTGAACTTGATTGCTCGACTTTTAAGTATTATGTTTTTTTTTTTACATGGTATAGCGGACACATGCGTGCAGAATACTTCTTGAATATTATGGAAAAACCAAATATAATAGGTTACATCATACGAGAGTAGATAATATCCAAGCGAAAATCGAAATCGTAAAAAGCATTACCTGGTCCACTCAAAACGGCCGGTGGAAGTAATTATTCCTTGTTGAACTATTGTGAAGGTACCTTACAAAATATCAGAATCCATTGATCCAATCGTAAGCACTCCAACGTCACAACCACAAGTTTTTCGTGGAAGGCTAATCATTTGGGGGACTTATCAAGGGAATTATAGTGACCATTTAGTAAACAAGTTTGTTTATATTTGGGGGACTTACCTAGGGAATTATAGTAACCAATTAGTAAACAAGTTTGTTTATATTTGGGGGACTTACCAAGGGAATTATAGTGACCATTTAGTAAACAAGTTTGTTTATATTGGCTTATCTATTCTGACCACTTGCGAAGAACAAATCGCCGTATAAACGTTTAGTAAACAAGTTGTTAATTTCGTATATGAAATCATCTTCATCATCACGATATCAGCTCATATACGTCCCCACTGAAGGGCTCGAGCCTAACCTGAATTAGGGCGATCGGGCCTAGGTCGACTACGCGGGCCCAGTGCGGGTTAGTCGACTTCACACACAACCTTGCTCACATTGTTCACATGAAACGAAAAACACATTGGTATGTGGTAGGATTTGAACCATGACCTCCCGGACAGGAGGTAGCGGCCCTAACCGTTACGCCACCGACGCTCCACGAAATCGTCTTAACTAACATGAACCTAAGTTAGTGTTTTTTTAGTCACAAATCATTAACTATTTAATATTCAATTTTAACTTCTAGATTGCAACTTGTTTGACGTACAATTTTTAAAGCGCGTTAAATTCGTTATTTTTAACGTGACCAAAGTATATATGTACTAATGTTGTGACAGGCGATAACAACTTCGCACAATCTCTGGAACCGTCGAAATAAATTCTGCTTGTTTGCACTCGTCGGTGGCGTAACGGCTAGGGTAGCTACCTCCCGTCCGGGAGGTCGTGGTTCTAATCAAATTCTGCCAGCTACCAATGTGTTTTCGAATTTCGATTTTATATTATGTAGGTTTATCCGACGCTCTCACGGTGAAGGAAAACATCGTGAGGAAACCTGCATACGCCTGCGAAGAAACTAGAAGTTTGTGCGTGAAGTCGACCAACCCGCGCGTGGTCGTGGCCCTATCGCTCTAATGGGGAATATGATTTTTTTTTTTGCTTTAATAAAAGCTCATTCAAATAAGAAACGGTACACAAAGAAATTACTGAATCACTATAAAAATAACCAAGATATAAGCCTTTAAAGAATCTCTATCTCTTTCTAGCAAAACAGAATGTAGCATAGAGTTTTATGTCGTCACATTTACATATCGGGTCTCTCTGTCTAATTAGTAGTTGAAAATGCTTATATCTTCCGTATTTCATGGCCGATTTGAATTTTCATTTCACTTTTTGACATTTTTTTACGGAATTTTCATATTTTGTTAAGAAATGCGATAAAAAAAATCATGCATATACCCTATTCATGTTACGCTCTAGCGCCTCAGTGGGAACGTATATGAGCTGATATGATGTCTATTCGCACATTATAGAAAACGTAACGTTTCGTGGGGATGTAGGCGGATTATCAATAACCAACAATTAGGTTCTATATGTTTTACAACAGAGAAGCAACTTTGACGTACTATGTGACAACCCTAACACTGTGATAAGAGGTTTCGAAGCTCTGTCCAAGTCATATGAGAGAAGTTTCCCGTTTTAATTGCGACCTTCCTATCAGGGAACAAGTTTTCTTTTCGTATGTGAAAGTTTCGTTCAAATTGAGTGAAAGAGAAGTGCATAGCTGAGATAAATAAATTGTAAGAAAATCACACTTTTATTTTTCTCACTCACTACAACAACCTATGTGGTAGAGTCTCCTTCTGGATACATATAGGGTCTTAACAAAGGTATGCACTTTTTTTAACTGGAACTTGTACTCATGAAACTCAACAACTTTCCCCAAGAAACCCATGGTCAATTCGCAATTGTTGTTTTTTAATTAAATTAATCAAACTGCTCAGAATACAACTCCCAGGTTCAATGACCGCGCGAACACTCACTTTATTGACCATGTGTTTCTTGGGGAAAGTTGTTCAGTTACATGAGTACAAGCTTGAGTTAAAAAAAAAGCATACCTCTGTTAAGACTCTGTATAAAAACTCATTCACAACGTTCCCTCTTGTATATCTACCAGATACGCTAAAACTACCAGGTTTATGATATAGCGTCCCCACTTTCCTACCCTTGGGCATACAGTGAAGGCCGCTATTCCTGCCAACACCATAAGATGAAGACAAGGACAAGTTACGGTAGGTCTTGCCGCCAAGACGCTTGTCCCGGTACTCTGCAAGGCGAGTGCCTCGTGGACAACAATGGACTTGATTTGTTTTTCACTAACGTTGGTTTTAGCAGGTGTCGTCATATTGATGTAGTCTTCCACGTCTGGCAGATGCGCTTGCGCACCATGATGCAGTTGCCTGTGCATCTGCAGTGCACTCTCGAAGTTGGCCTTGAAGCTGCATTGCGAACAGCTGGAGAGTAGGAATAAAGGGACATGGGATTAAAAAAAATAGATTTATACCTACCGACTTGGTCAACGCGACCTTAAACACATCTAAAATCAGCTGTGAAATACGTCCACTACTGGAGAGAGGCCTACCCAAAGATTTCCACGACGTCCGGTTTTGGCCTTTACCATGTCGTCGGTCCACCGAGTGAGGCCTGCCTAACTGCCTACGATTCTTCTTCCGGTGCGCGGTCGGCACTAGAGAATTTTACTGCCCCAACGGCAATCTGTTCTACGAGCTATGTGCCCCGCCCGCTGACACTTAAGTGTAACGATTCTGTGAGTTAAAATAACTTAACTAATTTAATTAAAAAATAAAAACCTGACTCGGAAACGCTTGAAGATAGCGAAATAGGATTATTCGCAAACGATTTAAATAGGGGGCGACACAATTTCCTTCTTTTTTTTTGGAATTAATTTCCGCCATTTCAAACTTTGGGACTACGGCATGGGGGTGGGGGCTTGGTCCAGAATTCCTACTACTAACGAGCGTTGCTCCATAACGCAACCGAATATTTGGTCAGTTTTTGCTTAATTGTCATGAGAACAACTAGTACTTTCATTTTATTTCTTACTCAGCCATTCCCCTTATAATTTTTTTTGGCACGATAACTAAGTAGTTTTTCAGGCGCTTTATGTACATAACGCGGTTGCGGTTGTAAAGTGGTTACTTTGCGCAGGCAGACCGACATATTTACCATTAAAAAGGTTGCCATTTATCCTCTCAAGTCCGTTCCAGTTCCGTTATCGTTAACAGACTTGTCATGACCTCCTAATATATAGGGTGACCTTTAATTAGTTCTTGATAGCAATGGATAAGAATGTACTCGTGATTACAAACAACTTTCCCAAAGAACCTATATGTCAAATATGAAAAAAAATATTTGTCCTTTATACATTTTTGTCGATTTGATAACTTGTTATGTATGGCGGACCAAACATTTTTTTTCTGATTTGACATATAGTTTCTTTGGGAAAGTTGTTTGTTATCACAAGTACCTACACGCATATCTTTTGCTATCAAGAGCTAATTAAAAATCACCCTGTATAAAGACAAATCGCACTCCAAAATCCATCAAACCGTTTAGGCTACAGTCTCAGCCAAAGCAACATACATACATTTACTCGAAAAAGATTACGTTTTTATGGGCAGTCGGATAATTAATATTCGTGCGTGAGAAACCGCAAAAATCATCAAAATTAGCCATCCCCGAAATCGAACCCTAGACCTTTGGTTACGAGGACCAATTCCTTAAAGTGAAATGTTCTTCATTTTCACAATTGGTAAGGCCTTGACAGCATCTGACCTGATGATGATGCCGAAGATGAAATCGGGCTTAACAAAATTCCCCAACGCAATAGGGAATTGCTATATCTGTCTTCAAGCCGGAACTCATCAATGTTGTTAGCATTGATGTTTGGCGGCAAGACTTAGATTAGATGGTGATCGCTAGCTAAGCGGGCTTAGAAAATGCCCTTACACCAACCAATCCGAGTCTTACAAAGTTTGAATCCGCCAGGAATCGAACCAGCGACCTCCTGATATGAAGCTAATGGATTAAACCATTACGCCACGGAGGTGGTTAATAAAAGTGTTACTGCAATTGCAAAAAATATCAGTAAGTACCTACTTATATTTTAATTGATAAGTGATAGATTTGCCCACCAGTGGGATAAAAACCGGCGTTGTAGCTTGTCAAATGCTGAGTTGCGGACCCTATTACTAAGCCACCGCTGTCCGTCTATCTGTCTGTCAGCGGGCTGTGTTTCATCAACCATAATTATATAGACAATAGACAGTTGAAATTATCAAAGTTATAATTATTGCCGCTATAACAAAAAAATAATAAAAATAAAGTTAAATTAAAAATTAAAGGGGGGACGTGTTTTTTTATCTTTTTATTTAATTTTTTTACGGAACCCTTCGTGTATGAGTCCGACCTGCACTCGGCCGGTTTTTAGTACCCTATTCTATATTCTTATTAACATCATGATATTTATTTTGGTAGTAAGTAAATAAATATTCATTCAATTCATCTCAGTAACTACAGAACTATTTTTCGCGTCAATGAACATATACGGAAACTCCGATGAACCGAACCTATTAATGTCAATCCCCAATAAAATGTTCAGCCTTCCCATACCGATTCGGTCAGTGAAGTTGTGTTATGGGAACAATTTACCATCATTATCATCATATCAGCCGAAAATCGTCCACTGCTGGACAAAGACCTCCCCCAAGGATATTCACGACGACAGGTCCTGCGCTGCCCGGATCCATTGGCTTCCCGCGATCTTCACCAGGTCGTCGGTCCACCGCGTGGGAGGCCTGTCTACGCTCCGTTTTCCGGTGCGATAAATAAACATATAACCGACTAATTGACAATAGATTTCTTAATCCATACATCCATAGTTTTGTCGAAAGGGGGGGGGGGGGGGGAGTTCCAAGGGGGTAGACATCTCTAAAACTGCGAAAGGTCCGACCGCACTAGGCGTAACTACGTGACGCGACCAAATATTCTTTGTATGTGTAACTATTATCTAATCTGCGGTATGAAGTTTATCGCATTACGCGGCAGCGGAATAACGCTTTCCTACATGGTTGCCACGCAAAATTTCATACAAAGATAATCGCATACTACCGCGTCGCTTAGTTTCGCCTAGTGTGGTCGCACCAAGAGTTATTGTTTTCAAAAAAATATTACGTACCAATGCGTCATATTTCTACACCAAATAAGAAAATCTAAAAACTATAATTAATACTAAACACATAAGAAAAAATCATGTAAATACTGCGTCTTATGACAAGAAATGCACAAAATCCAATGCTAAAGACAGTATTAACCACAGACTATTATGAAGATATTTTTTTTAAGCACAAAACAGATGAGATAGTGTAATAAGACTTAGAAAAGAAGTTTTACTAAGGAGGTTGTAATTTTCCCAAATCTGGGAGTCGACACTCGTTTAGGTATAGCCAGAGATTTTATATGGTATAAAGTTCAAAAATAATAAAAAAAGTCGAAATAGGTAGGAGTCGGTAGTTTTTTCGTGAATTCGATAATTCTATGTCTATGACATCACGGCTATACAGGTTGGTTAACAGCATTGTTCTGGTTTGAAGGTAAGATAGCCAGATCCCCATTGCGTTGGGGAATCTTGGTAAGCCCGCTACCATCTTCGGCATCATCGTCACTTACCATCAGGTGAGATGATGCCAAGGGAGTATACATTGTGGATAAAAAACTAAAAACCGACTTCAAAAAGAAAATACTCAAAAGTATTAATTATTTTTTTCATACATATAAATACACGAAATTAACCAACAATAATGAAATCATAGGTAGGTACGAATCAATTTAGGGGACTACATTTTTTTTAGAGGTTGGTGCCAGCAAAGCAATCAAATCTAAATATTTGATAGGTAAGTCGGTACCAGTACACAGCTACTTACCTATCAAATGTTTTAGATTCGATCGCTTTGCTGGCACCAACCTCAAAAAAAAAATGGAGTCCTCTAATTTGATTCGAACCTACCTTTGATTTTATTATTGTTGGTTAATTTTTGAGTATTTTCTTTTTGAAGTCGGTTTTTAGTTTTTTAAATTATTATGTTATTGAATACTAGCTTTTTCCCGCGGCTTCGCCCGCGTGGACTTCGTTTTATGACTGTCTTTAAGGGTGATTGGTAAATTATGTCGTTTCCCACCGACTCAACCATCTCTTTTTTTAGTTCCCTCAGGAACTGCATCAGATTATGCTATTTTCCCGGGATAAAAGTAGCCTATGTACTTCCCCGTGACACAGGCTACCTGCATGCCAAATTTCATAAAGATTGGTCAAGGCGTTGAAGCGTGAAAAGGTAACAAACAAACAAACACATTTTCACATTTATAATACTAGCTTTTTCCCGCGGATCCGCCCGCGTGGACATAGTTTTTATGTCTGTCTTTAAGGGTGATTAGATTAGTAAATTATGTCGTTTCCCACCTACTCAACCATTTCTGTACAAAAAATCACAGCAATCGAGTATTTTGTTAGTTCCCTCAGGAACTGCATCATATTATGCTATTTTTCCGGAATAAAAAGTAGCCTATGTCTTTCCCCATGACACAGGCTACCTGCATGCCAAATTTCATAAAGATTGGTCAAGGCGTTGAAGCGTGAAAAGGTAACAAAAAAAGAAAAAAAAACGGTAATTTAAAAAACTAAAAAACCCGACTGCGTTTCTGTGTAGTTTGGAAATGAAAAACCCTAAAGCAAGAAAGTCGTCATACCCGATTGCACTTAACTTAAGAAAAATTGTAGCAGTCGGGACCCATTCTAGAAAGTCAGCCGTCTAGTCAGTATATTGGAGTAATCTGCAATGTAATAGAGGTATGTGCTTTCAATTCACTATGCCTCCATTTCTAGAATGGGTCCCGACTGCTACAATTTTTCTTAAGTTAAGTGCAATCGGGTATGACGACTTTCTTGCTTTAGGGTTTTTCATTTCCAAACTACACAGAAACGCAGTCGGGTTTTTTAGTTTTTTAAATTACCGTTTTTTATTTTATTCATTTTTTAGTTTTTATTATTGAATGAGTTTGTATAGTAACCTATATACACAATGACACACATAAAATTTACGCAGATTATTAACTTATCAGTTGATAGAAAATCCATCGAGCCGTTCTGGCTGCAGAGCGTGCCAAACATTTGAATTTGGCGCCAAAAATCCGCCATTTTGTTTTTTTTTTATTTTCATATACGCAGTGTCACTCACACAGTAAATACGTATCTAACGACACCCCTCAAACTAAAATCTATCGAGCCGTTCAGGCTGCAGTGCGTGCCTTACATTGGAATATGGCGCACAAAAATCCGCCATTTTTTTTATTTTTATTTTGATATACCCACACCCAGTGTCACTCTTACAGTAAATACGAATCTAACGACACCTCTCAAGCCAAAATCCATCCAGCCGTTCAGGCTGCAGAGCGTGCCAAACAATTATACATACATACATACATACATACTCTCGAAAAACATAACCCTCCTTCTGGCGCAGTCGGGTAAAAACACATTTTCACATATATAATATTATAAGTAAGGATTTGTTTTTATAGCGCCAACAGAAATACATCATCTGTAAAAATTTCAACTGTCTAGCTATCACGGTCCATGAAATACAGCCTGATGACAGACGGACGGACAGACAGACGAACAGGCGGACACGAAGTCTCAGTAATAAATTCCCGTTTTTACCCTTTGGGTACGGAACCCTTAAAAAATTGCTAAAGGGCCAATCCTAACAAAAAGGCAGGTAACTGACACGTATATGGTCACACTAGTCCGCACAGCGCACAAGCCACTCAGCTGTCAACAAAACACCACGAACGTTATCGATATCACCCGAACTACACCGAAAGCAATGATCGGCTTGGCCGGCTAGTCGGCTAGTCGGCCCATCATTAATGATTAGTCGTTTTACATATGGTCAGGCAAATTGTATAATTCGTCCGTATATAACGGTCAGGCAACATGTAAAATTTTGATTGTAAACGAATGTATGATTAGTCATTTTACAAATGGTCAGGCAATTTGTAATAATTCGTCCACAGGATGTAACAAAATTGGTGTAGGTTCCGTTAACTGGGGATTCTACTCATCATACTGAACAACATTTGTTCTACGACTTTGCTATAATCGCAAAAAAAAATTTACTCTTCATACAAATCGATCGACCAAATTTGTGCATTTTAGTATGGAGGGTCCAATTTTTTTTTGAGAATTGTCTATGGGTTCCTTGGGGAACGTTGTTCAGTATGAGGATTAGAACCCCCATTTGACTGGTCCGGGTCCTACACCAATGTTTTTACACCTTGTATAAACGGTCACGCAAATTGTAAAATCCCGAGACAGGCAAATTGTAGAAATGCCGTGCGGCAGATTGTAAATGAGCCAGCGAAGCGACGAACAAAAATCACTAATAACAACCATTAAGGTATGGATTTCCAAGTAATTTATGAGGTTTTTTTTTCATTTAAATGCAGTTTTTCTGTATTCTAAACCAGACCATAAAAATATATTTCCATATACATTTCTCTACTGCCGATAGATTGATTTTTCATACAGAGCCATTTTTATTTCGCGTATATGGTACGGCGGGTTGAGATTTCATGCTTTTGATAACATTTACTTTCGAGCGACGAAGTTATTGTGATTTTTGCCATCACAATTGAAGTTGAGATTTTGATGAGGATCGATTGTCTTACACTACTTAATAGAGTTCATAAATCAATCAAATAAGCCGAAAAACGTCCACTGCTGAACAAAGGTCTCCCAAGTATTTCCACGACGACCGGCCTTGCGCTGTCCGTATCCAGCGGTTTCCCGCGACCTTCACCGTTAGGTCAATTTCTACGAATCTATCATTATACTCGTAGTCGTCTACATTGTCGCAATATCCTAGGCATGCGAAGCGATTATCAAGGACGTACCCAAGGGGGGGGGTCCTAGGGGTCCGGACCCCCCCCGAAATTATAGAAGTATAAAAAAAAAAATTCCTAAAAACAGATATTCCGATCTAAGGGGCGGGCAGGTAGTGGTGGGGCGTCTTAACGAATGTAACACAACAGAATACTTTGATATTATCGCACGCAGTAAGTTGTTTCCACGCGCAACAAAGCTTTACACCACCCCTGCACCCCGCCCCGTCTCGCTCGGTCGCTCGCCTCGCGCCACGCACGCCGCCGCCCGCCGCCGCGCCGGGCTGGTTGGTCCGAGCGAAACCGAGAAGAACCAGTTGAATCAGGTCAAGTGTTGCCATCATTACAGCTCATATACGTCCCCACCGAGGGGCTCGAGCCTACCCTGAATCAGGGCGATTAGGCCTTAGTCGACCACGCGGGCCCAGTGCGGGTTGGTCGACTTCACACACAACCTTCGAGTTTCTTCGCAGGCGTGTGCAGGTTTCCTCACGATGTTTTTCCTTCACCGTTAAAGCAATCGGTAAGTATGTACGTAAGTTTTTGAAAAACTCATTGGTACATTGGCCGTCCAGATTTGAACCCGGTACCTCTGGTTAGATGGACCGAGTCGTTACCGGTTGAGCCACCGACAGTGTTGCCATATATACGAAATTATTCATATCCATACGGAATTTTAATGTTCGAACCGGACAATGAATGCATTTTTTTATCATTTGCCTGGATGGACCCCCCCCGACCAACGAAGCTGGGTACGTGCTTGGCGATTATGCAACTCGGGCTGAAAGCTCTCTGGGTTTTGGAGCTGGATAGGCGCTGGTCGGAGCGTAGATTTCATTAGTCGAAATTTTTCTAGCTTGGTTTTTTGATTCAATGTGCCTCTTAACATTCAGTAATTGCTTCCTAGTTTTTACTGAATTGATCACAGAGACATCAATGAATATTCGCCTTCTCGTCGAAAATACGAGTCAATCGCGTCCTTCGTTACGCCATTGGGATACAACTATGTCCACTTCTGTGTTTTGATTTTTTGAAGAAGGAGTTCATTCGGCCGCCCTTCTCCATGAAGTCGGCCGGCATCTGACCACGTCAATTTCTTTCTCCGTATCCAAATTACCCCACTCTCAGCTCACGATCGCTTCGTTTACCCAGTTTAGCGTTGAAGTCCCTCATAACAACTGTATAATGAGTCCTGGTGCTATGTAAGGCTGTAGAGATGTCCTCATACATAATCTCTGCCTCGTCGTCAGAGTGTTTTGCGGTCGCGCAGTAGGTATCTGTATAGTGCTAGTGGTACACCCCAAAATTCAGTAAGTAGCTGCAAATGGTGTTAGAAGCATTAAAATCGGAACGATTGATCTTTAGGCCATATGAATCAATGTGACCCTTAGGCGCTTTGCACACGACGGGGCGGGGCGGACCGGTCAATTGCGCCGCCAACGTTAGCACAAAGGGAATCATATAGTGAAACCTGGATTAGTGGAATTTTAAGGGACTGGAAATTTAATTTCAAATAAAGAGGTATTTCACTAATGCAGGGTTCCACTTATCCAGGTTTAAAAAATAATTCCACTAATAGAGGGTTTCACTAACAGAGGCTCAAACATGACTGATTTCGGTAATAGAGGTATGATTTTTTTTATTAAAATTCACATTTTAGGTAGAAATGAAACGATTTACATACATAGTTACATAAAATCAACACAAGTTTTACTATTATAAGTATGTAAATCGTTTCATTTCTACCTAAAATGTGAATTTTAATAAAAAAAATCATACCTCTATTACCGAAATCAGTCATGTTTGAGCCTCTGTTAGTGAAACCCTCTATTAGTGGAATTATTTTTTAAACCTGGATAAGTGGAACCCTGCATTAGTGAAATACCTCTTTATTTGAAATTAAATTTCCAGTCCCTTAAAATTCCACTAATCCAGGTTTCACTATATGATTCCCTTTGTGCTAACGTTGGCGGCGCAATTGACCGGTCCGCCCCGCCCCGTCGTGTGCAAAGCGCCTAAGGGTCACATTGATTCATATGGCCTAAAGATCAATCGTTCCGATTTTAATGCTTCTAACACCATTTGCAGCTACTTACTGAATTTTGGGGTGTACCACTAGCACTATACAGATACCTACTGCGCGACCGCAAAACACTCTGACGACGAGGCAGAGATTATGTATGAGGACATCTCTACAGCCTTACATAGCACCAGGACTCATTATACAGTTGTTATGAGGGACTTCAACGCTAAACTGGGTAAACGAAGCGATCGTGAGCTGAGAGTGGGGTAATTTGGATACGGAGAAAGAAATTGACGTGGTCAGATGCCGGCCGACTTCATGGAGAAGGGCGGCCGAATGAACTCCTTCTTCAAAAAATCAAAACACAGAAGTGGACATAGTTGTATCCCAATGGCGTAACGAAGGACGCGATTGACTCGTATTTTCGACGAGAAGGCGAATATTCATTGATGTCTCTGTGATCAATTCAGTAAAAACTAGGAAGCAATTACTGAATGTTAAGAGGCACATTGAATCAAAAAACCAAGCTAGAAAAATTTCGACTAATGAAATCTACGCTCCGACCAGCGCCTATCCAGCTCCAAAACCCAGAGAGCTTTCAGCCCGAGTTGCATAATCGCTTCGCATGCCTAGGATATTGCGACAATGTAGACGACTACGAGTATAATGATAGATTCGTGGAAATTGACCTAACGGTGAATTTTAAGGGACTGGAAATTTAATTTCAAATAAAGAGGTATTTCACTAATGCAGGGTTCCACTTATCCAGGTTTAAAAAATAATTCCACTAATAGAGGGTTTCACTAACAGAGGCTCAAACATGACTGATTTCGGTAATAGAGGTATGATTTTTTTTATTAAAATTCACATTTTAGGTAGAAATGAAACGATTTACATACATAGTTACATAAAATCAACACAAGTTTTACTATTATAAGTATGTAAATCAAAACTGAAATAACTGAAAATCAACATAGGCCTTACAATAACATGCTTATACATATACTAGTTTTCCTTGTGCATCAACGCACTGTCCCTTTATCTTTTCTTTGCTTTTGATAATTCGGCAAAGGGTGGGCTTTGTTACGTGAACTTCTTTAAATATCTCCTCGCGCGACTTCCCACTTTCGTAAGCCAGTAATATCTTTTGTTTTTCACGAGCTGTTAAAACTTTAACCTTTCGTTTGGGCATTTTTACGTAAATTTGCAAACGTTATCTCCCAATGCACTAAATACTCTGAGGTGATCAAATCCAGAACGGAACGAGAAAAAATGTGCCAACATGTGCAAACATTTAAAATGACAAGTGATTTTGTTTGATATTTAATGGAAAGTACCTATCGTTTCACTAGTAGAGGTAATCTTTATAGTTGTTCCACTAACAGAGGTTTTTATTTTCATCATTACAGCTCATATACGTCCCCACCGAGGGGCTCGAGCCTACCCTGAATCAGGGCGACTGGGCCTTAGTCAACCACGCGGGCCCAGTGCGGGTTGGTCGACTTCACACACAACCTTCGAGTTTCTTCGCAGGCGTGTGCAGGTTTCCTCACGATGTTTTCCTTCACCGTTTAAGCAATCGGTAAGTAGGTACGTAAGTTTTTGAAAAACTCATTGGTACATTGGCCGTCCAGATTTGAACCCGGTACCTTTGGTTAGATGGACCGAGTCGTTACCGGTTGAGCCACCGACGCTTTTATTTAATACATTCAAATAAACGTACGATTTTATTTTTGAATATTAACATAGTTTCACTAATAGAGGTAATCTATTCTAGCTATTCCACTTACAGAGGTTCCTTCAAAAATATTCTAGATTTTAAATTTCACTAACACAGGTTTATGAATTCCACTAATAGAGGTAACCACGTTTGAAGGTGCCGGGACCGGCGATTCTGTTCCACTAAAAGAGGTATTCCACTTATCCAGGTTCCACTAAGCCAGGTTTCACTGTACTACCAACGCACATGGAGGACAAAAAGACCGCGCCGCCTCCATGTGCGTTGGTTGTATAGGATTCCCTTTGTGCTATCGTTGGCGGCGAAATTGACCGGCCGCCCCGCCCCGTCGTGTGCAAAGCGCCTTAGAACCAAAAAAAGGAGAAGAGTTGTGATATAATCTTTTTTTTTGATTCTAAATGAAAAATTTTCAAAACATACCATGTTTGGGCTCCTCCAGGTACGATACGGTAAAATAATAAAAATAGTAAAATATACCTTAAATGATACATCATATTTTATATATATCATATTATATTATTTTTCCATTACTTCATACTTTAAATTGCATTTTTATATTGGGGGTCCAAATTTTTGTAACAAATATGGTTTAGGTGCCGTTAACTGGGGCTTCTATTCATCACAATGTACAACTTTCCCCAAAGAACACAAAAAAATATTTTGGACTCTCCAAACAAAAATAAAATTTGATAAATGAAATAATTTTTATTTAAAATAAGAGACTGAAATGTCATGATGTGATTTATTATTAGAATCAGTTCTAAAACCCTTTCATTTGATACCATACACGATAGGACTTTTTCCGATACAAAAGAAAGATTAAGTATGGTCATACATAACTCCTCTTTTTTTAATTTTGGTGCAACGGGTCAAATTGATTCATATGGCCTAAAGATCAATCCCTTTGATTTTCACGGTTTTAACACCAGTTGCAGCTATTTTTGGCCTACCGCTAGGACTAGTATGACCTTCATCGAATACTGTTTGGTGATTCTTAGTGTACGGGGTTGAGTCCGTAACAAAAATACTGCTACTGATTTTTGGTAAAACTGTATATTAAAACTGTATAAAAATGTTAAAAACTAAATGAATTGATGAAACTGATAGGAGTACGCGCGGCGCGCTTGATGGCCGAAAACGAACTGAATTGTAGAAATAATGAGTAATTAGGTTAAAACATAAACTGTTTATAAAGCATTTTTGCGTTGTACGCGCTTGCTCGTACATATTCCCGGGGGAGAAAAGATGAGGTTAGTAGATGATACATGGTGATTTGTCTTAAAATTATTTGCTTAATGCCTAAGAGGTGTCCACTTTTATGTCCGGGACACTAAGCACTGGTCTACGAGTAAACACTACAGGGGACGACCCTGTTTCCTTCACTAACACTCGCGCGTTTGACTGTTCAATGTAATTGACACTAGTTGAAGGCACTGGTGTAGCGGCGCAACCTCCCGGTCGCGGTGCTGCGGTGGGCGGCGCGGCTGGGGCGCCCGATACACGAGACCCCGCCGGCGCCGCGGCCGATGTGTCTGCTGGCGCCTGCCTGCGCCTGCAGTACCTCCACGCCCACACTGCTGCGCCAAGTCCCATCATCGCGAACAAAATGTATACAGCTGTATAATGATGTATATCATGGTAGGAAACCCGGTTTGCTAGTGGTTCGTTCTGTTTCATTACTTGCAGTTTCTTTTCGATTTCTTGGAGCTGTACGGTATGGTTAAAAAAGTCATACGTTTCATTTTTTTTGTATGTACAAATCTGATAATGAGATGTTAATGATATGATTTATTTGCGAAATTTTTGGCGCTGGAATGTTGGAGCTTAATTGAATCTTATTCCCGTCTTGTCTATGAGAATAAATAAAGGAATCAGCTGATTTTATGATGCATCCTTGATCAACTGTAAAAAATCCGGTTTTAGTTATTTGTACTGGTGTAATTTGATCATTGCATACCAGTTTTACCTGACATTGCTCGCAGCATGAATATAAATATGTGTTAAATTTATAATTTAATTCCACCCATCTGTTATTGCATAATCTTGTGATAGTCTTGCACTTTCTTGTTTTAGGCAACGTCTCACAAAAACACTGATCGTCCTTGATGATATTAATAGGCCTCTTAACATGACACAAGTATAATTCTGTGTTTCTGTGTAAACAGGTCCTTAAATCTTCTTCTGTAAATTTTATAAAAGCATCTTGTTTGAGATTGACGGCGACATACTCTGCCACTGGTACCACTACCATCTCAATATTTCTATCTGATAAGCGGGGTATAGGAAGTAGCTTTAAGATTTCATACTTTTCTTCTCCAATCAATGGGACTTTAATTTCAAATATGATAAACCTGGTCGTGACTCTTGCTCGCACTTGCAGTAAATTATATATTTCTGATAAGCTGTCCGATTTCTTTACTGGTAGCGACAGATCCTTTGGAAGCTGTTCGGATATAACACCTAGCTCATTCCTTAACTGGTCGGGAGTGAGAAGGTGGAAGTTAAATTTCCCATTGTAAATATTAGTGACGGCATCAAGTAATGTTTGCTGGATATTTTTTAGGCTGGACAGCATGTTATTGGCTATTATAGATGTAGACAGAAAGTCATTGATAAGCGCGACGTTTTGACATTCTGTTCTTACTTCATTAAATGCCCTTTGTATGGTGTTAAATTTCTTGTTTATTATTTTGTATTGTTTGTCGAATATGCTTTCTGTGCGTTTTAATAAATTGAACTCTGCTTCTACGACAGATGTTTGGTTTTTCCAAAGAGAAGCTAAATGGTTTTGGTTTTCCTTGATTAGGCTAATGTCCTGCTCGTATTTTTTGGCGACTGTTCATCCAGGACCCCGAATAAGCTGTTTGCTAAAAATCCGACCCCATTGATTAGCCCCCGTCGGCGTCGCATATTACGTGTATTCGCATTATGATGCATAAGTATATCGTTGTAATACTCCAGTTCAGTCACCTCGTGACGTAGCTGCAACATGATCCCCTCACAGTGCGAAGTTGTTTGAATTTTTGTACACAACTCGTCTAAGTACTTGATATACATAGTCAAAGCTTTATTGCCATCTTTATAAGGTTCTGTATCGTAGAAAACAACTAGTCTCCAGTCGTCTCGTATCAAATGCATGTCTTTAATCCGATCGAAATAAAGACTATTATTTCCCTGCAATGGGGTTGTATGATACTGGCTGTGTACTGATGGGACTGTAATGAAAAATAATAACAACATGGAAATAGCTATTGTTGTAAAGCTACATTTTTTTTGGAGTTTTCCTTGATTAGGCTAATGTCCTGCTCAGATTTTTTGTCTTTTTCTTGCTTATTTTCTTGTTCTTGATAGACGGGTAGAATCGCTAACTTTACGATCGGGCGTTTCAAAAAGCCATTCTTGGTTTTTAGAGTGACGACCCTTACGTGACCGTCACAACCTGTGTGAAGTTCCACTACGCGGCCTAAGGCCCATTTCCCCGGCGGAAGGTTGTCGTCCTTGATTATGACGACATCATTCAATCTTAGATTTGCCTTTGGTTGTCTCCATTTGCTTCTAGCTGTAAGCTGAGTCAGATACTCCTCTCGCCAGCGGCTCCAGATGTCACTGATTAGTTTCTGAGTGAGATGCCACCTCGTTCTCAGATCTTTCTCTGTTTCATACAGGGTTAACGATGGACCACTGGCTGGACCAATGGCGTTTACTTGCTTTGAATTTTTCATGTCTATGTTTGTAGAATAATTTTGTTGTTTGGCCTTTTCAGGCTCGTAGGTAGGTAGCCAAGTGGGTCCTGCCCACCACAACGAGTGCTCCTTAAGCTGTGAAGCAGTTAGGCCTCTGCTAGCGCAATCAGCAGGGTTCTCCTTGGATGGTACATATCGCCAGCATTCAGCCGGTATTGTTGATGTGACTTGTTTCACACGGTTAGCTACGAATGGCCTCCATCTATCTACTTCACCATTAAGCCAACCTAGTACCACCATGGAATCCGACCATCCGTAAACCTTGACTTCATGATTTAATAGGCAATTCTTGATTTTTGCCATTAATTTTGAAAGTAAAACTAAACCACATAGCTCCAAGCGCGGCAGTGAACAGTTTTTACTTAGTGGGACTAATTTGGTTTTTCCTGCTACCAATGTCACTGAATTGTTTATTTTACAGTACACAACGCAGCCATAGGCTTTCGTGCTGGCGTCGCAAAAGCCATGCAATTCAACTTGATCTTTCTCTTGCGTTTGTAGCCACCTTGGTACTTGAAACTGACTGATGAACTTGATTTCGACCTTGATTTTATTCCATTCTTCACAGACGTCCTCCGGTACAGGCTCGTCCCACTGTACATTTGCTCTCCAGACGTCCTGAAATAATATTTTTAGTTTCGTAGTCAAAGGAGAGAGCCAGCCTAGAGGGTCGAAGATCTTTGAGATGTCTGATAAAAGTGACCGCTTCGTAGGCTTAGATGTTGTATCTATTTTTGACTCAAATGTGAAACAATCCTTCTGTGGATTCCACCCAAGTCCCAAGGCTTTAGTTGACTCCGCTTGTTTAAAATCTAAGTTTTCGTGACCTTGCATGTCAACGTCCACATTTTCTAATAGCTCCGGCGAGTTTGACTTCCACTTTCTTAAATTAAACCCACCTGATTTTAATATATTAATCATATCCCTTTGTAATTGTTTGGCTGACTGTACAGAGGCTGCCCCATGGATAAGATCGTCCATGTAAAAGGACTCCTCAAGGACCATAGGCGCCCAGCTGTCTGGGTAGTTACTTTTCTCGTCGTAAGCTAACTGTTTAAGCGTCATCATAGCGAGAAATGGCGCCGCCTTTGTTCCATACGTAACGGTCGCGAGCTGAAAATCTTTCAATCTGCTGTACTGATTATCTCTCCATACAATCATCTGTAAATACTGATCTTCACTGTTTACCCATATCTGCCTGAACATTTTTTCTATATCTGCTGTAAATGCATATTTAAACTGACGCCACTTTATAATTAAACTCTGTAAGTCTTGCTGTAAATTAGGGCCACGACACATTACGTCATTCAGGCTTAGCCCAGATGATGTTTTATTAGACGCGTTGAAAACAACACGTAACTTAGTTGTAGAGGAATCTTCACGTGTCACGCAGTGGTGAGGTAAATAACATTTGAGTTTCGTGTCGCAATCGGTGACCGCGGGTGTCATATGACCGAGTGCTAAATACTCATCAATAAATTTACAATAATCTTTCGCAATAGACTGATTTTTTGAAAGTTTTTTTCTCCAAATTGTAGAACTGTGCGATTGTTTTTGATTTTGAGTGGCCTAATTTTTCCTGATAATTTTCTTTTAGGGGTATCCTAACTTCATAGCGTCCGTCATCTCGTCTGGTTGTAGTCGACTGATAAAAATCTATGCACTGCTTGTCTTCTGCTGATAAATCTGATTGTTCTGAGATGTCTTCAATCTCCCAAAACTACACATCGGCACCAAATAAAATATCTATAGGGCGTGATTTATAAAATTCAGGGTCCGCTAGTTGGATATGATCCAGGTATGACCAGTCAGGCTGAGTGAATGAGTAAGTTGGTAAATTCTTGATCAGCTGATTCATTATAATCACATCGGTTTCAAATTCAAAATCGCTGACTGCTGATAAACATCTTATACTTATTATGCCCTTACTGTTACTTTCTTTGTCTCCTACGCCTGAAATAACTCCCTTACATTTATTTCTGGGTATTTTTAAGCGCTGCGCTGCGTGTTCTGTGATCAAGGACGCTTGTGAGCCCTGATCCAGGAGGGCGCGCATGATATGGTACGAACCATCGTGGGCTTGAACTTTAATTACAGTCGTTGGTAATAGGACTTCAATAGGGTCATCGTACAGTGACACGTGCGAGCTACTTCGGAGTTGTTTCCCTGCGCTTGCATTTGTGTTTGCGTCAGCGACACTGGCCCCGCGCGCGCTCGCACTCTCCCCGCCCCGAGTGCCTTGTTGCGTTGGGCGGGCGTACTGCGGTTGCGCAAACGCCTCGTGCAGTAGGCTATTATGGTCTTTGTTACATTCCCGACAAACCTTTTCTGACAAACATTGTCTTCCCTGATGATTAAAAAGGCAATTTGGGCATAGACTCAATTTTGTTACTGTTTTCAGTCTGATATAGGGTGGCATCTCTAAAAATTTTCTACAAAAATAGATGCCATGTTCATTACTGTGGCATAAAGTACAGTTGTATTTTGATGACGACGCAACTTGCTTAGCGTCCGGTTGCGAAATAACCTTATTGCTGGTGAATGAACTTTTGTAATAATTCGGTCTCTGATTTTGAACATTACTCTGATTTTTAAAAACTGCTGGAGATTTCTGAGTAGGAGTGTCTTGCTTCCTACGAGATGACTCTAAAGTCGTGAATTTAGCTTCTAAAAACTTTAACATTTCTTGTAGTACAGGCAATTCCCGGGGGTTCTGAACAGACTCCATGTAGTCGGTGAACGAGGCTGTATCTAGCTTCTGTGATAAAAGGTACACGATAATGGGGTCCCATGAACTGATATCGACTCCCAGGTTCTTTATAGCATACAAACACTCTTGCGTAGTGTCATGCATGCGTTTTATAAGCGCGACTGATTGTTGTTGCATTACTGGGAGGTTCATCAAAATATTCATATGCGAAGTGAATATTAGTTTCTTGTTATTATACCTCTGATTTAGTATGTCCCAGCAAACATTGTAATTATCTGAACTAACATTTAGGTGTTGAATTAATCTCTCTGCTTCCCCTTTCACCTTGGATTTAAGATACTGCATTTTTTGAGCATTAGACATTGACTGGTTATTATGGATCGTTTCGACAAATAAATCTTTAAAGGAAATCCAATGGTTATAATTTCCACTGAAAGCTGGAATCTCCATTTTAGGTGTGGATTTTTCTACATGAGCTACTGACCACATTTTCTTGTTGATGGCCTTCTTAATTTCTAGGTACTTACATTCGTATGAAGCGAATGTTTTCTCATACTCCTGATTGGATCCGTCCAGCAGGCTGTCCAGGTCCCAGTGCAAAGAGTCAATAGCTGCCCAGCGCGACTGAATGGTGTGAAGGATATCTTCAAACTCCCACTTTTCGGAAACTGATTCAAGACTGATAGCAGTCACTGTGCGATGGAAAGCCTTAAAATTGCTTTGTTGCTTCCTAAGCATCTCTTCGGTTTTGCTTACCGTGACGCTGTTGATACGGGCTCCAGCACTGCTGCCGCTTTCTGTCATTTGTATATCTTGGTTTGTTGTCTGGTTAGTGTCGCTTGGAAGGAACGTTGGAGGCTTTATGATGGGTGTTTTTGGCCTCTCGTCTGTAGGGGCCTGATAATTTTGTATAAAAGCTCTTACCTGACCATACCTTTCGTACACTCTCTCCCTATCTTTGCTAATTGATTCTATTAGAGTTGGTTCTAACTGACTCGCTGATAAATTAAAAAAATTGGATTCGTACTCGAACCAATAGCTGTCGAGTAGGTCCAACTTCCTCTTGATGTAGTCGGCAGTCTTCCTATCTGCACCATCTTTCTTAAAATTGGTGAGAACATTCTCCATTGCCGAAGACAACCGGTTCTGATTGGCCAGTACATCACTAACTGAAGCCATTGTTTAAATAAAATAAATGGACTGATCTTACTTGGTGACTTTTCCTGCTGAATGGCAACGACTATGTCTAGGTCGTTACCCCTGATGGCTGATGATTACCCAAGACCTTTCCGCTCGGGACCCACTGCACTCCTTGATCGTACAGTAGGATACTGCTAGGTGAGTTTATGTCACTTTATTGCACAGTAACATTCACAGTTCCGTCAAAGCGTAGAACGAATGCACTATGTCTCTATAAGCCGGAAAGCGGAACCACAGTCACGTTTACGTACAAAGTTCACGACAGTTCATACGACACGTGGAAAGATCCCGCCTTTCCGAAAGGCTCGCTCGAAGGACCAATGTACGGGGTTGAGTCCGTAACAAAAATACTGCTACTGATTTTTGGTAAAACTGTATATTAAAACTGTATAAAAATGTTAAAAACTAAATGAATTGATGAAACTGATAGGAGTACGCGCGGCGCGCTTGATGGCCGAAAACGAACTGAATTGTAGAAATAATGAGTAATTAGGTTAAAACATAAACTGTTTATAAAGCATTTTTGCGTTGTACGCGCTTGCTCGTACACTTAGTATAAGGTAAGTATGCTACCCTTGTCAAAATGCTCACGATCTGGACAACATTCTAAATGAGGGACAAGACCATCCTAAGACAGTTGGTCTCCCTCCCGGACTTAGAGCATGTTTCCAGATTTAAAAATCATAGTGCAGAACTAGATGACAAAATAATAAAAAAAGGGATTGTTCAATACAAATTTTGCAACATATTTTACACACACAATACTAAAAGGCAGAAAATAATTATTTATTAAATAAATTTGTAACCGTCTCCATGGTGTAATGGTTAAGTCCATAAGCTTCACATCAGGAGGTTGTGGGTGCAATTCCCAGCGGAGTCTAACTTTGGTTAAAGATTCAGATTGGTTGGTGGAAGGTCATTTTCTAAGCTCATCTGGCTAGCTACCTCATCTTAACTAAGACTTGCTGCCAAACATCTATGTCAACAGCATTGATGTATTCCGGCTTGGAGATAAGATAGAGATAGCCAGTTCCCCATTGCGTTGGGGAATGTTGCTAAGCCCGCTTCCATCTTCAACATCATTGTAACTTACCATCAGGTGAGATGATATCAAGGGCTTACTAATGGTGAATACAAAAAATATCATATTTAAAAGACCTTACTAAAACATCTAATTGTTATGTAGTTGTTTCATTTTCAAGGAATTTAATTGAAGCTTGTTAAATTCCGAGCCATATCCATGCAAGTTTATTTCCTGAATGTATTTTAAAGTGTGCTGCCGCTAAGTAAGATTTTTGAGGAAATTGTGTTTCACATTCTAGACATAGATAAGGGTTGTCCCATTCATGTGTCCTGTGATGTCTAACAAAACCACTTCTGTCACTGAATAGCATATTACATTCTGAACACACATGTGGTTTCTCTCTTGTGTGATGCCTCATATGTCTTATCAAATGACCTTTTTCACTGAAAGCTTTGTCACATTCTGAACATGAATATGGTTTCTCTCCTGTATGAATCCTCACATGCCTTATCAAATGTTCTTTTTTACTGAATGCTTTGCCACATTCTGAACATGAATATGATTTCTCTCCTGTATGAATCCTCATATGTGTTATCAAATAACCTTTTTTACTGAATGATTTGCTACATTCTGAACATGAATATGGTTTCTCACCTGTGTGAACCCTCATGTGTTTTACCAAAGAACCTTTTTCACTAAACGCTCTGCCACATTCTGAACATGAATATGGTTTCTCACCTGTGTGAACCCTCATGTGTTTTACCAAAGCACTTTTTTCACTAAACGCTCTGCCACATTCTGAACATGAATATGGTTTCTCTCCTGTGTGAACTCTCATGTGTTTTACCAAATGGTCTTTATTCCTGAATGCTTTATCACATTCTGAACATGAAAATGGTTTTGCTCCTATGTGAATCTTCATATGCCTTATCAAATTACCTTTTTTACTGAATGGTTTGTCACATTCTGAACATGAATATGGTTTCTCTCCTCTGTATAATCTCATGTGTTTTCTCAAATCACTAACTTGCCTGAACTCTTTGTCACATTCTGAACATGAATATGGTTTCTCTCCTGTGTGAATCCTCATGTGTTTTACCAAAGTACCTTTTTCACCGAAAGCTTTGTCACATTCTGAACATGAATATGGTTTCTCTCCTGTATGAATCCTCATATGCCTTATCAAATTTTCTTTTTTACTGAATGCTTTGTTACATTCTGAACATGAATATGGTTTCTCTCCTGTATGAATCCTCATATGCGTTATCAAATGACCTTTTTTACTGAATGCTGTATCACATTCTGAACATGAATATGGTTTCCCTCCTGTGTGAATCCTCATATGACATATCAAATTTTCTTTTTTACTGAATGCTTTGTTACATTCTGAACATGAATATGGTTTCTCTCCTGTATGAATCCTCATATGCCTTATCAAATTTACTTTTTCCCTGAATGCTTTGTTACATTCTGAACATGAATATGGTTTCTCTCCTGTATGAATCCTCATATGCCTTATCAAATTTTCTTTTTTACTGAATGCTTTGTTACATTCTGAACATGAGTATGGTTTCTCTCCTGTATGAATCCTCATGGTTTGTTTGCTAAATCAATTATTTGCCTAAATGCTTTATCACATTCTGAACATAAATATGGTTTCACTTGTGTGTGAATAATTATGTGATTTACCAATTTTTTTACTGTATGCTTTGTCACAATCTGAACGTGAAAATGATTTCTCCTTTATGTGAATCCTCACATGCCACAAATGATTGTTTCTGCTGAACACTTTGGCACATTCTGAACATGAATATGGCTGCTCTCCTGTGTGAATCCTCATGTGTCTTACCAAAGGAGTTTTTACACTGAATGGTTTGTCACATTCTGAACACAAATATGGTTTCTTTCCTGTGTGAATCCTCATGTGTCTTATCAAATGACTTATTTCACTGAACAGTTTGTCACATTCTGAACACAAATATGGGGTCTCTCATGTGTGATTCTTCATGTGTTTTACCAAATGATATTTTTCACTGAATAGTTACCTGTTACACTCTGAACATGAACATAGTCTCCTGTGATTCAACATGAGTTTTACCTTACAAACTTTGATCTGTGTCATAGATGAACTAGAACATAGATGAACTAGAAAATGTGTAGAATAGATAGATCTGTGTTATAGACTAAATTCTTTGTCACATTTTGCGACATGATCTTATAATATAAAGTACCATGCTCCAAGATTGTTACTTCATAGGTATATACTCTTTGGGACTTGGGTAAACGTAGTTTATTATATTCTCTTTGCTTGGGTATATAAAGTACTTTTTTTTTTGGTTTCTTCTTTCCGGCTTACAAAAAGCGCGGAAAAGGCAAAGGTTACTAAGACCATACAGCCAGGTCTGACGTATTTAAGCTTCCTTAGCTTTTGGATTTGTGATGCTAGTGCCGGTGCATTACAAATCTTCTCTGAAGTTCTTGACAGTATATGCAACAGCTACATTCTGAGGTGGAACACCCAGTTGCTGTAAGGCGTCTATAAAACTGCACCTAGAGCAAGTTGGGTTCTCACGTCCACCTTCGTTTTATTTTCTTGTTCTCCACATTGCTCACGTGCACTAGACGATTTTTTCCAAAATGCACCACTTTTTAAACAAAATCCTAGCAGAAAACAATGAAAAAACAACAAAATAAAACTACGAATGTGTCTACCACAAATCCCGCCAAAAAACCCTATAAAGTATGTACTTTGTGCGGTGGGTGGCACAGATAACTATTACCCATATTTTTATTTTTTTTGTGGCTCTGGATACAAAACATATCAATTTTTTCACCAATTTCATTGAAATATTTTGTGAATCGGTAACTTCCAACTCTACATGTTTTTCCCTGAATGTTGGCTGTTTTACAGAAGAAACCTAAGAAATAAACAAAATTCAACCCTAATGGCGTTTGTTTTGGCTGTTCTCACGGGTTGCTACGGGTTACGAGCTCAGAGCAATAACTTAAACATAGAGGGAGCGTCAAAATTACAATATATCTTTACTCTTTATTATTATCGAACATTGTACGGTAAAAAAAGATAAATATATAAGATCAGTTTAAAGCTAAATGGAAACTCCAAATTGTCAAATGGTCACATTTGGTCTCTTTTTATACGACCAATTTTAAAATCTACCCAGTTATCTAGTTATCCTGTCAAACTTTAGGTGGTATTTTAATGTAGTCGTATTCCATCGTGAGTGATTTAGATATATCATATCGATATTTCGACTCTTAATTTCAAGAATGTATCGTGTTTTATTTTAGCATGCCTTCAATCGTTGCTGTTTGCACCCGTGCTTTGTATAAAAATGTTTTGGATTTGAATATTTTTTTTATTATTATAAAATATTCCATCTTATCATTTTATTACTTTCATCTTTAATTACTACATAACATTACTTTCAGGTAAACAAAATTGTTGTAGGACCGTTATCCGAGGCTTCTACTCATCATACTTAATAACTTTCCCCAAAGAAATTTGTTCAGTATAATGTTGAGTAGAAGCTTCAGTTAACGGAACCTGCGACAATTTTGTTTCAGCTTGTATAGTACAAGCTGTAACGTAATCTTTTTGGTTTCGTTACAAAATAAAACCTTTTTGGGGTTCAGAATCTTTTTCATGCGAAATTCTAAAAAGGCGTTTTCTGACAGAGGGGGATTGATTGAAGAAAAGAAAAAAAATAATGTTGGTCACCGGAGGAGAACATTTTTTGATATTGTGTGTTTTTATCTGGAAATTTTAATGTGAATCAACGTATACAACTTGTATTAAATTTATAAAACGGAACCCTTGCCGCTGTTTCAAGGTACGAATTTCCTACTTTCTTTCTGATTTTTTCTTGGTGAATAGCGCCGCTATACTAAATTCGATTTCTCTCATATTTCTAGGGTTTTTAGCATACCCCTTAATGTGTCCAGCGGGAAGGGATTTATTTCCAACAAGGTCGTCCCAAGCCGATAAAATCCACCACCATTGTGTCAGCTGAGAAACAGATATACCATCAGTCAGCGAAAGGGATATACCATCTTCTCGTCAGCTGATAAGGGAAGTACACGCCTTTGTTATCTAATTTTCCTATTTCCCGGACAAGATTCATTCTGCTTATATTGAACTTTATAAATTTAACAGTGTGATAGTTTATAAGTAATTCGAGGTATTTTCACTAAAATGACTGGAAACAATATACACGTATAGATCGTCATTGCTAATTTTGATAAAATTTCTAAATGGACTAAAGGTGTTTTAGAACTACTAAATTTAATGTTATTACGTGTAGCAACCTATTTTTAAAAACCAGCTGTACAAACTTTACAAATATTAAATTATATTTTTATTTATTACCACAAAATTTTCTTTTATATTTTTCAACATTGGCCATATAACCCCCTAAATTCTACGTATAATGTATCGGAATTTTAAAGGGTATTTAACCCCCTTTTCATTACAAAGCATAATGTAGCTAGATATAGTGTCTATCTGAGCTTTGTTTATTTGCAAATAATCAACGTATCTGAATTAAACCGAGGACGGACAGACGGACTTGGCGCAACTATACGGGTTTCTTGTTCTACTAAGGTACCCTAACCATAGGCAGATAAACAAACCTAATTGTAACTTACAATTCTTTCAAACACCTTAGCCGATTGGCTAATATGATACCAAGAACAAAAATACAGCAACCGGCTAGGCAATATATGGCCCAGATAAAGATAGATAAATAACTACCAGATAAAGCTTCACAACCTGTGAAGATTACTATAATATTACTGAGTATGTCTCTTTATTTGAAAAAAAAAAATTAAAACCGACTTCGAAATTAAATTCACTCAAAAGCACACAGTTACTTACGTATTAAATGGTTTAGATCCGATGGTTTGCTGACACCGACCTCAAAAAAAAATTTAAGCCTCTAATTTAATTCGTACCCACCTTTGATTTCGTTATTGTTGGTTAATTTTGTGTACTTAAGTATAATAATATTGTCACACTTTTGAGTGAATTTCATTTTGAAGTCGGTTTTAAGTTTTTTTAAACTTTTTTTTATTTTCTTTATGGTTCTTTATCTTTAGTGGTAATGCTATCTATCTTAAATCCAATCACCTATACTCACCAATAGGAATTATCAAATCATAATACATGTGTTTCATTAACAGATACAGAGTCCTGTGGCTTCCATCATCATTGCGAAACCTAGCTGATAAACCAACCCTGCTAACTACTTACCACGCTTATATAGCTTCAACCCTGCGATATGGACTTCTTATCTGGGGGAATGGCACGGACGTAGAGAGAGTTCTATTAGCACAAAAGAAATGCCTACGCGCAATGACCGGAATGTCACCTTTAGATTCGTTTGTTTGGAGATCTTGGTTTATTACCCCTGCCTTGCCTTTATATTTATGAGGCCTGAATTTTCGTGAAACAGCACTCACAATTATTTGTTAAGGCAATTGACGTTAACCCTAGATGTCGACGAAACCCTCACAGACTAGTTTTTTTTGAAACTCTACTGACAGAAAAATACAACCGGAGTTGTCTATGTATGTGTATTTACAATAAACTACCGAATAATATTAAAGATTTACCTATTAAAATATTCAAGACAAAATTGTACAATTGGCTTAACAATAAAAACTACTATAATGTAAAAGAATTCTTGCAATAATGTAATCCATTTTATGTACTACTTCATTATTCAAACTGACAATATTGTTTACAATTTGATTTCTATCTACCTGAACTGACACTATTTTGCATGCTTATTTTAATAAGCGAAACATGATGTACCTTATATATATATTTATTCATCTTAACCACCATGTTTCCAGCGAATAAATGATTTGATTAATTGATTTGATTGATTGATCTCAGCAGCATGAAAGTTAAGGAGTTAAATCGTCCATCATCAGCTCATCTGAATAACCTGAAGGATTACAACTATCGGTCTATGCATACCTACGTATATATCTATGTATAACATTCAAAAGAATTTTCCTGTAACTCCTAACCGTTAAGCAGTTGTACCTTCCTACATCAGCTTATCAACATGAGAATATGACTAACAGACGCAAGTATATTGATAGCTTTAGAAAACATATGAATCACGTAATTAAATTAGTGCCTTTAAAATTCAAATTTTTCATTATTTTTGAAGGGTTGCCCTCAATTTCCCTGGGATCCCATCATCAGATCCTGACTTGGTGACAATGGGACCCCCTCGGGAGTATACTCTTTCGAATGAAAAAAGAATTTTGAAAATCGGTCCACAATTGATATATACATCAAAAAAAAATACAGTCGAACTTAGTACCTCCTCCTTTTTGAGTCGGTAAAAATAATCAAAGAGTTGAATAAAACCGCGGACGGACAGACGAACTTGGCAAAACTATAATAAGGTTTCCTTGTTTTACTAAGGAATCCAAAAAAAACAGATATACTAACAAACCTAATTGTAATTTACAATTCATTAAAATACTACTTTAAAATTTGATTTTAATTTTATCAACAGTCGATCTCATCCACGGAAAATAATACACAGCAAAAAAAATATCGATATTTCTGGTAATTATGGCACTTTACTAGCATTGCTAAAAAGTGAACAGCCTTGCAAAAAACAAATATAGATAATATATATCTATCCAAGTTCGATATAGAAAAATTACAGCGACCTGAATGGGTGTAGGTACCAAGTTCTATAGTGGTTCCTAAATCATAGCTACGTACGGAACTTCAAATAGAAATATTTATTTTAGACTTCTCCAAATAATAGAGAATGTACAACTGAAATTGAAGGAAATAAAATAACTAAAAGTGGAAGAACGGTTTCAAAACAAAAACATTTAAGTATGAAGGCTCCGAAGCCCTGTCTAGGGTCTGCCATGATTTTTAACCAATGCGTGGGCTTAGGCTAAGTGACGACTATTTGTAACAATACAACGATTTACAGTTAACGACAATACTTTAATCACCTTTAGAATTATAATTTAGATATTAGAACAAAGGATCGATAAGATTGAAACGGATAGGATTATGACGTTCCATCGAACGCGTGGACGCGTGCGCTTCAATCGTTTGACAAATCCAGAATCACTGAGCATGTAATCACTACGTTTCAGAATGACAACTTGAGTAAGATGGCCGCCCTTCCAGCGTTCGGTGTTACGTCAGTTTCGTTCAGAAACTAGGCAGTCGATCAATCGAGTAGTAGGTGGCGCTACTGAGCCGATTCTCCCGTGGCGCCGTCAAGTACAAAACTGTGTTGTATGATGCCTATTGTATAATAACAAATGAAGAAGAAGAAGAAGAAGCTACGAAGAAGCTATAAAGAAAGATGAAGAATGGAAAATTGCAATTGTTAATGAAGTGGAATGCTTAGAAAAATTAGAAACATGGGAAGAAAATGGTTTGCCCAAAGGAAAAAAGGCAATCGAGACTAAATGGATTTTCAAAACTAAATATGATGGTACGAAGAAGGCACGACTGGTAGCCAGGTAACAGGAGGCAGAAGATTTAGTCTTCTCGCCGGTAGCAAAGATGATGACTGTAAGGATGTGTCTTTCACAGGCATTAACATATGACTATTATTATTATTATTTACGAATATAAAATTAGAGCCTCTCTGCTCACTTAGCACGAGGCAAAGTGGCAGGAGCACCTCCAGCGGAAGCACAGTCGGCTGGAGTTCAGTGCGACGGGGAGAGAAAGCGTCAAACTATCCGGGCATTATCGAGGAGGACTACTTTTTGCATTGCTGCAATTATTGGTCTGCCTCGGAGATCCAGCCACCTTAGGTGACGTTCAAGGTCGGCTGGAATTATCCCGTTCACGGACAGGACTATGGGGATGATTTCGGTGGATTCCAATCGCCACATATCAGTAACCTCGTGTGCCAGGTCCAGGTACTTAGTCCTTTTATCGGCATCAGCCTGCACGAGGTTTTTGTCATATGGGATAGTGATATCAACCAAAAACACCCTTGACTGCGCCTGATCCATCAACACGATATCAGGCTTATTCGAAGGAATAGTCCTGTCCGTGATGACGGGTCGGTCCCAGTAGAGCTTGGAGCGGTCGTTTTCGAGAACCGGCTCCGGCGTGTACTTGTAATATGGCAACCGTCGAGATATGAGGCCATACTTAAGAGCGATCTCTAGGTGTAGGATCTAGGCTGCTTGGTTGTGCCTGTGCAAACTCAGTGTTGGCAAGCATGGAACAACCGGAGGTTATATGACACAGGGTCTCCCCTGGTTGACGGCACAACCGACAAACGTCCAAGGTGCCATCTTTTATTATGGACCTCCTATAGTTGTTCGTCTTGACCACCTGATCCTGTATTGCACAGACAAAACCCTAGGTCTCCACAAAAAATCTCTGAAGCGCAGCCAGTGCACGGAGGCCTTTTGATCTACGAAGGATCCACAAAGGGCCTTGAAGAACCTACCGTGCAGCTCTTTGTCTTTCCATATGGCCTCTCGCTCAGTAGTGCTAAGTACAGCCGGCGCCTGCCAGTTCTCTTGGGCCATGGATAGAGGGGTTAGTCCTTTATCACAGGCTATGACAACTCTATGCAAGTCACTATTGACTTTCGTCAGGAAATAACTTCGTAGGCTGCATATCTCGCGGTTGTGCATTTGTTTGGCACTTAAAAGGCCACGACCGCCACTCTTCCGTGGGATATACAGCCTCATTACTGACGACCTCAGGTGACTTATTTATTTATTTATTAATATAATTTACAAACATGAACTTACAGTCTAAACCAAAACGTTCACTTTGTTACACAATAAAATTAAAATGAATTAAATAATACGAGAATTACACATGATTTGAGCTATATATGAAGTCAAGTATTTGCAAATATGACAAAGCGTATCGTAGTGCAAGTCGACATGTTGGACCTCGCCTAAAAAGGCATTAAGCAGCACCAGAGCGCGCGCCGTAGGTGCGTTGTGCGCGTAGTGCGTACGTAGCGCTGGAGAAGCGAACAGCGGGTGCCGACGCCGGCCAGTGCGCGTATACCTTTGCGGTACGAAGTACTCAATGCTACCAAGAATTGACGGGTTGTCTACTTTGTTCTTTAACAACAAACAGTAATGTAGTCCCAGTAGTAGTTTACGTCGTAACTCTAGTGTGTCAATACCTACCATGCCCGAAACAAACATTGAAGGGTAAAGTAAAGGATAATACCCGTATGTTCTCTTATATAGATACCTGGCGAATTTACGTTGGACTCTCTCCACCGTGACACTGTACTTATCCTCTCTCGGATCTCACACTATGGCACCGAACTCTAGCAAGCTCCGGACGTACGCATTATAGAGCATAACTGCAGTACTTCCATCACGGAACTGGGCAGCTGTACGAATTATAAAACCAAGCGACCTACTAGCTCGCTTGCACGTGGCTGTAATGTGCTCACGGAAGTTAAGTTGACTGTCCATAATCAAGCCAAGGTCGCGAATCTGCTCAACTCTTTCTAAAATTTCAGTTCCTAAATTATAGGCAAAATATATCGGTGAAGAGAATCGTGATAAAGAGATAATTTTGCATTTTTTTACACTAAAATGCATATTATTATAAAGGCTCCATTTATACACTGCATCAATGTCACTTTGTAGCTGTGCGCAGTCTGTGCTGCAACCCACGGCGCGGTAAAGTTTCAGATCATCTGCAAACATCAGGCACTTAGAGTTACTGATAACCTGTGGTAGATCATCAATCATTAGGAGAAACAGGGTAGGTCCAAGTGTACTGCCTTGGCTTACACCCGATCTGGTATAATATTCTTTTGATTGATAAGGGCCGAGCCGTACAAACTGCTTGCGGTCCTTCAGATAATTTGCAAAGAATTTTAATAATTTAAGGGAGAACCCATAACGAGAGAGCTTCAATAACAAGATATCGTTGTCAACTACATCAAATGCCTTTCGAAAATCTAAATAAATGGCGTCGACTTGCATTCTAGCATCCATCTGGGCCGTAACATAGTCAACAAAGGCAATATGATTTGTAGTAGTAGACCGTGCCTGCCGGAACCCATGTTGAGAGTCACTGAGGCGACCATTTATTTGATCAACAATGCACCAGTTCAACACAGATTCAAATAGTTTTCCAAAAACTGAAAGCACTGCGATAGGTCTCTGGTCCTTTACATTTGTAGATGATCCATGCTTAGGTACAGGGGTTACCCGTGAAGTTTTCCAAATTGTAGGATAACGATCACACTGCAATGCAAGATTATAAAGCCTACCCTGAATCAGGGCGATTAGGCCTTAGTCGACCACGCGGGCCCAGTGCGGGTTGGTCAACTTCACACACAACCTTCGAGTTTCTTCGCAGGCGTGTGCAGGTTTCCTCACGATGTTTTCCTTCACCGTTAAAGCAATCGGTAAGTATGTACGTAAGTTTTTGAAAAACTCATTGGTACATTGGCCGTCCAGATTTGAACCCGGTACCTCTGGTTAGATGGACCGAGTCGTTACCGGTTGAGCCACCTACGCTTTATAAAGTAAGTAAGTAATAAATAATTTTCATTCCTGATCCATATTTATTTTTTACTAGCTTTTTCCCTCGGCTTCACCCGCGTGGACATAGTTTTAATGACAGTCTTTAAGGGTGATTAGTAAATTATGTCGTTTTACAACTACTCAACCATTCTGTGCAAAAAATCACAAAAATCGAGTACCTATTTTTTCAGTTTCCTCAGGAACTGCTCAGATTATGCTATTTTCCCGGGATAAAAAGTAGCCTATGTCCTTCCCAGTGACACAGGCTACCTGCATGCCAAATTTCATAAAGAGTGGTCAAGGCGTCGAAGCGTGAAAAGGTAACAAAAAACAAACAAACACATTTTCACATTCATAATATTAGTAAGGATTAAATGCTTTAGCCACTGTGTACCAGTTAATGTTACACAGTTTTAGCCACTGTATACCGTTAGAGCCACTGTATACTAGGGGGTACTAGCCACTGTCTACAGGTACAGGTATACACAGTGACTCGATTTAATCTTTTTTTTTTATCAGGATCACTCCTTTTTGGAAGCACTTGCGGCAAAACTGTTTGCTGCCTAGAAAAGCTAAATATTGATCTGTGCTATGTTTTTGCAACACTTATTTGAGTGATTTATATTTTTCATGCAATAGCTCCTCCTATTTTAGTCACTGTTCCCTTCTCGACCCTACATCAAACTAAAAAGTAAAAAATAATTCTTTATTTATGTTGAGAATAATAATTTAAAAAAATACTAGTATTGTTGTGAAAAAGTGTGGGTTGCTCGATAGATGAAAAATATGACACAGAACGCCCCACGCTTTTTCACAATAATACTAGTATTTTTTGTTAATTATTATTCTCAACTTATATTAAGAATTATTTTTTACTTTTTAGTTTGATGTACTTTAAAAGCGTGTTTTTTTAGTTTTTTTAAACTCTATTTATTATAATCTTACCTTGCCGACTGAGTTAGTAATCTAAAAAATGTTATTCGTGGTTTCGATATCGAAGAATTCAAACAACCATATTATACGAAACAATACTGCCGATAATTTCGTGCCATAATTTACAAAAAATGCTCATCAGGAAAGCGTCTCTCACCGACCGTTCACGTCCGAACCTAACCACTCGCGTGTCGCGACTGTTGCGTGTCGAGACTCGAGATAGGCTAAGATTTCGAAGCGCGTCGTTTCGACCGGTTTGTATGAAGATAACATACTGTTACTTAAGTCTATTGTGGATATGGCGTTATCCAAGGAAACGCTTCTTTCGCTGCACGCCTTTATATAAAGATGCACTATAGTGCGGCGAGGAGCACTGCAGTACTGGAGCATTATCCGGTCCACAGAGTTTTTTTGAACAGACATAATACTCTGATGTCTGGACGTGTCCTTGGTTGCCATCAATTTCGCGAGCATGTATCCCAACATCCGGAGATAGTAGATGCCATCTTGGAGGAAGTCCAAAGAGAGGCGCCTACAAGTTCAAGGAAACTGGAAAGTCGAACGAATAGCGGCAGCTTCGGGTCTAAGAATACTTAAGAAGGTAAGCCTTGGACAGGTGTTTTTATTTGCCTTTTGTAGTAACGCATATTGCTGTGCTCAGAACACGGTCTACACAGAGCCAGCAAAAGTCCATCCATAGCTCATAATGCCTCTTTAAAAACACGTTTAATTAATCATTAAATTTAACACAAGCATTTACGGAAGGACCATGTTCTAACACCAGTTTAACAATTTTCCAGCTTAACTTGTGATACTTATGAGTCTTTTTTCTTTTGCATAAGGGTATCATGCGTACCTTATCCAGTGCATACAAAAGCTTCAAGAAACCGATCACCCAAGAAAAGTAACTTTCTGTGAATTTAATGCTACAACGATCTCAAGAAGACCCCGCCTTTTTTAACAAAATACTATGGGCCCATCCCATGAATACCGACTTGAAAGGACCGAAGTGTTTAACATCCATGACTACCATAGCTGGCAAATCGAAAATCCACATCTGGCAAAGGTTTTAAAATTCAAGCAAAGTTTCAGTGTGAACCTGTGGTCGGGAGTCCTAAATAGTGAAATCATTGAACCTTTCGAGTTACCGTCCAGGTTAAATGGGAACACCTGTTTAATTTTTTTACAAAATGACCATAATGGGTTATTAGAAGATGTAAACCTAGAGTTAAGGCGACCCACGATTCTGCAAAATGGCGGTGCTCCTTGCCACTATGTAAGACCCGTAAGAAAGCACCTTAATCAAACTTATCCACAGAGATCTTATCCACAGGGCCGATCCAATGGCCTGCACGCTCGCCAGGCCTCAACCCTATCGATTTCTTTATTTGGGGGTTATACAAGGAGTTCGTCTACGCACGGGAAACCAACAATGAAGAAGAATTACGGCGACAATTACGATAAGCCGAGAGAAAAATCAATGATGAACACATAAGCTCATTTAGACGGTTAAAAGATAATTTTTGAGACGTTGTCGACTGCGTCGCAGTAAGAGGAGGCCGTTTTGAAAATCTTCTTTAATAAAAATTCATTGAACTTTATTTTGTGATTATTTTATTTGTAAGGATATACAGCAATAAGGCTAAATGACCGTCAAATGAATGTTACCTTTGATAAAAAAAAATATTAAACAATAATTCATCTAAAATGGCCAATTTGTGTTTATTTAATCGCTAATAAAATATTTTAAATAAAATTTTGCATGAGAATGATATAAAATGGAGAAAATATTTTTTAAGCTGAAATCGCATTTAAACGATTTTTAATGTCTATACAACTTTGAAGGTCGATTTGAGCGAATAATTCCACATTTAGTCATTTAGTACCGTTTTTAGGGTTCCACGCCCAAAGGGTAAAAACGGGACCCTATTACTAAGCTTTCGCTATCAGTCCGTCTATCTCTCCGTCTGTCACCAGGCTGTATTTTATGAACCCTGATAGCTAGACAGTTGAAATTTTCACAGATGATGTATTTCTGTTGCCGCTATTAACAACAAATACAAAAAATTTTAAAAAGTGAAAAAATAAGGGGGGGTTTCCATACAAAAAACGTTATTAGAGTTTAAAATGTAGAGTTTAGCCAACTCCTAAACAATATCACCCACCTTCGTGTCAATATCGTGGCCATGGCTTCTCAGCCCTGCAGGCGTAGCATAACGTCTATTTTGTCTACCCACTAATGTCAAATGTAGACTTGTCGCGAACTTCGAAGTCTACATTTGACATTAGCGGGTAGACAAAATGGACCTCATGCTACGCCTGCTGGAAGACCTAAGGTATAATGCTTGATGTATAAAGCTGTAAGTTTTACGTGGATACGTCTATGTCTATGCCTGGGGACTGCGGACTGGCTGTCGATCCTACCGTGTAGGTTGTTGCCATTGTTGTATATATCTGTGGTAGCAAGTAAAATGTTTATGGAATTCTTAGTTATTATCAAAAACATAGACCCACATTACGCTAGTAATAATAGGTAATCTTTGCCCACGACAAAATTATTGCCATCTAGCGTGTAGTAGCGAAACTATATACTTTTGGGGACTACCTTTATTTAGTTGTAGTTTCTTTACTTTGTTCTTTACTTCTTATTAGATCTGTGACTTCACTATTGAAGGAGCAGTCATTTACGTTCACACTTTGCCGCCTACCAAGCATTTCGTTAACCGGTAAGGAAGCTAGGTCAAATGGAAGTATCTTTCTTTTCTTTGTAATCTGACAGAGATGGAAAATGCTTTACTCAAAAAATGCGAGTAATTTAAATAAAACCAGTTCAGTTTAGACACAGTATATATATTAGTACTAAGTTTAGATATGAATCGTAAGGATTTAAGTCAACAAACCCACACTGCGCCCGCGTCGGCTCAATCACTAAATGAAACTTTATTGGAAGTTTTTTTCCGTATTTTGCATGTAAACTGTATTATGTATAACTTTTGACGTGAATACGTCTTTAAAATTACCTCCATAGGGATGCAATCCAAAAAAACGAATGATAACAAAATCGGGGGATACAGTTTAGTGTTGTAGCTACATATCTATCATCTCCATCCAAATTTCGTTTACACCACTTGATAGCTAAAGAATCAAATAATTTATTACGCTAAGTAAGGACTGTAACACATCGCGCGCGGGGGAGGGGGCAGCCCCGCCATTTTGAAGGTCATTTTGCTGCGTATCGAGAATCGAGATTTCCATTTAGTATAACTTTCGACTCGGTGAAGCTACGACGTTCATTCAAGTTTCAATCGTCAGCTCTCGTCAAAATCTATCGATTATATATAAAACATTAGTGTAAAATTGTAACTGTGATTATAATAAGGTGTTTAAATAAAAAAATAATACCAAAAAATATATAATGTCGGCCTATACGCGTCGAAAAGCCAAATCGAAATACAGAGATCGTATACGGTTGGAAAGGGCATCTCAACAGCAATCGTATGGTACCAATAAAACACCATATGATCGAGTCAAGCAGTGCCGGCAACGTAAAGTAATGAATGCGGTCGAGCGGATCAACGACGGTGCCAGTACATCTGCAGCTGGGACGGTTGAAATTACGCAGATAATAATATTAATAATAATAATATTTTATATAGAAACTACATATTACCCGTTACGAGACGAATTCACGTTAAAAACAACGGCCGTGTGCCCCGACACAGCCCCACCCGTTTTTTTTTTTGCAAAATCTCGAAGCATTACGATACGCGTAGGTGGCGTAATGACAAGGGCCGTTACCTCCTTTACGGGAAGTCGTGGTTCCAATCCTGCCACGTACCAATGTGTTTCGAATTTCGATTTCATATGTAAGTTTATTCTACGCTCTTATGGTGAAAGAAAACATCGTCAGGAAACCTGCACACGGCGGCGAAGAAACTCGAAGGTTGTCTGTTAAGTCAACAAACCCACACTGGGCCCGCGTGGTCGGCTAAGGCCCATTAATCACTCATAATTCAGGGAAGCTCGAGCCTGATCTGATATGATTTGAATTGCATTTTACCTTCTTTATCATCCCCTATATGACCTACTTGTATTAGTGTTAGCTAATTGCATTTTACCTCCTCCATCACCTCCTTTTGTACGACCTATATTAGTGTTAACTAATTGCATTTTACCTCCTCTATCACCCCCCTTTGGTATGACATATATTAGTGTTAACTAATTGCATTTTACCTTCTCTATCACCCCCTTTTGTACGACCTATATTAGTGTTAACTAATTGCATTTTACCTTCTCTATCTTTTGTACGACCTATATTAGTGTTAACTAGCTGCATTTTACCTCCTCTAACACCCCCTTTGAATGACCTGTATTAGTGTTAGTTAATTGCATTCAACCTCATCTGTCAGCCCCTTCTGTACGACCTATATTAGTGTTAGCTAATTGCATTTTACCTCCTCTATCCCCCGCCTTTGTATGACCTATATTAGTGTTAGGTAATTGCATTTTACCTCCTCTATCACCCCCTTTGTATGATTGTAATAGTGTAAGATAATTGCATTTTACCTCCTCCATCACCCCCTTTTGCATGACCTATATTAGTGTTAGCTAATTGCTTGTGACCTCCTCTATAGCCCCTTAAGTTTTGCGTGATACTAACGGGGCACCGTGTAACATCAGCCGAAAAATGTCCTCTGCTGAACAAGGGTCTCTCCCAAGGATTTCCACAACTACTGGTCCTGCGCGGCCCGCACCCTTTATATCACTTGTAAATTATAACAGTAGATCTTCAAATAGGTAGGTTGGCAGCGTGTATGTAAGTACGAGTAAGATCCCAAATAGGTCACTGACTACTTAGTTAATCAGCCTGATTTGGCATGTGATGATGATGACCTTTTTTCGAAAGGACAAGCTTGTTGTTGGCCATGGGGGCCCTTACAACTTCACCGGACAGGGGAGGCGATTGCGGAAGGCACTCAACCTAATGCAAAGCAAAAAGATGCAACTGCCTAAGGGCGCCCAGGTGGGCACGGACCTCGGCTTAGGTCGTTACTTGGACGGGGGAGGATCGGAGAGAGATGATGACCATCATCACATCAGTCAAAAGACTTTCACTGCTGGACAAAGGCCTCCCCCGAGTTGATCCGTATCCTTTTCCGGCGGGTAGTGGCACATTACGTGGAAAGGACACTGCTGCCCATCCTCTGGTGAGATTAAACCAGTCGCCTCTGTCGACTCCTACGGTAAGATATGGTTAGACCCTATTCTAAGCCGGGAGATCCTTAAAAATTTGCCAGTCTTAAATTGGTAGGTTAATTATTTGTAGCCATTCATCATATCAGCTCATATACGTCCCCACCGAATTAGGGCGATCGGGCTTTAGTCGACCACGCAGGCCCAGTGCGGGTTGGTCGACTTCACACACGACCTGCGAGTTTCTTCGCAGGCGTGTGCAGGTTTCCTCGCGATATTTTCCTTCACCGTAGTACTAATATATATACTTTGCCGTAAGAGTGTCGGATTAACGTACATATGAAATCTAAATTCGAAATCACATTGGTACGTGGCAGGATTCGAACCACGACAGGAGGCGGAGGCCCTAGACGTTACGCCACCGACGACGCTCTGTCGGTGTTGTAGCCATTAAATTAACAAAACTATTGTATTAACCCTCTGTGGACTTGTAATGAATAATAATTTGGATTGCTTAGTTTATGACTATAATAAATAAGAATCTGCATGGAAAATACACCCAGTAATGACTAATGTCTCATCACAAAATATGACCGTAACATTCCATAATCGTATTTTTATTTGACGCTGACTTTCATTTAATTACAGTTTAATCGCTTGTAAGTTTTCTAAGTACAATGACTGATGATATTCAAATAAAGTTATTAACCCAATATCAATTAACTTTAATCCGAAAACTAAACAAAACATATAAAGGAAATTGTACTATTGCAAATTGATGTATTAAGTATGTTAGACAATGCTGTCTTGGTGGCAGGCAGAGTACTGGTACTGGTCTGGTAAAATATAAGACAAAGGATCGGCTCGCTAAGAAGAACTGAGATAGGTATCGAAAAAATATCACGAAAACAATAAGTAGGTAACACTAAAACTCGCTTAAATACCAAATCTTCGACAAAACGTGCGAACTAATCGCTTTTTTCTTCACAATCACATTCAATTATGTCTTTTTTCTTCTTTTGAACTCGATAAATTAATCCTTTGTACGCGGTTTATCATGATTTTAATGAGCAACGCTTGTTTTTACAGTTTGGTCCGTGTATTTTTGTTGGAATCCACCGCTTGCTGCATGGGAATAGAGACGCGAGCTGTTTTGTGTTGGCTGGACCGAGATGAAAGGCTCTATTTTGTGGCACAAAGCTCAGCTGTACATGGCTGTACCTGGTAACACCCATCCGTTGCCCACCTTACCTAAGCCAGTTGCAAGCGGGGGGCCATCGCGAACGCACGCCAGCTGTCTTTAGTAGTTTGTTATCTGAGCAAAAACAAATTTCAAGGCGAAAAAAATACATAAAGGACATAGATGACATAGCACTTCTATCGTCCACCAAAGCTACTGTGATTAATTCAATGTTTTGGATCGTTAAAGTACGTTCAAACCGGTTCGAATGCTGTTTGTTATAGGAATAGGAAGTAGGCACGCAAAGTTATATAAAAGTTAAGTTAATGTTGGGTTTTCTTTTGCAGGTTTAAGTATTATAAGTGAAGACTTTGTTTTTGTGTTCATTGAAAAAGTTGTGATTTTGTCAAAGTAAAGCTGTTAAGTGAAAACCAGTGTCGACGCGATTTAAGTCAGGTAAGTTGAAAAAACTGTTTTTTGCGTTGAATTTAACTTTCTCCGCCTCGTTTGGGGTTAAGCGAAGTGAGTCATACGATTGTATATTTTTTTGAGTTCAAACGTATTTTGTGGTTTGTTAAAGTTCCTTCACCTTTTTCTATTAAAGATGTAGGTATTTATATTTTACAATTACAATGTGGGTGACGCCGCCGCCGTTGCGATTCTACTGCCATGTTTTTAGTGCATGTTGCTAAGTTCATTTTACTCAAGTGGGTTGAACAAACAGTAAACTAGTTTACAGCTGTATGCACATACTAACCTACTACGTATTACATGGTATTACTTATTTATTTGCATTTATTTAAAGTTTAAGAGTTGAATTTAATGTACTTAATAATAATAAGTGAACCAGGTACTATTGCAGGTATTAAGTAGTAACCTAAATGGTGGGATATTACTTACATAATTATATTAATTACCTATTATGTATGATGATAATATGAACAATAAGTCTTAAAACTTTATCAAATGCCTATCAGTTATTTCTTTTGAATTTTTATTTCGTTCAGAATACCTTCATTCGCAACAAAATGTATGTAATGAACTGGTATTGAAGGTAAATTTTATCATAATCGTCTCAGGTCTTATTACAAATTGTAGAAAAGAACTAACCAAGTACATTTTACGGTTCTAAGTCTCATACGAAATCAGTGTCGAAAATTTCAAGTTGAATAGGTATTCCAGGAATTTTCGAATTTTGTTAGCGCAAGCTGGTTTCGCGCAAGTTTATTGTATAGGCTTTCTTCTATATTGTAAATTTCTTTTTTTTATGTTGTGATGCAATAAAGAATATCGTATTGTATTGTTTTGTTTATTCAGGCTTAGGCCGTTCGTTAGTGAGCCGTTAATATTACCCAACTGTCTATAAAGCAGGGTAATAATGTTCAGCGGAATGTTCGGTTCTATGGGAAAGGCGTCCACTGCTGGACAAAAGCCTCTCCCAAGGATTTCCACGATGACCGGTCCTGCGCTGCCCGAATCCAGCGGCTTCCCGCAATCGCAACCTTTACGGTTGTCGGTCCACCGAGTGAAAGGCCTGCCACGCTACGTCTTCCGGTACGCGGTCGCCACTCGAGAACTTTACTGACCCAATGGCCATATGTTCTACGAGCTATGTGCCCCACCCACTGCCACTTAAAATTAGCGATTCCATGAGCTATGTCGGTCCTCGGTTCTCATACAGATCTCCTCATTCCGATACTATCGCGTAGGAAAACTCCATAGCCCTTTGGGTGATCTCTTTGGCCCTAAGAGGCCTATAGCCTATCTTTTAAGCAGTGTTATTTAACTTTTTTGCAAACTAAATTAAAATAATTGCTTTTTAGTGCGCAATTTATCACCTATTCTTTTTTTTATTGGTCACGGCGAAACTTTACAATTCGAAATTGTTCCAGTCCACTCAATACTTAATTAAGTGCAAAATGACATTTCAAAATTAATTTCGTTTATAGCGTCAATGAACTCTTGTAAAGATTTAATTTAACTGAGCATTTATATGCTGAAGGAATTGGTTAATCAAACCGATTGTAGGGTAGTGTAGGCTAAGGCTGCATGCATACCAACAGTTATCCATTGGCAATAAAAAATTATAATACTAAGTACTTTTAACAAGTCCGGGAAAAAGTATCTTGTATTTTGTTAGTATAAATTTGTAATGGAATCTCTTTGCTAGTAACCTGGCTGGTTATAATAAAATTAAAAAGGTGATCATTCGAAACTTTATAAAAATTTTCGAAAGACCTAAAAACTTTTAGGTACAAGCGTATATTTGAAAGTTTTCATATTGTAGGAGTGCATTAAAAATAACTAGTCCGCCATCTTGGGTGCGCCGCCATGTTGGATTTAGAATGACGTTACACAGTTAACCATGCATTGTCATCCAAACTGAACGTGTATACAAAATTATAGCTCAATCGGTTGAAGATAATATCTGCTTCTAAATTGAGTTGCAAGATTCCACCCGAACAAACATACATACATTGCAAGTTAAATAATAGCTTGTAAAAAAAATATGTGTTTTTTTCTGTAACGCAAACGAGTGAAAGTAATGAAGAAATTCGCTACATTTTGAAATTTTATTTAAAAAAAGGTTAAAATGCAACACAGGCCGCGAATAAAAATTGCGCTGTTTATTGAATTTGGTTCACAGATCAAAAATTTTTGATTGCATACAAAATACGAAGAATTTTTTTCCCCGACTTATATTTAAGTACTATTTTTTTAATCCGAGCAAGTAGACTTACAGTTGCTGGTTTATTTTGTGGGAAAAAAGTCCTTTTAAACAGCCTCCATCATCATCATATCAGCTCATATAAGTCCCCACCGAGGGGCTCGCGGCTACCCTGAATTAGGGCGATGGGGCCTTAGTCGACCACGCGGGCCTAGTGCGGGTTGATCGACTTCACACGCACCCTGCGAGATTCTATAATCAATGACGCTGAAAACACTTGTGGGTATTTCAAACATTTTTAAAACAAAATTTAGTTTTTGACAGATTATAAAAAGTAACTTAAATGACTGGCAGTCTGATCCCCTATTCACAAAATAAGTTCGTGAATGACGCTAAAAATTTATGATGTCACTTGTGGGTATTACAAACATTTTTAGAACAAAATTTTGTTTTTGACCGATCATAAAAAGAAACTCAAATGACTAGCAGTCCTATCCTCTATTATTATAAAAAAAAAAACACTCAAAATTTATTCGGCGGCCAAAATATTCGGTGTTTTTCAAAATTAAACTGCATATTCGAATAATAAAGACTTTTTCTGAATTGAGTTTTTACTTGTATCCAATTTTTGTTATTTGATTTAGTAGTTTTATTGGTTAAGAGAAGGCTCAATGAAACTGCTGCATTAAGTTTTATCTCAAGTTATCAGCAAGGCATTAATAAATATTAGAGGCTGCTATCTATGAGCTAATTAACAGCGCCGATAAGGATACTGACCTGAATGAATTCTAGCTGGCCACTAGCAGAAAACAATAGATTTTAAAATAGTAATCGATTTGACTTGGTACTCGGTAGTGGTGGGTAGTTTTCATTGGCGTAGGACGTAGGTAAATGTTTAATAGGTCATTCATCGTTTATTTATTTAGTTAACAGAGAATCATAATATTTTAGTAAAACTTAGCCTATGTAAGTAGTTCATTATCATCATATCAGCCGAAGGACGTCCACTGCTGAACAAAGGCCTCCCCCAAGAATTTCTACGACGACCGATCCTGCGGTACCTGCATTCAGCGGCTTCCCACGACCTTCACCAGGTCGTCGGTCCACCGAGTGGGAGGCCTGCCGGCGCTACGCAGGGCTGCCATTTTATTTTTGGCGGGGATCGTACAAAAGGGGCAAAAATTCGTATACCCATACAAAAAATAGCAAAAAAAGTCGTACGCCATATACTTACAAAACATAGACAATCATTATATTTAAAAAATCAAAAAGTCGTACACCATATACTTACAAAACATAGACAATCATTCTATTTAAAAAATCTTAATCCCGTACAAATCAACCAAAATTTAAATATAGTATACGGACTGGGGGTTCTACTCGTCATACCATAGTCAATTCTCAAAAAAAAGTTTGGACCCTCCATAATAAGATGCACAAAATCGGTCGATGAGTTGATCGATTTGTGGGAAGAGTAAAAAAACAATTTTTACGTTTTCAGCAAAGTCGTAGAACAAAAGTTGTTCAGTATGACGAGTAGAAGCCCCAGTTAACGGGAACTACACCAATTTTGTTACACCTGTATAATCGTACGAATACGATTTTAATCGTACATCTGGCAGGCGGCAGGCCTGACGTTACGTCTTCTTTTGGTGCGCGGGCGCCTCTCGAAAACTTTACTCCCCAATCGGCAATCTGTTCTACGAGCTATGTGCCCCGCCCACTGCTACTTAAGTTTGGTTTAGATTCTTTTGCCTATGTCGGTTACTTTGGTTCTCCTTAGTACATTATAAATAAATGTTTAGTGAAAAATGACGCGGTCATCTGGCCCCAACCTTGGGTACCTGTAACATTGGAAACAGAGACTCTTTATACATGTATATGTTAAAATAAACAAGGGTACACAGTAGGTAGGGCAAAGAGAAAACAAACAGTTCGTCACATAAAAGTTTGCCCTGAGTGGGAACCGAACTCACGCACCCTGGGCCTCTAACAAACAGGATCGCTAAACACTATGCCACCGGGTAAGTCAATAGGGGATCGGACTGCTAGTCATTTGAGTTAATTTTTAGGATCTGTCAAAAACGAAATTTTGCTCTAAAAATGTTTGGAAAACCCACAAGTGACGTCATAGGTTTGAAGCGTCATTGACGAACTTATTTTGTGAATTTGATCAATTAAGAATTGAAGACGTGAATACGTGATGGAAAAACAAAACAAGTAAGGTTTTTTGTAACTTCAAGAGGAGAGCAATTTAGGAAATCATATTTCAGATTATATTTTTTATACAGTCCGATCCGCTATTTGTATATCGGGCTGAAATTTGACACACACGATTGTTTATCGTGATTGATAATGAACAATTATTAATATAATAAAAGTTTTTAAGTTTTTCGCGTTCTACACGCCTGCGAAGAAACTCGAAGGTTGTGTGTGAAGTCGACCAACCCGCACTGGGCCCGCGTGGTCGACTAGGCCTAATCGCCCTGATTCAAGGTAGGCTCGAGCCCCTCGGTGGGGACGTATATGAGCTGTAATGATGAATGATGAAGTTTTTCGAAAATTTATCGTTTAGTTAAATGATTCTGTAAGAATTAAATTATTATTATTATTATTTAGTAAAAGGCGAGCAGCTTATAACGATGTACCTAAGTATGTCTGTGTTAAGGCGGTATTATTACAGATTTTCGTTATTTTTGACGTCAATTACTCCAAAACGATAGAAAAAGCAAGGTTGGAAAAAAATACTCATATTCCCTAAAGTCAAAAGCTATTAGAAACACGATTGAGCAGTTTTGGCTTGATAGAAAAAAAATACCAAAGATAGGTCTACAGTGTTAGACTCTACACCGTTACTTTCAACTTTAATTATGACTAATAGTTTGAAGTATAAATTTTAAAAAATGTATAATAATATTTGTTATGATAATACAAAGTGAGTAATGTTATTATTTTTTATAACTTTCATTGTAGTTTTTGATTGAAATGAAAAACCATTGAAAAAGTGTGGTTATTTTCTTTACTCTTTACACGTAAAGAAAAAGACAGACAACTGTTCCAATCAATACCTCGTCTTAATGTTTAAAAAAAAAATCCACTGTCCACACTAAATTACGCTAAACTAAATTGGATTGTTTTGCACCATTTGTCCAGTCTGTTTTTATAACTATTCTTCATCATCAACCACATCCTGAGGCAACTTGTTCCAAATGTTTATCGCTCTGTTCTTTAGTGTGTGATAGATAGATAGCTCACATTAGTGTATGAGTGGTTATGTTATGAGCCAATCTCATATCGTTGGCATGTCTAGCGCGGTGGATGCTGATCTTGTTAAAATATTCGGGAGTCTCTTAAGCGGCGGGATTTCAGCATATATAGGTTTAATATTTTAATCTTAATAGTTAATTTAATTTTTAACTTTTTAGCGTATCGTAGTCGACGAAAGTACAAGGAACCCTTATAGTTTCGTCATGACTCATGTCTGTCTGTACGTCTGTCCGCGGCCTAGCTCCTAGACTATTAGTAGTTAAGAGCTGAAATTTGGCCAAGATATATATATATATATATATATATATCTATCTATCTAATAATAACGCGGAGGGAGAGAACTGTAAAAAAATATTGGAAAAAAATCTTTTAAGGGTACCTCTCTTACAAGAAAAGTGGGGATGATTTTTTTTTCTCGTCATGCCCAGTCGTGTGGGGGTTAGAGCTTAAAAAATAGTTGTAAGTCTTATACGATCATTTTATAATTTAGGGTTCCGTTTTCGAAAAAATAGGTTAGAAAGTGCTTAATTTTGTTGGAGTCGAGTGTCGCCCCACCCCCTAACAACTAAACCGCTGTATTTGGATATTTGAAAAAATTCATAAAGTAGTCTATATAATGAATAAAAAAAAAAATTAAAAGCTATTAATAAGGCTTTTCTAGTTGACGAGCGATAGTCGATCGAAAAGTTCGGATATTCATTCATTTATTTGACCATAATTGCAAGTATAAAAGTTCTTAAAATATAGTAGGTTCTATGCACTATACCACGTTAAGTAGTGTAGTCATAACTTAAATTAAAAATAAAAATTAAATTATCACAATATCAATGCACTTGTTAGTTAAAAATCCCTACTAATATTATAAATGCGAAAGTAACTCTGTCTGTCTGTTACGCTTTCCCGCAAAAACTACTGAACGGATTTGGCAGAAATTTGGTAGGTAGACAGATTAGGGCCTGGATTAAAACATAGGCTATTTTTTACCACGCTCGCGAGCCGCTTGCGGCTCGCGCACTGCGCACCCTCGAAATGTCATAGAAACGTGGTCCACGCGGGTGAAACCGCGGGAAAACAGCTAGTACACAATAATTCTATTACCAAGAATACAAATTATTAATCATTATTTAAAATTATGTCAAGGAAAAAAACAAGTATGTCATTTTTGTTATTTCTTTAAAAGTTCATCGAGATTGTAGGAGCACAGATTTATCAAAATATTTTTTAAGGAACCAAAGAACTTTTATTGTCGAGAGAACGAATTTCGACTGGCAGAGCATTATATACCCTGACTGCATTATAGTTGACAGCCCTCCTACATGATTCAGTTCTACAATGGGGCAACTGAAGATCAAAACGACAGCGCGCTCGAATCCTTTCGCTATAGTTTTCTCGGAGGTTAAATTTGTAGGGGTAACGTCTGACCAATTTACAAAGTTCGTACACAATATACACTAATCTGCTCAAAAATGTTGCTAGCGCGTTTTAGAAAATATCAAAATGTAAGTAAATCACTATAACAAACGTATTGGCAACTATGGAACCCTACATTGCGCTTGGCTGGACACGCACTTGGCCGGTTTTTTCATATGGCTTTTTACAAAGGCATCAGAACGGAATTTTCGTAGCTTTCCTTTGACCGCTCTCCAAAAGATTTACATGCTTGACAAAAAGGGGTTTCAGATTTGGAATCCATACTCTACCAGGGGTACCTTTAGTTTTACCTTCAACAGTGTCTCCGAAGCCCGAATAATTGGAACACTCCGTGAGTTATTGACAATAGGGCCCTTGATCGCGTTTTCCAAAGTGCAGTCCGAGATAACAGTGACACAAGAGACAGTTGTCCAGTGGTTTTTAACCGACTTCAAAAAAGGAAGAAGTTCTATGTTTTACTACACAGTAAAATACACATTTTTGGAAGTAAAAACTTCTTTAGGCGCGTTGGGCATTTTGAGATGGCAAAAACCATGGAACTCGCGACACAGTTACCATGTAACGTGACCGACATCTAACGAGGAACACTTGCAGGGTCAAAACTTATTAAACTGTATTTGAGATGGAAAAAAAACCATTGAACTCGCGACACTGTATAACCATGAAACGTAACCGACACCTTACCAGGAACACTCACAGGGTCAAAACTTATAAAACTGTTAAAAGTTTTCTCTTCTGTCGGCACTCCAGGAGTGGTTAGGTTTTTTTTGTATGTCCACTGATTTCATCAATTGTGGACCGATTTTAAAATTCTTTTTTTTATTCGAAAGTGTGTGGTCCCATTCTGAGGTGGTCCCAATCAAATTTGACCGAAATCTGTTTTTTAAATAGCAAACGCGTGACGTAATATTTTTTCATCGTTATTTGTGCACTAATTTTATGATGTTTTTTACTTAAAAATAAAGGATTTGACGGAAAACAACGCGAGAAAGTTTCTTGAATTGTAGTATTAGGACAATTTCATGAACCGTGGCTTAATGGTTGTCTATTAGCTTCACATCATGAGGTCGCCGGTTCGATTCCCGGCGGAGACTAACTTTTTAAGAGTCTATTTTTGATGGAAGGGCATGTTCTAGCTACCACCATCTTATCAAAGTCTTGTCGCGAAATATCAATGTTAATAGAATTGATTTGTGTTCCAGCTTGAAGATAGGATAGCCAGTTCTCTATTGCGTTGGGGAATCTTGGTAAGACCGCTTCCCTCTTCAGCATCATCAATCATCGTCACATATATGATGTGAGATGATGCCAAGGGCTTACCAATTGTGGTTAAAAAAATAATTGAAGTAGTCAATTTTTTTTTATTCACAACTGGTTATACCCTTGACAACATCTCACCTGGTGGTAAGTGACGATGTTGCCGAAGATGAAAGCGGGTTTACCAAAATTCCCCAACGCAATGGGGAACTGGCTATCTTATCTTCATTCCGGAACACACCAACGATATCAACATTGATATTTGGCGGCAAGACTTACATAAGATGGTCGTAGCTAGCCAGGCGGGCTTAGAAAATGCCCTTCCACCAACCAAACCGAGTCTTACAATTGACCCCGCCGGGAATCGAACCCGCAACCTCCTGTGTAAAGCCTTGCCTCTGGGCTACGGAGGCGGTCAGTGAGCTACGACCGCTTCGCTTTCAGTAGAATAATTTCAAATAGTTTATTAGCTAATCAGCGATCACCAAATTTGGCATTACGACTTCTCTAATACGTGATTGGTGATCCAATGAGCTGAACTGGACTGTAATTGGTCGGCTTCATGACAGCTTTCACTGATTGTGATTGTTTTGACTTTCGCTTGGGTTTCTAACAGCCTGTATCGGGGTTCGAGTCTCCGTGGACTAATTTGGATCTCATAATGGTTGATTTTCAACTTATCCAATACAATGGGAAAGAAATCGATATGGGATCCTGTGATGTGGACTAATTTGGGTCTCACGTGGCGACAGGGAAAGAAAGGTTCTGCTGGCCGAGAGACTAGTCTTTGTTTTAATTTTTAATATTATTCACAATTGATAAACCCTTGACAACATCTCACCTGGTAGTAAGTGACGATGTTGCTGAAGATGGATGCGGGCTTACCATGATACCCCAACGCAATGTCATCATCACGAAGACGTCCATTGTTAGACAAAGGCCTTCTACAAGGATTTACACAAAGACCGATCCTGCGCTGCCCACATCCAGCGGCTTCCTGCGCTACAGCTTCTTCCTCACCAGGTCTTCAGTCCACAGAGTGGACTGCCTATACATACTTTGTCTTCCGGAGCGCGGCCCCGCTCAAGAACTTACTACTCCAACGGCAATCGTTCTACAAGCTATGTAACCCTTAAGGTTAGCAATTCTGTGAACTATGTATGTTACCTTAGTTCTCCTACGGACCTAGTTACGCACGTCACGTTATGTATGAAGAGTTTAATTTTTTTTGCGATTTCAGCAAACTTTTAAAACAAACAAAACTCAGTATAATAATTTTGTTACATCCTCTATCCCCCAGTAACAAGCAAGTTATCAAAAATTGGGAATTTAGGGTAGTTATATTTATTTCCGGATTCATTGTAACTCACTGCTAATATTTCCATGAGTAAAATACTAAAAACGGAATAAAATACAGGAAACGGAGTAAAATACAAACAGCACACCGCAGCTCGCAGGCGCATCACATCACACGTAACTATAGCTGTCATAAGATTAAAACGTGACTATGTTTTAGTCAACTTTTCAACCACGCATCTTAAAGAAAACAACAATTTTAATTCGTTGATAAGGAATGAACAAACACGTGAGAGCGCTCAGAATGATAAGCTTCGTGTGTCGACTGCGGTTCGACTTCTGATGGGTGACCAAAAGTGTTACCAGATGCAAAAACGCAAATACAAATACGCATTAACTTAAAGTTGAAAATAGGGATGACGAATGCTAGTCATCTTATTTACTCTTTATCATCTGTCAAAAACGACATTTTGTTCTAAAATGTTTGAAATACCTAGGCGTGACGTCATAATTTTGCAGCGGCATTCAAGTACTCATTTTGTGATTTTGGTGAATTAAAAATCGAAGACTTGATGGAAAACAAAACGAGTAAGGTTTTCCGAAGTTTAAGTAGGAGGGTAATTTAGTGATCAAAGAGTTCATAATTTATTTCTGATGCTGTCGTCATCCCTATTACAGTGTTCCTATAAAAAACACCAAATATGAGCTATGTTAAGTATATATATTAGTATTTACGTAGTTATGGTGCGGTTCAACTTCTGATGAGTAGCACCAGAGTTACCAGATGCAAAAACGCAAACACAAGGTCACTTAACTTGAAAATTACAGTTTTCCCATATAAAGTTACCAAGTAGCTCCAAAAAATACAGTGTTTGTATCAAATTCACAAAATTCTACATTACATAAAAATATGTAACACCGGTGGCCCACTAACTGACATGATACTTTAAGCCAGATCTTCCGTAATGGGTTTACGGAAGATCTGGCTTAAAGTATCATGTCATAGTTTTAACATTGATGTTTGGTGGCAAGACTTAAAATTTAAATAAGATGGTGGTGTGGTATCTAGTGGTTCGAATCCTGCCACGTACCAATGTGTTTTCGAATTTCGATTTCTTAAGTACGTTTATCCGACGCTCTTACGGTAAAGGAAAACATCGTGAGGAAACCTGCATACGCCTGCGCAGAAACTCGAAGGTTGTGTGTGAAGTCGACCAACCCGCACTGGGCCCGCGTGGTCAACTAAGGCCCGATCACCCTAATTCAGGGTAGCCTCGAGCCCCTCGGTGGGGACGTAATATGAGCTGATGATGATGATGAGCTGATGATGATAGTAAGACAGGCGGGATTTTAAAATCCCCTACGACAAACCAAAAGGTCCTAATAATGTTGGGTGGGTCTTGCCGGGATCGAACCCGCAAACTCCCATTGAGAAGCCAATTGACAAGATTGATAATATTAAAAATATGAGAAATAATAAATTCGGCCACAGAATTTTTTTTTGGCCACGTGGTCAACCTTCTCATTTAATAACTAAGCATCGGGAAAATGAGATAGCCTCTAATAAATTAAGTCATCTTCTTTACAACGCCAAATAAAAATGTTAAAGAAAGCGTCGACTCAAGATCAACAATTATTTTTACTTGTCCTTCTGATTTATACATTGCCAACTAATTTACTGACTCGGCCACTAATCCGTTGACCACTCAACACTGTAGGAATAGTGTAGTACGGGGAGTTCTAAATGGAAGCGGGAGCGAGCGAAGCGAGCTCGGACTTGCGGAGCACCCCGACCCGGATCCGTTAGGTTCGGAGACTGTGCGGGGAGGCGAGCTTAGCTCGCCTCCCCGCACAGTCGTAGTGTTAGGTTTAACATGAGAACACAGAAGTAGGAGCCCCGTCGGGGCTCCCGTCGACAACTCAACACTGTAGGAAGAGTGTGGTACGGGGAGTTCTAAATGGAAGCGGGAGCGAGCGAAGCGAGCCAGGACTTGCGGAGCACCCCGACTCGGATCCGTTAGGTTAGGTTCGTCAATTAATGTAGGATGACTTACATTTTAAACATACTAAATTATACAATTAGAAGCTAATAGAATTACTATTTTGGTGTCATATATTATTATTTTAAAAGTTTGCTACTTGAATGCATGCCACAAATTTAGATGCTAAAAAATAACCATCATGCTGAGTTATATTTACAGTGGCTTACATAGAAGATAACTAGTGGCTGAGATACTATTATTCAGACGCGCGTTGGTTGTGGCCGACTTAGTAATTTAGAAGGTAACTTATATTTTCTGAGGCGAATAATGCTATTAAAAAGAAGCTTGTTTAATTAGTACCCTAAAAATATTAATTGCAAACGTTATGGACTGTTCAAGAGTAGGTTGCGTGATTTTTTTGTCATCATCATCATCATCACATCAGCTCATTTAGACGTCCCCACCGAGGGGCCCCGAGCCTACCCTGAATTAGGGTGATCGGACCTTAGTCGACCACGCGGGCCCAGTGCGGATTGGTCAACATCACACAACCTTCGAGTTTTCTCGAAGGCGTGTGCAGGTTTCCTCACGATGTTTTCCTTCACTGTAAGAGCGTCGGATAAACGTATTACGTACATACGAGATCGAAATTCGAAAACAGGAACGTGGTACGGTGGTACGTGGCAGGACTCGAACCACGACTTCCTAGATAGGAGGTAGCGGCCCTTGCCGTTGCGCTGCCGACGCTCCTTTTACATATACAAAATTGATGATTTTTCAATACAAAATTGTTATTACTTATTTGGTCCTGAATAAACGTAAGTAGACCAAGCTTAAAATTAATATTATGCTCTGCTAAACAACAAATTGTCCCATTTTAGACTAGGAATGTCTTTCTTTTGTCTTTTGAAAACATGGAGGGTGACCGCGCAGTAATCGATTTTATGAATTTAGGTTTTTTGATCTTGTTGCCATTTGCAATGTACTAAATATAGTTTCCTTGCTTGGTTTGATTAAAGCACTATACAGGCCTCGGCCGAAACGGCTTTTGCTGGATTCCATTATTAAAGTCGTAACAGCTCAAACCACTGGACTGGTCGGGCTGAACTTTGGCATACAGATAGAAATTATGACGTAGGCTATAACACAGTATGTATATGTATTAGTACTAACATACAGTATGGACACTCCCTGCCGCTCTCTAGATTGCGACCTCAACGCCTCGTCACTCAGATTGATACAGATTGGTTACAGTTTGGTTGTCGAACGTAAAGGATTTCGCCGCCATTTTGTTTGTTCCGTCATTCCTTTTTTGAAATGTCATTTCTGGCTCTTTGTATGAAGTTTCAAGGGTGTGCTTCGGCATACAGATAGAAATTATGACGTAGGCTATAATAAGATTTTGAGAAATTTCCACGGAAACAGCAAAAAACGGGATATGCGCGGGCGAAGACAACAGCTAGTTTGATATAAATTTAACGCGTTCCTGAGAAAACAGACACACAGACAACGAAGTGATCCTATAAGGGTCAACCGTCGGTCAACGAGTTGCAGGGAGGGGTTGCACCCCTTTGTTGTTGATGTTCCACCTTTTCTAACGAATCGTTACGCTTCTTCATTTATTATGCGTACAGCGCAGGAGTGGAACTCCTTGCCTGCGTCTGTGTTTCCCGATTCCTATAGTTTAGGGATCTTCAAGGCAAGAGTGAATAGGCATTATTTGAGTTTGCGTGTACCTACCATCCTCGACTGCATCATCACTTACCATCAAGTGAATTGCAGTCAAACGCACTCAAATTTTTGATAAAAAAGGGTTCCTTTTTAACCGAGTTTAAAGAAAGAGGAGGTTCTCAATTCTTTCTTTTGAGGCACGAAATCCTAAAAACCACTAAGCCCGATATACTGATATAAATACTCGTATGAGGTAGTTTACCCCAGCCATCACAAGTCACTACCATAATTTTGGTCACCAGACTTGTTTTTAAAATCCCGCGTTACGGTAAACTAAACATTAACATTCAAACCGGGTCACATAATCATAAGTCACAGAGCAGACTACACAAGACATAATTTAAGAAGATGACTCGACTTGTAACTTTTCTACATTACCTGCCTCTCTTTCCCGCTTATTAAACATCACGAATAATACTATCTCTGTCGTACAATTCGCAGTGAATAGTAAACACGGCCATGCGTTTACCGTTAATACTTAGGCACTTTAGGTATTTCTTGTTTTTAGCATGATTTCAGAACGAAACAGCGGCGACTACGTGGGACGGATTCGCTTGCTCCATTTGAATAGAATTTCCGTTATTAGGGTTCTGTACCCAAAGGGTAAAAACGGGACCCTACTCTTTATTATACTGTGCTATTACTAAGTAAGACTCCGCTGTCCGTCCGTCTGTTTGTCTGTCCGTCTCTCACCAGGCTGTATTTCATGAACCGTGATAGCTATAGAGTTGAAATTTTCACAGATGATGTAATTATCTGTTGCCGCTATAACAACAAATACAAAAAAATAGAGAAGGTCTCCATACAAAAACGTTTTTTTAAACGTGAAGAAACTACCGCCTTCTAGTATGATGGAACGAAACCCTTTCCACTCCATCTAGTATGATAGTACGGAACCCTTTGTGTGCGGTTCTGACTCGCACTTGGCCGGTTTTTTAAATGAAAACTAAGAATAGGGTTGTTATTTATTTTATCGTATTATGTTATGTATTTATTTTTGATGTACAATAAAGAGTTATTTGAATTTGAATTTGACATTCAAAAATTCACACTGGTTATAATTATATAATAAAAATCATTTTAAATATGAAAATTTAAAAAAAAACTTATAATTTGCATTTCCGCAGGTAAGAACTGGGTCGTGGAATACTAGTTATTTAAGTTGGGGACTATTTTGACGTGAGCTCGTCATCCGCCGGGATGCCCGCCGGGGCATTACGGAAAAATAGCGGTACCAAAAACGTGTCTTTGGCGACTTCATCTTGCCAACGAAACCAAAAGAGTGGAATAAAAAGTATAGTACGTGCCACTAAAGATGAGACTTGATACACCACGTAAAATATTTAAAAAAAAATACGAGTATGCTTTAGACCACACGACTGAAGTAAAACTTCTTTAGCTCCATCTATATGTATGGAAATTAATACTTAGTCTTCAGAAAATAATTAAATCTTTTTTGTCATATGGAGGTATAGACAGTTTATGAAAAGAGTTTTATTATCCTCTGAAAATAATCAAATCTTTTTTATCTTATAATATGTTTGTTTTGATTGTTTTGACAAGCGATATTGTTGCCTTGGCAACCGATATTGTTGGTAAACATAGATAAATAGTATCCAAGATATGCTCTTTTGGCTGCTCGATCCTCTTCCATTCTCTCTACATGTCCTAGCCAGCTTTTATTTTCCCGATGATGTTCGGTTCGTACACTAGGTCTTCCACCTCCGGGTTAAATCTTTGCCTCCACTCCCCGTCCTCTCCTCTTGTCGGCCCCAGAATCTTTCGCAGAACTCAAAGAGTTGAGAGAGCCCGAATGGTCAAACTTGGCACAAAATAGGATAGAGTGGCGCACTTTAATGTGGGAGGTCAAGATCCACTTCGGGTCGCTGAGCCAGCGAAGTAAGTAAGTAAAAACGTGTATTTTCGAGGGCTTCGTACGCCTAAACTATACCAGAGAGAAAAATAATAATTGTATCACCTATTAGATTCTTTCGACGACATAAATATATGTATTTGGATCCGTCCTGTCTAGGAGTAAGCCGAGGAGTACTAATAAATATATATACTTTGCCGAGGATGTCATAGAACGCGCAAGTGACCTCTATTAATTATCGAATTCACTAAAAAACTAGCGGTAGTTAGCCTCTGATATTTTTTATCTTTTTTGTCGTAAACGACATTTTGTTCCAGAAATGGTTGAAATAGGTGTGACGTCATCATTTTTCAGGGTAATTAATGTAGGCACAAATTTTTTGATGTAAAAATTGCAGATTCTACTAAAGATTTAAAACACCTATGACATGAGCAAGGTTTTCCTGTTCTTTTTTAATAGGAGGAGTATATATTTTAAGTATGACCACGCATTACTTTTTACAGTGTAGGTAGGTCTGATTTCGATAATTCTTTTTTTAATAAATAGGTTATGCTTGCAGGGTGGTCCCATATAAATTTTATCAAAATCGGCTTAATACTTATTTACAAAATTAACAAAATAAAACAATTGCAAAATTCTATTTGTTGCTTTTGAAGTCGATTTTTTGATGTGTCAGCGTGGTCAATTATATTAAGTATATGATTTACATGTTTATTTTTTTTGTGTTTTTTTAACAAACTAATAATAACTAAGAGATAATATATAACATACAGTAATCGTATATGTCTCATGGTTATCATGAAAAATATTTTTTAGGGTTCCTTACCTCAAAAGGTAAAAACGAAACCCTTATAAGATCACTCGTGTGTCTGTCTGTCCGTCCGTTTGACACAGTCAATTTTCTCACAAACTACTGGACCGATTGAATTGAAATTTGATACACATATGTAAATCGGTGACTCAAAGATTGACGTGCAACGTAAATAATTTAATTTTAAGCATGGGGGCCACTTTTGGGGGGTTCACTAGATTTTTTTTTTAAAGTTTTTACATTTAAAAACTTGTGACATAAAAGGGCTTGTTGTAAAAATTTCAAATGTTTTTTGTTATTAAAAAAATTAGTGCATTTGGCTGCACCCCACTTGATGGTAAAGAGCTGATGCAGCCGAGGATGTAACACTCAAGCTTAAATAGTGCCTATTCTCTCTCGTCTTGAAGATTCCTAAATTATACGAATCGGAGAATACAGACGCCGGAAGGGAATTGGCCGTTCTCATGATGAACGAAGAAGCAAAACGCTTTGTGCGTAGAGGTGGAACATAACGACAAAAGATTGTAATCGCCCTCCGCGCCTGGTCGTCCAATGATGAAATAGAGAGGGGGGAATGAGGTTGTGAAGCTCTCCAGGGCACACTCTCCGAAATGAATCCTGTAGAACATTACCCATAGACAGGCGACTTTGGGGCGATCCTCGAGGCTTTGGAGCCCGTTTAATACAAGTTCCTCGTCGCCAATGAGTCTCCTAGCGCGTCGGTCGATAGAACCCAGGCATCTAGCTGATAACGAGTCGATCCGTCCCATAAGTGAGAGCAGTACTCCATACATGATCGAACTTGAGTTTGGTATAACATTGGAAGCTGCTCTGGTGTGAAGTAATGTCTCACTTTCGAGAGGCTACCAAGCTTTTTGGCAGCTCTTTTTGCCTTGGATTCAATGAATCTCCCGAAATTCAGATAGGATGTTAAATCTACGCCAAGGAGCTTAAGATGGTCAGCGATCTAGATAGATTCATCTCGGAAAGTAGGAGTTAGGGTAAAAGGACTCCTGTATTTTTTTTGACAAAAATTAACTATTCCCCCCTCTTATCTCCGAAAGTAATGGACCTAAAATCTTTAAAAAATCACAGTATATAAGCTTAAATGCACAGATTACAGAAAAATATATGGGAAAATCTAAAGTTCTTCCGTTCCCACAGGAAAAATATATTTTCCAAAGTCCAGAATAAGTAGACCAAATTTACCTATGAAAAAGAGCATAGTATATACTAAGAGGTCTTGTTCTGTTGATAGATAAAGTTTTGGTGCGGAACACTGTTTGTGTGACCACGAGTCGTACTCGGCCAGTTTTTTTAAAAAATCTTGTACGATGGTAAGGAAACAGAGGCGGATTTCCCATATTTGTTTTTTAGGCGGCTCTAATGGTGGCAAAAATACACTGATACTAGGACATATTGTAATTCTGTGCTGATACGCTGAGAAGGAGGCGGCTACGTGGCCTAGGGCAGCCAAGAATGCAAAAAGACCAAGCCTACCTCTGTACGGAACCCTTATTGTGCGAGTCCGACTCGCACTTGGCTGGCTTTTTTTTGCGAAATGACTGCGGATTTCTTAAGAGAAGTTCTTCAGTATGATGAGTAGAAGCCCCAGTTACCTAACGGCTCATAAGTACACCAATTTTGTAACAGCCTGTATGTACACAGGTCAGCACATCAAGCTACACACTTTGGACTTTGTACCGTTCTTATGCCTTATGAATCAGAACCGCACTACATGCTGTATAGCTTGATATGCTGGCCTCTGTACATTCCTGTGATAATAAAAAGTATAGTGCGTGCCACTAAAGATGAGACTTGATACACCATGTAAAACATTTAAAAAAATACGGGTGTGCATTAAAATTGTCTCGTCATCTACAATATTTTGTTAAAATGACAGTTTTTTATGATCAGCAAAAATATTGGTTAACAATAAAAACAATGTCTTTTTAACTATTTACCTTTGACGGCTCTCCAGTAACAAAGTTTTTTTGTTCCAATGGCAACATTTTTTTTTCAGTGCACGATTGAAGTAAAACTTCTTTAGCTCCATCTATATGTATGGAAATTAATAGAAAATAATTAAATCTTTTTTGTCATATGGAGGTATAGACAGTTTATGAAAAGAGTTTTATTATCCTCTAAAAAAGATCAAATCTTTTTTTATCTTATATATTTGTTTTAATTGTTTTTATAACCGGTATTGTTGCCTTGGCAACCGATATTGTTGGTAAAGATAGATAAATAGTATCTCTCTTTCTATCTTCACTAATTTAAATATCCCTCTCAACTTCCGTTCGCCTCGCCCGATCATACTTCCGTAACGCTCTCGTCACGCATCCACCAGCTTACTCCCCAAGTCAAGCGTGCGTAAAGAAGTTTTACTTGAGAAACAAAGTATTGGAGTGTACGAAATAGTTGTCTTTAATCCTTTGCATCTTTTGACATATTATAGGTGTACACATCGTGAACCATCTTCCTACTTAGTGGTGTGTCAAGTGTCATCTTTAGTGGCACGCACTATAATTCTGTATAATTTTAAGTTTCATCAATTGTCAATAACAACTTAATACGCATATGTGCACACAAACTTATTCATATCATAACACTACGCCCCCTAAAATAGCTTCCCGGAACTTCCCGGAAACGTTTGCGGTCGAGAACAGACTTTAGTACCTACTTAGTATAAGGGGATCCCGATAGTCAAAAATAATTATTTTGGTACTTGCAAGAAGTCGCAAGTGAATCAGTACCTATATAGGGTACTTCTCTCTCGTTGACATTTGAATTGAAGTTTGGCAAGAAGCAAGGTCTCACAGCACAAGGAAAGGGAAAAATCCGAAAATGACAAGACTAATTATAATTGTCTAAGTATATCATGTACAGAGAGCGTCGGTGGCTGAACCGGTAACGACTCGATGTCCTCCTAACCAGAGGTGCCGGGTTCAAATCCGGACGGCCAATGTAGGTACCAATGAGTTTTTCGAAACTTACGTACATATACTCACCGATTGCTTTAACGCTGAAGGAAAACATAGTGAGGAAACCTGCACACACCTGCAAAGAAACTCGAAAGTTGTGTGTGAAGTCGACCAACCCGCACTGGGCCCGCGTGGTCGACTAAAGCCCGATCGCCCTAATTCACGGACGTATAGGTATGAGCTGAATGATGATGATGATCACGTACAAAAATATTGGTATGCGATTACAAACTTACATTTTTGTAGTTGGAGAATTGACCGTCGCGTATATCGATATATGGGAGAACAGTTTGGGAGAACTACAAAGTCAAGCTTGTCCTTCGATCCGATTGTTATTACTCGTTGTTGTTTTTACGGTTCTAATACCCAAATGTGATTTGGTACGGAACCCTCTGTGCGCGAGTCTGACTCACACAACTGTACCCTAGAAATACAAGACACAGAAAAAACTGGTCCATGATCAAATTTTAACCGCCTCTGTAGCTCAGAGGCAAAGTTCACTGGCTTTACACAGGAGTACGTTAGTACTAATATATATACTGTGACAGGAGGTCGCGGGTTCGATTTCCGGCGGGGTCAATTGTAAGACTCGGTTTGGTTGGTGGTAGGGCATTTTCTAAGCCCGCCTGGCTAGCTACTACCATCTTATCTAAGTCTTGCCGCCAAATATCAATGTTGATATCATTGGTGTGTTCCGGCATGAAGATAAGATAGCCAGTTCCCCATTGCGTTGGGGAATCTTGGTTTTTTTTTTTTTTTTTTTTTTTTTTTTCCCCCCTGTTAAGGGAGAGCGGAGGTGAATGCGTTTACGCATACCAGGGGAAGCTTCGGCCGCAGGCCGAAGCTGCCGCTGGTTATGTGGGACTCATAGCTCTGCGCCTATATGCATACGTCCCCGTTACACTCGGAAGGTGTATGAATACGTATGCACAGGCCCAAAGACCACACTACCCACTAAACACCCCCTCGCGAAGTTTGGCAGCGTAGCCACCTTAAAACTACATCGGTGCGACGCCCCCCCCTGGGGAGGGGGGGGAGTGCAAAAATTACGCTAAAGGGACAGCGCGGAGAGCTCCTGATGGGAGCGGCCGCTAGGTTAATCACATTAAGTGTGCAAGTGAGGGGACTGTGTCATTCAAAAATTAAACACTATCTGTTCCTCCCTGAGCTGCCAGGAGGCAGTTCAGGTCGGCTGAAATTTGATTGGGAGGATCAGACAGTACGTGTCTTGGTCTACGGACCATATTACTAGTTAATACGAGACGCGGGGAATAGTCCGCCGCCTCTCGGATCAACGGATTGGGATGCGACTCCGAGGACTTGAAGAAGTTCTCGGAGAGGCCTTTGAGAAATTGTTGGATGGTCTGAATGTCCATGTCTCGGTGCAGGTCGGCGTTACGGATGTACCACGGGGCGTTAAACGCTCTACGGCAGAAGATGCTTTGGACTGTTTGGATCATGTCCATGAAACGGGGGGACGCGTGTGCAAATACAGGGGCCGCGTATGACATTACCGGTCGGATGCAAACCTTAAAGAGTGTACGCTTGTTGGAGGGGGACATTTTGCTATGCCTACCTATCATACTGTTTAGCCTGCTCATATAGAAGCGGGCATTCCGGGTCACGTTTTTGATGTGAGGTCCGAAAGAGAGACATGAGTCGAGAGTGACTCCTAAATATTTGGCTGTGGGTTGCCAGGGGACGCGGGTGCCTAGCATGCGGATTGAATCTGCGGGTTGGTTGATCCTACGATGGTAGTCGAAGCGGACCGCGGAGCTTTTGCTCGGGTTCACTTCGATTCTCCATTTCCTAAACCATCTACCTAACTCGTCAACTGAGGTTTGTAGTTTGTCTATTAGTGGTGACAGAGATACGGACTGCCCCCGTATATAGAGGGCGGTGTCGTCCGCAAATAGGGAGAGCTGTACTGATGGCCCTGATTTGTTTCGTTTTGGAATGGGGATGTCATTTGTGTACAGAGTGTACAATGTTGGGGAGAGTACGGACCCTTGGGGGACCCCGGCTCTAATGGGACGCGGTGAGGATAGAACCCCTTCGTGTCTAAAACGGAAATTACGGTCTTGGAGGTAGCACTCCACTATTCTAACAAGTCGGTCTGGTAGGTCCATGTGGTAGAGTTTGTATATAAGTCCCGCATGCCAGACCTTATCGAAGGCCTTTGCGACGTCGAAGAAGACTGCTACTGTCCTTTCGCGTCTGGGGTAAAATCCGTCCAGTATGTATTCGACTATGCGGTGGACTTGTTGAGGACACGAGTGTTTGGCGCGGAACCCAAACTGATGGTTAATTATAAGGGGAGGTTTGTCCGGCGGGAAGATATGGCTTTTAATTCGATTGAGTATGACTCTTTCGAAAAGCTTTCCCATAGTCTTGAGTAGACTTATGGGGCGGTGGTTTGTGGGGATGTTAAGGGGCTTGCCTGGCTTTGGAATACCTATTACTATTGCTTCCTTCCATGCTGTCGGGAAGTAACAGTGTTCGAAGCAGGCGTTTAAGATAATAGCTAGCAGTGCAAGTAACTGTTCCGGATAGCATTTAAGTGCTTTGTTAGAGATACCATCTGCTCCGGGGGCTTTTTTAGGTTTAAGACCTCTAATAATGGAGCGTAGTTCGTCAGTTGATACTGAGATGGGGTCCGCAGTTAGGGGGAGCGAATTCCTATTACGGACCTCATCCTCCACTGTTTTTATATGATCAGGATCACACTCTTGTGTGCTAGGGGTGCATTGGGAGGCAATGCTGTCCGCGAAGCATTCCGCTTTCTCTATGTCTTCGAAAGCTATGGTATTGTCTGGCCGCGTAAGGGGAGGGATGTGCGTGATTGCGTCTACGCGGAGAGCCTTGGCTACTTTGTAGTAGGCAGTATGGGAGGGGGTGATATCCTCCATGAGTTTACTCCAGTTGGAGTTTCTCAGTTCAGAAAGGTGCTTCCTAAGCTTACGCTGTAGGAAGTTGGCTTCCCTCCTATTGTCGGGTGTGGGATAGTCTGCGGCTCTACGGAGAGCTGCTCTTTTCTCTGCGATTAAGAGTTTAGTCTCACGCGGGAGTTTTCGGTCTTTGATGGTAACGACCTTTTCGTTCTCCTTAATCGCAGCCTGTACTAAGTGGGTGATACTGCTAACTGCGCTATCTATCTTGTCAGTACTGTCAAGGTAGTCGGGCGAGAAAGCGTATGCGGAGTCGGGGGCGTCAATGGCTGAGGTCAGTGAGTCAGTGATACCGTCCCAGTTGGTGAATTTTGTTGTCGTGGGGGCGGGTGTGCTATTTTGGGGGCCTAGTTTCAGGGAGACTGGGCGGTGGTCCGAACCTAGGTCGTCAAGGGTGTCAATTGCGCATACGTTAAGGGAAACTCCCTTAACTATGGCAAAGTCGAGTATGTCCGGGTCTTGGTCCGGGTTATCCGGGTAGTGGGTGGGGGCGTATGGGGAGTATACTGTTAGGTCTAGGTCTTCAGTGATTTTGAGGAGCTTTACGCCATTGTTGTTGGTTTTAAGGCAAGTCCAGTCAGTATGTTTGGAGTTGAAGTCTCCAATCATAATGGTGGACCCGCCCAGGGCTAGGATGGCCTCGAAATCACTTTGTAAGGGAATTTTTTTGGGACTGATGTAGACTGAAGCTATGACTATTGACTGATGTCCTGTCATAGCTAGTTTGACTATAGTGGCTTCCATGTTGGTGAGTTGGGGGGTGGGGATTTGTGAGCAGTGGATTGCTCTCCTATAATAGATGGCTGTTCCACCCTTTAGTCCGGTAAGCCTATCGTTTCTAATGAGGTTAAATTCGGGGATTCTAAGACCTTTATCTATTTTGGGTTTGAGGAAAGTTTCCTGCACTGCTAGTATGTCTATGTGCATACTTTTAGCGAAAAGTTTAAGCTCGGGGATATTACTACATAAACCGCGCGTGTTAAAAGTGATGAGCGAGAGCCCTTTAGGCTTCACCCGACCGGTATTGGCACTTAAAGTTGGGGTTTTGTTTTGCCCTAAGGGCATTATTAAAACAAGCTTAAGAGGTGGTGGTGTTCCACAAGAGCGAGTAAGCGCTCTTGGGGAGTGCGTGAGGCGCGAATTTTACCAGCTAAAACCGATATTTCGTTGATGTCGATATTAGCAATGGTGGCGGCCACCGTTTGCATATCGTCCTTAAGGGACGGCTGGGAGCCCCCCGGTTGGGGTCGCGGTTGTGGGGGGGGAGGGGTGGCTTTAGGAGCCGGTTTGGGGGGAGCTGTAGGGAGGGCCCTACCCCAGGCGTTGTTGGGGGCCGTGTTAGGTTGGACCCTAGGGGTCCTGAGTGCGGGGAAGTTTGCCGCCGTTGGTGCCGGTGCCCACTTTGAACCCTGTCTGGGTTGCGGGGTGGGATTGCCTCTTAGTGGTGTAGGTGTAGGCGGCTTCGGCTTTGGAGCGCGCGGGCAACCACGGTAGTTGGCCGGATGGCCTTCTTGGCCGCATAAGACGCAGGCCGGGGGGGATGAGTCCGTGTCGCGGTTACGCGTGCACTCCTTGGTGCCGTGGGACCCTAGGCACTTAACGCACCTCGGGGTGGCAGTGCAGTTAGCCGCTGCATGACCGTACATTTGGCAACGGTGACATTGCCCGGGGTAGCCGCGTTTGTGCGGGGCCTCCACCTTTATATTGGTTAACCCACAGATGGTGAGTTTCCCCAATTTAAAGATGTCTTTCGCCCCCGGCTTGTTGGACAAGACTACGAGAGCGAGGGGAAAGTTTTTACCAGAGCGGCTGTGCAGCTTGTGCACACCCTCAACTGGCAACCCTAACGATGTCAGGTCAGTAAATATGTCCTCGTTGGAGATTTCGAAAGGGATACCGCGTAGGACAGCGCGAATCTTACGCTCTTCGGGGAGAGCGTAAGTGTGGTAGGGGATCTTGTTGGTCAGTAGGAGCCTAGTGAGGTTCCTAAAGTCGTCGGACGTTGGGACCTCTATTTTAATGGTCTCACCCATGTTTGACGCTTTTGTGTAATGAATTTTATTTTCCTTACAGAGCTGGCTAGTGTGTGACCACTTAGTCTTGTCCCTAAGGAAAATGCTCGGGGGGGATTTGATTTTCGGCGGGACCGGGTCGCACCGATTTGGTTTGTTGCCAGAAGGGCCGGTTGCCGCGGACGGCGGGGCGGCGCGGGCGGGGGGGGTACTGACTACGTCCGACGAGCGAGAGCGGGTCGACTGCGACGCGGAATTAGCGGGAGGGTTGGGAACCAAAGAAAGAGATGGCGATAGCGCCGCTTGCTTCACTCTTTCGAGGTCAGCAAGCTGTCGCTTCGCAAGCTTCCTAGCTTTTTTGGCGGCTTTCCTATCGCTGACGGATTGGAATTGGGAAAGGGAGTCGGATTCAACCGTGGCGGTGTCCTCCGATGACTCAGATGAATCTAAGTCCTTGGGACGGCTACGTTTGAGAGCGCGTACTGACTCTGAGTCAGCGTCCATAAAGTTGTCGGTCTGGTCATGGTCTTTGTCGTTATCGAGCTCGGACGCTTGCACGGGCGCAGGCGCGGTCGACGAAGGCGTGGGGGATAGAGGCGAGTCGCGTATCTGGGGCGGGGGCAGGTAAGCTGCTAAGGTTTCGCGGGGGATGGTTTGGAGGATTTTCTCCAAGTAATTGGGCTCATTTAGGAGAATCGCGACTAGCGCAGATGCTAGTCGGTCGGGCGAAATGGCCTGCGCCATTGCGCTAGGAGGCAGTGGTGGTACGGGGATAACCCCGACCGAGCGAGACACGGACAAACAGAACACAGGGACACAAAATGACACAGTATACAAGAAAAGGAATAAAAACAATAGTGAAAATAAAAGAGTCTTACTCAAACCGGCGGCAGGAAAGCCGCCCGCGAGAGCGCGGGCGACAAACACACACACACACGCGAGACCCTTACCGACCGACGCTAGCGACGATCGATAAGAGTGCGAACGAGATAGTTGTCGGCGGGGTGCCGAAAGCGGGGGTACTGTGCGCACACGTCCTACCTGGACGGCAGACGGTGAGCGAATGCGACCGAATCTTGGTAAGCCCGCTTCCATCTTAGGCAACATGGTCACTTACCACCAGGTGAGATGTTGTCAAGGGTTTACCAATTGTTAATTAAAAAAATTAAAAAAAAATACCAAGAACTACAAAATATAAAAAAAATACTATTCTATGTTGTATTAAACTGTTTAATAAATTACCTGAGGTACCTAATGAAGGAATTGACTCATAACAAATTTTTAAAGTCACTAAAAAATTTAATTATTGATAACTGTTACTATTCGGTGAATGAGTCTATAGATAAAAAAATGTAAAATTTTATTTTCTAAGTTGTTGTTTGCATGTCTTTGAAATAAGGCTAAGCGTGTATTGGACTATTAATTTACCTGTCACCAAACTGTACCTACCACATTTACGCAAAAAAAAACATTACTATATTCTATTCTACTTGTTTTTCCATGACAGCACCACACCCCGGACATTTCATACAACGGGCGAGAAATGACATTTCAAAAAACAAATGACGTAATAAGCTAAATCACGGCGAAAACCACAGATGAGATACTAGTTATTTACCCACCAATGTATCAATCTGGGTGACGAGGGGGTGAGGTCGAAATCTAGAGAGCGGCAGGGAGTGGCCATACTGCATTTTAGTACTAACATTATATACATAATTTGACAGCACCTTACTACCTTCAGTTCAGTTTCATGAGTCTGCAGTACCTACTCTCACTAACTCAAAGGTCAAATAGTATTTTTTCTTCTCACCAAGTAGATAACCTCCATAAATCCACCTTGTGGGAGGCCTGCCTACACTACGTTGTCTGTTGCGCGCTCGCCACTCGAGAACTTTACTACCCCAACGGCCATCACCATCATCATATCAGCTGAAAGACGTCCACAGTTGGACAAAATCCTCCCCCAAGGCTTTCCACGACGACGCGACGACTGGACCTGTACTGCTCGCATCCAGCGGTTTCCCGCGATCTTCACCACGTCGTCGGTCCACCAAGTGGGAGGCCTTCCTGCGCCACTTCTTCCGATGCGCGGGAACATTACACCCGCAACGAGCGATTTCCTTGGTTCTCGATCTCCTCATCTCTGATTCGATCGCGTAGGGAAACTCTGAGCATAGCTCGCTCCATCGACCTTTGGGTGACCTTGAGCCTTCTTATGCGGCCCATATAGTAAGCGACCGTCTCATTTCCGTAGATTAGACATTGACATTTTTATTGGTAAAATAAATATAAACGTCACTACAATATTATGATAAATCAAAATCAAATTAAAAAATGATAATACAAAGACATTCATTTACTTTTAGATACGGGCCTTTCAGCACAGATTACTAAATAGTTACTTCGTCTTCCAGTACATTTTTGACGAGAAACGCAGTTTGACTGGTAATCCCACAGTTCAATGCCATACATAGATAGATAGGAGATGTCCAACATTTCAGCCCAATCTCTGTTGTGACGCGTCTGTTTTGGCGGACTATCCGCGGGTGTCACTGCGTGGTACAATCGGGCGACCGCTTTATGCAGTAACGAGCCAGGAAATTGTCAGTGTCAAGAATTTTTGAATTTTTGACGTGGCAACGTCTAATAAATCGATGGACGCCGCCTGCACGCACGAAAAAGGATGAGACATTGTCCCGTTACGTGATGACGTTGCCACGTTAAACTAACTACCGACTTTACAGACAACCAATTTTTTTATTGAGATTTTGTACACTGAGTTGATAATGTATAAATGATTGGCTGTAAGGTCCATACCAAAATAAGAATTACTGGTCAATCTTTTACCGTTTTGAATGGATTTCAATCGAACATGCCTAAGATCCAACTCAGTCAATCTAGCATTCATATTTAAAAAAAAAACGCATCAAAATCGGTTCACCTGTTAAGGAACTTAGATGACGTACATACGTACAGATAGATGGACAGACAGACCGTAGGCTTCAAACTTATAACACCCCTCTTTTTGCGTTAGGGGGGGGGGGGTTTAAATAATTAGTACTTACCGACCGATTATGAGAATATTTCTTATCTTTCTTAATAACCTGCCTTTTTAATGAATCTAGCTATTTTATTAGATAAACTCGTATTTTGACTTTTTGTTTCTCTGTTTTTATGTTTCAACAGATAAGCTAATAATTAAGCATCTCAGATTGGGTTTTCCGTGTTGATTTTGCGTCATGCAATAAAAAGTATTTATTTCTCAGAATGTAGCTAACATACCTATTCTATTAGCGTGTTGTGACTTCGAACAAGATCAAAGGTATAAAAAACCGGCCAAGTGCGAGTCAGAACCGCACACAAAGGGTTCCGTACCATCATACTAGATGGCGCTAGTTCTTCACTTTTATGATGCCCAAGGTGGCACCCACTGATGCACACCCTCCCTCAAGCGAGAATGGAACTGAAGAGGAAGTGGAAGCGGGGACGGAGCTGGGGCTGCAGCGGGAGCAGGAGCTGAAGCGGAAGTGTAACAGGAACGGGAGCATAATTTGGGGCGGAAGCGGAGCATGGAATGTAAGCGGAGTGGGAGCACAAACTGAAGTAGAAGCAGGAGTGAAAGCGTAAACGGAAGCGGATGGGATAGGAAGCAGGAGTAAAAATCTAAACGGTAGCAGATAGATAGATAATTCATTTATTCATTGACAGGTTACAAGGAATAATGTAAAAAGTTAGGTACTTATACGTTTATCTTAACTACACAAAGAAAAAGATTAAAAAAAGTAAGTGTGTGGTTTTATGAAACCACGGTAAAAGTGAAACTTTACTGAGGACGAAACGATCATACCGTCAGACGAAGCGACCGTCACGCGACATGCAACACACAGACGAAAAAATGTGAGACGATGTAATAAAAGTTTTACTTTAAAATAAAAGACGTAATAAAACTAAATTTAAAACTTAATTATAACACAAACAGGACGAACGAAGTACTGCCAATGAAACGGCACTGACTCATCATAAATGTTGTGGATTGTGTTCCCACAGCTCCACAACGCTGATATTCTGTCAGTACCAGTCGCAGTAGCAGAGTGGGATCAGAAGCAGGAGTAGGAGCGGAAACCGAAGCGGGAGCGGAAATGGAATTAGGAAAACACAGAAACTTAATAACATTGTATTATGGATGTAGTAGGTATCGGAAAACAAGACAAATATCCATTAGATATTTTCTGAGATTTTTGGTATTCATAATTGGTGAGTCCTTGGCATCATCTCACCTGATGGTAAGTGACGATGATGCCGAAGATGGAAGCGGGCTTACCCAGATTCCCCAACGCAATGGAGAACTGGCTATCTTCAAGCCGGAACACATCAATGTTGTTAACACTGACATTTGGCGACAAGACTTAGATAAGATGGTGCATGGTAGCTAGTCAGGCGGGCTTAGAAAATGCCCTACCACCAACCAAAACTTTGTATCTCGCAATACGCAGTAATTTCACTCTTGCAACAGTTTGTTTACGAATTACGAATCGACTAAGTTGAGGAAACCTGTTCAATTTCTGTTTACTGATGTAATGCAAAAATATTAAGTACTGACATATTATTTGGTCGACCCGCGTAGCGTGATTCACACTATATGTCTTATCGCCGTTATATAAATAGTCGGGACACCGGGGTGCTGTCGCATTAAACCGTTCGATTGTCACAAACGGCAGACTGACCCGTGACCATCACATGTAGTTATCTCAGTCGTGTGGCGAACGCTCATCATTATAAATTTACATCAATAAAATAATCGTTCAGCCAGTCAGTCAGTGCATCGCGGACCGTCGAACAAGCGTGTTGTGCGCGTTTCAATATTAGATACGAGAATTTCGTGTACCTACCTACGCAACATCACATTTGCAGTTTCAAAGTTGTGCATCATAAAGAACCTGAAGTGATTTGTGTTTAAAAAAAAGAAATAAACAATGATGGCGGACGGTGACGTGCCATTGGTGAAAAGTTTTGGAGGGCACGAAATAGAATTTGGCGCGAACGGCACAAAAGTTACAAGAGCCAATTCAAGGTTAGTGATAATTACCTGAAAAAATTGAAAAATTAAGCGTTGTTTAGGTTTTATTGTTGGATTCTGCAATACAATCAGTGTTTCTACATACAGGATGCAAAAAAATATTTAGATGAAGAACTCGTTAACTAGAGATTATACTCATCATACTGAACAACTTTTCCTAAGGAAGCCATAATAAGTTCTGAGAAAAAATTTGGACACTACGAAATCGGTCAATCAGCTGATCTATATATAAACTATGTAATAAAATGTATTTAGGTGTAGGACCCGTTAACTGGAGATTCTACTCATCATACTGAACAACTTTTCCTAAGGAAAAATAATCAGTAATAATCAGTTCCCAAAAAAAATTTGGACACTACGAAATCGGTCAATCAGGATCTATTTGTATACATATAGTTTGTAATAAAATTTATTTAGGTGTAGGAACCGTTAACTATAGATTCTACTCATCATACTGAACAACTTTTCCTAAGAAACCCATAATCAGTTCTCAAAAAAAAATTTGGACACTACGAAATCGGTCAATCAGCTGATAAAGTCTTAATTTTTTTGCGAATTGGCTATGGGTTCCTTAGGGAAAGTTGTTTAGTGTGATGAAGAGAAGGTCCAGTTAACGGGTCTTACGCCCATTTTGCGTTACAGCCTGTATACATAACATAATGCTTAAACCCTGTTTATTATACCATACATAGGTATTATATTCAATAGGTCGTGGCCATTCAAAAGATCATGAATTCATTTAAGTACCTACATAAGAAACATTTTGAATTCAGTTTTTACGTTCATAAACAGGATGATTTTTTCATTCACTAAAAAAGGTAAAAAGTTTTTTGCTACCTAAATGAAATACATTAGGAAACTAAACATCTATGTCATCATCATTGATTTTAAACAATAATATATGTATAAATCAAGGGTATGGTTTATGCAAACATCTGATATTTTTTTTCAAAATCTTATATTTTATATTTAAGAAACCCATAAAATTAAAACAAGAATAAACTTTATTTTTAGTGCCTATGATTCGGTGGAGAAAGATTCATGATAATCAGCGACCAAAAACATCACGCTGTATAGAACGTCTAAAACAAGGAACTCTTTTTTACCGTTTTTGCACAACTGCGGTTTTGTGGAGATGTTTACAAAAACAGCTGATTTGATTTGTTTTGGTTTTATTTTCGTGATTTTTAATGCATGTTTAGTGTTAACGTACGCAATCTACAAATTACATCATCGTTAACAACCCATAAATTGAAAACGCTAAACATGTTAAAAAACCGACTTCCATCGCAACAACTCAGTACATTTTTGCATAATTATTTTTGGTTATTATTAATTTTCTAATAAAATACTACACCGATTTTGATAAAAATTATATGGGACCACACGGGAAGCACTAGAACTTTCAAATAAAAAAAGAATCGTAAAAATCGGTTCACCCAGTCAAAAGTTCTGAGGTAACACAAATAAAAAATATTAAAAAAAAACATACAAACGAATTGAGAACCTCCTCCTTTTTGGAAGTCGCTTGAAAATATCCTCACTGCTGTGGCACGGGTTTCTGCCTAAACTAGGGAAGGTTAGGCCATATACAGAGGGTAACAAAATTGGTGTAGGTCCCGTTAACTCGGGCTTCTGCTCATCATACTGAACAACTTTCTCCAAAAAACCAATAGTCAATTCGCAAAAAAATCTTGGCGCTCCATACAAAAATGCACAAAATTGGTCAATCAGATGATCATTTGGTATGAAGAGTCCAAATTTTTTTTTGCGATTTCATCAAACTTGTAGAACAAAAGTTTTTCAGTTTGATGAGTAGAAGCCCCATTTATCGGGACTTAAACCAATTTTGTTACACCCTGTATATTAGGGGTAAAAGTATGAAATTGCCGATTCAGTTTTTGAAGTTCAATGCCAATTTTTATTGAAGAAAAAAGTTATTGTTTTTTAATATGGACCTCATTGCGACACTACTTATGGTCTTTATTGTAACTAGTGGCATGTCTCTCATGTTCCAATCCCCTGGGCTACGTACCATTGAATGGAACAAAGGCGTTTTCTTAGTGGTCAGATGGGGCAATTTTTAGATTACTTAATTTGTTTGAATTTTCCTGAAAGTGATGAATTGTTTTGCGGGGTGTTCCCAAATATGACATTAGTAACGAATAAACTGCTGCGATAACTCTAGAGCTTTACAATTAATAAAAATGTGCAGTTTTTGACTCAATAATAGGCGATTTTATCAGGTGAAAAAAAAACCCGACTTCATGGGTTTAATTAAAGCCACCATGCCACAGATTACTAAATAGTTACTTCGTATCTAAGCATTAGTCACACATTTACCAGCTACTGATTTCATTAGAAATTAACAGACCATTAAGACTAATGCTAATGCTATTTCGAAAATATATTTTTTTTATTAAATTTTTTTTAATATTAATTTTTATCTAATCGGCAACTTCATACTTTAACACCTAATATACTCGTATGTATAGGTCACCGATTCTAATATAACGGGATTTATTTCGCGAGATTGTAAACTGTAACATATTGTTTAAAGTTTTTTTAGTGACCTTATAAACTCACTAGTGACACAAAATAAATGTGTTAGATGTTATGGTCTGTCAGGTTTGATTGATTTAACAGTCTAAAGAGCCTCGCGAAGCGCCCCCTCCACCTTCTCCGGGTAGCAGAATGCTTCGCAGCAGAAGATCTCATCGCTTTTATTCAGAGGTACTTACCTACTATCAGAAGGGTGTCAAGTCCCATGTAATTTTAATTTTCTCGACAGTTTTCTATGGAGGTTCGTTTTTTTTTTCGATGAGCTTGTGAATTAAAGTTAGTCAATGATGCTAGTTACTCACAGATGTGTGATAGATAAAGCTAATACGTGATAAATTTTAAAATTAAAAACCGGCCAAGTACGATTCGGGGTCACAAAAACAGTGTTCCGCACCAAAACTTTAACTTCCAACAGAACAAGACCTTTTAGTACATACTTTGCTCTAGGTAAATAGGGGTCTACTTATTCTGGACATTACAAATTACGTTTTTCCTGTCGGAACGGAAAGACTAGATTTTTTTTTAGATTTTCTTGTAGTCTATGCATTCAACCTCCTAAACTGTGATTTTTCAAGATTTAATGCCTAGTAGTTTCGGAGATAAGGGGGGGGGGGGGGGGGGGGGGAATGGTCTGTTATCGCTTCTAAAACTATTTATTTAAAAATTTTAAAAAAATATGTTTGAGATTATGCAACAAGCCCTTTTATTTGACATAATATCACAAAATATATTTTGAAAAACTTTTTTTTTTTCTAATTTAGGTACCCCTCAAAAGTGGCCCCCATGTTTAAAATTCATTTATTTACGTTACACGTCCGTCTTTGGGTCACCGATTTACATATGTGCACCAAATTTCAACTCAATCAGTCCATTGGTTTTCGAGAAAATTGGCTGTGACAGACGGACGGACAGACACACAAGTGATTCTAAAATGGTTCCGTTTTTACCTTTTGAGGTATGGAACCCTAAAAATCATAAAAATAATGTTTTTAAAAGTTTTTATGACACTTGAGGCAAAGTAATATAAGGTGTAACAAAACTAGCTGAAACTGTTTTAACTGGTGCTTCTACCCATGAAACTGAACAACTTTCCCCATGGAACACATAGTCAAATCGCAAAAAAAAATAGGCTCCCATACTAACTCGATCAGCTGATGAGCCAACTTAGTATGGGAAGTTCAATTTTTTTTTGAGATTTGACTATGGGTTCCATGGGGAAAATTGTTCAGTTTCATGGGTAGAAGCTCTAGTTAAAATTGTTTCAGCGAATTTTGTTAGACCTTATAATATATATATAGTACTATCGTACATAAGGCACCCTTCTCACATGAATCATTGTTATAATGTTGTAAATTAAGTTATACGTTTTAAATAATTTTTACTTTTTTGGAAAGCTGATAAATGAGCAAGATTTTCCTATATTTTTCACGTTATCTATTGTATTTTTTTGCAAAATCATGATACATTCAAGCAAATACGGTTTCATCACACAATAGTAGAAACAAAAATAATATCGTAAAAGAAATCTTTAGTAACTCCTTCATCACCCCCTTAAGTTTTGCGTGCTACTTACAGGACACCATGTATAACGTGACCTTCATTTTTTTCGTCAGAGCGGGATACCAGCGGAAAAATATGTTAAAAAAAACTTTTTTATATTTTACTAGCGTTTATTAGAAAATGAATTAAACTGAATAGGTTGAACAACCCGCACATGGGCCGACTAAGGACCGATCGCCCTAATTAAGGGTAGGCTTGAGCCCCTTGGTGGGACGTATAACATGAGCTGATATGGTGAATAATAAGCAGTTTTTATGGTACATAAAATAATAGGTATATATTTAAATTTATTTTCGTTTGGTCTGTTTGCGAAAGCGGGACGTTTTTCCCTCGCTGGGGACAGCGGGACAGACAGCCTCAAAGTGGGACTGTCCCGCCCAAAGCGGGACGTATGGTCACGTTACATGTACCTATATAAGTACTACTATGGTAATGGAGTGGAACTCTTACTCGACTCTTACAATTTGAGGATCCTCAAGGTGAGAGTAAACAGGCATTATTTGAGTTTGCAATGTAGTCAATGTGTGAAGTTGACCAACCCGCACTGGGCCCGCGTGTTCGACTAAGGCCCGATCAAATTCAGGGTAGGCTCGAGCCCCTCAGTGGTGACGTATAAAATACAGCTACCCATGATAAAGAGTTTATAAGGCATTTACTTGACATAGAGTTTCCCCCTGGAGATATAACAGACACTCTTTGTCACAAACATTGCCGCCTCGTATTTGTTTTGCGAAATGTTTGGGTTCACCGCGGGACCGTGGCTCTGTATTTTATCGTACAATAATTTATTGTATTGTATTTACTATCGCCTGTCATACTGGGCCGCGTTGAACAATGAAATGATGCACGCGTAGGTATTTCTGCCACTCACTCATTACCCGATTGCGACAGAAGGAGGGTTATGTTTTTCAGCTCATATACTTTCCCACCGTGGGGCTCGAGCCTACCCTGAATTAGGGCGATCGGGCCTTAGTCGATCACAAGGCCCAGTGCGGGTTGGTCAACTTCACACACAACCTTTGAGTTACTTCGCAGGCGTGTGCAGGTTTCCTCACGATGTTTTCCTTCACCGTAAGAGCGTCAGATAAATGTACATATGAAATAGAAATTCGAAAACACATTAGCACGTGGCAGGATTCGAACCACGGCTTCCTGGAAAGGAGGTAGCGGCCCTTGCCATTACGCCACCGACGCTCTATGTATATACATACGTAAACATAATATGTACCTATGTATATATTTTTTTAAATTTTTTGTTCTTTGGCACGCTTTGTAGCCTAAACGGCTTGATGGATTTTGGAGTGCGAGGTGTCGTTAAATTCATCTTGATCCCGTGAGTGACATAGGATACATTTTTACCAGACTAGCCAAAAAAGTTCTTTGGCACGTTCTGTAGCCTATAGGGCTTGAAGGATTTTGGAGTTCGAGGTGTCGCTAGATTCATCTTGATCCCGTGAGTGACATAGGAGACTTTTTTACCAGACTAGCCAAAAAAGTTCTTTGGCACGTTCTGTAGCCTATAGGGCTTAAAGGATTTTGGAGTTCGAGGTGTCGCTAGATTCATCTTGATCCCGTGAGTGACATAGGAGACATTTTTACTAGACTAGCCAAAAAAGTTCTTTGGCACGTTCTGTAGCCTATAGGGCTTGAAGGATTTTGGAGTTCGAGGTGTCGCTAGATTCATCTTGATCCCGTGAGTGACATAGGATACATTTTTACCAGACTAGCCAAAAAAGTTCTTTGGCACGTTCTGTAGCCTATAGGGCTTAAAGGATTTTGGAGTTCGAGGTGTCGCTAGATTCATCTTGATCCCGTGAGTGACATAGGAGACATTTTTACTAGACTAGCCAAAAAAGTTCTTTGGCACGTTCTGTAGCCTATAGGGCTTGAAGGATTTTGGAGTTCGAGGTGTCGCTAGATTCATCTTGATCCCGTGAGTGACATAGGATACATTTTTACCAGACTAGCCAAAAAAGCTCTTTGGCACGTTCTGTAGCCTATAGGGCTTGAAGGATTTTGGAGTTCGAGGTGTCGCTAGATTCATCTTGATCCCGTGAGTGACATAGGAGACATTTTTACCAGACTAGCCAAAAAAGTTCTTTGGCACGTTCTGTAGCCTATAGGGCTTGAAGGATTTTGGAAGTCTAGGTGTCGCTAGATTCATCTTAATCCCGTGAGTGACATAGGATACATTTTTACCAGACTAGCCAAAAAAGTTCTTTGGCACGTTCTGTAGCCTATAGGGCTTGAAGGATTTTGGAGTTCGAGGTGTCGCTAGATTCGTCTTGATCCCGTGAGTGACATAGGATACATTTTTTCCCCGACTGGCAAAAAACTTCTTTGGCACCTCTGTAGCCTAAATGGCTAATATTTTGTTTTTTTGTCTATAATTCTGAGCTTAGCGAGGAATTCATTATAGGTCACGCGAGAATTAAAATAATTTGACACCGAGTGACACACACAATTTTTTATCACGATCTATGAGAAAACAAAAGCACGAATGCGGATTATCAGTAGAGAGAAACCAAAACTCCCTAAGGGAACAAAATAGCACTTCTCGAGGAACCAATAGTCGGTTTTTGAATAGGTGTGAAGAAAAATCATTTTTCGACTTCTCACGCAACGTTTGCAAATCAGCTGATCAATTATTTATCATCATTTCTCACAGTCAACACATTCGGGTGATGAAATGACCATGCTGTCAGACTTTTGTTGAGTCTTTTCTTACAGATGACCTTTTTGGAGGGATTTTGATGAACATATTTTTGGCACTTTACAGGGTCACCTGGATGGTTCTTTCTTAGCTATAGTTGGACCCAGTAGGTGGCGCTGTTAAAAACAATCTGGATCAGAGCCACCTACCAGGTCCAACTATAGCAAAGAAACGTCAGGTGACCTTATAAGTACCAAAAAAAAAATGTTCATCAAAATCCTTCCAAAAAGTTTTTTTTCGTTTGTCCTTTTTCAACGTGACCTGGTGAAGATCGTGGGAAGCCGCTGGATGCGGGCAGCGCAGGAGCGGTCGTCGTGGAAATCCTTGGAGGAGGCCTTCGTCCAGCAGTGGTCGTCTATCGGCTGATATGATGATGATGATGTACTTTTTCAATGTATGTGTGAGTTAATGTTTGAGCGTAATTCTTCAATTAGGAGGAGAGTAATCATGAACACAGTACATACGCACATCTTAATTACGTGTTATATAAATACAATAAAGTGATTATTTACCAACACTAAACTGTAACGTATAATATCTTATCTACCTACATAACTTGCCCTACTGTATCTACTTAGAATTTTAAATCAATCACAGTCTAACCTTGATATACCCAATGTGGTATGTTGCATCCTTTTGCGTATTAACATGCACGCATCAAATAAATATAGCTGTAAAATCCTTTTCTTGATATTATAACTTAGCTTCGTGTTTTCATTAAAAACTGCTTTTGTTTGTATTAATTAGATCTAATGTCTATATATGTCACCGGGATATCGTGAAAGCCGCGATATTACAATCTCACTAGTTAGATTATAATATAACGGTAAATTGTAAATCGGATCACAATTTCACGGCCTATTTTCGTGCCTCCGAATAAAACCGATGATTTCTTCTGCTGCGAAGCATTCTGCTACCCAGGGGGCTTTGACTGTTAAATCAATCAAACCTGACCGAACCTAACTTCGCTCGCTTCGCGAGCTCATTTATTTTGTGTTTTTCACTTCGCTTAGTGTTATTGTAATGTCACTAGTGAAATTTTAAACAATATGTTACAGTTCACAATCTTTCGACAGTTCACAATCTCGCGATATAAATCCCGTTAGATTATAATCTAAAGGAATTTACAATCTTATGGTGACATATATAATTTGAAACGGTAAATACGTTAAAAAACCGACTTCCATCGCAACAACTTAGTACAATTTTGCATTATTATTTTTGTTCTTTGTTTATTTTTAATAAAGTACTACACCTATATTGATAAAATTTATGTGGGACAACACGGGAAGCACTAGCTTTCAAATAAAAAAAGAATCATCAAAATCGGTTTACCCAGTCAAAAGTTCTGAGGTAACAAACATTTAAAAAAAAAACAGTCGAATTGAGAACCTCCTTCTTTTTAGAAGTCTGTTGAAAAAACATATTTATCTTTACTTGAAATATTAAATTTAAGCATTTATGTAGGCGTTATTATACAGGGTCTAACAAAATTGGTGTAGGTCCCGTTAACAGGGGGTTCTACTCATCATACTGAACTACTTTCCACAAGGAACCCATAGTAAATTCTTAAAAAAAAAGAGCTCCCCATACAAAAAAACACAAAATTGCTTGATCAGCTGCTCGATTTGTGAGAAAGTTATTTTTTTGCGATTAACGGGACCTGCACCAGTTTTGTTACACCCTGTTTTTATCCACAATTTGTAAGCCCTTGGCGTACTCTTAACTTACCTGATGATCTTCTTCTTATCGTGTGGCAAAATTAACCGTGCTATCCAAGGGATAGACGGTGGTTGCCTGATGTTGCACTTAGCATCACCCGCGGCAAAGTATTTATATTAGTACTAACCTACAGTATGGACACTCCCTGCCTCTCTCTAGATTGCGACCTCACCCCCTCGTCACCCAGATTGATACAGATTGGTTACAGTTTGGTTGTCGAACGTATAGGATTTCGTCGCCATTTTGTTTGTTCCGTCGTACCTTATTTGAAATTTCATTTCTGGCCCGTTGCATGAAGTGTCCAGGGTGTGCCCGCGGACACGTGTAGGGTATTTAGATGAACACCTACGGACGTGTGCAACGCGACCTTCGTACACATCTGGAATGATAAGATAACCTGATGATAAGTGATAATGATAAAGCGATGATGCCGAAGATGGTAGCGGGATTACCAAACTTCCCGAACGCAATGGGGAATGGGCTATTTTACCTTCATACCGGACCGGATGTTTGACGTCAGGACTTTAATGGCGAGGCATTTGTAAAACAGTTCTCTCTGTCTTTTCCTTTACGTGTAAAGAGTCAAGACAATAACCACACTTTTGCACTTTTTCAATGTTTTACGTTGTTATTTCTCTTAAGACTTCAATTTAAAAACTAAAATTTAGCAGATTCTCTGTAGTACTTAAAAATTAATATCTCCATATAAAAATTATGTGCAATTTTTTTTATTAATAAACAATTCATTTTAGACTTTTTTTTTGTCATTTTAGACCTGTTTTTGGGACTTTTTTATGATCGAGTAAAGTACACACTATCGTGTAAAATATTAGCACATTCCTCAGTCAATATCCTTAAGTATGTCCAATATTTTTTGCAAAACCGTTAGATAATTACCCAAAAAAAAATATCTAGCAAAAGGGTTTCTCCGCTTCTCCACCGGTGCCTCGCCTTATGAGATGGTTTATATGACGAGCCCTACCACTACTACCAACCAAACCGAGTCTTAGAAACTTACACCACGCCGGGAATCGAACCCGCGACCTTTTGATGTGAAGCTGATTGATTTACATACAACGTAAATTTAAAGTTTGGTATGTTGTAGTTTTCCTTCACCGTAAGAGCGTCGGATAAACGTTCATATGAAATCGAAATTCGAGAACACATTGGTACGTGGCAGGATTCGAACCACGGCCCCCCGGACAGGAGGTAGGACATCGTGAGGAAACCAGCACACGCCTGCGAAGAAACTCGAAAGTTGTGTGTGAAGTCGACCAACCCGCACTGGGCCCGCGTAGTCGACTAAGGCCCGATCGCCTTAATTCAGGGAAGGCTTGAGCCCCTCGGTGGGGACGTATATGAGCTGATAAGATGAAGATGTTGTAGTATAAACCACTTTTGATAAAATTTATTTGGGACCAACTCAGGAAGGAGCATACCCTATCGAATCAAAAAAGAATCATGAAAATCGGTTCAAAATCTGCGAAGATATCGCGTAACAAATATACAAAGAAACAACATACAGTCGAATTAGGAACCTCCTCCTTTTTGAAAGTAAGTTGAAAAGAAACATTTGAATATCACTGTTCCGTAAACTCATTTGAATCTTAATAAACATATCGCTATCGCTACTGAGAATACGCGGCTATAAAGTAAAGTAAATAATACAACAAACCCGACAATAATGCAATGTCAACAAGCGCTTGCGCATCGCCAAGTTCCCTACTGCGTCACTGCAGACGTACTAACGAACTTTTTGATATCTAATTGACTGTTTAAACAATGAAAACTATCGAAATTTATTTACTTAATCTGTCTTTTATTTTTATTTTTATCCAGAATTGATAAGCCCTTGACATCATTTCACCTGATGGTAAGTGATGATGATGCCGAAGATGGAAGCGGGCTTACCAAGATTCCCGAACGCAATGGAGAACTGGCTATCTTATCTTCAAGCCGGAACACATCAATGTTGTTAACACTGATGTTTAGCGGCAAGACTTAGATAAGATGGTGGTAGCTAGCCAGGCGGGCTTAGAAAATGCCCTACCACCAACCAAACCGAATCTTACAAGTTGACCCCACCGGGAATCGAACCCGCGACCTCCTGGTGTGAATCGAATGGTTTAACCATTACGCCACGGAGGCGGTTCATACTTCGTACTTTGTACGAATTTAAACAATGAAAACTAACGAAATTTATTTACTTAATCTGTCTCGGTCTATCTACTTATATACAGGTGACTTTTAAATAGTTCTTGATAAAAAAGATATATGCATGTACTCGTGATTACAAACAACTTTTCCAAAGAAACTATACGTCAAATCAGAAAAAAAAATGTTTGGCCCTCGATAAGTATATAATAAAATAAGTATAATAAAATCGGCAAAAACGTGTAAGGAACCAAACATTTTTTTTATATTTGACATATAGTTTCTTTAGAAAAGTTGTTTGTAATCACGAGTACATGCATTATCCTTTGCTATTAAGAACTTATTAAAAGTCACCCTATATAGGGTGACTTTTAATTAGTTCTTGATAGCAAAGGATATGAATCATATGAATGTACTCGTGATTACCCTATATAGGGTGACTTTTTAATTAGTTCTTGATTGCAAAGGATATGAATGTACTCGTGAATACCCTATATAGGGTGACTTTTAATTAGTTCTTGATAGCAAAGGATATGAATGTACTCGTGATTACCCTATATAGGGTGACTTTTAATTAGTTCTTGATAGCAAAGGATATGAATCATATGAATGTACTCGTGATTACCCTATATAGGGTGACTTTTTAATTAGTTCTTGATTGCAAAGGATATGAATGTACTCGTGATTACCCTATATAGGGTGACTTTTAATTAGTTCTTGATAGCAAAGGATATGAATCATATGAATGTACTCGTGATTACCCTATATAGGGTGACTTTTTAATTAGTTCTTGATTGCAAAGGATATGAATGTACTCGTGAATACCCTATATAGGGTGACTTTTAATTAGTTCTTGATAGCAAAGGATATGAATGTACTCGTGATTACCCTATATAGGGTGACTTTTAATTAGTTCTTGATAGCAAAGGATATGAATGTACTCGTGATTACCCTATATAGGGTGACTTTTTAATTAGTTCTTGATAGCAAAGGATATGAATGTACTCGTGATTACCCTATATAGGGTGACTTTTTAATTAGTTCTTGATAGCAAAGGATTTGAATGTACTCGTGAATACCCTATATAGGGTGACTTTTAATTAGTTCTTGATAGCAAAGGATATGAATGTACTCGTGATTACCCTATATAGGGTGACTTTTAATTAGTTCTTGATAGCAAAGGATATGAATGTACTCGTGATTACAAACAACTTCTCCAAAGAAACTATATGTCTAATCAGAAAAAATTTTTTTTGGTCCTCGATACATAATAAGTTATCAAATCGGCAAAAATGTATGAAGGACCAAAATTTTTTTTTCATATTTGACATATAGTTTCCTTGGGAAAGTTGTTTGTAATCACGAGTACATTCATATCCTTTGCTATCAAGAACTTATTAAAAGTCACCCTATATATGTATAAAAGTCGATGTGTGTATGTGAATATGTATGTGCGTTCCCCCCTATGGATTCCAAATCGGCTGGAGCGATTTTGATGAAATTTTCAGGGAAACTTCAGATTAGGCCAGAGGGTGTTCCTGTGATAAACAAAACGCGAGTGGAGCCGCGAGCGGGTCGCTAGTCTTTAAAAAAATTGAACACCGGCCAAGGCGAGTCGAACGAAGGGTTCCAATTGTACCATCATACAAGATTGAACACTAAAAAGTTATTAATTTATAATTTATAAAGCTGTGCCCCCGACTTCGTCCGCGTGGAGCCCTAAAGCCGAACATTTTCAAAAACCTTGTAGACACCTTTACAAACGGAAATTCACCTTTTAAAATTATATATTACCCGGTTCTGCAAAATCATTCCAAGTCACTAAAAGAGGAAAATTAAATAAATTAAATTGTGTGTTATTCACTTTGCAGATTGTAATGTTGTTTTCTAATTTAAAATACATCATTTAATTCCGTAATATAAATGAAGCAGATAACCCTAGGTCAGCTGTCGTCTGTTTGTCGGACAATACCACTTTTAAACGGTTTAATTACGTTTCATTTGTTATTCGTTATTGAACTTCTACTCTACTTTTGTCAAAATTGATGTTATGCATCCAGCACCCATACCAAAGTAGTACTAACATACATTATGGACACCCTCTGCCGCTCTCTAGATTCCGACCTCACCCCCTCGTCACCCAGATTGATACAAATTGGTTATAGTTTGATACTCGAACGTTATAGGATTTCGCCGTGATTTTGTTTGCTCCGTCATTTGTTTTTAGAAATGTTAATTCACGACCGTTGTATGCAGTGTCCGGGGTGTGCCTATACCACAGATTACTAATTAGTTACTACGTAACAGATACTTCACTCAGTAGTAAATTTCCAATACCTACTGCTATAATAGCCTACTCCATCGCGTCAGCTTGCTTCACACCACGCGATCCCACAGCAATCGCAGGGCTGCCTCTTCGATAAAATTAAATTAACATAACTTTTTGTGTCTATGTTATTGAGAACTGTGAATATGTTTTGACTTATAGGTGGTAGTTTAAAATTGTATCATTTATCTATCTATATATCTATAATATATAAAAATGAATCGCAAAATGTGTTGGTAAGCGCATAACTCGAGAACCGATTTGGCTAATTCTTTTTTTGTCGAGTTCGTTATTGTCAGGAGAAGGTTCTTATGTAGGGTAGGGTAGTGTAGGGTAGGGTAGGGTAGTGTAGGGTAGGGTAGGGTAGTGTAGTGTAGGGTAGTGTAGGGTAGGGTAGGGTAGGGTAGGGTAGTGTAGTGTAATGTAAGGCGGTACGTAGTTCGCCGGGACAGCTAGTATATATATATATATATATATATATATATATATATATATATATATATATATATATATATATACAGGGTGATAAAAAAATGTCTGGCAATATTCAAGGAGCATAATATTTAAGTAAAATAAAAAATACTCTTTTAATTATTTTTTCAATATTTTTAATAGTTAATTAGTTACGTGGTCTCAAAGTTTTCCATGAATATTCCAAACTTCTGGCTACAAAGCGGCCGCCGCGCCCATAACAAAAGATCACACACGCCGCCGCCGCCGCCGCGGCCGCGCGACGCGGCCGCGCGCCGCGTCGCTACTGTTTTGAAATCTCGTCCTTACACGTTTGTCATAAGTTCCAATTTTCCCTTCACACTTTTTACGGGCTTAGGACCGTCAGAATACAGTAGATAAGTCAGAGAGAACTAAGGTAATGAGGTAAGAGACACATAATAAAATTATTAAATTAGCAAGTACAAACTAAAGATAAATTAAAAGTACAAAATTAATAAAAACAAATCAAAGCTAGACTACTGTATTCAGGCGTATTTAAAAAATTGGAATCAACTTATGTACAATGATTAAAAAAATCAACTTATTTACATTACCTACAACTAAAATCAACGGTATTTTAACAACTGTTCAAAATGTCGTCCATCTCTCTCTAAACAGAGTCTGGCACGTTTCACAACATTCCTCTTTAGTCTTATGAGGATTTCTCTGTCACTTTTCACTGCATCGAAGGCACTAATTATTCTCGCTCTTAGTTCTTCTACACTTTGGGCCTCCTCAGTGTACACGCGACGTTTAATTTCTCCCCACAAAAAAAAACCACACGGGGTAAGATCCGGTGACCTTGGAGGCCAAGGCACGGGTCCGCCGCGGCCTACCCAGCGTTCTCCATACTCTTCAGTCAAATACGCTCGTACATCGCGGGCGTAATGAGGCGGTGCACCATCTTGTTGATAGTACAAGTCTCGCAGGTAAACGAGCGGCACATCGTCCAAAAATTCCGAGATAACACCTCGCAACATGTCCAGATACGAGCCGCCAGTAAGGTGTCCTTCAATAAAATAAGGTCCAAGTATCTGGTCACCAATAATGCCCGCCCACACATTCGCACTGAAACGCACTTGATGATAATTTTCACGAATTACGTGTGGGTTTCTAAAGGACCACCAGTGTTCATTGTGAATGTTGTAGAGGCCAACTCGTGTAAAGAGAGCCTCATCCGTCCACAAAATGTTCGCATTTAAATTGTCACACAACCACTGGCAGAAGGTGCGGCGAGGAAGTGCGTCGCCGTCGTTCAGCTGCTGAACCCGTTGATAGTGGTACGGGTGCAGCCCAGCCGAGTTCAGCAGCCTCCATATGGTTGGCTGGCTCACGTGAAACCTCCGTTCTGCATCTCGGGTACTGGCCGTCGGATTTCTCTCAAAAAACTCGAAGATGGCATCTTCGATCTCGATTGCCAGCTGCGGCCGTCCACCTCCGTGTGCGTGATGCGGGATTGTGAACTGGCCATAATCCAAAAGTCTTTGATTTGCCGCTAAAATTGTTTGCCGGTGAGGAACACTAGGATTTATTCCGAACATTCGCAGACGAGGGATGCTTTCTAACTCGTACAGATTTCGAGCTGCGGGTAGCCTCTCACCACTTAAAATGTACACTCTCACCATTTCGTAATACTCCCGGTTAGAGTACATTTTTAAAAACTAACTGCGCGTGCGTTATTTACAAGTAAAGGCGCGCGCTAGCGCTGCGTGGATCGCGGGACAAACGAGCGTGCAGTCACTACGAGTTGCGCCGGCGACTGACTCCCCCTAGGAACCGAATGGGGAACGTGACGGGAAGCATTGTTGCTAGATCCAATTTTAAAAAATCCGTAGATTTCGGTTTATTATTCCTTTTTTTTGCCGAATAAACTTCATTTCTTTCTTACTTTTCCTTTACAAAAATCCAAGATCTACGGACATTTTTTAAACCTAATAAACCTGCCTGTTTAGAGATGGATTGACCACGGATCTTAAACCTAATTCCTTGCCCGTAAAGAAATTTTTATAAAAAAATGAAGGCTCCAAGACAAAGGAAAAGTCATCTTTTTAATTTTTATTGATTACTATTGTCGTACTGAGTGTTGGCGCCATTCTCACTCTCACTACTACTATCCATTTTAACAAAAAATAAAACACAGGTCGCAGGAATACTTTTTTTTGAGTTACGTTTCACAAATTTTTATTTACTGTTTGGATCGGGTGGATAAAATCAAACAAAATTCCGTAGATTTGCAACTAAAATCCGTCATCAATCCATGTCCGTAGACAAGACCTAAAGTCCGTAGATCTACGGACAAATCCGTAGGTCTAGCAACACTGACGGTAAGGGAGGGTGTAGTGCAGGCTCGAGCGCGGCGCGCAGGCGCGGAAAAAGGCGACGCGATCACGTGACTCTCGCTCGAACCGCCCGGCGGCGCCCCGCATTGCTATGGTCGCGTAGTATCCATGCGTTCGAGTGAAGTGATAAGATTTGGAATAAAAATAAGTGTAAAAAAAAAATATATTTTTTTCGTAAAATGTGTTCTATAAATGATTCTGATTAATAGGAAAAAATATTGCCAGACATTTTTTTATCACCCTGTATATATATATATATATATATATATATATATATATATATATATATATAATTCTCGTGTCACAGTGTTAGTAACCATACTTCTCCGAAACGGCTCGACCGATTTTTATGAAATTTTGTGTGCATATCGGGTAGGTCTGAGAATAGGTTCTTATCTATTTTTCATACCCCTACGCGGGCGAAGCCGCGGGCAACAGCTAGTAAAATATATATTTTTTTAAAAAGGTGCTGATTGTGCAATACATCTAGATAACACATAATTTTAGAGGTCAGTGTGTAAGTAAAATGAAAAAAATCTTTAAGAGTTACATGTGTTTTATTTTGATATAATTTTTTATTAATTTATTACCCTTTCTAAATTCTCGGTTATAAATCGCATAAAACCGAATCACAAGCACAGATTACTAAATAGTTATGTCACAAGTGTTTGTGTGCGCTAACAGCACGACAAGTTGAGACAGGTCGCCGCGCCTGTGACTCACATATTATCACAATTTTATTTTAATAAAAATAGCTTTTTAAACGTTGTTAAAATAGTGTTTAAGATAAGTATGACGTTTCTATGTAACAAAAAAAATGTAAATCTGTGTTTGAAAGGCAAGCTAATGCCACAGTGTAATAAAGAGTACTAGCTAATGCTTAGTATACCTAGTATTAAAAATAATTTTAAAACGACAAAAAATAGTAATAGTCACTTAACTTTCTTCATTGACAGGTAAATGGAAAAATGTTAGGTGTTTATCTCTTCTTTTGCTTGATTTGCACCCATCTACAGCACATAAGGCACCAGACGGCATCGTAGGTACGCGTACGAACGAACGAAACGATTTAAATTTAACTACGTGCGTGCGCTTCGTTTGTGAAAACCGCACTGAATTGGGTCCGCAAACGGCCCGAGAACGCTGGGCCGGGCGGTAGGTAATTATAGCCCGCAAGTACATGGAGTGACGGAGGCCTGCCTATACTCCTATCACATCAACTCATATACGTCCCCACCGAGGGGCTCGAGCCTACCCTGAATTAGGGCGATCGGGCCTTAGTCGACCACGCGGGCCCAGTGCGGGTTGGTCGACTTCACACACTACCTTCGAGTTTCTTCGCAGGCGTGTGTGTGCACTTGTGCAGGTGTCCTCACGCTGTTTTTCCTTCACCGTATTAGAGCGTCGGATAAACGTACATATGAAATCGAAATTCGCAAATTCGAAAAACACAGTGGTACGTGGCAGGATCGAACCACGACCTCCCGGACAGGAGGTAGCGGCCCTTGCCATTACGCCATACTCTATAGGCTATATTCTTGTAAGGCTCTAAAAACCGGCCAAGTGCGAGTCGGAGTCGTCGAGGACGAGGCAGGGTTAGGGAAAAAGAAAAAGAAATTCTAGGATTTGTTCAAGACAATTCAGTCCTAGACTATATCAGTAGACAAACAGTAACCCTTGATGTTGTTTCGTTTGGTTGTTTTTTTTTACCGTGTTAGTTAGTTAGTTAGGGACAAATCTTGGAAGCTAAATTAGAACCACTTCCCGGTTTCCGATTGAGCTAAAATTTCGATTACACGTTAAGTTTGGAGAACATTGCATGTTTAGCTAAGTGACTTCATTCTAAATCCAATATGGCGGACTCTCGAAAATGACTGACCAGTTATTTTTATGCGCCCCTATGATATGGGTATCAAATGAAAGGGGTTTACTAGAAAGAAAACGAAAAATTATTTTAAAATTAAATCTTAATTGTACCTAAAATAATTTAAGTTTTTCGTTTTTTTTTAAATTTTCAACTTAAAACCCATAACGTTCCCACTGCAGTTTCTCATCTGTGCCACTGCTCATGGTGCATGGGCCCAGATGAGATATTGGTTACTTACTTCGTAGCATGTGTCCCTCTCTGTAAACTTGGGGAGGTCAGGTCACACTCCACACACGACAAGTGCCAAGTGTGTATTTGTAAAGGATTACAATTGTCAATTTTTGCATGCTGTGACAAAAGCGAGTCATGTTGTACATTATTATTATATTATTATTAGTATTCCCGGCGAACTTCGTACCACCTTAGACTACACTACCCTACCCTACACTACACTACCCTACACTACACTACCCTACACTACACTACCCTACCCTACACTACACTTACCCTACCATATCCTACCCTACTCTACACTACACTACACTACACTACACTACACTACACTACACTACCCTACCCTACACTACACTTACCCTACATTAGAACCTTCTCCTGACAATAACGAACTCGACAAAAAAGAATTAGCGAAATCGGTCCAGCCGTTCACGCGTGATGCCGTGACCAAGGAAAATAGGGATTCATTTATATATATATAGATACCTTTATTTCCAATTTAATACCATAATACTGAAGCGTGAAGAAGTAACAAACAAGCAAACGAACACATTATCCCATATATAATATTAGTAACGATAACAGGTAGTCATTCCCACAAGACTAGTGAACACGTATTGCTTCACTTAAGTTATGTATTGTGTAACTTTAGTTAGTATTCCATTATGACGATAATTGTTACAGCAGCTGGTATTATGAAACAAATAACTACCATGTACCATGTACAGGGTGTAAAAAAATTGGTGTAGGTGTCATTAACTGGGGCTTCTACTCAATCATACTGAACAAATTTCCTCAAGGAACCCTTAATCAATTCGCAAAAAAAATTCGACGCTCCATACAAAAATGCACAAAATTGGTCAATCAGCTGATCGTTTTGTATGAAGGATTCCAATTTTTTTTTTTTTAATTTCAGCAAACTTGTAGAACAAAAGTTGGTCAGTTTGATGGGCAGAAGCCCCAGTTAACGGGACCTACACCAATTTTATTACATCCTGTATACACATTAATGCTTGTGGTTATGCTGTGTGCATTTGTATGATAGAAGACGCAGAAACAAAAGTATTATGCATGTGTCTCTGCATAACACGCGAAAAATTCAAATCAAAGTTTGAGAATACAGTAAATATTACTGTAGATTAAGTCAGTCCCCCATTGCGTTAGGAGATCTTCGTAAGTACGCTTCTATTTTCGGCGTCATCGTCATTTACCATCAGGTGAGTGATGCCAAGGGCTTACAAATTGTGAATAAAAAAAAAAGAATATAGTAGAGATCTCTGGTGGGATAAGTCCGCCGTCACAGAGAATGTAACATCGCCCCTGAGAGAGAGCTCGGGCTCTACAATGCCTTTGATTCACCTGTCCATCCCCCCCCCCCCCGCCGCTTCTTTGGGCGAACTATCCCAAACGTAAATATTTATGCTTAGAAATTGTAGTCAAAAGTAGCTTCAGTAACGTATTTAACCACCTTGTCATCGTATCAACTCATATAGTATGTCCCCAACGTGGTGCTTGAGCCTACCCTGAATTAGAGCGATCGACCGAAGTCGACCACGCAGGCCCACTGCGAGTTGGTTGAGTTCACACACAACCGTCGAGTTTCTTCGCAGGCGTGTGCAGGATTCCTCATTTCTTCAAGAGCGTCGGATTAACGTACATATATGAAATCTAAATTCGAAAACATTTTGGTACGTGACTGGATTTGAAACACGACCTCCCGGACAGGAGGTGGCGGCCCTAGCCGTTACGCCACCGACGACGCTCTTCCGCACCCCTATGCATACTTTGTTTTTTGCCTGAACTACATTACAGCTTTATATAAGGTGTAACAAAATTAGCTGAAACTATTTTACTACCCATGAAACTGAACAACTTTCCCCATGAAACCCATAGTCAAATCGCAAAAAAAAATTTGGCTCTCCCATACTAACTCGATGAGCTGATCAGCCAACTTAGTATGGGAAGTTCATATTTTTTTTGAGATTTGACTATGGGTTTCATGGGGAAAGTTGTTCAGTTTCTTGGGTAAAAGCACCAGTTAAATTAGTTTCAGCTAATTTTGATAGACCTTATAGAGCGCATTATTCTTAAATAGATACAAACATGAAATAATAGTATATCTGTGTCAAAAACAGGAAATAGTCGATTGAGTTAAATGTCACTACTTACCGTAACGATGTAGTTGGTACATTCAGCTAAATATCTTAGTTTGAGTTCAATTATTTAATTTGTTTATATTCTTTAGTTATATCTGTTTTGTTCTAGAACAGATGGTCGTTGGGGCATTCAAGTTCTCGAGTGGCGGCCGCGTACTGGAAGACGAAGCGTAGTTAGGCCCCCCAGTCGGTCGACCGACGATTCGACCTTATGAATGTCGCGGGAAGCTGGATGACGGCAGCACAGGACCGGTCGTTGTGGAAATCACGATAGGGATACACTCCTCACAACAGTATCAATATTGTTTTCTTGAAACTGAACAACTTGTTTTAAATAAAAACCTTTTTGTATAACTTTTGACAGTTGAATGTTTGTATGGAGCGCGCTAGGGATACCCTCCTCTTAACAGTGTTGATATTGTCTTCTTGAAACTGAACAACTTGTCCCATATCAACACCTTTTTGTATAACTTTTGACAGTTTAACTTTGTTTGTATGGAGCGCGCTAGGGATACACTCCTCTTAACAGTGTCGATATTGTCTTCTTGAAACTGAACAACTTGTCCCAAATCAACACCTTCCTAACAAAATTAGCTGAAACTATTTTAAGGGCAAGTTCAGTAAACGAAACTGAACAACTTTTTCTTCAGCGACCATACGAAAATCTTAGAAAAAAATCTACAATAAAAAAAAGAAATCTTAATAAATCGGGCACTGGCCATCTTACCGTAGCAGCCCACGCGCCTGAAGCGCCTCCGCCACAGATGATAGTACAAGCCGTGTCTTCCGTCGCGTCGGACACATAATAGGTAGGTATCTAAACCCTATTTGTATGGAAATAGCCAGGCATGTAAACAAAACATGAACTTCAAAATAAACTAGTTTCGATTGGTTTTCAAGTCTTAAATGAACTAAAACACAGTATTTATGTCAATAAAATCCTTGTAGGACCGCACTCGATGTCCAAATGTAAGTGATTATGCTAAAATGATTTGTTTACATGTTTGGCCATTTCCAAACAAATAGATTTTACTTAATGTGACTCGTGCGCAAACAGGCTAAGGCGAACTACCTATCTACTTGCTTCTTAAGTATCCGGTGATTTTCTTGGTTGACCGGCATCTACAGGTCGTGGCATATTCGTAAAAGTGCCGAAATCCCGGAATCGCTGCAAAGCACCTATAGTAGGTATTGTGTAGATGGCATGTAGATGGGGTCTACGGCTATGAAAATCTTGAAACATGTTCCTGGTGTCTATTAGGTTGTGGTTACAAACTTCACAGCACACCGCCATGTCCAAATACTATTGTACATGGCATTTTCACAATGAAACACTTAACTTAAGCACTTAGGTCACAATCTGTAGGTAAGGCTTTGAGAACGTAACTCAATGAGTGTGCGAGAGTAACTGAGATATTTTTTCCGCGAACGCATCGCACTTGTTTGTAGGCGAAATGTACCTATAGCGAGCAGCAAAATAGTTCAATGGCCTCAAACGCTTCGAAGGAGCCGCCGCCTTCAATTTCAATTTCTTATTTTTCGAAAAGTGTAAATAAATACCTGTTAGGTTATATTTTACTACCTACATCTAAAAGGGGAACTGTAAGGTTTTAATTTTAATTAGTATTTTAAATAAGAATTGATTGAGAGAACTACCAAAAGTCAACGGCCAGGCACAGCTCAGTTTCGTTGCGGCAAGGCACGAATCCAGCGAAAAGACAGGACCGTACTACAACACGAGAAAATTATTGTAGGCAATAATGGAATGTGGCTATTTTTTTTTAGAATTCGGTATGGTTGCTGAAAAAAAATTTGTTCAGTTTCGTTTACTGAACTTGCCCTTAAAATAGTTTCAGCTAATTTTGTTAGACCTTATATACTTTTGACAGTTAAACATCATTTGTATGGAGCGCGCTAGGGATACACTCCTCTTAACAGAGTCGATAATGTATTGTGTTCTTAAGGTTGAAACTGAACAACTTGTCCCAAATCAACACCTTCTTGTATATACTTTTGACAGTTAAACTTCATTTGTATGGAGCGCGCTAGGGATACCACTCCTTTTAACAGTGTCGATATTGTCTTCTTGAAACTGAACAACTTGTCCCAAATCAACACCTTCCTGTATATACTTGTTATAAAGTTGTAATATTTTAACTACAATTCGGAGCCAACATAAAGTCAAGTCAAGAATTATACTGAATCCCTCGATATATTATGTACATGACTTTGTTGAAATCGCAACAAAAATAACTTCATACATATCGATCAGTTGATCGACAATTTTGTTTATGTTTGTATGGAGTCAAATTTTTTTTGAGAATGAACTATGGATTCCTTGGGGAAAGTTGTTCAGTATGATAAGTAGAACCCGCAGATAACTCGTCCTACACCAATTTTTTAACCGACTTAAAAAAAAGGAGGAGCTTTCTCAATTCGACCGTACCTATATATTTTTTTTATGTGTGTTCGCAGATAACTTCGTCGTTTATAATTATGAACCGATTTTGATGATTCTTTTTTTGTTTGTTATTATGTTGGCGTTTAGTCTCGAGGTGCAAACTGTACTTTTCAATTTGAGTGCGAGAAAAATAGTCAAAAAGTTAGTAGGTAGTTAGTGCAAAAACATTTAATAAATATTACTTAATAAAATAAAAATCACAAAAGATTTTAAAACACATGGCGCCACCTTCTTTGCGGTAAAACCATGGAACTAAAACTTTGAACATTTTCGCAATGAAGATTGTCTAGGTCCACACTCCTCAGATAATAGTATTATTTGCTGGCTGTTTGAGTTTGTCTATGTCACATGAAGGAAATTAAAAACTAATTACTTTTCTCTCCCTAGAGACTAGAGTGGTAGGGCTATATTGGCATATTTTTAGAGCATGAGAAGTGAAAAAATTGTTCAGTATGATAAGTCGAAGCCCCAGTCAATAGGACCTACAAGAATTTTGTTACACCCTGTCTCTGCTTCCCACAGTTATAACTTTAGGGTACCTACGGGGAAACCCAGTTTGGGGTCAGATCATCATATCAGCCGAAAACGTCCACTACTGGACAAATACAACGCCAAGGTTTCCACAACGACCAGTCCTGCGCTGCCCGCCCACATCCAGAGGCTTCTTAATTTATTTAATCTTTTGAAAATACGTTAAAACGACGACGTTTTACTGACCTATTTAGAAAGTCCGTTACTGTGAAACAAACGCAAATGTTTTGCGTTACAATTCGCCGTGGTCGGGTATTGTTCTGGGGACAACGACCTCTCTTGGCAAGAGGTAGCCATCTTGGAGCAGCTGTTTATAACGTTATGCGTACAATACGCATTACGCAGCATTTCCGTGACGAAAATTCGATTTTAGTTTACTATGTCATGTGTTGAATTAGAAAACATATTTCTTTATCCTTGTAAGTACCTATTTATTTTCACTTTTGAGCGACGAAGGAGGGAGGGAATAAAAGGTTATGTGATCATCCGATAATAAACGGACTACGTAATTTTGTCAAAAATGCAGTTTATATCTATAGACACTAGAGATGTACCGACTAGTCGGGGAAGCCGACTATCTGGCCACGTTTGTAGTCAGCGACTAGTCGGCAAATAGTCGGCAAGACCCGGCGACTAGTCGGCCTATTAATTTATTTAGGTTTTTTCACCCGACTGCGCCAGAAGGAGGGTTATGTTTTTCGAGAGTATGTATGTATGTATGTTTGTATGTATAATTGTTTGGCACGCTATGCAGCCTGAACGGCTAGATGGATTTTAGCTTGAGACGTGTCGTTAGATTCGTATTTACTGTGAGAGTGACACTGGGTATATCAAAATAAAAAAAACAAAATGGCGGATTTTTGGCGCAAAATTCAAATGTTTGACACGCTCTGCAGCCTAAACGGCTCGATGAATTATAGCTTGAGGGTTGTCGTTAGATACGTTTTTACTGTGAGAATGACACTGGGTATATCCAAATAAAAAAACAAAATGGCGGATTTTTGGCGCCAAATTCCAATGTTAGGCACGCACTGCAGCTTGAACGGCTTGATAGATTTTAGTTTGAGGGGTGTCGTTAGATACATATTTACTGTGTGAGTGACACTGGGTATATCAAATAAAAAAAACAAAATGGCGTATTTTTGGCGCCGAATTCAAATAAACTCATTCAATAATAAAACTTAAAAAATGAACAAAATAAAAAACGGTAATTTAAAAAACTAAAAAACCCGCCTGCGTTTCTGTGTAATTTGGAAATGAAAAACCCTAAAACAAGAAAGTCGTCATACCCGATTGCACTTAACTTAAGAAAAATTGTAGCAGTCGGGACCCATTCTAGAAATGGAGGCATAATGAATTCAGAGCACATACCTATATTACATTGCAGATTACTCCAATATACTGACTATATAGACGGCTGACTTTCTAGAATGGGTCCCGACTGCTAAAATTTTTCTTAAGTTAAGTGCAATCGGGTATGACGACTTTCTTGTTTTAGGGTTTTTCATTTCCAAATTACACAGAAACGCAGGCGGGTTTTTTAGTTTTTTAAATTACCGTTTTTTATTCATATATGAGTCTATTTCAACGACTGACTCGGTGGCTCAGTGGTTAGTGCTCTTGACTACTGATCCGAGAGTTGTGGGTTCGATCCCCACCCAGGGCAAACATTTGTGTGATGAGCAGATTTGTTTGCTATATGTCTGGGTGTTAAATATCTATATATGTATGTATTTAAACGTATATAATTAAATATGTATATTAGTCTCTGGTTCCCATAACACAGGGAATCCTACTTTGGGGCCAGATGACCATGTGTGATTTGTCCCAGAATATTAAAAAAATAAATTAAAAAAACTTATACACATACTTAATCTGAAAATCCGTTTTCATACAAAAAATATTTCTATTCCACATGCCTATTAGACTCCGAGCATCGCTCGGTCACAACCTATACATGCAAAAATAGCTGGCGAAAATGTGTATAGGGAAGACTTTATTTGTATTGGCAACAAATTCCTATTAATTTTCATAACATTACCAATTCAAATATCGAATTCTTTATTTCTAACCGACCAGCAGGCCAGCACAATTTTTAAAGCCGCCCATACACGTACCAATCCGGAATCAGTTGGTTGCTTCCGCATAATAGCCGTACACACATACATATACAATGACATACGACCATAGAAATCTACATACATACATAACATACGACACTGCGTGGGCTTAACAAAGTTTATGTATACTAAGACGAACGCTTGTGTAGACAAAGGCCTTTATGACGTTATACTTACTATAAATAATTATCAATTAGTTTAAAAACTAAAAAACACGCTTTAGTAAACACGTTAAGTAGTTATCTTGGATGTCCGCCATGTTGGATTTAAGTCACGTGACTATTTTTTCGTATTCCTGACAGCAAACCCTTTTATTTGATACCCACATCATGGGGGTGCATTTCAAATAGCCTGTCCGCCATCTTGGACGTCCGCCATATAGAATTTAAGTCACGTGACTATTTTTTTCGTATTCCTGACAGCAAACCCTTTCATTTGATACCCATATCATAGGGGTGGATTTCAAACAGCCAGTCCGCCATCTTGAGGAGGCCGCCATATTGTATTTGTAATGACGTTTCTTAGCTAGTCATGTATTGTTATCAGTACTCAGAGCGTGTGCAAAATTTCATCCTAATCGAAGACCGGGAAGGGGGTCAAATTAAGATTCCAAGATTTTCTTACATACATAGTTACAAGTGAAGCTAATAAAAGCGTGTTAAAAAATCTGATCCTAATTAGCCCTCTATTATTTATTTACAATAGCTGTTTCCCGCAGCTTCACCAGCGTGGACAACGTTTCTATGACACTCCGAGGGTGCGCAGTATGGAAAAAGTTGCCTACGTGTTAATCCAGATCCAGCCAAAACCAATCCAGGTCCTAATCTGTCTACCTACCAAATTTCAGCCAGATCCGTTCTGTAGATTTTGCGTGAAAGAGTACCTAACAAACATACATACTTACATTCTTACAAACTTTCGCGTTTATAATGTTAGTAGGATTTAACAATTTATTGTACACAAAGAAAAGGACAAACAAACACAAGGTAAAAATCATACAAAAGGTACCTACAGCTTATTTCTATCAATCAATCAATTAAATATGCTTTATTGTACAGTTACAAAAATAAACAGATAGTAGTACAGAATAAACAGTAAAATTAAAAATTATACAATGTAGGCGGCCTTATTGCTTAAAGCAATTTCTTCCACGCAACCCAGAGAATGGATACAATAAATAAAAGTAAGGGCTGTGCAAAGCAAACATATGCAACAATATTGAGAATAGAAAAATTTACTATAACTAGAATATAATCTAAATCATAATACAACATATACCTATTAAAAATGCTATGCAAAATAAAAATAATAATAAACTAAACTATATACTTACATGTAAAAATTATATAATTCATGAACTCGAATTTCTAGTTTTTCGGATTCATGATAATTGATTCTCTATAATATTTTCTTGTACTAACACTATATAATAATTCGTTTATTGTCGCAAAAAAATCCATAAGGTACAAAATTCTAAAATCACATTTACATAAAACACTATAAAAAATATAAAAAGTTCACATTTATTTCATAGTAAATTAGGTAAAACAAAATAACTCAAGATAAAAACAAATGAATGAAATTAAATATAAAACCGAATCTGATTAAAATTAATATTAAATTAAGTTACTAAACTATGGATTTATGTTGTCCGAAATAAATGTTATGAATTGATTATAAAACAAAATTACACGTGTTTCAGGATTTTATAATTGTTTTTTTTTAAATTTGTCAAGAATTTTAAAAATGGGCTGTGTTTAAAAAAACACTAATTGCCAATAAAAACAAAAAAGAACGAAAACGTTGTTAAAAAAACAATGTGCCAAAAAAAGGGAAACATTTATAAAAAAACAACATTACACACATTACTGACCTCCTCGGTGGTGTAATGTTGAAGTCCTTTAGTTTCACATCAGGAGGTCGCGGGTTCGATTCTTTGTAAGACTCGGTTTGGTTGGTGGAATTTTCTACGCCCGCATGGCTAGCTATATCTTATCTAAGTTGTGCCGCCAAACAGCATTGATGTGTTCCGGTTTGAAGATAAGATAGCCACTTCCCCATTTCGTTGGGGAATCTAGGTAAGCCTGCTTCCATTTTCAGCATCATCGTCACTTACCATTAGGTGAGTTGATGCCAAGGGCTTACCAATTGTGAATTAAAAAAAAAACAATAATGTTTAAACACTAACCTCTCCAGTTTTCTACGCGTCATTTTAGTATTTTTGCATACGCTTGGTGGCAAAACTTAGATAAGATGGTAGCTAGCCAAGCTGGCTTAGACAATTCCCTTCCACCAAACAAACCGAGTGTTACCAAGTTAGACTCCACCGGAAATCGAAACCGCAACCTCCTGATGTGGAGCTGGTATACTTAAGGCGAAGTATTGATTGGAACAGTTGTCTCTGTCTTTTTCTTAACGTGTAAAGAGTAAAGAAAATAACCACTCTCTTTAACTTTTTTTAATGGTTTTTCGTTTCAATCATAGACTACAATGAAAGTATAAAAAATAATAACATTACTTAGTTGCATTATCATAAAAATATTGTTGCATATTTTTTTAAATGTATACTTCAAAATATTAGTCAAAACTAGAGTTGATAGTAACGGTGTAGACCTATCTTTGGGATTTTTTTCTATCCAGCCAAAACTGCTCAATCGTGTTTCTAATAGCTTTTGACTTTCAGGAACATCGTCAACAATAAGAGTTTTTTTTCAACCTTGGGTTTTCTATCTTTTAAGAGTAATTGACGTCAAAAAAACGAAAATCTGTAATATTACCGCCTTAACCATTACGCCACGGAGTTGGTTAGTTATAACTATAAGTCGAGTAATCAACTTTAAATTGAGACAGGTGGTGCCATCTAGTAATCTTTATATACTATCGTAGTTTATTACCTCAGAGTGTAGGCCACGGTCTACAGTGCGTGATTACGTTATAAAATTAATTATATGAATTTGGCGGAAGATCGAATAGTATGTTATGTATGTATTTACCTACATTCTACACTTTGCTACAGAGGGATAAGTTTCCGTCTATGTCTGTCTGTCTGCCCGAATTTTAAAGGGCTGTATGGTTTGAACCGTGGGAGGTTGCCAGCTGAAATTTTCACAAAATATGTGTGATTATAGGAAATTTACTAAAATAATAAAAAATATAAAATAATAAGGATTAAGGGGGATCACCATACAAGAAACGCGTTTTTGAAGGTTTTTTTTTGCTTTTCTTCTATCGGAAAATTACAATATCGTAATAATAGAACCGCGAAATTTGGTGTGATTATAATACTAATTCTAAAGTAAAACATCAAATAATAATAATTTTCGAAAAACCTTAAAGGTAACTAATTAGTAATCTGTGTTTTTGGTACTTACCTACAAGCTTTTATTTGAAAAGAGTTTTTATGTTGAAAAAGCTAAATGCTCAAATAAATATAAAAAATACACCGTTCCAAATTCAAAAAGTCTGTCTGTTACGCTTTCACGCAAAAACTACTGAACGGATTTGGCTGAAATTTGGTAGGTAGACAGATTAGGACCTGGATTAAGACATAGGCTACTTTTTACCACGCTCGCGAGCCGCTTGCGGCTCGCGCACTGCGCACCCTCGGAAAGTCATAGAAATTCCACGTTCCACGAGTGAAACCGCGGGAAACAGCTAGTCAAAAATAAAAGGTAGAATTAAAATGCATCTGTGATTTAATATTTTATTATGATTGTTGTATGAAAATCAATATCTACATTATTTTCAATATGATGTTTCATACGATTCTATTGAAAATAAAAGACGATTCTGGGACTTTGATTCCACCTCCAAAGTTTATCATCAGATCAACTTCAAAATACCAATAGGATGTACTTAATTGTCACCGGAATACGGCGAATTTCAGCTCAATCGGACCCATGGAAGTCGCTCTAAAATCGATTGCAAGATTTGAACTAAACAAACATGCATACAAACATTGCAAGTTAAATAAAAGCTTGATAAAATGGGCCAAGTTCGAGTCGTACTCGCGATCGCACTACGATGTCCGAACATAAAGGAAAAAGGCATTTTTCTGTCGCTAGCGTTGATGTCTTTTATTTAAAACAGGGTTCGAATTGATATTTATACAGATAATTATCAATTATTATAACGTTGATAATTATCTTGATAATAATTGAATTGAAATAAAAACAGAAATAATATAGTAATTACCTTTGACAAAACGCTAGCCTCGCATATGACATGCCATGTGTATCCGATTAAGTTTTGTGATTTTATATGACTTGTCAAAAAATATGATGATTATAAATTGTAATGTTTAATACTTTTATTTATTAAAACAACTGAAAAATATTTTTTCTTTTTTTTTTCACCATAAAATTTCTGTATTTTTATTTTTAAAAGGGATAGCTGAAGGGGATATCTGACAGATATGATTTCCAACTCTTTTCGCACTTCATGAGTGTACTGGTCAGACAGGGGTCCTATACTTCCTGTAACTGGTGAGCGCATGGGGTGTGGAAGGGTTGTTTTCACTTTTATTGTTTGTTACTACAAATTTGTGTTCAACTAACATAGTGTAATAAGACGTTTGTGTTACTAACAAAAATTGACCCTGTTGTCTGACAAACAAAAATAATAATAATAGTTTTTAGAAAAAAAAATAAAGAGCCTAAAATAAGAATCGACGTTGATAATAATCGAAGAAAAATAATTATCTTGATTATTTTGAACCCTGGTTTAAAATTAATAGATATGATTGTCATACTTGTGTGGAGAGGTGTGATTGGTGGTACGGAACCGTTGGTGCTCGAGTTCGACTCGCACTTGGCATATTTTTATCATTATTTCGTTTCTTATTTAATATTTTTAAAAAAAATTGGAATTTTTTGTTGTTTTTTTTAGTGTCATTCTAATTGTAATCTTCTTTTGTTTTCAGGTAAGCCTACTGAAAATCTTTACAAATTAAAACAAAAGGTAAGAACTCATAGATGTAAGTAGAATTCTTGATATTTCCTTCTCGAACTACCCTCAAAAGTTACTATCAATAAGGGCTCTACCACACTGGTCTCCTCTGTATGACCATTGGCCGGCCGTTTGAAAAATGTTACCTGGTCTGAAATATAGTCAGTGTCCGGTACTATTATAAAAGTGTATAAATCTTCCCAAATTGTGATCCCAACGAATCCCGGGTTTTTTAAATTTTTTTTATTAAAAATTTGAGTGCGTTTGACTACAACTCACCTGATGGTAAGTGATGATGCAGTCGAGGATGGTACACGCAAACTCAAATAATGCCTATTCAATTCAATGCCCGGGTGACAATTGAGATTTTTTTCCAAGTTGTCCTCTCTGGCACGAAGCGGAAGGAGACAATGGAAACATTTGTCAACCCGGTGCCAACTGGGAAAAAATCTGAGTTGTCACCCTGGGCGACATTGCAAGCTGGGAACTGTCGCTCGCTACGAGGCAGAGAAATCTCCGTTCAAAATGAAACGCTACACATACAATGTACAAATCCCTAAGGCTCAAAACAGTTTATACGTAGTTTTATTTGGCTTATGTTTAACTGAACACCAGTTATAGTAAAATAACATCAAACAACACTTTTTACTGCCAAAAATAGTAAATGAGCACCAAAATTAAAACTCCATCTTATTGTGAAATTAAAATCAACATTTTCACATCTTCCTATCCTATTAAAGCAAATGACTTTAAACTAACCATTGTTAGGGGGCGTCCATTAATTACGTGAGGTGTTTAAGGGGGGGAGTGGGTCAAGCTAAATCTTTCCAAATCTCACATGGGGGTGAGGGGGGGTTTTAGCAAATATCACGTAATTTGTTTTCTTGTAGAAAACGGTGTAAAATTGCGAAAAAATAAAGTTAAATCAAAGTAAAAACAAATCTAGAATGAAAATATGGCGAAATTTCACACAGTTATAGCAGTTTGAAGATTGAAAAAATTAGTGTTTCATCAAACTTTTATTAGACTTTTTATAATCCAACGCGTTTCCAGCCAAAACACAAATTTTAAAAAATCTCACGTGAGATTTGGGGAGGGGGGAGGGAGTTGAGGAAAATCTCACGAAATCTCACCAGAGGGGGAGGGGGGGTCAAAAAATCCTGAAAAAAGCCTCACGTAATTTATGGACGGCCCCTTACCCCAAAAATAGTTAGTGAACACCAAAATTTTAACCATATTTTAATTTGTAGCGCGTAGCGTGTAGCGTTTCTTCTGCACAGCATTCTGCTACCCATGCATGGGGGTATGTCTTTGACTGTAAAATCAATCAAACCTGACCGAACCTAATATCTCTCGCTTCGCTAGCTCATTTACAGATTATTAAAAAAACGTATTTTTGCCAACTCCTTTTTCGTTGTGTGGTTTATTTAAGAGTCTCCCAGGAGACTCGAGTTTCCATACAAACGTGGTCCCGATTTAATACAAAAACTACATGCCGGATTGAATCCCAACTTTGTTAATATATTGAGTAGACACATATCAATGTTTGTAATTAGTTTTCAGCTCAGTAAATTTTAACGTAACTAAACGAAGGCTTAAATTAGTATTGTACTGAAAGTTTGAAACTGCTCTTATTTTTTTCCGTTTTATCTAGTACATCGAAAACTAATTACAAACATCGATAAGTGTCTACGCAATATATTTGCAAAGTTTGGATTCAATCTCGGATGTAGTTTTTGTATCAAAGCGGAACTACGTTTGTATGGAAACTCGAGCCTCCTGGCGGCGCTTAAGCAGAAATAGCGCAATAATTTGCTCGCTAAGATTTGTTGTTTGCATATTGATTACATTTGGTGTTTGAATACATTTTTTGGGTAAGAGAGCTTAGGGTATCGAAGTATTTTTTGGTGGTCATTATATTTAATCACGTTTTAATTTGTTTAGGATTTAAGTTTAAGAGTCTAGAGATTTATCACTGCCATTTATTTTATTTTAATTATAAACAAATATTTAAAAAAAATACAGAATATATTGCTCGGTAATAAATAACGAACCAAGTTATTTAGTAATAAAAACCCAACTACTATTTTAAGCCTCAAAAACCGGCTAAGTGCGAGTCGGATTCGCGCGCTGAGGGTTCCGTATCACCACACCTACTCTCCACACAACTATGTCAATGACACCTATTCACATTACAACTAAATGAAATCAACGCAAGCGCCAGTTTTTTTTAAATCAGTTATTTCAGACTCCTTAGTGCGAGTACGACTCACATTTGCTCAGTTTTTATTATACTTTAGATTATTTACTGTAACCACACCAAGTTTTACGCTTGTGTGTATAACCGTTTTTACAATAGAGCAAAAAAAAGCCTTAAAAACTACGTAAAGGATCCCGTTGGTCACCCTTTAGGTGTACGGAACGCTAAATAAAAAACAGGCCAAGTGCGAGTCAGAACCGCACACAAAGGGTTCCGTACCATCATACTAGATGGCGCCATTTTTTTCGCTTTTTTTAATTTTGCTGTTATAGCGGCAACAGAAATACATCATCTGTGAAAATTTCAACTGTCTAGCTGTGTTTTTTTTTTTATTTAATTGAAAAAAAAATAATGTTACAAAAAATAGAATACTAATACATCAAAAACCTTTGCAGGTTTATCCGTGTACTAGTTACTAACTTTGCTGACAAAGCTGAATTATCTACCCTATGTTATCAAAAATCAAACACATAAAAGAAAAAAAAAAGAAATAAATATGACAATATATTATCAGTATCACAAAAATGAAATCCACCTATACGAAAAAATAAAATGAAAATACAGTCAAAGCTTAATGATATATCTATTTGAAAAGATGGGCACTATCATCACAATAGACTTAACTTAAGTCTATTGTGCTATCATGAACACCATATACCTACAGAAATAAGTGAGTTTGTGCGAATGTTCATTTTCAGTTCAGTTGAGGTTCATGAAATACAGCCTGGTGACAGACAGACGGACGGACAGCGAAGTCTTAGTAATAGGGTCCCGTTTTGACCCTTTGGGTACGGAACCCTAAAAGTATCCTATATCATTCAGGGATCAAGGTAAATCTACGAGACCTTGAATTCCAAAATTCATCAAGCCAGGCTTACAGGCTCAGCCGAAGAAACAGACATACATACACTCGAAAAAACGTTACCCTCTTTCTTGAATAGTCGGATAAAAACGCGCATGCGCAACTTTACACATGCATTAAGGCGAGGCACCGGTGTAGAAGCGGAGAAACCCTTTTGCTAGATCAATTTTTTTGGGTAATTACTACTAAATATCGGTCTTGCAAAAAATATTGGACATACTTAAGGATATTGACTGAGGAATATGTTACTAATATGTTACACGATTGTGTGTACTTTACTCGATTATAAAAAATCCCAAAAACAGGTCTAAATCGTCTAAAAAAAGTCTAAAAATTTTAATAAAATTTCTAAATATGCACATAGTTTTTATATGGAGATATTTCTTTTTTAAGTACTACAGAGAACCTGCTAAATTGTAGTTTTTAAATTGAAGTCTTAAGATAAATAACAACGTAAAACATTGAAAAAGTGCAAAAGTGTGGTTATTGTCTCGACTCTTTACACGTTAAGAAATAAACAGAGACAATTTAACTGTTTTACAAATGCCTCGCCTTGCAATCAATAACTCATCATAATACATATATCGACTGATATCCAATAGAAATTGGCGCACCTTACAACACTACGACCTACTTTCTTCTAGGGCGGGTCGCTCTAGGAGAAAACTTAGACATCAGCGTGACTTAGGCATGAGAGCGCGGGAGTGGAAAATTAAAAACATAACTGACATTATTGTAGTTTCAAAAATACAGGCTGATTTTTTTCGCATTTAAATAGTTAAAATGGTAGGTACCTAGGCAATACCCATATATACAAGATTTAAAAAAAACGGGCAAGTGCTAGACAGAACCGCACACTTAGGGTTCAGTACCATCATACTAGATGGCGCTAGTTCCTTTACGTTTAAAAAAACACGTTTTTTGTAAGGAGACCCCCCTTATATTTTCACATTTTTAAATTTTTCGTATTTGTTGATATAGCGGCAACAGAAATACATCATCTGTGAAAATTTCAACAGTCTTGTTGGCAGCCTGGTGACAGACGGAGAGACAGACGGACGGATAGCGAAGTCTTAGTAATAGGGCCCCGTTTTTACCCTTTGGGTACGGAACCCTAAAAATGGTCTAGGATCCGTTGAATGGGGGTTCTACTCATCATACTGAACAACTTTCTCCAAGGAAAACATAGTCAATTCTAAAAAAAATTGGACCATACAAAAATCCACAACATTGGTCGATACCTATGTATAAAGAATATTTTTTTTGCAGTTTCAGCAAATTCGTAAAACAAAAGTTGTTCAGTATGATGAGTAGAAGCCCCAGTTAACTGGACCTACACCAATTTTATTACACCCTGTCGTTAGTACTAATATACAGTGGTGGACATATAATTAGAAACACTTCCAACGGATCTTAACATTATACAATATACTTTTCTGTAACACTTTTAATTTAGAAATGAAACCACAAATAGCATAAAATATGTTCAATGACTTATAATTTACTAGAAAAACACAAAAAATCCGACTAAACAACTGCCGGTTAAATATAAGTTTCGTACAAACAACCAAACGACTTTTAAGGAATCAACAATAATGGACAACTAATTAGAAACAACAGAAAAATACCGTGAAAATTTAAATAGTTTATAGTATATGTAATCATAATTATATTATTTACGTGATATTATTCGCAGGCTACTAAATATAGTTATAATTAATATTTAGTTGCGTAGCCTTTGTTGTCAATGACAGCTCTGCAACGACGTGGCATTGATTCAAGCAATTTCAGACATTCTTCGAGTGGGATTGAGTTCCAAGCTTCGACAAAAGATCCGTAAAGTTCATTTTGACTAGTGTTGCGTTTGTTTGAGACTTTTTTTTAACGATATACCACAGATTTTCTGTAGGATTTAAATCCGGGCTATTTGCAGGCCAGTCTAAAACGGAAATATGCTGTTCCCTAAGAAAATATTTGACACTGTTGGCCGTGTGTTTAGGGTCATTGTCTTGCTGAAAGATCCAGGTTACAGGCAAATGGTCGTCAGAGTAGGGAATCATTGTCTCCGCTAAGATGTTTTTGTACTGATACTGATCCATTGTACCTTCAATCTTTCGGACGGGTCCAACACCACATCCGGAAAAACATCCCCATACTTTGATATTTCCACCGCCGTGCTTGACTATGCTCCTTGTGTATTTATAATCGAAAGCATGGTTTATTGGACGTCTAACATAGCGCTTTCCGTCTGAATTTACCATGTTTATTTTTGTTTCATCTGAGAATAACACTTTTTTCCATTCTCGTACCATCCAGTTAACATATTTTTTCGCGAATAACAACCGCTTCTCTCGGTGTTGCTTGGTAAGAAGCGGTACTTTTCGAGAAACCCTCCCAAACAATTTAGCTTCCACTAATCTTCGGCGTACCAGTTTTGACGAGACGTTTCTAGGGTCATCAGGCAAAAAAACTTCATTTCTAATCTGGTTGGAACCTTTAAATGGGTCTTGTTTAGCAACACGTACGATTCGCATATCTTCTCTGGGCGTTGTTTTCCTCGGTCGAGCCTTTCTCAGAACATTTTCAATGGTTCCGTGTATTTTATAATGGTCAATAGCATTAAAAACTTTCTTTACAAAACATTTCAAATGGTCAGCTATTGTTTTATATGTCCACTTTTCACCGAAATGCAAATTAACAATTATTTGCCTAGTTGACGCGTCACAACTTTTATTTTAACCCATTTTCAACAAAACTTATTAACCACAAAATTCGAAATTTATGTTTAATTGCCGCCAAAGCGGTAGAAAAGGCGAAGAAAGAAGATTTTTCTTTCAATTTCAAAAATGGAACGAGTCATGGATGCTTTTCTAAAGTGTTTCTAATTAGGCGTCCAAGCGGCCAGTAATTGAAAATAGACCTTAATAAGGTTTAAATTCTTTTTGTGATTAAAGGTTATATAGGTTTTTTTTTTTAAATATATTATGAGTAATTTAACTGTGTGGCTATACTCTTGCATGATTATTAGTTATTGAATCTACATATTTTACATATAATGGCCAGTTGATTTTATACTTCCATAATTCATATGAAGTTTTTCTAATTATGTGTCCACCACTGTATATATAGGGTGACCTAAAATTAGTTCTTGATAGCAAAGGATATGAATGTACTCGTGATTACAAACAACTTTCCCATAGAAACTATATGTCAAATATGAAAAAAAATATTTGGTCCTTCATACATTTTTGTCGATTTGATAACTTGTTATGTACCGAGGACCTAAAATTTTTTTCTGATTCGACATATAGTTTCTATGGGAAAGTTGTTTGTAATCACGAGTACATTCATATCCTTTGCTATCAAGAACTAATTTAAGGTCACCCTATATATATACATATATAAGGTCTAACAAAATTAGCTGAAACTATTTTAACTGGTGCTTCTACCCATGAAACTGAACAACTTTCTCCATGGAACCCATAGTCAAATATCAAAAAAAAAATTGAACTTCCCATACTAAGTTGGCTGATGATGAGCTGAGCTGATCGAGTTAGTATGGGAGAGCCAATTTTTTTTTGCGATTTTACTATGGGTTCCATGGGGAAAGTTGTTCAGTTTCATGGGTAGAAGCACCAGTTAAAATAGTTTCAGCTAATTTTGTTAGACCTTATATATATATATATACATACTGTGACCCTTTATAGGGTCCTTCTGAAATACCTTAAAGTAACTCAAGCGGAGTTCAGCTAATTAAACTGAACAACTTTCCCCGAGGAACGTATACTCAATTACAAAAAAAAAGTGGAGGTTCCTCGAGAAAAAATGTTCAGTGTCATGAGTTAATTCCCCTTTGCATAATTTTTAGACATTTTCAAAAAGACATTGTTCTCGTAACATAATTGAAAACGCTAAACACGTTAAAAGTTTCAAGTTTCTTTCGGCGGTTTCTTTCTGTTTGAAACGTGACACGTACCTATCGCGAGAACTTTCAAGTCTTCTTTGCTTTCATTTTAATTAAATGTAATACATGTAATTTAATACAACAAACACTCACTAAGCTTAAAATACGTATTGTTTAGATAAAATAAAGGTAGAAAGAACTTCCTCCGTGGCGTATTGGTTAGTCCATTTGCTTCACACCAGGTTTGATTCCCGGCGGGGTCTAACTTGGTAAGACTCGGTTTGGTTGGTGGTAGGGCATTTTCTAAACCTGCCTGGATAGCTACTTACCACCATCTTATCTAAATCTTGCCGCCAAACATCAACATTGATGTCTTCCTGCACGCGAAGATAAGTAAGCCAGTTCCCTATTGGATTGGGGACTCTTGCTAAGCTCACATCCATCTTCGGCATCATGTCACTTTTACCATCAGGTGAGATGATGGCAAGGGGTTGGCAATTGTGGATTTTTTTATTAGGTTTGTTCTTTTAAACTCGAAATGGAAATAACATATACGTTAAAAACAATGATGAAATCACAAGAACCAGAATTCGGTAGACCGACGACCTGTTAAAGGTGGCGGTAGGTCGCTGGATGCGGACAGCGCAGGACCGGTCGTTGTGAAGTCCTTGAGGAGGCCTTTGTCCAGCAGTGGTCGTCACTCGGCTGATATTTTGATGATGATAATATTTAAGCATTTTATTTATTGAAGTCCTTTATGTTACTACTTATTTACAAATTTTTCATTATGTCACGCCCCCTTCCCCTATCTTATTCTACCGCTGTTTTCCTACCCAAAGGCCTGGAAGAAATTGCTATCTAGCAATAAGGCCGCCTGTTGTATATAAATGTATAATATTTCTTCTAATGTTGAAGAAGAAAACTTTTAATGTTGTGATACAATTTTATTTAGTCGGATGGCAGTAAAAAGATACAATTTGAAACAATATTTTTTTATTAAAACTTTGTGTACGTTTGACTATGTCTAACCTTATGGTAAGTGACACGCTAACTCAAATAATGCTTATTCACTCTCGCCTTGAAGATCCCCAAATTGTAGGAGTCGGGAAACACAGACGCAGGCAAGGAGTTCTACTCCATCTCTGTCCGCATAATAAATAAGAAAGCGTACGCTTCGTGCGATAGGCTGAATATCAACAACATAGGGGTGGAACCTCTCCCTGCGTCTCATTGACCGAAGGTGGAATGGATCTGGGGGAATGAGGTCGTGCAGATCTTGTGCACACTCTCCGAAATGAATTCGATAGAATACCGAAAGACAGGCAACTTTGCGGCGATGCTTAAGGCTTTGGAGCTTGTTTACAAACTCATGTTCACCAATTAATCTCCGGGCGCGTCGCTCGATGGCGTTCAAGGTATGATCCATCCCATAGGTGAGAACAGTACTACATACAAGATCGGACTTGTGCTTGATATAAAGAAAGAAGCTGTCCAGGTGTGAAGCACCGTCTCATCTTAGAGAGAATATCCAGCTTAATTTCAGCAACTTTTGCCTTGGACTCAATGTATCGACCGAAATTGAGATTAGGTGTTAATTCAAGGCCAAGAATCTCAAGGTTGTCCGATATTTGAAGGAATTCATTCCGAAAAGTAGGAGTCAAGTTGAAAGGACTTCTTTTAGCGGAAAAGAGACTGGAATCACCCCACTTAGACACTACCTGAAGCGATAGGTTCATGCGCTCTATCATGGCCTCCCTCAAAGAAAGCGTCTCAGCGCCGTTCGCTCGTGCACTGGATAGGAACCTTTCCACAACTGTGCTATCTTCTGCATACCCAATAAAACCCGGTGTCAGCAGATCGTTTATATGTAGAAGAGTAGCGGAAAGAACAGACCCCTGAGGTAATCCGGCATCGAATGCCAATAGGTCAGAGGAGCAGCCATCAATAACTACTCGAATAGACCGTTCCCTCAGGAAATTTAGTAACCCAGTTACACAAGCCCACAGGTGGACTAAGGAAGCTTGCCAATAAGGCTAGCGTGCCAGACTCGGTCAAAAGCCTTCGAGATGTCAAGAGACACGCCTAGAGCCTTACCGTGTTTCTCGATAACCTCACCCCTATATGCGTAGCATACACTAGAAAATCTCCAGTGGACCGACCTTGGCGAAAACCGTATTGTCAATCACTTAATCATAAGTCATAGTCTTAATAATATTGTCTTAAAAATATCAGATATAGAAACAGGGTGTAACAAAATTGGTGTTAGTCCCGTGAATTGGGGGTTCTACTCATCATACTGAACAACTATCCCCAAGGAACCCATAGTCAATTCAAAAAAAGGAAATAGACATTTCATACAAAAATGCACAAAGTTGGCCGATCAGCTCTAATTATCGTTCATGATCATTCACTAAAGTATAATGACCATGCAACCTACATTTAAAACACTTTAAGCTTAATACTTACCCTATCTGAGCGTAGTAAACTTCTTGGCCTTGTTTTCCTTTATACATGATGTAACAAAATTGGTGTAGGTCCCGTTGCCAACGACCAACTTTGTAACCACTTCAATCAAGGATTTTTTTTATCAATTTTTTTTGTTATTACAGGATATGAGGAGTGATTTTGATTTCCTCGAATTTTATTTAATTACACAGAAGTAAAGAAACAATCCTAATGAACTCTTTTTTTCTAGTTGTTAACATAGAACTGCTGCAATTTTAATCTAAAAATTATGATAATTTATGAAATTCTAACAAAACAATATAAAATGACTTTGTTTTTTTAATTTTTGGAAATTATTCTTATTTTATTTATAATGAATTGAGAACCACAATTTTTAGGATGATTCGTCCGCAGCGATTGACGTAACAGCCACGTTGCAGTACGAGCTGACAAGAACTTTATTTCCAAGCAATTTTGTTTGATGTTTGAAACATCGTGATTCAATTTTCTAATTTTAGAGACGAAGGAGTGTCAACTGGGGCTTCTACTGATCATGCTGCTGATTAACTTTTGTTCTATGACTTTGATGAAATTGCAAAAAAAAACTTTCATACAAATCGATCAGCTGAATGACTAACTTTGTGCATTTTTGTATGGAAAGTCTAAGTTTTTTTTTTGAGAATTGACTAGGGGAGAGTTCTTCAGTATAATGAGACAACCCCCACTTAACGGGTTCTACACCATTTTTACATCCTGTATATGCATTAGGGGGATCATTAGGTGTGAAGAGGTATTCAAAGTATTTGACTAAAAAGCTTTGTCTGTTCCGAGCAATTATCCGAGATATCCAATGTCAGGGGTCTTTCACATTCCCTTCCTTAGAACCTCCTTTACCTTGGATCATATAGAATGTGTGTATTTTTGAATATTGGTATATTTTTAACTCTGCCGAAATTCAAAAGTTTTCAAATTCTTAGTTTTTATTTTTTCATGTTTGTTTTTAGCTTCTCGTTAATTTTGTGTATATACTTACTCGTATAATAAGCATTTATATTAGAATAACTCAAATTTAAAAATAAAAACCGGCCAAGTGCTAGTCAGAACCGCACACATAGGGTTCCGTGCCATCATACTAGATGGCGCTAGTTTCTTCACGTTTAAAAAAACACGTTTTTTATGTATGGAGACACTCATCCTTTTTTTACTTTTTCTAATTTTAGTATTTGTTTTTATAAGTAGCGGTAACAGAAATACAACATCTGTGAAAATTTCAACTGTCTAGGTATCACGGTTCATAAAATAGGCTGTTTTTTTACAGACGGACGGACAGCGGAGTCTTAGTAATAGGGTCGCGTTTTACCCTTTGGCTACGGAACCCTAAAAATTACTACCAATTAATTATATTAATTATTACCTCCTACTGAAATTTCAAAAACCTTACGCGTTTTGTTCCATCAAGTCTTCAATTTTTAATTCATCAAAATAACAAAATCAGTAGATATCACAATGACGCTGAGTATAACTATGACGTTAAAATTCCTCCCGACTGCCCACAAAGGAGAGTAATGTTTTTCAGGTGTATGTATGTCTGTTTCTTTAGCTGAACTTGTAGCCTAAACAGCTTGATGAGTTTTGGAGTGCGAGGTGTCGTTAGAATTGTCTGGATCACGTGAGTGACATATGTAGGTTGTAAGAATATGTACGTGTGTGTTGTGTATACATGTGAGCCCATGTGTGTACATGTGTGCACATGTATGCATATGTGTGTACATGTGTGCAAAAGTGTGTACATATGTACACCAGCGTGTACATATGTGTACATGTGTGTAAATGTGTGCACATGCGTGCATGCGTACACATGTGTGCATATGTGTGCCCATGTGTGCACATGTGGGTACATGTGTGTTCATGTGTGCAACTGTGAACCTGTGTGACCATGTGTTATATGTATAGTATAGTATTTAATTCTGTGCGCAACTTATCTTGCGCATCAGGATCACATCCCATAAAGTGGTGCAATTTTTTTAAGCAGTCAGAGTTTTTAATTAAATTCGTTAGGTTATTAAACCAAAAAAACTAGCAGTTAACTATGTAAGTATTATATTCTTAGATAACTTAGCACAATGCATTCAGTGCATCCTGCGAGCTTTACGTGATCACCAGTCTTGCAATTTAGGCTCCATGATTTAATGATTATAATAATTTTCGAATAATCTTGAAACTTTTAGGTACAAGCTTTTATTTGAAACTATTTTTTCTGTTCAAAAAGCCAAATGCTAATGGTCCCCGATTCAATCCCGTGTTTCGGCACCAAAAGATATGTAAAAGCCTGTGATTGCTACTAGGCTTTGTTATATTCATTTGCAGGTTAAAACTAAACGATATTTTTTATGGAAATGTATATAATTATATATTATTATATTCTTTATTGAATACAAATATTTACATGAAAAACACATCTCTATAAGAGATCTCCTCCAGTCAACCTTACCGGGTCTTATGAAAATTTAAAGGACGGGGAGCAAACCTAATAAGTGTACCTAAAATTATACTATAAAAATGTATTATAATAACTGAAAAAATGCATAGTTCTAACTGAGCAGACCAAAACAAACATCATATTTATAAAAAAGAAATGTTCTTATGTCAGCTAAGTGTAACAAATGTGAATATATATACGCGTTTCCAAATTCAAAAAAGGCGAGCACAGTATTTCCTAAAATTCTATTGAAAATCAAAGTACGAGAAGAATAAGAGAATAATTTCAAGACTCATGTCAAAAAAGTTTTGTGCTCTAGAGGATATTATAAAATAATAGATTATTTAAATGACAAAGATATATATGTTGATTCTATATCAAATACCATTACCTGAGACTGTAATCTGAATCATGACATTATTTGTAATATACTGTAATTTTTTTTTTGTTTTGACTATTTAAAAGTGTGTGTAAACACCTATTTGAAATAAATTGTTTTTGATTTTGATTTTTACCCTGGACCTTGAATCCACCTACAAAGCTCATCATCAGATCAACTTGAAATACCAGAAGGATCTATTGCCACCGGCAATAGGTGTAGCTTTTTATGTAAATATACTAAATTTCAGCTCAATCGTATTTCTGGAAGTTGCTCTAAAAATTGTTTGCAAGATTTGACTTAGAAAAATAACTACAAACAAATAACTAATTTTCGAATTTCGAATTCCCGAACTGCTCTAAATGTCAACCGATTGTGGCAAGATGGCGTCGCCGGCGGGAGCGCGCGAAAATGGCAGCTGTTTGAGGTTAAAAGTGAAAGAGCTACGCCTACCATTGTAATACTCGTGCTCATGAGAGCTAGGAATTGTCTGCGAGACTTAGCAGAGGCAAACGACCTTAGGCAAAATGCTTTTGAAAGATTTTTATTGTATTGAAAACAGTTAAGTATTACCTACATATTTCTATACCGAAGTTACGTTAGTACTAAATTATAGGTACTTAGCCCCAGGCTTGTATGAAAATCGATTCTTAAGGAGTAAACTCCAATAAAAATCCAACTGCCTACAAAATTTAACCCGCTTTTTTGGCCAGTCGGGTAAAAATGTATCCTACGCCGAATCAAAACGAATCTCGCACTCCAAAATCTATCAAGCAATTATGGCTACAGAGCGTGCCAAAGAAGTTTAATACAAACATGCACTCAAAAATATAATCCCTTCTTCTGGCACAGTTGAGTCAAATGTAACAATATGGCGGATGTCATTTTTAGTAGTCAAGATTTCAAAATGTTTTATTCAAAATTGGTGCAAATCACACTCTTTCTGATAGTCATATAATAGTCATACATAAAATAGTCGTTGACAGAACCCTAACTGCACAATCATCACTCGCACTTGTTTATCATTTTTCAGTGTCACATGTTCGGTAACATTGGTAGGTAAATATTAACCATTACAGACTAAACTTATTATTTAGTCGGTGTTTATTATTCTTTTTAGCGTGTCATCCACAAGTGAGCAATGACCTAGACATACATCGAACCAAACGTGCGATTTGCCTCTTTGATATTGTGATGGATGACACTCACTGGCTGTAAGCAGTTTTATTCCAATGTCAGTCGAGCAAGGGTGCGGATATTGTTGACACATTAATATCTATATATTAAGAGATATTGTTGAAGTATATTAGAAAAGAGGTTTAGAGATTATTGGCATAGTCCATTTTATTATTTTGACAAAATTGTGTCGCACGATGAAACCTGGTTAATTGGATATGGGACAAGGAGACAAACAAAAAATGTCATATAGAACAAGGTCTTAAAACGTCATATTACGAAGATAACAAAAGCCGTTACCAGAAGAACAGATGGCCGTTTGGGCAGTAAAGTTCTCAAGTGGCGACCGCGCACCGGAAAATGTAGCGTAGTAAGGCCTCCCACTCGGTGGACCGATGACCTGGTGAAGGTCGCGGGATGCCTCTGGATGCGGGCAGCGCAGAACCGGTGGAAATCCTTGGGGGAGGCCTATGTCCAGCAGTGGACGTCCTTCGGCTGATATGATGATAATGACAGAGATAACTGAACATGAAATTGCAGAATGACTCGAAATATTTTCAAGTCCAATTATAAAATGTAATGTAATAACATTTTTGTCTGTCTAAATGTTCTCTATTTAAAAATGTATAATTATACAGGTTTAGTTCTGCGACATTTTTTTAAATGTGGCGGCCCTGCATGCCAGTCTCCATACAAAAATTTTCAAACCCCATTAATAAAATACTTAACAATAAACAAACCTTATTTTTAATTTATGTGTTTACGTGCGCAATAGGTATCATATTATTTTAAAAAATCATGCCAGAAGCAAGTTTAGCCGAGCGGTTACGAGTCTAGCTCTTCGACCAATATACAACGAGCCAGAAATGACATTTCAAAAAAGGAATGACGGAACAAACAAAATGGCGGCGAAATCCTATACGTTCAACAACCAAATTGTAATAAATCTGTTTCAATCTGGGTGGCGAGGGGGTGAGGTCGGAATCTAGAGAGTGGCAGCGCGGCAGGGAGTGTCCATACTGTAGGTATGTTAGTACAAAATATCCTTTCCTTGTATTAATTCCCGAGTTGGGCGGTAGAAACCAATAATCGTCCGCACTGCTAGGGCATAGGTCTATCCACAAACCCGGAAAGGATAGCTTATGCTCTACATACGGATATCAAGTCCGGCTAGGTAGGTATTTATACTTATTAAATGTAAAAAAATATGTAATTATCAGAGATAGGCTTATTTACCTAAACTTCAAGGAACAAAGACGAAAATTGGAGACTTCCTTACTACAATATTTTTTTGCCGGGACATGTGTCCCGGGATGCGTGACATGACTTAAGTAATTAAACATTAATGCTATTCAGCATAATTACTTTACCTAAAGTTTGTGACTAGAAATAATTGGTATAAATACAATTTTTTTTAACTGTATCTTAAGCAATGTTTATTAACAATATTCAGTGTTTTGAAGAGTGCTGTATCTATCTATAACTTAATCAGTAATATAATATTAAAATGGTAAAAGAAAATAATACAAAGTGAATATTGTTGTGACAAATATGGGTATGTTTGATTTATTTTTAATCATGTATATAATATGAAAGCAATAAATAAAAGTTACAGACGGAATTACTTAAATTACAAAGTCTACTCTACGTCTTATGTTTACGTAAACAAATATGGCAAATAGTTTACAATTTTATAGACTTGTTAAACGTTAGGAGACCTTTATTTACTTATTTTACTGACGTTGAGAGATACAATTTTTACTCAAATTATAATGTTCATAAATTAACCTTCAATCAAAGTAACACATTTAGTGCCTGTGCAGACTAGCGATTCGTCCGGCGATTTCTCAGCAATCAAGGTATCCAGCTGATAGCGGGCTGATCCATCCCATATATAAGAACAGTACTCCATACAAGATCGGACTTGTGCTTGATATAAAGAAAGAAGCTGTCCATGTGTGAGATACCGTCTCACCAGAGAATACCCAGCTTCATTGTATCAACTTTTGCCTTTAACTCAATGTATCGACCGAAATTGAGATTAGATGTTGATTCCACGCCAAGAAGCTCAAGGTGGTCGGATATCTGAAGGAATTCATTCCGGAAAGTAGGAGTCAAGTTGAAAGGACTCCTTTTAGCGGAAAAGAGACACGCCTGTTACTTAGAGGCATTGAACCTTACGAGGTTGGAATCGCCCCAATCAGACACTGCCTGAAACGATAGGTTCATGCGCTCTATCATGGCGTCACTCAAAGACAGCGTCTCAGCGCTGTTCGGTCGTGCACTGGATAGGTATCTTTCCCCAACTGTGCTATCGTCTGCATACCCAATAATACCGGGTGTCAGCAGATCGTTTATATGTTTACTTCGTGAAATCGGCTCCTTGGAGGCCGTCAAGTCCTTTTGCACTTCGTCATTCCAGCAGCACCTGGGGCGTTCAACAGGGCGTGTCTGCCGGTTTGTCGTCCCGTGGTACGATCGCATTGCAGCACGATGGGTAGGGTAAAAGCCGAATAGTTGCCACACTTTTTGAAATCACTCTATATCTTTCAGTACAAAAAGCAAAATACTTTATTTGTAAAACTGGCCGGTACTTTGGTTTTTTATCTACAAATTTATGAAAAGTAAAAAACATTATCCTTAATACTTTTTGAGTATTAGCGATTTTTGCGGACATCTATCTCACATAGGGGATAGTTGACTAATCCATGTAAATTACGTTTAGGATAGATACCCCGTCGAGAAACAGGACATCTACCCCGCAAAAACTTTGATTGCATCTTGCCTTCCCATGCAATCGCACAGAGACATGAGACATGGTTAACTTAGTGGTAGTTGGAGAATCTTTCGATAGATTAGTAAAATAGCATGCGATTCATCCGCGAAACTAGAGTAATTACAATCGGGGCAACTATACCCCTGGGGCAACTATCCTGGTTTTGATTTTTGATCCTGAGGCGGGCGGACGGACGGTTCTACCGTGAAAAGAAGCTACGTGAAGCGGGGCTCCGTCCGTTCGACTCTGTCTTAGTTAGAGTTTTATATGGAGATATTTAGTATGGCTGCGACATATGTAAAAACCAAATAACAAACTTATAACTTTTAAGAGTTTATTTCTGGCCAGTGCCTTATTTTAGTCATATAATCTTTCTGATTAAAAATAGATTGAACAAAAAACACATTTTATTGCTTCAAATCATCAGTATTCACATTTTATTTATCTACAAAACTAGTATAGGTATGTTCTGAATAATGCGGTTCAACGGTTAGATCTGTCGTGTTTTGTTATGTATGATATTGACGTCGCGTCGTTGTGTGGACTGTGTTAGCGACCTTGAGGCTAGCACCCATGTTTTCTGATTTTTTACGCTACTTTTTTACTGACTGGCTATACTGACTTGCTAATAGATAAGATTAATTGATTTGTTTTGATCTTTGATTGACAGTGTTAGTGACAAGATAGTGGTGAGAAATAATTTTGTGTCTTTTAGATCACTAATACTTTTTTTACAAACTTTCATTTGACTTTCAATGTTCGTATGTATCTATGTAAGTAAGTTGTCCGGTTCAAAATTGGCAAGTTAAATTTGACCAACTTCCCGTATTCCGATTGAGCTGAAATATATGTGTATTTTTCTTTGGCTGAGGCTGTAGCCTAAAAGGCTTGGTGGATGCTGGAGTGCAAGGTGTCATTGGATTCGTCTTGATACCGTGAGTGACTTAGGATACATCTTTACCCGACTTTCCAAAAAAGAGGGGTACCTTAGGTTTTTAAGCAGCCGGGTTTTTAATGCTTAATTAAACTGAGTAATTTTATTTTATTTTTTTTTATTTATTGCTTTAAAGAACAAACATACAGATATTAATACAGTACAAAAGAAACCCAAATTATAATATAGATACTATCATCATCATCATCATATCAGCCGACGGACGTCCACTGCTGGACATAGGCCTCTCCCAAGGATTTCCATGACGACCGGTTCTGCGCTGCCCGCATCCAGCGGCTTCCCGCGACCTTCACTAGGTCATCGGTCCACCGAGTGGGAGGCCTATATACCTACGCTATGTTTTCCGGTGCGCGGTTGCCACTCAAGAACTTTATTGCCCCAACGGCCATCTGTTCTACGAGCTACATAATATGTAGATACTAGTCAAAACAATAATTAGGAATATAAACTTCTTTGTGTAAATCTCGTAAAGATGTCCCTTAATATTGATGTTTAAGTCGCTTTTCCTATGTACCAAATAGAGATCTACTGAAGGTACTATTCCTATTACATTTTTAACAGGATAATTGAATGATTCGCCTAGTATTTGGTATGGAACTATTGTGACCCAGAACCGTTACAACATCTCCTTCGTATGAACAGGCGGTATATAGAGAAAACGAATTAGGGATAAGAGCTTTTATTTAATAATATAGGTCAAGTTGTGTAAGGATATCCTCTCGTCCGCGCACTGGAAGACGTAGCGTAGGAAGGCCTACCACTCGTGAAGGTCGCGAGAAGCCGCTGGATGCGGGCAGCGCAGGACCGGTCGTTGTGGAAATCCCTTGAGGAGGTCATTGTCCAGCAGTGGAGATCTTGCTGCTGATATGATGATTATAATGAAGATTCTGTTGTGTCACATTGGTACTTTGAGAAATTACTTATAGATTACGCCAGTTTTATTGAAAAACTTGGCCTATGTGTTTAAAAAAAAGGATAAATAGGCAATATATGGAATCTATTACCATCATTTTATAGCACTTTCGTATGTAGGAACGGTATGTGTGCTCCCAGTTCTCAAAGGGAGATATGTCCGCCAGGTGAGGTGGTATGCCTGGCAACCGGCCGTTAGTCCGACTAATGATGGTTGTAAGTCGTCTAAATGGTGACTGTTACATGACTTCTAACCTATTAGCTGATCATTCAGCATATTAAACCACCTATACGGCACGCAAAAATATAATACAGGAATTACGATTGTTCCTTCATTTATATTATAAATGTGAAAATGGGTTTGTTTGTTTGTTTGTAACCTCTTGACGCTTCAACACCTCAACCAATCTTTACAAAATGTGGCATGCATGTAGCCTGTGTCATGTAGAAGGACATAGGCTACTTTTTATCCGGTGAAAATAGCAAAGTGCGATAGAGTTCCTGAGGGAACTGAAAAAAAAAATACTCCTTTTTTGGTGGTTTCTTTAACGTCGCAACGGATTGTTGACAGTGATGGTTGAGGGAAATGACACAGACTACGAGTTATAGACTAGTTCCCAAGGGATCCGGGGAAAATTAATTTTCACGCTCGCGCACAAGGGAGTCGCAACGGATTGACGTAATTATCTGCAAAGAAATAGTGGGAAGTGACATAGACTGCTAATCAGAATAGCTCGATGAAGTTCCCGAAGGATTTGGAGAAAACTCATGTCTACGCTCGCGAGCCTCTGCGGCTCGCCCACCACTCACCCTCGGGAATTTTATCGGGCTATTGTGATTAGCAGTCTATGTCACTTCCCACTATTTCTATGCAAAAAAATCACGTCTCTCCGTTGCTCCGTTGCGACGCCCTTGTGCGCGAGCGTGAAAATTTGTTGTCCACAGATCCTTCGGGAACTATTTCTTTGATTAGTAGTCTTTGTTATTTCCTTCAACCATCTCTGTCAACAATCCGTCCCTCCGTTGCGATGTTAAAGAAACCACCAAAAAAAGAGTATTTTTTCAGTTCCCTCAGGAACTGTATCGGACTATTCTATTTTCACGGGATAAAAAGGAGCCTATTTTTCACAGTGACACAGGCTACCTGCATGCTAAATATCATCAAGATTGATCGAGGTGTTGAAGCGTGAAAAGGTAACATTAAAAAAAAATCACATTCATAAATTTAGTGAGGGTTGAGGTTTTTCTATACCAGGATATAATAGAAACGTCAAAAATATTTAAAGTTAAGTAAGTAGATACCTAGTTGATTATATTACATAAAAGTACCGCACTAGTAGACATGCCATGATTTGCGGTCGAGTAAAGGCAGGCCAGGCTTATTATACCATAATGACTGTGCTATACTGTACTGCTGCAATATTTACCATTTACCCAGAATGCAGTAGTTCTGTATATCTGTCCCACGGTTAGTTAATGTACATTGAAAGCAAATTTAGTATCGCATATTGCATGGCCTTTTTGGGTCTACACAGTCAGTTATTATAAAAGAAGGGAAAGTTTTTCTGTTTGGGTTTTTACTAATATATCATCATCATCATCATCATGTCAGCTCATATACGTCCCCACTGAGGGGCTCGAGCCTACCCTGAATTAGGGCGATCGGGCCTTAGTCGACCACGCGGGCCCAGTGCGGGTTGGTCGACTTCACACACAACCTTCGAGTTTCTTTGCAGGTGTGTTGTGCAGGTTTCCTCACGATGTTTTCCTTCACCGTTAAAGCAATCGGAGAGTATATTATGTACGTAAGTTTCGAAAAACTCATTGGTACATTGGCCATCCGGATTTGAACCCGGAAGGAAGCGTCGGTGGCTCAACCGGTAACACTCGGTCGTCCTAACCAGAGGTACGAATATATATATAAATATAATATCTTACCTTGCTGCGGGTCCAAAAAAGGTGGCATTATTATGATTAACACGGATTCCGTAACAGTTTTTCTAGTAGGTACCTACTCCTGTCGCACCTCTATCCGTGTTGGTGTTGCCAGCAGCAATTATTATTGCAAATTGCTTTCTCACGTCCTCCTCTTGATTGTTTGCCGACCTCTCGTGTACAATGGCGTGTATTTCGCAGTAGTTTTATGGAATTGGAAAGAATGAAGAATGTCACGTCATGTCGCGTAGGTCCTTGAATAATACAGAGATTATGAAAAATAAGTTTATACAGTAGAACGCCGATTATCCGAATTAATTGGGACCGGGATCGATTCGGATAATCGGACATAGACTGGTAATAAAGAAAAATGAACTCTTACAAATAGAATAAACTTTAGTAAGTTTAACAAACACAGTTCTAAAATAACGCTCACTTGAACATCTCGATCAGAGTAAGTTGCAACCCCATCAGGCCTTAACAAAAATACAAAGTACTTACATATAAAAATTCACAACAATAATAGAGGTATTACGCTTAGGACCGATTCTGATAATTGGCGATTCGGTTAATAGGCGTTCGGATAATCGGCGTTATACTGTAGTTTAAAAACTAAATTAGGTGCACCGTGCACGCTTTTGTTTCAGTTCAAGTCAATGGCGCGAGTATTCGGGTTGTATATTCACAGGTCGCGCATTATTGGTAACCCCATAATACATGTTTCTAAATTAAAAAAAGGAGAGCATAACAGGAATCTATTTCCGCTTCCAAAGTTCATCATCAGATTAACTTCATCATATCAGCCGAAGGAAGTCCACTGCTGGACATAATCAGATTAACTTATAGGTATGAAAATGATCTATTTTTACCGAGAATACCGCTTCAAACCAAATTTCAGCTCAATTGGACCCCTGTAAGTCACTTTAAAATCTGTGTTTCCCGACTCCTGCAATGTGGGGATCTTCAAGGCGAGAGTGAAAAGGCATTATTTGAGTTTGCGTGTACCATCCTCGACTACATCGTCACTTACCATCAGGTGAGATATAGTCAAACGCACTCAAATTTTAAATATATAAAAAAACCTATGCAAGATTTGACATAAGCAAACGATATATATAGTTTTATGTTTGGAAACTTCTCACTATGTGATCGCGAACGCCATTCTTCTATAGTATGTACGTGATGTAAGGTTAAAATAAAAACATTAAACTAGGCCCAGCTAGATTGTACTTACTTATTTACATCCATATTCTATCTCATTTGTGTATAATTATTATGTTTTTATCTCTAGATTTTTTGCCATTTCCGTTATTTAAATAGCACATCCCTATAGTCGCCCGTCGTCGTCGGCACGTGCAAAGGTCATTACATTACTATTCATGTATTATCGATAACGACACGTGGTTGCGGTACATCACTACTGCGTAGTTAACACCACCAGGACAATGATATGTTTTATTAATTCTAAAATTATTCCACTAAAAGATAATTAACCGACAAGATCTTGAGTAAATTATTGTTTTATAATCATCAGAAGCAGCAAAATGTCCATTATTAAATTAATAAACAAATAATGGCATTGGTTTTGATAACGCAGTAGCAAAAGTACTAAACAATACTAGTTAGTAGTAGGCTCCTACGTCTTAAAATAAGGAACCGCCTCCGTGGCCTAATGGTTAGTCCATTCGCTTTACACCAGGAGGTCGTGGGTTCGATTCCTGGCGGGGTCAACTTTGTAAGACTCGGTTTGGTTGGTGGTAGGGCATTTTCATAGCCCGCCTGGCTAGCTACCACCATGTTATCTAAGTATTGCCGCCAAACATCAGTGTTAACAGCATTGATGTGTTCCGGCTTGAAGATAAGTTAGCCAGATCCCCATTGCTTTGGGGAATCTTAGTAAGCCCGCTTCCAATTTCGGCATTCCATGTCAAAAATATGATGATTAAAAATTATTATGTTTAATACTTTTAATTAATAAAACAACGAAAAATTATTTCTTTTAGTGAAAATATTAAACACACAAAAATAAGAATCAACGCTGCGCCGATACTTATCATGATAATTATCGAAGAAATAATAATTATGTATCTTCATTATTTAGAACCCTTGTGTGGAGAGGTGTGGTGGTAAGAAACCCTCGGTGAGCGAGTCCAACTCTCACTTGGCATCTAATATATAAAAATGAATCGCAAAATGTGTTGGTAAGCGCATTATCTCGAGAACGGCTGGACCGATTTCGCTAGTTCTTTTTTTGTCGAGTTCGTTATTGTCAGGAGAAGGTTCTTATGTAGGGTAGGGTAGGGTAGTGTAGTGTAGGGTAGGGTAGTGTAGGGTAGGGTAGGGTAGTGTAGGGTAGGGTAGGGTAGTGTAGGGTAGGGTAGGGTAGTGTAGTGTAGTGTAGGGTAGTGTAGGGTAGGGTAGTGTAGGGTAGGGTAGGGTAGGGTAGGGTAGTGTAGTGTAGGGTAGTGTAGAGTAGTGTAGGGTAGGGTAGTGTAGGGTAAGGCAGTGTACTGTAATGTAAGGCGGTACGTAGTTCGCCGGGACAGCTAGTGTTTTTATAATTATTTCGTTACTTTATTGATATTTTAATCAATTTAAGTATGTTTTGTTAACTTCTTTCTTACTTACCTAATTTTTCAGTGTCATTCTAATTGTAATCTACTTTTGTTTTCAGGTAAGACTACTAAAAATCTTTACAAATTAAAACAAAAGGTAAGAACTCATAGATGTAAGTAGAATTCTTGATATTTCCTTCTCGAACTACCCTCAAAAGTTACTATCAATAAGGGCTCTACCACACTGGTCTCCTCTGTATGACCATTGGCCGTTTGAAAAATGTTACCTGGTCTAAAATATAGTCAGTGTCCGGTACTATTTATTGTAACCGCCTCCGTGGCGTAATGGTTAGTCCATTCGCTTTACACAAGGAGTTCGCGGGTTCGATTCCCCGCGGGGTCAACTTTGTAAGACTCGGTTTGGTTGGTGGTAGGGTATATTCATAGCCCGCCTGACTACCTACCACCATCTTATCTAAGTCTTGCCGCCAAACATCAGTGTTAACGGCATTGATGTATTCCGGCTTGATGATAAGATAGACAGATCCCCATTGCGTTGGGGAATCTTGGTAAGCCCGCTTCCATTTTCGGCATCATCGTCACTTACCATCAGGTGAGATGATGCCAAAGGCACGCTCTGTAACATAAACGGCTTGATGGACTTTGGAGTGCGAGCTGTCTTTACATTCGTATTGATCCTGTGATGCATTTTTTAGGCCAGAAAAGAGAGGTTAAGATTTTATGCAGTCGTGTTTATAATTTTAAATTAATTCGTTTAGTTATTAATTTTTTACGTTGTGTGCCAAGTGTCATCTTTAGTGACACGCATTGTAACATTTATTTATTTTCTTTTTCTTTGTGCACAGTGTGGGGTGCCTACTTATCTATTTATTAATAAATTGTTCGTAAAACACTAAAATTATTGTCATCATTCGCACATAGATTACTTGAGTACTTAGGTCGGTAAGAGATGTGACCTAATTTAGCAGGAATAAGCTTATCGGCAGACGGTTTTCAGGTCACGCCTGAGGTTATCGACACCAGACACAACTATTTCTATGAACTTTGGCTAATTATTATATTAGGCATTTAGTTGAGCATTTAGTGTAAAATAATTAATTAATCAAGATATTTTGCTATGTACCTATCTACTAATATTATAAAGGTAAAGTTTGTATGTCTGTATGTTGGAGGTAAAATCGATTCGCACAGATAGTGTCATTCGTTTATACAAAATGTAAGAATTAAATCTACTTAAATAGACAATTCACAGATGTGAGATGACAGATACAAGTCAAGTAATACACATGTAGCGTGAAGTAGCAGTGTGCACATAGCTCGTAGAACAGCTGGCCGTTCCTAAAATATGTATTGCTACCCTTTTCCCGCGGCTTCGCCCGCGTGGACATCGTTTTTGTGACTATCTTTAAGGGTGATTAGTAAATTATGTCGTTTCCCACCTACTCAACCATCTCTGTGCAAAAAATCACAATAATCGAGTATTTTTGAGTTCCCTCAGGAACTATATTAGATTAAGCAGTTTTCCCGGGATAAAAAGTAGCCTATGTACCTGTATGCCAAATTTCATAAAGATTTGTCTAGGCGTTGAAGCGTGAAAAGGTAACAAACAAACACTTTTTCACATTTATAATATTGGTAAGGATACAAGAATTGCTCGTTTAAAATATGTAATAAGATAAATTTTAGCGTAAATTACGATTGTGAAACAGGCGGCCGAGATAAAAACCACATTCAACCCACAATATCATTGATGTATAAAATAAAACAAATGAATACCTCTTTTCCCATTGCACGTCAAATTGTCACTTTTACCTACCTCAATTCAGTCGGGCTTGGCGCAAAAAACGGTCTCCTCCACTCAACTGTGAACACTTTCCGATCTCGGCTGCTCGCCTGTGAAACACGGATGCTGCGATCTTTTGTTAATTTTACAGTAAAATTGTAAGAGTTGAAATTTTCTATAAAATTTGCTAAGAATGAATTTTGCATTTGATTGTTGTATTAAGTGCCTACCTAAACAGTAGATAAGCAAAATTTTGGCTTATAGCTAATATTAACTGTCCGGCAGCTCGCACTAAACTTTCTCGACAATTTTTTCTTACAAAATAGTTTTTTTTTATAATTTTGAAAAATTCATGGTGCATGACCAAATATATAAGGTCTAACAAAATTAGCTGAAACTATTTTAACTGGTGCTTCTATCCATGAAACTGAACAACTTTCCCCATGAAACCCATAGACAAATCTGAAAAAAAAATTTGAACTTCCCATACTAAGTTCGCTGATCAGCTGATCGAGTTAGTATGGGAGAGTCAAATATTTTTTGCGATTTGACTATGGGTTACATGGGGAAAGTTGTTGAATTTGATGGGTAGAAGCACCAGTTAAAATAGTTTCAGCTAATTTTGTTACACCTTTTATACTGATTCGTAATACATTACAATTCAATAGCTCCAACCATTTGTGAGTAAATCGCAAGTTTTAATTTAATTTGTAGGAGAACCATACAAAATCGATTTTTCCCAGACTTTAAGTTATCACATCAGCTCATATATACGTCCCCACTGAGGGGCTCGAGCCTACCCTGAATTAGGGCGATCGGACCTTAGTCGACCACGCGGGCCCAGTGCGGGTTGGTCGACTTCACACACAACCTGCAAGTTTCTCCGTAGGCGTGTGCAGGTTTCCTCACGATGTTTTCCTTCGCCGTATAAGAGCGTCGGATAAACGTACATAATATGAATATTCGTAATACATTCATTACAATTTAATAGCTCCAAGCATTTCTGAGTAAATCGCATGTTTTAATTTCATTTGTAGGAGAACCATACAAACACGATTTTTCCTAGACCTTTTGGTATTACTAACTAATAGACAAACATAATCAACTTTGACGTGCAAAGTTTCATCAAAAACTTTAGAGGCATTTTTGAGAAAAAAATAATTTTAGCTTTTATTGTATGACAGTTACTCTTCGGTTTGACCGTACGAAGAAAGTTTTGATAATCCCTCGATGAAATAATTTAAAACTCTTATTTCTATATAACTCCAAGGATATATAGAAATAAGAGTTTTAAATTAGGATGCCTAGCGTGACGGATAGATGGACGGGATTGAGATTTTCGGTTTTTCGGTATGTGTTAAATGATCGTCAAAAAAAAAATGTCACAATAAAAATAAGATGTTAAAACATAGTAAAATAAGAAGTCAAAAATAAAATAAAACAGGATGTCAAAACAAAATAGTAAATCCATAATAATGATGACTAAATTTTTTTTTTGTAGAAGACTCTCAATGGGGGCTAAAGAGGCTCCCATACAATAAACGTGATTTTTTGTTCGTTTTTGCTCAGTATTGATAACGGCAACAGGTAGACGCTTAAAATATTCACATAATATTTAGTTATAATATATTCACTTTAAAAATAAATATAATTAAATTAAACAAACATACAATACGGAACCTTTCGTGCACCAGTCCGACTCGCACTTGGCCAGTTTTTTTAAGGTTTTTTGGCTTTGCTCTATCATATAAACTGTAATATTTACAAGCGCCAAACTTGTGATCGTAGTGCAAACCTTAAACTAATCAACAAAAAATAAAATCCGGCTAAGTGTAAGTTGCCACTCGCGCTAAGGATCCCGAACTGATTTTTTTTTATCCCTCTCGATGTTACATTTTGATTTAAAAATGAATTTTGTGTGGAGAGGTGTGGCAGGTTTTTTGGTTTTTTATTTGTTTTTTTTATACTTTTTTGTTTTTTTAGCATAAATCAAGTGAAAAGTCTCGGCTATACAAAAGACATCGTTCTTTTGTATTGCTCGTTTATGTCTTTTCTATGAAAATAAAACAGAAAAATTTTAAAAAAACCGCTGTCCAAACTTGATATTTTTTTTTACAAGCTTATTTTATTTTCATAAAATTTTGTCTAGTAGTTTTTGAGAAAATCGCATACGTACACTTACATACAATACCTAATCGTTCGAAAAAAGAATGTAACTATTTAGTAATCTGTGGAATGGCCCTTTAAAGTACAATAGAATTTTTTCTAAGATATCTCTCTAGCGAGATAGGTACCTACATATTGCAATGACTTAGGCATTATAATAAACACACACACATACACATAAATACAACACATGCATTTCTTGTGCATGAGGTAATCGCTATATACAGCATGATTGAAACAAATACCTAAGTACCTACGTTAATGACAGGAACAAATATCTCGAGATGACCAGTGGAAAACTTTAAAAGTTAGGTGAAGGTTAAGTTCAACCATGGTCACTCCAATTTTGTACTTACTGTAGTATGCGTCTTTTATAATCTATAAGTAGATCATCATCATCATATACGTCCCCATCGAGGGGCTCAAGCCTACCCTGAATTAGGGGAATCGGGCCTTAGTCGACCACGCGGGCCCAGTGCGGGTTGGTCGACTTCACACACAAACTTCGAGTTACTTCGCAAGCGTGTGCAGAGGTTTCCTCACGATGTTTTCCTTCATCATAAGAGCGTCGGATAAACGTACAATATGAGATCGAAATTCGAAAATACATTGGTACGTGACAGGATTTGACCACGACCTCCCGGATAGAAGGTAGCTTAGCGGCCCTTGCCATTACACCACCGACGCCATTTAAAAATCTAAAATCTATAGATACATAATTTATATCCTCTTAAAAAAAGATGTCTTCTGGTTAGTTCGTATTAGCAATACGTGTATGAATTTCCAAAAATTAAGTGATGTAAAAACTCGAATAAGTATTGTGGTGCTATGATTCAACATCTTATGTAAGTAATTTCTCTTGCCGGTCCTTCGATTTTTATACGTACAGTCACTCTAAATCGATCGATTTGAGTCCTTGAAAGTGACTCTATGGTCCACTGACAGGGGTATGATAATACTATACTCGTATATGAGCCCTCTTATTCACACAGAGACTAACTGTTTATGTGTAAAATAACTAGGTAATCCTCAGATGAAACAAGGCGTAGGTTACTGCTGGGAAACGGAAGGCGATCACTAAGGTCTTCAAGGCAAGAGTAAATAGGCATTATTTCAGTTTGCGTGTACCATCCTCGACTTTATCATCACTTCCCATCAGGTTAGTTGCAATTAAACGCAATCGAATTTTTAATAATAATAAATAAATACTTCCCGATCTTGCGCTGGATGAGCGTTACTCCAAATCGGTTCAGCAATATCAGCTTAACAAAAATAACAGACATGCAGACTATTAGCACACCCTGGACACTTCATACAACGGGCCAGAAATGATTTTACAAAAAAGGTTTTACGGAACAAACAAAATGGCGCCGAAATCCTATACGTTCGACAACCGAACTGTAACTAATCTGTATCAATCTGGGTGACGAGGGGGTGAGGTCGAGCGACAGGGAGTGTCCATTCTGTATGTTAGTACTCTTATATGTATATACTTTGCTATTAGTAAGGATCTCTTTTTTAATGAGAGATATAAAATATAACATTATAGCTACAAACGAGCTCTTATTTATATCACCGCCACAGACAAAAAGTTTTGTTGATACAATAATATACCTATGCAATCATGTCCTAAATAGTATTAAATTTCTCCAGATAGCGATGTTCACCCGTGAAAATCTGCATACCTTTGAACGTAGGGGCGTTAGCAAATTTAATCTTCGGAGCAACAAAAAGAAGGACCACCTGGTAGTAGAAGCACATAGGCTTACCAAATCAGAGAGATCGGCGTACGTGATCGGCCCCGTCGTCTACAATCGTTTGCCGGAATCTATTAAGAGTGCAAGCGTCTACATCTGCCTATATGTATAAACTAGCTTTTGCCCGCGGCTTCGCCCACGTTGACATAGCTTTTATGACTCTTTTTTTTAGGGTGAGTGGTGCGCGAGCCGCAATCAGCTCGCAAGCGTGGACATGAGTTTCCTCCAGGTACCTCAGGAACTGTATCGGGCTATTCGGATTAGCAGTCTTTGTCACTTCCCACCCCCTCAACAAATTCTATACAAAAAATCACTTTAATCCGATGCTCCGTTTCGACGCCACCGACGTGCGCGAGCGTAGAAAACCGTTGTCCCCAGATCCCTCGGGAACTATGTCAGGATATACTTATTAGTAAATTATATAATTTTCCACCTCATCTCTGTGCTAAAAATCACACCAATCTATTTTTTCGTTACGAATTTATATAAAACGAACAAAGAGTATTGTTTTAGTTTCCTCAGGAACTGCATCGGGCTATGATAATTTTCACAGATAAAAGGTTGACTATTTCATTCCCAGTGATACAGGCTACCTGCATGCCAAATTTCATCAAGATTGATAGAGGTGTTGAAGTGTGAATAGGTAACAAACAAACAAACACATTTTCACATTTATAATATTATAAGTAAGGTTTTCTAAATCTTAAATAAAATATAGAGCGTCAGTGGCAAAACGGTTAGCGCCACTACCTCCTGTCCGGAAGGCCGTGGTTCGAATCCTGCCACTTATCAATATCTATAGGAATATCGATTTCATACTGGTATGTACGTTTATCCGACGCTCTTACGGTGAGAAAAACATCGTGAGGAAACCTGCACACGCCTGCGAATAAATTCGAAGCTTATGTGTGAAGTCAATCAACCCGCAATGGGCCCGCGTGATCGTCTAAGGCCAGATCGCCCTAACTCAGGGCAGGTCGAGCCCCTTGGTGGGGACGTATACAGGGTGTAACATAAAGGTGTGGTGATACTTTAAGGTGGGCTTGTACCCATCAAACTGAACAACTTTCTCCATGGAACCCATAGTCAAATCGCAAAAAAAAATTTGGCTCTCCCATACTAACTCGATCAGCTGATCAGCCAACTTAGTATGGGAGAGCCAAATTTTTTTTTGCGATTTGACTATGGGTTCCATGGAGAAAGTTGTTCAGTTTGATGGGTACAAGCCCACCTTAAAGTATCACCACACCTTTATGTTACACCCTGTATAAACTGATATGATGAAATAACACATATACCTATATTATGAAAAAACTAATTCAAATCATTATAGGTATCAATCTAGTAATAAAATTTCCTAACAATATTAATATGGGTCAAATCCTCGAGTCGTATCAGCTCCAAAGGAGCCCAAGACGCACTTCTCGTTGCGCGCTGGATGGCAATAGATAACCTTAGCAGCAGGTAGGACCTCACGTCACATCTCCTCTCTCGAAGGCGAAGGCCAATCTCCTTTGTGAAGGCAAAGGCCTCTGAGGGTTCAGCAGCCGGTTGTCTCACAGACCAGCGGCACAAAGCAGTAATTTGCCTCCAAGACCGAGTACTTATTATGCTTCTTTCTCACCGAAAATTGAGCAGCAGTACCGTACAGTGAGGCAGAAAAAAAGGCTTCCCAAAGCAGACACGTTCCTCTCTGCCATAGCACCTGTTTAAACCCTCCAGCCTTTTGCCATCAGATCGACTAAAGCCCGGCCGGCGGCAGCATCAAAGATGGAATATTTCATCTAGCCGAGACCAGTGCCCTCTGAGTGAGGTCATTAAGGAATTGGTGACGTGGGAATCTTCACAAACACGACTGCAACTCAGTGAGTGATGGCCAATTGCCTCCACCGTGGACCCGCAAATACATTGATGAGGTTCACAGATATTGATATTGCAGGCGGAGAGCAACTGCCACACGCAAATAGTCTCCGTCAGAAGAGTTCCCATATCTGTGCCTCCTGTTAAAAGATGCTGAACTCGATTTATGTGTTTTTATTTTTTTACACGATTGGAATCTGTAAAAATATACCTCTCTGTTCGTCTATGAAACACATCGCTACGTACCATAGTTCCAGAGTTTAAAGTAGCGTATGCTGAAAAATACATAAAAGAAATCCACTCAAAAGTATGAAATAATATTTTAATGTTTTAATACAACTTAAGCGCGTTTTATTATTCCTGCAGTGCCATCTATTGACATTCTGCTACTATGATTATAATGTTTGGTATGTGTAGCTAATATATAGAAAAAAGTACTCTATTGTTATTATTGTAAGTATCGATAGATAATTTCCCACGGGACCTCATTAGTTTTCCGGGATAAAAAATACCCGACTATACAATGATGGTCAAAACACCCCATCCCAATGTAAAGGTTTCATATTGTTACGTTGAGTCATTCTAAAGATACAATTTTTTGCATTCCTGTAGGAACCCTAATTTTTTTGGGTTTCACAATGTCCCAGTTTTAGTTCGCGATAAGGGTATCAACGTGTAAAATTTGATTGTAATAGGTCAAGCCACATTTGCCTGGTGAGCCATTCTATAAATGAATACTTTTGATTTTCCCACGGGAACTCTTGAATTTTCTGGGATAAAAAGTATCCTATATGTTAACCCGGGCTATAAGGAACCACCATACAAAATTTCATCAAAATCGGCCTGGTAGTTTTTGCGTGATGCGCGAACATACAGACAGACAGACAGACAGACAGACAGACAGACAGACAAAAATTCCAAAAGTTGTTGTTTTGGCCTCTGTATCTTTAGTAATGTCCACCACAGTTATTATTTTCCAAAAATATTTCATGTACAGACTAGACATGTGCGCCGGACCGCGCCGGTGACCGCCGCCGCCGATCAGGACTTGAAGCCGCTGACCATTTAGAAAAATCGGCGTATTCGGCGCAAATGATGCGAACGGCGAAAAGTTCAACGCTCGCCTAGGTTGCGTGTATCGCCTTCGGATATATTACAAAAATCTGAAAACGTGTCAAGGTTGTCTACTTACCAAAGCCGGAAACAGAGATCTACGATGAACCGATGTCCTACAGACCCATAAACCTTTCATCATTTCTGCTGAAGGCTCTGGAAAAATTGGTCGACAACTACATAAAGGAGGGGTTCCTTGCGGAAAAAAACAGTTCATGTTTAACCGCCTCCGTAGCCCAGCGGCAAAGTTCACTGGCTTTACACAGGAGGTCACGGGTTCGATTCCCGGCGGGGTAAATTTTAAGACTCGGTTTGGTTGGTGGAAGGGCATTTTCTGAGTCCGCCTGGCTAGCTACCACCATCTTATCTAAGTCTTGCCGCCAAATATCAATGTTGATATCATTGGTGTGTTCCGGCATGAAGATAAGATAGCCAGTTCCCCATTGCGTTGGGGAATCTTGGTTAACCCGCTTCCATCTTCGGCAACATCGTCACTTACCACCAGGTGAGATGTTGTCAAGGGTTTACCAATTGTGAATAAAAAAAAAATATATATGTACTACAATGTGCATATCAGTCTGGTAAAATGACTGAAAGAGCACTTCATCTTGTAGTATACCGTGATGAAAGTGCGTTGGAAAACCAGAAGGTATGTGCTGCTGCCTTCCTCGATATCGAAGGAGCCTTTGATCGCACTAATTTGGAGGCAATCAAGAATGCAGCTATCTTTAATGGTATAGACTATAGACCAAACGCTATGAAAATGGATAGATAGCATGCTTAGGAAGATAATCATAACATCTTTACTATTGGGGGAGAAGGTTACTGCTACCACTTCAAAAAGATGTCCGCAGGGTGGCGTTCTGTAGATGGCTTCTGCAGCAGCTGAATACCGGATCTTTCTACACGTTTGGTTATGCTGACGAACTAGTTATTATAATTAATGTCAAATTCCCGAACATAGTATCGCGAATAATGTACTCGTGAAAGGTATTGCGTAAAGTTGAAAGGTGGTGTGATGGATATCACCTATCGATTAAACGTAGCAAGGCCACGGTTGTACCATTCACAAGAAAAAGAAACCGACAAGGTTTAAAAACTCTCAAACTGTATGGGACAGTCCACGATCGTTAAGTATCTAGGCATGACTCTGGATAAAAAACTGACGTGGAACCTGCACATAGAAAGGACCATGGCCAAGGCCACAAAAGTCTTCGGTATGCTAAAATCTGCGTACGGTAAGAACTTGGGGTTTAAAACCCATAGTCATATATACTGGCTATAAACAATAATAGTGAAGCCCATTCTAGGCGTAGAAGGAACAGGCCGAAGGAAGACTAAACTGACATGTCTTAGACTCAAAGATTCCAAGCTCTTCATCGGTGAGGTAACTACAGAGGCAATCAAGTACAGTTGGAGAAACAGCAGGACACGTGTCAGAGCGGTAACAGGAGCATTGATAGGTCATTTTGCTACAAACGCACACTTGAAAAAATCAGCCTGATGAATGACCCGACCTGCAGGGCCTGTGTGGATACAGATTCAATGGAACACTTACTGTGTTACTGCAATGTTCTGGCCAGTAGCGCATTTGTCTCCTTGGAGTCATAAATATAAGATTGTAACTTACAATTTCTTTACGTTATTCGTAACCAAATTACCAAAGCAAGCTATTTTTGTGCCATATTCTATTGCGACTTCGTTTCTTTTCATACCTTATATTAATTTTTATGAAAACGGTTTTTTTTATTAATTTTACTTCTGATTCTCCCTGTTTTTTGTGTAATTTATGCCGCCATTTACGACGCCGTTTACGCCGCCATTTACGCCGCCGCCGGCCAAATTCTACTTCTACGCCGCCGCCGAATATTTCGGCATCGGCGCACATGTCTAGTACAGACACGGCCCTGTTACAGTTTTATTATATTATAGATTAAGAAAGTGGCTCCAGGAGCAATTATTTTATAATAATGAAGAATTATTTAATATACAATTGTAATTTTTATTATTATTACTATTAAGTTTTGACGTATAACCAGTGTTATAAATAAATAGTTCATTTCATTTCAAAGCCCACTAATAACCACCAATATGTATTTTGACTCACACTGAATGTTTGTTGAATTTTTCTGTTATTGCGCAGCAGAAATGTGTAAATTTTCTTAATAATTTTCGTTTATGAATGAAACTGGACAACTTTCGTAAGAAAGATAAAAAAAATCTTTAAACTATATCAATTCAGGGGTTCTCAATGTTATTCAGTTCGCGGCGCACTTGCAGGTTTGGTATCTTCAGATGGCGGTGGTCACCATAACTTTTAGTACACCAAATCATCATTAGTACACCAATCCAACTTGATCGCGTAGTATCATTAGAGATACTGTCGTATTATAATAATAATTATATAATTTATGTATTCGACCAACAAAGGATCACAATAGTGTTAGAAACTTATTCTACAACTTAGACTAGTGTTAGTAATATCCACACTACGCCAGTAATATAGAAGTCATTGATCCACACACTACGAGCTATGAGCTGTATGCGGGTAGCGCAAGACCGGTCGTCGTGGAAATCCTTGGGTGAGGCAATTGTCCAGCAGTGGACGTCTTTCGGCTGATATGATGATGATTATGAGATGAGGGATTCACAAATAAATAATACAAATTAAAGAAGTGAAAAATTGGGGGGTGGATCACCATACAAGAAACGTGTTTGTTACAGATTTTTTGTTTTTGCTCTATCGTTAAAACGGTAACACATACACGCGTGAAACTTGGTGTGATTATAGTACTAACCCTGAAGTAAAATAACAAATAATAAAAACTGGCCAAGTGTGAGTCCAAACTGAATTAAAAAAATATATATCTGTCGCTATAAATATGTATCTAACGGTGAAGGAAAACATCGTGAGGAAACCTGCACACGCCTGCGAAGAAACTCGAAGGTTGTGTGTGAAGTCGACCAACCTGCACTGGGCCCGCGTGGTCGACTAAGGCCTAATCGCCCTGATTCAGGGTAGGCTCGAGCCCCTCGGTGGGGACGTATATGAGCTGTTATAATAATAAAATAATATCTGTCGCTCGCGTTGATGTCTTTTGTTTGTAATGAATACGTATCATTACTATACTTTTATGGAGTACTGGTGTGGTAGTACGGATCTGGCACTTGGTCGGTTTTTAATTAAAAGCTTTTGTTTTAACTTTACTAAGAGCGTCGGTGGCGTAATGGCAAAGGCCGCTACCTCCTATCCGGGAGGTCGTGGTTCGAATCCTGCCACGTACCAATGTATTTTCGAATTTCGATTTCATATATATGTACGTTTAAGCGACGCTCTTACGGTGAAGGAAAACATCGTGAGGAAACCTGCACACGCCTGCGAAGAAACTCGAAGGTTGTGTGTGAAGTCGACCACCCCGGACTGGGTCCACGTGGTCGACTAAGGCTCGATCGCCCTAATTCAGGGTAGGCTCGAGCCCCTCGGTAGGGACGTATATGAGCTGATATGATGATTTTAACTTAACTTGCAATGTATGTATATAAATATGTATGTATGTTTGTTTAGTTCAAATCTTGCGATCGATTTAGAGCGACTTCCAGGGGTCCTGATTTTTTTAATAAAGCCGTATTCCCGGTGACAATAGATCCCTTTGGTATTTCCAAGTTGATCTGATGATGAAATTTGGAGGTGGAATCAAGGTCCAGAATCGTTTTTTATTTTCAATAGAAGCGTAGAAAATGTTTTACTTTGCTCGCTTTTTTTAAAATTTGGAACCGTGTATTTTATTCATTTGAGCCTGAGATTCGAGCATTTGGTTTTTGAAGTAAAACTTCTTTACGCACGCTTGACTTGGGGAGTAAGCTGGTGGATGCGTGACGAGAGCGTTACGGAAGTGTGTTCGGGCGAGGCGAACGGAAGTTGAGAGGGATATATAAATTACTGAAGATGGAAAGAGAGATACTTTTTATTTATGTTTACCAACAATACCGGTTGCCATGGCAACAATATCGGTTGTCGAAACATTCAAAACAAACAAAAGATAAAAAAGATTTGATCATTTTTATAGGATATTAAACTCTTTTCATAAACTGTCTATACCTCCGTATGACAAAAAAGATTTGATTAATTTCTGAAGTCTAAATATTTATTTTCATAAGATGGAGCTAAAGAAGTGTTACTACGGTCTAAAGCACACTCGTAGTTTTTGAGCATAAAACGCTTTTCAAATAAAAGGTTATACCCAAAAGCTTTTAGGTTTTTCGAAAATTATTCTGTAATTATCCTCTTTGTCACAGACTGTAGATACTAACGACAGTAAGACCAATTATTATACTATGTAACTGATACAGTTTCTTTTGTCTTTTTTTGCAATTGTTTCCCGATAGTAGACTCAAATTGAGTAACACAATACGTAAGCCAATCTAGCTGACAGACACCTGCAATATATTTCGAGGCCACATGACACAGTCGACGTGGAACTGCGCTTTAGGCAGATTTACACGCAGTTTAGTCAAGTAGCGAGTTTAGTAGCAACTTCAGGTTGTTCCGTGAGCCAGCCTCAGGCAGGGCCTCATCTCATCATCATCATCATATCAGCCGAAAAATGTCAACTGCTGGACAAAGGCTTCCCTCAAGGATTTCCACGACCACCGGTCCTGCGCTACCCGCATCCATCTGCTTCCCGCGATCTTCACTAGGTCGTCGGTCCACCGCGTGGGAGGCCTGCTTGTTTTCCGGTGCGCGGTCGCCACTCAAGAACTTTACTGCCCCCAACGACCTATAAACTTTATTCTATAATATATACTAAATGAAACTTTATGAGACTAGATTGAATGAAGGTATGAAAGAAGGTTAAGGACTTAAGTTGGCGGGGTGCGGGAGCCGCACGGGCATTGCACTTGACCGTCCGAAAAAATAGAACATCATTCTGTTTTCTGTACTTAAACTTTAAGTTACTACTTAACTGGCAAAACCCCGTCCAAAAGACGTAGAGCTCAACTCGCCAAAAATGCAAGTCGACTCGCTATTTATTTAACTAAACTGCGTGTAAACCAGCCTTTAGCCTAGCGTGAGTGTGCAAGTTCAGATAATTTCGTGTCGGCCTTTAGGGCGTTGTTCGTTTGTTACGTTTTAAATTGTACAGTGTACATAGCCTAGCCAATTTAACTACAAAATTAAAACCCGACTGCATAAATCATAACCCCTCTTTTTTAGGCAATTGGGTAAAAGTGTATCCTATGTCACTCACGGGATCAAGACGAATCTAATCTAACGACACGTCGTACTCCCAAAGGGCAATGGAGCGTGCATGCTCGGAGTTTCTCTGCGTGATCGAATCAGAAAAGAGGAGATCCGTAAGAGAACCAAAGTAACCGACATAGCTCTCAGAATTACTAAACTTAAGTGGCAATGGGCGGGGCAAATAGCTCGTAGAACAGATGGCCAGTAAAGTTCTCGAGTGGCGACCGCGCCCCGGAAAACGTAGCGTAGGTAGGCCTCCCACTCGGTGGAGTGATGACCTGGTGAAGGTCGCGGGAAGCCGCTGGATGCGGGCAGCGCAGAACCGGTCGTCATGGAAATCCTTGGGGGAGGCCTATGTTCAGCAGTGGACTTCCATCGGCTGATATGATGATAATGATGATATACGTTTATACGACCCTCTCTCGTGAAGCAAAACATAGTGAGGAAACCTGCACGAACCTGCGAAGAAACTCGAAGTGTATGAAGTTGACCAACCCGCACTGGGCCTGTGTGGTCGACCAAGGCCCTAATTCAGGGTAGGCTCGAGCTGATACGATGATTTATAAAATATGTTTCAAAATACGTGTATTTTCGTCATCGCACGGGGGACACCGAATAAACTCAACCTAGCCCGAATGCAACAAGTGGATGACTAGTCAAAATATTTAGGGTATCCTCGAGCCCCTCGGTGGGAAGTATATGAGCTGATATGATGATGCAGTTGGAGGGTAGGTAGATCCAATCCAATACGTCTTTCCCTCGTCTTTCCTTCAATGCTAAGGATTGCGACCGTCATGGCATTGTGAGGGTAGAGAGTGCTCTCAACCCCGCTCTATCACTCACTATCACTACTGCCTGATGAAGCTACAGTTTGATGGTGCTGGTGACTTGGCTGCACCATTTAGCAGAAGGTCTACATCTAGCTTTCTGTTTTGTAGCCCCACGATTGCGTGGCCTATTACTAACTAACCCTACGCTGTTCGTCTGTCTGTCTATCCGACCTTTGACAGGTTGCATCTTTGGAACCGAAATAGGTAGCTAGCTGTAATTTTCACTTTTCACAGAATATGTGTCACTAGTTTTTGCCAATGGCTTCGCTCGCGTGAACATAGTTTCTATGACTGTCTCCGAGGGTGCGCAGGGCGCGAGCCGCAAGCGGCTCGCGAGCGTAGAAGACAGTAGTCTGTATGTTAATCCAGGACCTAATCTGCCTACATACCAAATTTCATCCAGATACGTTCAGTAGTTTTTGCGTGAAAGAGTAACAAACATCCATACATACAAACTTTCTCGTTTATAATATGTAGGATTGTGGACGATTAGCTTTTTCCATGAATTTTTTCCATGACATTGGTCCATAAAAAGAAAAGATACGTTGTTGGCACACTGTCTATAGGCTGGTGTTAACTTTAAGCTCCTCTCGAATTGAGAGATTAGTCCTCTTAGCTGTCTAGGGAATGTTGTTTTAATCGTCCAGGTCTCTGAACCATACAGAAAGATGGAGAAAATCAAGGCTTTGACTAGTCGGACTTTTGTTGAACGCTGGATGGACCTATCCTTCCACAGCTTGTCATGTTTACTCATAGCTCTCTTTAACATCTGGATACGGAGGATTATTTCCTTATTACAGCTACCGCCGTTACTGATAATGATAAGCGATCCAAAGTAGTTGAAATGTTGGACAGATTCACGATTTTACATCTCGTTTGAGGGTAGGTAGATAGAAATTGCTTCTTCCCTCGCCTTGATTATCCGAGAACTGGTAAAATTGTCTCGCTTAATAGGGTGGCCTAGTGAAGGCCCCGGTGGATGCGGGCAGCGCAGGACCGGTCGTTGTAAAAAAAAACCACTGCTGTGACGATGATCATGGATAAATTTAAATTAATAATTTAACTAAACACGACTGCATAAAAACATTAATCCTCTTTTTTGGGAGTCAGGTAAAATATATCCTATGTTACTCACGGGATCAAGACGAATCCACAGAATTACAATATGGATATCGCAATACTGTGACGAATCTAACGATACCTCGCACTATGATTTCTATTAAGCCGTTTAAAAGATATCGAGGAATAAAGTAACTTAACATAGATACGAGACCTGAAAGCGAATCACTCCTTTTTATTTATTTATTCATTTACACTTATAGTACACCTAAACAATATCGTAAAGCTAATACATATAGTTTTTGTGGGCAGTCGTGTAAATAGGGATGGATATGTCACCGTAAGATTGTAAATTCTGTTAGATTATAATCTAACGGGATTTATTTCGCGAGATTGTGAACTGTCGAAAGATTGTGAACTGTAACATATGGTTTACAATTTCACTAAAATATTGACATTGTAAACTCACTAGTGACATTACAAAAACACTAAGCGAAGTGAGAAACACCCCCTGGGTAGCAGAATGCTTCGCAGCAGAAAAAAATCATCGGTTCTATTCGGACTTACATGAATAGGCCGTGAAACTGTGATCCGATTCACAATTTACCGATAAATCATAATCTAACTAGTGAGATTGTAATATCGCGGTTTACACAATATCCCGGTGACAGATACACCCAGAAAAGGTGAAGGTAGTTCTTAAATTCATATTCTCCTTAGAAACTTTTCTTCGATACGATTTACACGTAGGTATGGTATGTTTATTTAGCGGATACATAAATAAACTCTGTGTGTTTCATTCCGTGCATTTCAAGCGTCTGACTCATTTTGTGCACTCATAGGGCTGTTGGTCATTGGTTCAATCACAGCTGCACAGTGTCTTTTTCATCACACCTATTCGAAAAACGACAATTGGTTCCTCAATAAGTGCGAACAAAATTCTAATTTGCTCCTTTTAGGGGGTTTTGTTTCTCTTTTCTGATTGGTCTACGTTCGTGAAGGTTGAAAGTCGCGGCTTCCAATCAAGGTTGGGTCTAACGTTGTAAGACTGTTTGGTTGGTGAAAGGGCTTTTGCAGTATGGTTGATGGAAGGGTATTTGCAGTTTGGTTGATGGAAGGGCATTTGCAGTTTGGTTGATGGAAGGGCATTTGCAGTTTGGTTGATGGAAGGACATTTGCAGTTTGGTTGATGGAAGGGCATTTGCAGTTTGGTTGATGGAAGGGCATTTGCAGTTTGGTTGATGGAAGGGCATTTGCAGTTTGGTTGATGGATGGGCATTTGCAGTTTGGTTGATGGAAGGGCATTTGCAGTATGGTTGGTAGAAGGGCTTTTTCAGTATGGTTGATGGAAGGGTATTTGCAGTTTGGTTGATGGAAGGGCATTTGCAGTTTGGTTGATGGATGGGCATTTGCAGTTTGGTTGATGGAAGGGCATTTGCAGTATGGTTGGTAGAAGGGCTTTTGCAGTATGGTTGATGGAAGGGCTTTTGCAGTATGGTTGATGGAAGGGTATTTGCAGTTTGATTGATGGAAGGGCATTTGAAGTTTGGTTGGTGGAAGGGCATTTGCAGATTGGTTGGTTGAAGGGAATTTACAGTTTGGTTGGTGGTAGGGCATTTTCCAAGCCCGCCCGGCTAGCTACCACCATCTTATCTAAGTCTTGCCGCCAAAAATCAACGTTAACAGCATTGATGTGTACCGGCATGAAGATAAGATAGGTAGCCAGTTCTCCATTGCGTTATTTGCCCGCTTCCATCTTCGGCATTATCGCTGTTTACCATCAGGTGAGATGTTGCGAACGGCTGACCAACGTTACTTACAAAGTTAGACCCCGCCAAGAATCGAACCCACTGAACCTCTGATATGAAGCGAGTGGATTTATCACTATGGCACGGAGGCGGTTAAGACGAAACGTACTATTCTCTCGTGCTAATCAGCCTAGTTTAGCATGTGATGATGATGACCATCACATCAGTCAAAAGACGCACACTGCTGGACATAGGTTTTCCCCGAGTTTTTTATTATTAAAAAATTGAGTGCGTTTGGCTGCACTTCATCTGATGGTAAGTGCCCATGCAGCCGAGGATATGACACGCAAGCTCAAATAGTGCCTATTCACTCTCGTCTTGTCTTGAGTTGGGGGAGATTTGCCGTAATCGCCACGCTTGGCAGGTGGGTTGGCAATCGCAGTGTGCAGTGTATGCGAAAAGAACACTGCTGGCACTGCTGCCCGACCTCTGGTTTTCAGACCCCTTAAGCGCCCCCGAGACGATCAATCACGATTGTCAATGTGTTACGTCAAATGTTACGTGACATGGGATACATTTTAACCAGACTGCAAACAAAAGTGGAGTAATTTGTTTGCCGTCTGCATAAAAATATTACTCCACTTTTTTTGCAGTCGGGTTTAAATGTATCCCATGTCACTTTCGAGATCAAGACTAATCTACCGACACCTCGCACTCCAGAATCCGTCCAACCGTTTAGGCTACAGACAGACTCAGCCAAAGAAACATACATACACCTTAAAAACATTATTTTCCTTATTGTGCAGTCGATTATAAGCAACGATTATAAGGATAACCAAACACTTGTTTATTTAATGCAGTACCTATTTTGCGAAACGTTAAAAAACGCTAAGAAACACTTTTCCTGTTTGCATTCTCCAGAAATATTTTAAACAAACAAATCGGTTAAATACCTACCAATTTCATAAGGAAGGAAAAACGAAAATTAATTTATATATATCTGTGGGATGAATATTGAACTGTATTTTGTCCAACCTTATTTAAGCAAATAGATATCTCCAAACACATTAGTCGTGCAAAAACATAACAAAAAAATTGGTAACCGGTTCATCGATAAAAAGTCGATTACGTGCCCATCTCTGATTGGTACGACGACGTGATTCAACTTACATATATAAACATAATAAATTAAGTAAATATTTGTAAGTATGAGAGAATAGTGATAATACGGCCTGTGGTGCGGCCCTAGAATAGCACCACTCCATCTCCGAGGGTGTCGTAAGACATGTGACATGACTAAGGGATCTGAAAACCAGAGGATGGGCAGCAGTGTCCTTTCCGCATACACTGCACACTTCGATTGCCAACCCGCCTGCCAAGCGTGGCGATTACGGCAAATCTTCCCTCCCCCCAACTCGGGGGAGACCTATGTTCAGTACTAATATATACCTACTTTGCCTATGTCAAGCAGGTTTATTTTATCATTAAATTTGTTAGGTTATTATTTAGATTTTTAATTTTATGTGTGTTACCTCAGAACTTTTGACTGGGTGAACCGATTTTGATGATTCTTTTTTTATTCGAAAGCTAGTGCTTCCCGTATGGTCCCATATAAATTTTATCAAAATCTGTGCAGTACTAAATTAGAAAATTAACAAAAACCAAAAATATTAATGCGAAATTGTTCGAAGTTGCTGCGATGGAAGTCGGTTTTTTAACGTGAATTTTTAATGTTTTTCAATTATATTTGGACCTCTTTTTACCCAACTGCCCAATAAAGAGAGTAAAGTTTTTCGGGTTTATGTATATGAGTAAGTATATTATATTATGTGTTTCATTGGCTGAGTTTGTAGCCTAAATGATTGCAAGGTGCCATTAGATTCGTCTTGATCCTTGATCCTGAAGTGACATAAGATAAATTTTAACCCGACTGACAAAACAAGAGGGGTAATGTTTTTATTCATGCATTTATAACTTAACATAAACGGTACATTGACCCACAGTACAGTAACTACATTTATTTTAAAGTGAAACTTTTATTACATCGTCTCACATTTTTTCGTCTTTGTGTTGCATGTCGCGTGACGGTCGCTTTTGTCTGACGGTATGATCGTTTCGTCCTCAGTACCGTAGCGAGAGCAGCCACGATCGTTTCGTCCTCAGTAAAGTTTCACTTTTACCGTGGTTTCATAAAACCACACACTTACTTTTATTGTTACATAATGTAGAATATAAAGGTCTATTACAATAATACTGGCTACTTGATAAATTAGTCTAGATAGTCACTTCCGCAAATCTTTAAAAGGCAAGGGTGTGACGAAGTCGATATTTTTGATTTTTATTTATGTTCAACCTTTTTTATGTTATCTGTTTGTCTATTCTTACTTTTTGTTTAATTTGTTTGTTTTTCAAATTGTCATTCTGTCACTTCATTGCTTATCGTCGAAACTTCACTTTTGTTTTATATTTTCACGTTTATTTATTTTTTATATTAGTTTTTATAACAAATTAAGTTTTGGTGGACTTGAATATTTTTTAAAAGAACCCTGGCCCTTCCCTCCATTAACATAGATCCATCTCGTCTCGGCGTAGTGGAGGGTACGCCGGCGCCTCAGGGGTAATCATAGCAGCCGATAGAGTCCACTGCTGGACGTAGCCTTCCTCCAAGTACTTTCACAACGACCAGTCCTGCGCTGCCCGCATATAGCGGCTTTCCGTCACCTTCATTAGATCGTCGTCCACTAAGAGGGTGGCGTTCCTACGCCACACCTTCTGGTCACTACTAGACTAGAGAACTTTACTACCCCAAAGGCTGTTCTTTTTATAAGTTTTAGAAGTAAAAGAGCTATAAGTATAATTATTTCTATGTATGATTTTTAATAGGTATAAAGTTTGGAAACAAAGTAATAATATACTTCGATGCCAAATTTAAAATTTCTACGTCACCTGGAAGTGGTCTATAATTTCTATGAGTAAGTGAGTGAGTAAGTCAGTCAGTCAGTCAGTCATAAAAATCAACATCTTAATTGATCCGGGGATCTAACTAGACACACAAAATCGCAAGTGTACAGGTAAAATACGATTTTAATTTACGGGAAGGTCCAAGTAGCGTGTAAACACTTTGGGAAGTTCAAAAACCGGCCAAGCGCGAGTCAGAACTGCACACATAGGGTTCCGTACCATCATACTAGATGGCGCTAGTATCTTCACGTTTAACAAAAACACGTTTTTCATTTTTTTATATTTGAGTTGATTGAATGAAAGGTAAATTGCGGTTTACGATTTATGACGTATTAAAAAACAACTTACTAGACCATGTTCAAACCAATTTTCGATGGAAGTTTGCATGGTAATGTACATCATATATTTTTTTTTACTTTATCATTCTTTTATTTTAGAAGTTACAGGGGGAGGGGACGACACACATTTTACCACTTTGGAAGTGTCTCTCGCGCAAACTATTCAGTTTAGAAAAAAATGATATAAGAAACCTCAATACAATTTTTGAAGACCTATCCATAGATACCACACGTATGGGTTTGACGAAAAAAAACTTTTGAGTTTCAGTTCTAAGCATGGGGAACCCCCAAAATTTATTGTTTTCTTTATTTTTTCACAGAATACTCTACTTACCGAGTTTTAACAGTAATAGTTCTTATATTTTCGGAAAAAAGTGGCTGTGACATACGGACGGACAGACAGACAGACAGACAGACATGACGAATCCATAAGGGTTCCGTTTTTTGCCATTTGGCTACGGAACCCTAAAAAGTGGCCCGTATAAATGTTTTGTTTTATATAACCTACCGCCGTTGTTGCCCTTTTCCTTTACGAACCTGACTGTACACGTGCTCCTGATGTAAAGCTAATGGCACTCAGTTCATTAGCTTTACATCAGGAGGTCGTGAGTTCGATTCCCGGCGGATTCTAACTTTGTAAGACTCGCTTTAGTTGGTAGTAGGGCATTTTTCAAGCCCACCTTACTAGCAACCACCATCTTATCTTAGTTTTGGCGCTAAACAGCCATGTTAACAGCATTGAACTGTCCGGCTTATAAATAAGATAGACAGTCAATGATTGCGGGAATGTTGGTAAGCCTGAGCCGCTTTCATCTTCAGGATCATCGTCACTTGCCATCAGATGTGATTATGAAAAGGGCTTACCAATTGTAGATTTAAAAAGTTATAAAAAGTCGGAAGTTACAGATTCTCTGTAAACACCAAAGTGTTTTACGTCCTTTATATACAGGGTGTAAAAAAATTGGTGTAGGACCCGTTAACTGGGGCTTCTACTCATCAGACTGAACAAAGAAAACTTCGTCGCTCCATACAAAAATGCACAAAAATTGGTCGATCAGCTGATCGTTTTGTACGAAGAGTTCACAATTTTTTTGCGATTTCAGCAAACTTGTAGAACAAAAGTTTCTCAGTTTGATGAGTAGAAGCCCCAGTTAACGGGACCTACAACAATTTTGTTACACCCTTTATAAGTAGTATATAAGTAGAAGCTAGTCACAGACAAGCAGAATTGGCGATGTCCACTAAAGTAGAGCGTTCAGCACTAGGGCATAAGAGCCCTTATAACATCCCCACTGTTGGGGAACAAGTATTTTCCCTAATTCGGGAAAAAAGGCCACACTCCACACATGGGGCCAAGCTTGGATTAGTGGAGGTGGTAGGGCTAATGAAGACATCCACTGTCGGAAGTTTTTAGGCCGCCTTGCCTTGAAGAAGAACTCAGTGGGCCCCAAGAACTGGATCCATTTGGTTTTCCCGCACGAGGCTCGGGCAGGATAGGCCAAGACCACTCGTTTGCGCTGCGTGGTGAGTTATGCAAGTGTGGTGTTGGGTGCTATCGATAAATTGTCGATAACATAAGATAGTTATAAATAGCTACGCTACAACTACAATAGAAAATATTAAAATACATATAATAGTAAGTTAATATTTATTTTTTTCCATAGTATAACTGATATTTTGTCAAGAAAATACACGAGCATAATAATTTATTTTGTTTTAGAAAACCTTTGGGTGCAATTTATGTAATAATGTAATAAATGCTTCCACGAGAAATATTTGATTGTGCTAGTATCAACTTACATTTTTTTTGTATTTATATTAATTATAATATCTAAGTACTAATTTAATTACTTAATGAATGGATTTTTGACCATCGATTATACATATAATAGGGTTTCTGTAAATCATACTCTGGCATGCTAAAAAAACAATTTTGTTTTTCTTTATTTTGTATTTAATTTTTATCGGTACATAATTTCATAATTTTAAACAAAATATCACATTGTTCCTAAATAAATGATTCCAACTGAACTTAAATTGATGTAAAATTAAACATATAATTATGTAGGTAATATTCAAAAATAAAAGATTTATGACTGTTACGTTATGCAGGTCTGTTATGTTGTAATGTTATTATTATGTTAATTTAGTACTACCTACCTACTTTTGCAGGCCTAAATTTTATTAATGTTATGCAAAAACTAGTCGGATTCCCATTTATGTAATCACAAAGATTGGGTTCTGATAAGCGGTCACACTCACATACATAACCTGTATTTAAAAGTAATGGTTCCATATTATTATACAAACATGAGATAATATACGAATGGAGCGAGCTATGCTCGGAGTTTCCCTACGCAATCGAATCAGAAATGAGAAGATCCGTAGGAGAACCAAAGTAACCGACATAGCTCACAGAATCGCTAAACTTAAGTAGCAGTGGGCTGGGCACATAGCTCGTAGAACAGATGGCGGTTAGGGCAGTAAATTTCTCGAGTGGCGACTGCGTGGAAATCCTTGGAGGAGGCCTTTGTCCAGCAGTGCACGTATTTCGGTTGATATGATAATGCAATATATTATATCTTCTAATATATATTGCATTACAAATGGGTATTAGTAAGTACTTTACAACATCGTCACTTAACTAACCTTTCTTTCTATCATTTGGGAACGGCTTTAATTTTTTTGTGTCTCCACTCTGGTCCTATGGTTGCAGGTTCTTGCGTCACTTCACACTCTTAATCCATCCCTCTTAATCGAAATTCAGTTCATTTACAGTTTGTCATATAGATCATTCAGTTTACAGTTTGTCATTTAGATCGTTCAGTTCACAGTCCACTCATAGTTCATAGTTCGCAAATCAGAAGCCAGGGCGAAACCACAAGAAAGTCCTTCCTGAATATCCTGCCACATACACCGTATTTGATTCCATCTCTCGCTCACCCAATAGATCATAGTTCGCAAATCAGAAGCCAGGGCGAAACCACAAGAAAGTCCTTCCTGAATCTCCTGCCACATACACCGTATTTGATTCCATCTCTCGCTCACCCAATCCCAGTAAAGCAACTACAGTACCTACTCGTAGGTGGCGTTCTAGACAGAACAACACTGAAGTATTGTACATTTTGTTCCCGTAAATCACTTCTTTAGTCTCCCCTGCCTCTATATACTCTGACCTGAATGTTACATAAATTATATTTTTTTTCATGATATTCTAGGTATTCTAAATCTAAATTTATTCTTTGATACAATACTGCGTTGTTTGTGATCGTGACCAATTGAATTTCGTTAAACAGCTTGTCAACAATTTGGAAATACGATTTTCCATACAAACCTTATTTCACACGTTTAGGGTTAGGATTAAAAAAAACATCTTTCCATATTTCTTCTTAACCATTTTTCACTGTATCAATTTATCGATGATACAGTAACTCTTTCACTTGCCTCTCTCCTTAAACTTTTATAAACATCGATATCGACATTTGCAGCCGCACCTTATACAATCGAGTGTGAATGAACATTGCATCAGTGTGGGCCGTGTCAGCCCGTACTTAGTACGGAACTTGGTTACATCACTACGAAACGACGCAACTTGCCTGCCACGCCACTCAACTTTACACTCTAAACCTTTAGATGAAAAGTCTCATTCCAAATACAGGGAGGTAAAAATTGTAAGCGACGCATTCTCGCGGCGTTTATTTGAGATCAGTTGAGTGTGAACCGTGTCTCGGAGAGGATAGAGTTTTACCTTGTTTGTGTGACAAATAAAAACATGGTGGCCGACGATTTGAGAGTTGAGTTGGCTCAAAGGTATGTTTGGATACTTGTGTATTGCAATAAAAAGGGTTATTTTAGGAAATATCGGTGACTTGCCGTCTTTTTAGCGTTTCTTTAATTAAGTTTTGCAATTTGGTTTATGTGTTTAAATTATCTTGTTTTATATTCTTGCCTTTCAATAGTTCTAATACAAAAACCTTTCTTATGTCATAACTTGGTACCTACTTATGTAGGTAGGTACTTTAACAAAATACGTATACTTACCTACATCTGGTTCTAAGTTCCTTCGTTAAATAGGTAATCCAAATTACCATAGCTGCTTGTGATCGTTGATCGTTCGTAGATACATAAATACAATATAATTATAAGTAAATCAGCTGATTAAACATTACGTAGGAAGTCTCAAGCTACAGGTCACTGGTCTCAAGTAGGCAGGTAGGTACACCTACCTACTGTGACAAAAATAATGGAAACTGGGGATAAAAACCCCTTACGGAATTTGCCACATATGATACGTAAGATTTAGAGGTTCGGGCCTAAACGGAGTTTTAAGAAAAATATTATGGGGTAAATTAGAATATATGTATTTTATAATTTTTCTAAAAAAAAGCAACAATATAAGTACTAGAAAAAGATGTGATGTACATTGGATGACCGTGTTGATATAAAACAATAAACTAATATATTTTTTGGACAATTTCCTGAAATAAATCTAAAGTGACAATTTTATTTGAATATAAAAAGTTTATTTTATAGAATGTCGGTAGGCAATCGTCGCCGTCCCTTTGGTACTTAAATAAGTTACTAAGTTCTAAAATAATTAAATTTCTAAATCAAAATAACTAAATCGTTAGAAACCGGAGGCAGGAAATCTTCTAGGACGGCAGAAAAGCTTTGCGAACATAAATAAGAATGCGCTGGGCAGTAATATTGCCTCGTGAGTCGCTCGGGATAAAAGATAAATTAAGCATTCACTTCCCTTTTGGCAAGCAGCTGGGCGGGCAGTGCAAAGGACTGGCTGGTGGTCAGCACCGCTCCATCCCAGGATCAATCCTTAGTCAGATGAACCTTCGGGGACGTCAACCTCGCAAGGGGAGTGGAAGAACCCTACGGACATATATAGATCTAGTTCGCAGCAGTACCAAAAATACACGCAAAGCGGTTTCCTTATACAAATTACTTACCACTGAATAAAATAGTGGGCCTCAACGAAACATTAATATAAAACCAAAAATTTAAATACACATCACTGTCAAAGAGATCACGGTCAACCTTTTCTTTTTCTCTTGTCAAAAAGTAACAAATATTTTCAAATTAAATTTTCATAGACGAACAAAACCAAAAGAGCATTTAATCATGAAACGCAAGAAAGGAGATTGGCTTAAAGCGATACTTTGCGCTTCACTACTTACAATACAGTACCACACTACAATAAAGAGTACTAGCGTACAGTACCTAGGCGCTCTGTTATCCGGCACCCGATGCAGCCTCGACGCACCCTCCAACCGTGAGTCTAAGCCAGCACAATAAAAAATAGAGGGAGGGTCAAGGTTCAATGAGTACCTAAATAAAATGTGTTTTGCCACCACTAAACTTGCTTTAATAAAAGATGACACTCAAAAATAAAATTTAAAAAAAACGTACGAGATTCAATGAAAGAAAAATTAAACATAGTATTCCCCGATTCGTATAATTTAGGAATCTTCAAGACGAGAGTGTAGGCACTTTTGGAGTTTGCGTGTCACATCCTCGGCTGCATCGGCACTTACCATCAGGTGAGGTGCAGCCAAACGCACTCAAAATTTTAATAAATAAAAAAACATTTTTTTTAATGTAAAGACAGGACGGGCGAAAAGCCAAAAAAAATAGATAAACATAACGATTAAAAGCAATTAAAAAGAAGGTAGGTCCTATTACAAAACAGACTACAAATAAACAAAAAAGGATGACTCCGTCACACCGATTTTTTAATGCGGCTTTATTGGAACTGCCAGATTATTGGATTTATGTATTATGGAAAATAAATTAAGTGAAATTACCATTGAACAATGCTTACATATGTACGAGCCGGACAGCTGAGTTCAAAATGCAGGAATATTGGACATGCCGGATGAGCGAGAACCTACATGTGTAGAAATAAATATAAAATAAAATTATTAGATATTTATAACTCTAGAGTAGTGGCATCAGAAAACTAATTTCAATCTTATATTGGTGTGCGGTTTATATGTAATTTCGAAAGATTCTCGTAAAATAATTGAGTTTATATACCGTTCCGCTCATTCAACACGTCGCGTCGGCGTCGGCGTCGACTAGCGTTAGATTTTATTAGCTTTTATTTATTTATTTATTTTATTTTTTTAGGAAAACTTACCACATTAACTAAATGTAACCACATTAACTTGCAATGTTTGTATGTATGTGTGGTTGTTTAGTTCAAAACTTGCGATCGATTTTATAGCGACTTCCAGGTGTCTGATAGAGTTGAAATTTGGAATGAAGCCGTATTCCCGGTGACAATAGATCCTTTTTGGTATTCTAAAGTTGAACCGCCTCCATGGCGTAATGATTAGTCCATTCGCTTCAAACCAGGAGGTCGCGGGTTCGCTTCCCGGTGGTGTCGACTCGGTTTGGTTGGTGGTAGGGCATTTTCTAAGCCCGCCTGGCTAGCTACCACCATCTTATCTAAGTCTTGCCGCTTCCATCTTTGGCATCATCGTCACTTACTATCAGGTGAGATGATGCCAAGGGCTTACCAATTGGGAATAAAAAAAAGAACATCAGTGGTAACAACATTAATGTGTTTCGGCTTGAAGATAAGATAGCCAGTTTTCCATTGCGTTGGGGAATCTTGGTAAGCCCGCTTCCATCTTCGGCATCATCGTCACTTACCATCAGGTGAGATGATGCCAAGGGCTTACCAATTGTGAATTTAAAAAAAATCTGATGATGAACTTTGGAGGTGTAATCAAGGTCCTAGATCCTCTTTTTATTTTCAATAGAGTCGTTAATTGTATGAAACCTAAAAGAAACACAGTTTTTTTGAATTTGGAACCGTGTATTTTTATATCCATTTGAGCGTTTAGTTTTTTAATATAAAAACTCTTTTCAAATTAAAGCACAGATGAGATACTAGTATAAAAGCCTGTACCAAAAAGCATTTAGGTTTTTCAAAAGTTATTTATTACTTATTATGGTAGGTCGGTACAATGTTTTTTTAATTTTAAATCAAGATTTAATAATAAATCAGATTATCTTGAATATATTTGTGTATGTACATAAGCGATAGACCACAGTCAAAGTATACCTATACCTATATTGCCACAGTGCTTACACTACAGCGTTGGACTTCCTCCTCGAAGATTATGGGTTCCATTCCCGGTCCGTTCGAATATTTCTTTTTTTATTTGTGTCATTTGCCTTTTCCGAGCAAAGCTCGACTTAAATAAAACAACAACAAAATTGGGGCAGGTCACGTAAACTAGAGCTTCTATTCATCATACTGACCAATTTTAGTTCTATGACATTGCGGAAATCGCAAAAAAAAATTAAGTTAATACAACGACCAATTTTGTGCATTTTTGTATGGTTCCTTGGGGAAAGTTGTTTAGTACTTATTATGAGTAGAACCCCCTGTTTACGCGTCCTACACTATTTTATTACATCCGGTATACAGTTGCTTTCTCCGAAACGGCTCTAACGATTTGTATGATTTTTTTTTATATTTAGGTAACGTTTAACATTCCAAGTCTGTCTTAATAGGTGTCATTCCGTTAATTTCCGTTGTCACACTAAAATAATATAAATTAAAACTTTACATGTCTACGAGAAGCTGAGCAAAGCTCTGTCAACCAGGTTCTTGTACTTAACAATCATCATCATCATCACATCAGCCGAAATACCTCCACTTCTGGACAAAGGCCCCCCCAAGGATTTCCACAACGACCGGTTCGGCGCTGCCCGCATCCAACGGCTTCCCGCGACCTTCACCAGGTCGTCGGTCTACCACGTTTCCTACGCTACGTCTTCCGGTGCGCGGTCGACACTCGAGAACTTTAATGTCACAACAATAAGTAAAAATAAATTACTTAACCAATTATAGTGGGTACCTACATAAATTACTGATCTGACGTTTATGACGTCATCACAGACAACGGATGACGTAAAGCCGCATACAAAAAAACGTGTGTATCTTATCTCCAACAAATTGAGAGGAAACAGTATAATTACCATGTAATTAAACAAACAATCCATCAGCGCCCGTGTCGCCGGTTATTTGCAATTCTTTCTTAGTGTTTAACGTTTACTAGTTAACAAAAAAAAAGTGTATCTAAAAGAATTACAATAAAACAATACCTGTCTACATACCAGCAGTACATAATTTACTCTAGGTCAATATGGGTCTACTTATTCTGCACTTTGGAAATTTATTTTTCCTGTGGAATCGGATACTTTGATTTTTTCAAGATTTTACGCCTAGTAGTTTCAAAGATAAGAGGTGGGGGGGGGGGGGGATGGTCAATATTCGGTTATTTTTTTAAATAACTTCAAAACTATTTAACTTAAAATCATTAAAAAATATTTGAGATTCTCTTAACAAGCCCTTTCATTTGAAATGTCAAACAATGTATAGTTTTCAAAACTTTTATTTTCTTTTTTTATTTACCCCCAAAAGCGGCCCTCATGTTTGTAAAATTCATTTATAAGAGGAGATAAATACTCTTTATTGCACACACTTATTAAAAAGAAACACAATATAAAAACGACGTTATTTACCTTATATTTTATGCGTATCACAAATCAATCGGTCTAGTAGTTTCGGAGCAAACTGGCTGTGACAGATGGACGGACGGACAAACTGACTCATGTATGAGTGATCCTATAAGGGTTCCGTTTTTACCTTTTGAGATAAGGGAAAGGGACCCAAAAAATGTTATCTAAAAGGATTACTATACTTGTCTACATCTGAATTAGTACCCTAGGATTATAAATAGCTTTTACCTGACCAGTGGTTAGTTTCTGCCTGCTAGGCCGAGAGTAGTGGGTTCGATCCCCGCCCAGGGTAAACATTCGCGTGACGGACAGGTTTTTTTTCCTGTGTCTGTGTGTTTAATAATATAATAATGTTAGCACTATCGTATTATGCCTAAAGGCATCCACTGCTAGACAAGGGTTTTAACGACTACCGGCCCTGCGCTATCCGCATCCAGCGGCTTCCCGCGAAATTTTCACCAGGTTGTCGGTCCACCGAGTAGGAGGCGGCCTGCCTATGCTACGTCTACGGTGCGCGGTCGCCACTCGAGAACTTTACTCTCCAACAGCCACGCGCTATGTGCCCCGCCATCTGCCACTTAAGTTTAGCGAATCTGTGAGCTATTACGGTAACCTTGGTTCCCCTACGGAACTCCTCATTTGTGATTCGATCGCGTAAGGAAACTCCGAGCATAGCTCGCTAATCATGTAATTAAACGTTTTTAGGTATAGCTATATCAGTCTCCGGCTCAGTTACGTTAGAGTTGTTAACTATTTTCGAAAAACCTAAAATCTTTTTGGTACAAGCTTTTATTTGAAAGAGTTTTTATGCTCAAAAAGCCAAACGCTTAAATGAATATAAAAAATACACCGTTCCAAATTAAAAAGAGGCGAGCACAGTATTGTATTTCCTACGATTCTATTGAAAAATAGAAGACAATTCTGGGACCTTGATTCCAGCTCCACAGTTCATCATCAGATCAACTTCAAAATACCAAAGGATCTATTGTCACCGGGAATACGGCTTCATTCCAAATATTATCCTAATCGGACCCCTGAAAGTAGCTCTAAAATCGATCGTAAGACTTGAACTAAACAAACATATGTGCATATACATAAAAACATTGATAGTTAAATAAACGCTTTTTGACCGACTTCAAAAAAAGGAGGAGGTTTCTCAATTCCACCGTATATATATTTTTGATGTGTAACATCTTTGCTCTCGCTTTCCTGCAATTTGTGGGAGTGATTTCGTGAAATGGGACGGAAATGTGTAACAGGAAATGCGAACGTTTTTTAATTCTCGAAAACTAAGGTTGTCATAGCCATGCCGCCTAGTGTGATGGCAAAGGCAAAGATGACATAAGTACTACTATTCGAAGGGTCGGCCCGTGAATGTACGACCCGATAATTAATTAATTTCATAAGTATTTTGTCACATGTTACACATCATATGCGAGTACTGTAGGTCTCGTTTTTTTTATGTGTGTTCGCGGATAACTTCGTTGTTTATGAAACAATTTTGATGATTCTTTTTTTGTTGGAAAGGAGATATCCCAAGGGTGGTACCATGATAAGGAAATTAGGATCTGATAACGGCATCCCAGAGAAATCGAGGGGAACCTTAGTTTCCTGTTTGAAGTAGTTTTTTTTTAATAAATACACTCGAAAAATATAACTCTCCTTTTGCCGCATTCGGGTAAATAGTATAGTTTGCAAACTGTTACACCAGGAAATTCTATTAGCGAACTGTCGTCGGCGAGTCTCGTCATGATGTGTCTGTCTGTCCCTGTCTGTCACGAAGATTAATGTCTTTTGATTATGATGACTGTCAGTAGGTACCACGTAGGTGTAGTGTCCCGCAGCTCATGATTAGGTAGATATAATAGGGTACCAAAACTACCCCGCGACAAGCGTAGCCCGTAACTGCTCATCATCATCATCTTAGCCGAAAGATGTCCTCCATATACCTCCACGCAGGGCCTGATTCAAAGGTGTGAAGGCCCTGGGGCAACAAAGGAGTGGAGACCCTTAATTATTAAATATTTCATATGTCCCTTAATATTTTAGATGTCAATAAACCTGAAATCATAAAAGCTAGAGAATTGATACTTGGTATGTTTGATAAGTCTGTCGAGGAAATCTGATCTTTAAAATTTCAGCTTTATAGCATCATCCGGACCGAAGCTATGACGGTTCGAAAATACGACGAAAACTTTTAGAAAATGGAGGTAGTGCCCCGTTTCCTTTGGCTCCTCTTGGCTACCGTGCCCCCAGATTTATGTGAAGGCCCCGGGCAGCTGCCCCGGTGCGCCCTCCCTTAAATCCGGCGATGCTTCCACGCAGCACAATTGAGAGTCACATGCATCCATCAGTTTCCTGTAAACTCTACCACGTCATCAGTCCACCTGGCGTCTTACATTACGTTGTGTCACAACCCATGAGGAGCATAAACTTGTATGTACAGACATTCAATGGACCAATCGGAAAAGAAAAATCAGACTCAAAGCACGAACGCGGACTAATCAGAAGAGCGAAACCTCAAACTCCCTAGAGAACAAATTAAATTTTGATCCCTCTATTCTCTAAAGCCAATTATCGTTTTTCGAACATGTGGTGGTCGCTCTCGAGAACTTTCTTCCCTTACCTTAGTACTTAGTAAAACTCCTCGTTTCGAATTCTTTCACGACGGTCGGTAGTATACTGCTACCACCAGTTACTCTTATAGTTGAGAAACTCACTGCCTGCGGGGAAATTAAATGTAGGAGCATGACGCCACGTATAGTGCGCCATTTTGGAAAGTACGGACCTTATGGAAAATCATAGTGATGCTCCACGCTCGTATCGATGTCCCAGAGCAGGTAACGAGGCTATCCCGCCCATTGTATGCATCCGCGCACGCCCCTTCTTGCTTTCTTCCGAGAATCGATAAGCGGCGCACTGCAAGCGCTTCACCTACTGATGGTGTATGGCCCCGCGAGCAGCGAGTCTTTAACACCAGTTTAATATTAATAATGTCATCCAACAGATTTATCCCATCCCTAGTAGGGGGCGTCGCTCCGATTAGCTTTTAAGGTAGCTTAGCTGTCAAGGCTACAAGGGGTCGTTAGTGGGTAGTGCGGTCCTGGGCCTATACATATTTATTTATATACATGTATGTATGCATATAGGCGCAGGGCTGTGAGTCCCACATAACCAATACAGCCGGCTGTATTGTTATGCGTCAATGCTTTTTCCGCCGCAGTTCGAGGGGAAAAAAACCTACGAATTAAGGCGATGGTGACTGTCACTGATGAGCCAAAAATAATTGAGGCTAGGTCTTACAGTTGGTCTGCCTTTTCATGCGCTCGAAGATGACTAAAACAGTCAATCTTTAGCCATTTAAAGTTATTATACTACAACGAATTGTTTAAAAAGGTTGACGGTTATTTATCTTTTTATGAGTAGATCGATAGTTAGGTTAGTTTTTTTTTTTTATTCTTTTGTTGAAAAAAGAAAAGAAAGACCGCACGGTGAGGTTCAACGCTCGACCACAAGGCTAATAAGAAAACCTTTGACAAACAATTGAATTTGGAAGTGTGCCAAGATTTTACAAACTGTAGGTTCTTTTCAACCGACTTCCAAAAAGGAGGAGGTTCTCAATTCGTCTGTATGTTTTTTTTATGTGTGCTACCTCAGAACTTTTGACTGGGTGAACCGATTTTTATGATTCTTTTTTTCTTTGAAAGCTAGTGCTTTCCGTGTGGTCCCATATACATTTTTATCAAAACCGGTGTAGTACTTTATTAGAAAATTAACAAAAACCAAAAATAATAATGCAAAAGTGTACTAATTTGTTGCGATGGGAGTCGGTATTTCAACGTGTTTAGCTTTTTATTATAATCTCTTAAGCACATCTCAAAAAGTAAGTTAGCTAGTTCCTGTAGATAACGCGTTTCCTTACGCGATCGAATCAGAAATGAGGAGATCTGTAGGAGAACCAACGTAATCGACATAGTTCACAGGATCGCTTAACTTTTGGCGGGGACGGGGCACATAGCTCGTAGAACAGATGGCCATTGGGGCAGTAAAATTCTTGAGTGGCGACCGCGCACTGGAAGACGCAGCGTAGTCAGGTCTCCCACTTGGTGGACCAAAGACCTCCTGGTGATGAGGTAGAGGCTTTATTTATTTTCTTCATAAACATTTTAAAAGTCTCTGATAATCCCTTGGTTTTTTTGTTCTCATGGCTGAGAAACGTGTCCATACCTTTTAAAAATCCTTGAAGACTTTGAAATGAAACCCCACAACGTATTGTATAATAAAAACAAATCAATCAATGCAGAATTACAATTCGTGATCATTTTAATAGATCTGCAGGTGTAATGTGCATAATGCATTCTTAGATGCAATCGATAACACACCACAATCCACGATAATTTGTATATATGACATAGTCACAGCGTGATTCGGTCACAAATCACAAGTTTGAAACGTCCCAAGTAATTTATGTTAGACATAGTCAAAGAGGTTCACAGTGTGATTCGGTCACAAATCACAATTTGGAAACGTTCCAACTGCTAGAGCCCGATTTTTTTTCCAATCTCGGGAAGGTTATACCATACACATGGGGTCACGTCCGGATTGGTGAAAGTAGTAGGGTTAGTAACGAATCATTCTGTTAGGAATTTATTCAGAGAGTATATACATATTATATACATGGTATATGTCACCGTAAAAACTGTTAGATTATAATCTAACGGGATCTATCTCGCGAGATTGTGAACTGTAACATTCTGCTTACAATTTCACAAGTGTCATAGTAATCTCACTAGTGACATTACAAGTAACACTAAGCGAAATGATAACCATTAAATAAATGAGCGAGCGATGTTAGGTTCGGTCAGGTTTGATTGATTTAACAGTCAGAGCCTCGCCAAGCGAGGCTCCCCCCTGGGTAGCAGCAGAAGAAATAATCGGTTTTATCCGGAGATACAACAATGGGCCGTGATATTGTAAGCCAATTGACAATTTACCATCATATTATAATCTAACTGAATTTAGTGTACATAGTGAGATTGTAATATCGTAATTTTGACAATATCCTGGCGACATATAAAAAAAAGAAAATACATCGAGGTCAAAATGATGAAAGATATTTTTAAGTCACCTGAAACCGCCATATAAAGATAGCAAACGGTACCTACAAGCACTGAAACGGTCAATATAAATGCCACTAACAGTCTCAGCCTTCCAAAACTTATATATTTACACTTCCGCCCTAATAAAGTAATACATGACCACATCACACTGTGACCAGTACAAACTAGTCCATTAAATGTAGATACATAACTTCCGCCGCCCTTATAATGTAATACCTATGACCACATCACACTGTGACCAGTATAAACTAACCCATTAAAGATAGATAACTACGAATTATCTATCTTTATGCGTATGCGCAACTCACGACCGCTCAGACACAGATCCTGTTTAAATATGCAATTAATGAGTGTAGTAATGAATGTTGATACTACTAACAGGAAAATGTTATATTTTTAACTTGCGAATGTGTAATCTTTCTTATTTTCCTGGTTAAACTTACACTAACTGATTGATTACGCAAAGACGGCTTTGGTTTTTCGTCGAACTTGCCTAAAAGGAATTCTTATCCGGTTAACGATGGTACACAACACTAGTATATATGAGTATACTTTAGTTGTTCGACCAATGTAACAGTTATTTTATATGTTAATTTAACACCAATACATAAACTTCAGTTTTTCGACCAATATAATACTCGTAGATACAGCTGTTTTGAGACTAATAAAATATATACTTTACTTCTTCGACCAATATCATCATCATCATCATATCAGCCGAAGGACGTCTACTGCTGGACATAGGCCTCCCCCAAGGATTTCCACGACGACCGGTTCTGCGTTACCCGCGTCCAGCGGCTTCCCGCGGCCTTCACCAGGTCATCGGTCCACCGAGTGGGAGGCCGGCCTTATTGTTCTTAACTCTGAATACAGAATAAACGTTCTTGAGCTGTTTGAGAGCCATTCTAATCTCGTACAGGCTGACGTCCGGGATATCTTCCGTATATTTCCGGGATACATTTTAATTTCAGTATATCGACCAATATAATGGATATTAAAGCTGTTATAAATAAATAAATAAATATTCTGGGACAAATCACACATGGTCATCTGGCCCCAAAGTAGGATTCCCTGTGTTATGGGAACCAGAGACTGATATACATACTTATATACGTTTAAATACATACATATATAGATATTTAACACCCAGACACAGAGCAAACAAATCTGCTCATCACACAAATGTTTGCCCTGGGTGGGGATCGAACCCACAACTCTCGGATCAGTAGTCAAGAGCACTAACCACTGAGCCACCGAGTCAGTCTGTTATGTTAGTTAATACAACCAATACATATTATACTTAGCTATTTGACATAACTAAGCTACTTAAGGTAAGTAAGGTCAAAGCTTTGGTTACGCTAAAAGGAGTCGATTAGTAACATTTCTGCATATATACGGTGTGTAACAAAATAGGTGTAGGACTCATTGACTGAGGGTTCTATGAACTACTTTTAACAAGGAACCCATAGTTAATTCTCAAAAAACAAAAGCTTATTAAAATGATGCTCAAGGGCTGCAGTGCAGATGTCTGATAATACAAAAACACCGACACGAAGACTCCGTGATTTTATTTTGCTCGTTTTTGCTCGATATTGATAACGACAACAGGTAGACGCTTGAAATATTTACAGAATATTTAGTTATATATTCACTTTAAAAATAAATAATTAAATTAAATTAAACAAATATTTAAGGGGGGCTCCCATACAATAAAAATGATTTTTTTGCTCGTTTTTGCTCGACATTGATAACGGCCACAGGTAGAGGCTTGAAATATTCACAGAATATTGAGTTGTATTATTCACTTTAAAAATGAATAATTAAATTAAAATAAAATAAATATTTATGGGGGCTTCCAAAACAACAAACGTGATTTTTATAGAAAACTAGTTGTCCCGGCGAACTTCGTTTCACCTTACACTACACTACCCTACCCTACACTACATTACCCTACCCTACCCTAAAACCTTCTCCTGACAATAGAGAACTCAACAAAAAAAGAATTAGCGAAATCGGTCCAGCCGTTCGTGAGTTATAAATGGTGTAACTAACACGACTTTCTTTGATGGTACGGAACTATATTAGTACTAACGTAACGGAACTCTTAGTGCGCGAGTCCGACTATCGAGCAAAAAAATCACGTTTGTTGTATGGGAGCCCCCCTTAAATATTTGTTTTATTTTAATTTAATTAGTTAGATATCATATGTAGTCGGATATAGGCAAAATACAGTTAAAGATATAACGATTATATACTGAAAAAAGTAGTTCAGTAACACTAAACAACTAAAATAGTGTTTTTTCACAGTACTGCCTGTGACTTCATTACTTTTTAACATTTGAAAAACCAAAAACTAACCAGTGATTCAAAAAGAAAAATATTCAAATTAGATTCTTGAATTAGTTAATATAAAAAAAAGTTTTTGAACAATACCATTGTTTTAAATGGACTATTGTTAGTATACTCACATGATGTTAAAAGCAAACAATAGTACTCATCACGTTTAGTTAAATCTAAACCGGCTATAGTTAATACTTATATCCTGAAAACTATAGGAATAGGGATGCCGAATACTAGTCATCTGATTTACTTTTTTATCATCTGTCAAAAACGACATTTTGTTCTAAAAATGTTTGAAATACCTAGGCGTGACGTCATAGTTTTGCAGCGTCATTTATGTACTCATTTTGTGATTTTGGTGAACTAAAAATCGCAGACTTGATGGAAAACAAAACGAGTAAGGTTTTCCGAAGTTTAAGTAGTAGGGCAATTTAGTGATCAAGAGTTCATAATTTATTTCTGATGCTGCCGTCATCCTTATTCACTGACACAGCGGATGCGCAGAAGATAATAAAATATGGAAACACTGAAAAATTTAAAAAACTGACTTCAGTCGTATCAACCAAACACAATTTTGGTTACGTACCCAAAGAACAAGACCCTATTACTAAGACTCGGCTGTCTGTCTGTCCGTCTGTCACCAGGCTGTATTTCATGAACCGTGATAGCTAGACAGCTGAAATTTTTACAGATGATATATTTCTGTTACCGCTTTAAAAACAAATACTAAAAATTATAAAAAGTGAAAAAAATTAGTTCCATACAAAAAACGTTTTTTTTAACATGAAGAATCTTGTGCCATCTAGTTGATGGTTTTTGAAACATGAAACAGCGTCATCCAGTATGATAGTAAGGAATCATTTGTGTGCGGTTATGACTCGCATTAACCCGTTTTTTTATACAATTTTGTATCCAAGTAAATTCTGAAGGTACTCTGTATGAAGGTACTCGTTTTAATTAATAAAGTGAAACTTTTATTACATCGTCTTAAATTTTTCCGTCTTTGTGTTGCATGTCGCGTGACGGTCGCTTTCGTCTGATGGTATGATCGTTTCGTCCTCTGTCCCGTAGCGAGAGTAGCAATGATCGTTTCGTCCTCTGTAAAGTTTCACTTTTACCGTGGTTTCATAAAATCACACACTTTTATTCTAACATGATTTTTTCTTTTCTCTCCAGGATGTCGACCCTGCTTTTCTGGCAGGGGAAGGGCAAAGAGGGCAGGAACGGCGCACCCAACGGCCGCAACTGGATACACACCCCCGACACACTGGTCAAGGGCCACGTTGCGTATTTAGTCAAGGTATGGATCTTATAAATCATCATCATCATATCAGCTCTTATACGTCCCCTCCGAGGGGCTCGAGCCTACCCTGAATTAGGGCGATCGGGCCTTAGTCGACCACGCTGGCCCAGTGTGGGTTGTTTGACTTCATACACAACCTGCGAGTTTCTTCACAGGCGTGGGCAGGTTTCCTCACGATGTTTTCCTTTACCGTAAGAGCGTCGGATAAACGTAAATATAAAATCTATTTGAAATCACATTGGTACGTGGCGGGATTCGAACCACGACCTCCCGGACAGGAGACGGCGGCCCTAGCCGTCACGCCATCGACGCTCTAAATCGTGTAAATACAGGTGTAAATAAATTGGTGCAGAACCCGTTAACTGGGGGTTCCACTCATCATACTGAACAACTTTCCACAAGGAAACCGCCTCCGTGGCGTAATGTTTAAGTCCATTTATTAGCTTCATATCTAGAGGTCGCGGGTTCGATTCCCGGCTAAGTCTTTGTATGACTCGGTTTGGTTGGTGGAAGGGCTAGCTACCTTCATTCTATCTAAATCTTGCCGCCAACTTATATATAGCATATATATCTCTGGCCGCCAAGCATGTTAACAGCATTGATGTGTTCCGGCTGGAAGATAAGATAGCCAGTTCCCCATTGCGTTAGGGAATCTTGATAAGCCGGCTTCCATCTTCGGCATTATCGTCGCTTACCATCAGGTGAGATGATGTCAAGGGGTTACCAATTGTGGATTAAAAAAAGAATCCATAGTCCATTTAAAAAAAATTGACCCTCCATACAAAGATGCACAAAATTGATCGATCAGCTGATCTAATTGTATGAATAGTTATTATTTTTTGCGATTTCAGCGTAGTCATAGCGCAAATGTTATTCATTATGATGAGTAGAAGGCTCACTTAACGGGATCTACACTAAATTTATTTTTTTAAATTCAAAACAATTTATTTCAAATAGGTGTTTTTTTTTTTTTTATTTTTTAGTGCAGTGTAGTGTAAGGTGTAACGAAGTTCGCCGAGACAGCTAGTTTTCTATAAAAATCACGTTTGTTGTTTTGTAAGCCCCCAATAATATTTATCTTATTTTAATTTAATTATTCATTTTTAAATTTAGATGTTTACACACACTTTTAAATAGTCAAAACAAAAAAATATATTGTATATTACAAATAATGTCATGATACAGATTACATTCTCAGGTAATGGTATTTGTTATAGAATCAACCAACATATATATCTTTGTCACCAATTTTGTTACAACCTGTATATGACATATATCGGCGGCAGATCGCGATCTGCCCTACAATGAAAGCAGATCCTGAGAGGCACAGGCATATCATCGCGGGACTCCGAAAAATATACTAAGGTTAGATTCGTTTAACATGTCTGGTGCTACCATAGACAGGAGCTTTTTGACTGTCGTTGCGACGAAGTCGTACTTAAATAAAAAAAATAAAAATTTAGTTTATTAATAAAAACACATGAAATCAGCACATTAATACAATAATCCCAAACTAGGCTACGCTGTGGAGATCAATAATACGGTTTAAAAACTGAAATGCGGCTGCAGATCGACACGAAGAAAACTAATTAAATAAATAAAAGCTGGACTTCTTAGTTAGTTTAAAATCTGTTTATTTACAAGCTTTTATTTATCTTGCAATGTATGTATGTTTGTTCGGGTCAAATCTTGCAAGTTAAATTTGACCCACTTCCCGGTTTCCGATTAAGCTGAAATTTAGCATGCATATGTACATATATCGCGTGACAATGCAATATTAAAAGCTTGTACCTAAAAGTTTTTAGGGTTTTCGAAAATTATTTTTACGTTCTCTTGCCGTGTTTGATAGTCTATGTGTTAATTTGGGACAAATTTTGGAAGCTAAATTAGAACCACTTCCCAGTTTCCGATTGAGCTGAAATTTTAAGTTAAAAAAACCTCAGCAAAATTTCACCTTACCATCCAAGTCGTAATTTACTTGTGCCAGCTTAGACGCGGTTGGAGGGCACGTGGTGGCTGCAACGTTTTACAAGAATTAAAATTGCGACCTCCCTGCCGCAAGTCAGTGCCCCTAACCACTGCGCCATGTAGAGGTTATTGCACTAATGAGAAATATGCATTTGGATATGATAAATCAGCAGTTCATTTCAAATACGTATTCCCTATATATATATTAGGTATTTTTGTATGTATACACTCCGCCCCCCACATCTGATACACAACGAGAACACATGCTTTATTGCGTGCCGATAGTGCTATCAGACCAGTGTATTGTATCAATTCATTATTGTTCTATTTATAGAACAATATTATAATACAGATTTTTTCCTGTCATTGGCACTGTAATATATACCACTGACATTGATAACTTTAAATGAATGAGTTTTATGACCACAATAATGCGGAAAAAAAGTTTTTTACCCAACTCCAGTAAACATAAATGGAATGATTATGTACATGAATATTTTTATTTTTAAACGACTTAAAAAAAGGAGGAGGTTTCTTAATGCGACCCTATATATTTTTTTTTTCATGTGTGTTTGCGGATAATTTCGTCGTTTGTGAACTTATTTTGATGATTCTTTTCTTTCGTTGGAAAGGAGATATCCCAAAGGTGATAATTATAAGGAAACCAGGATCTGATGATGGCATCCCAGAGAAATCGAGGGGAACCTTCGTTTCCTGTTTGAAGTCGGTTTCTTTTTGTTCAAAATTATTATATTAGACAATAACGTAACCAATGAAATTGTTGATTAAAAACCTGACTGCATAACAACATTACCGCTCTTTTTTATGCAGTCGGGTAAGAAGGTATCTTATGTCACTACCATGTCACTTACGGGATCAAGACGAATCTAACGACGACGCTTCGCACTTCAAAATCCATTAAGCCGTTTAGTCTACAGGCTTAGCAGAAGAAATCAAATCAAATCAAAATAATTTATTTTAAATAGATACTTACACACACTTTTAAATAGTCAAAAAAAACTTATTGTCTATTACATAATGTCATGATTCAGATTGCAGTCTCAGGTAATGGTATTTGTTATAGAATCAACATGTATATCTTTGTCATTTACATAATCTATTATTTTATTATAAAATCCTCTAGAGCACAAGCATTTTTTGACATGAGTCTTGAATTTGTTCTCTGACAAACATAGTTACATTTTCTGGAATTTTATTATAGAATCTTATACACTGCCCCAACAATGACTTTTAAACCTTACTCAGTCTCGAAAAGGCTATATCAATTTTATTTACATTTCTTAAATTCAAATTATGCCTGTCACTGTTTTTAGGAAATAAATGTATACATTTTTACGAACGTACATAATTTTTTCATATAAAAATTGACTAGCAACAGTTAAAATATTGATTTCTTTGAACTTATTTTTTAACGACTCACGTAATCGCATCTGATAGATTGCGCGGATAGCTCTTTTCTGCAAGATGAAAATAGTTTCTATATCAGCCCCCACAGTAAGATGCCATAAGACATTATATTATGGAAGTAACTAAAATACACTAGTCTCGCAGTATCTACATCCGTTAACTGTCTTATTTTCTTAACGGCATAAGCAGCTGGACTAAGCCTTCCCGCTAAAGTTTCAATGTGTGGTCCCTGAAGTGAAACATCCAAAGTTATACCAAGGAACACCGTAGTATTTACAAATTCTAATTTATTACTGTCTAATATTACACTATTATTGACCTTTTTACATTAAGCAAACAGAATTTTAAACATAGACAACAGACATAAGTAAAAAAATATTATCCTCCTTTTTTCTCAGTCGGGTAAAAACCTGAACGCCCCCGATGTTAAGTAGCTGCCACCGCTACAAAATATAATTAAAAATTCAAAGTTTTAAAAAAATCGCTCATGCAGACTAGCATTTGAAAAACATCTTAAATAAATTAACAAAAATAACATAAGGAAATAAGGTGCATTGTGCGATAGCTGAGTTTTCGCCGACTTTAATATTAATTCCATACAAATTTAAAAAAAAAACGTATAACAAGTTTGCAATGTTATTCAATAAATTTAATGTTTTTTGAATATCATGTGTTTATGCTTGGAATTTGAAAATTATTTTGACAACCTTCTTCGAGATAAATTCAAATTGCTGTACTGGTCTAATACATGCGAGCAGCGGCCGGCAAAAGTTGTATGAAAATCCATATCTGTCGTATTTAGCTGCCAAACAAATTACTGTTTTAAACTCATATCAGTCGTGATGTAATTTAAAAATGGAACTATATTTTACTCTGAAACATGGCTACCAAGGAGGTAATTTATCAAAGGTTTTATTTAAATTTCAAACTTAAATAGAACGCTGTTTATTTTGAAAAAAAAAAACAAATGAACACTTGGCGCGTAAAGAATTGATTGTTGTTCGTTGTTCGTCATTGATTTTAAAAAGTAATTATTGAAGTTTTATTTTCCGCACATTATTTGAGAAAAGTACTATACAAGCCTTGGCCACGACTAGGCATTACGTATGTGTACCTCTGCTTCGCCTCGGCCTACAGTTACACGTTTGTCCATCAATGCCTCTTTTGCTGGCCGCTGCAGTAATGTACTAAACCTTCCTTCTAGGGCAGTCAACAATAAAAGCCCGACTGTTCAAAACGTCTCCTTTAAAACTCAGGGGATCAAGCAAAAATAATCAAATGACACCTCGAACTTCAAAACCCATTAAGCCGTTAAGGCTACACGCTCAGCCAAAAATTCAGACATACCTACATGGTACATACATACAATGCCAACGACGACGCAGTGGACGTCGTCATAACGCTGGCTCGCTGTCTCCACGACATATTAAAAAAATTGCATGTCATTAAGCCAAAAAGGGTATTGCCCAAATGCTCCCTGCCTCATCGATAGTATCAGCTGAAAATGAGGCTAACTATTGAACCTAGGGTTACCATCTATGTAAACGGAGATGCCTGTCTAGGATGCACAAAATGCCTGATTTTTCAGAATTATGCCTGTCTACACTAACAAAACTATATAGGTCTAAAAATAAATAGTTTACAACAGATAGTTTTAACTATGCTAGTTAATTAGTTTATCTCGTTTTTTCGCACGCAGCGCAGCGCTATGCCCGCGCGGCGCGATTTTTAGTCAGTTTCATCATCTTGTGTGTTTGGAGCACGTATGAGAGCTTTCAGATTTCACTGAAACCAGCGAAATTCAAAAATGCCTGTCTCAGCCTAGCGCCGGCCGCACGCCTGTCTAACCCACAAAATGCCTGTCAAATGCGGCAAATGCCTGTCAGATGGTAATCCTAACTGAACCCCTTTCTTATGCGTCGGGTAAAAACCATAGACTGCTCAAAGCACGCATGTACCTATCTAGAGTCCCTACTTAGCTATGCAATGAGTTAACGCTTTGTTCGTAAAATGTTCATTAACGCTTCGCACACAGTTACAATGCAACGAACAATTTAACACAAAAACTTTGCCCGTTGCGCCGGCGCATGAACTAGTGACCTCCTTCCCAGCCAGGGTCACTAATCACTCAGTCAGTCGGCCATCGCAAATAGTTAGAGTTATTGTTATTTTAAAATAATTTACGAAAAACCTAAAAACTTTTAGGTAAGTACAAGCTTTTAATATAGCATTGTCACGAGATATACATAATGCATGCAAAATTTCAGCTGAATCGAAAACCAGGAAGTGGGTTAAATGTAACTTGCAAGATTTCACCCGAACAAACATACATGTGTACGTTTTTCTTGGTTTTGGCTGAAAAACAGCGCTGTGAGTACTCTGCGACCCACAACATTTATGCTGAGCCTGGACCAGTTTCACTAACTTGGCACCACTGACACTGTTTCATATTTTTTATATAAACTAGTAATATTTGTCATTAAGTTTCATTTATTTGTTTGTTTATTGTTAAAATGTATTGTGCCTTTTTAGTGAAATAAAGTTTTATCTATCTATCTATCTATCATACATACATAAGCTTGTAATAATAGGGGCCTGTGGTGCAGCCCTAGAATCAGTACCCCTATCTCTTCCCGAGGGTATCGTAAGAGGCGATTAATAGATAAAAATCGGCTAAGTGCCAGTCGGACTCGCGCAATGTAAGGTTCCGTAGTATTTTCAAAAAATAAATGTATATTTTAAAAAGCAAAATAATATTTGCAGTTGGTATTAGAAATTTTTTTTTTTGGAAAATTTATAATTTTTTTCAAATCTAACTGCACACCTTAAGTTTGTTGACTATTACTCCTAAGCTAAGAAAGTATATACTTAGCCGTGATAGTTTTCCTTTTAAATTGATTATATTATTATGTTCTACTATTTACAATAGTTCGTAGAGGACGAGTGTGGGGACACTAGACTCTTACAAAAATTTGCATTTTAAAGCTTAACCGATTATTGAATCGATAAATGGTTTTAGCAAGCCCGAAAGTAGTTTTGAAATACCTATTCAACAATACCCCAAACAATAGGGTACGTCAACTAAAAAAAATCACCTTAACAAAAAATGTTTTTTTTAAGATTTTATTGTACCACTTTTTCGGCGTGATTAATATGTATCATCATATCAGCTCATATACGTCCCCACCGAGGGGCTCGAGCCTACCCTGAATTAGGGCGATCGGGCCTTAGTCGGACCACGCGGGCCCAGTGCGGGATGGTCGACTTCACACACAACCTTCGAGTTTCTTCGCAGGCGTGTGCAGGTTTCCTCACGATGTTTTCCTTCACCGTATTAGAGCGTCGGATAAACGTACATATGAAATCTAAATTCGAAACAACATTGATACGTGGCAGGATCGAACCACGGCCTCCCGTGCAGGTGATAGCGGCCCTTGCCATTACGCCACCGACGCTATTGATATGTATACCGATGCCAAATTACAGCTTTCTATAGTACTAATAGTCTCTGAGCTAAGCCGTGGGCCGCGGACAGACGGATGAACAAACAGACATGGCGAAACTATAAGGGTTCCTTGTTGACTTTGGAACCCTAAAAACCGGAGTATGGGCAGCAGTTTCCTTTCCGCGTTCTTTTTCAGCACACTTCCAAGCGTGGCGATTAGGGCAAAACCCCCCAACTTGGGGAAGGCTTCTGTCCAGCAGTGGACGTCTTATGGCCTGGTGTTCCTCGAACAAAGGAGTTTATATTACAGTACCGTCCCTAGTTATACGGTGCTTGGTAAACCTCTCTTAGAGCCGTCAGAAGGCTCGAGTTTTCATACAAACGTAGTTCCGCTTTAATACAAAAACTACATGCGAGATAGAATAAAACTTTGCAAATATATTTAGGAGACACATATCGATGTTTGTAATTAGTTTTCGATGTACTAATAATATAAAACGGAAAAAAATAAGAGCAGTTTCAAACTTTCAGTACAATACTAATTTTAGCCTTCATTTAGTTACGTTAAAATTTCATCATCATCATCATATCAGCCGAAGGAAGTCCACTGCTGGACATAGGCCTCCCCTAAGGATCTCCACGACGACCGGTTCTGCGCTGCCCGCATCCAGCGGCTTCCCGCGACCTTCACCAGGTCATCGGTCCACCGAGTGGGAGGCCTGCCTACACTACGCTTTCCGGTGCGTGGTCGCCACTCGAGAACTTTACTGCCCCAACGGCCATCTGTTCTACGAGCAATGTCCCCGCCCACTGCCACTTAAGTTTAGCAATTCTGAGAGCTATGTCGGTTACTTTGGTTCTCTTACGGATCTCCTCGTTTCTGATTCGATCACGCAGAGAAACTCCGAGCATAGCACGCTCCATTGCCCTTTGGGTGACCTTGAGCCTTCTTATGAGGCCCATAGTAAGCGACCATGTCTCAGTTCCGTACGTCATCACTGGCAACACACATTGGTCGAAGACCTTGGTCTTAAGACACTGCGGTATCTGGGACGTAAAGATATACGTTAAAATACGTTAAAATTTACTACGATGAAAACTAATTACAAACAATTATATGTGTCTACTCAATATATTTGGAAAGTTTGGATTCAATCCGGCATGTGGTTTTTGTATTAAAGCGGAACTACGTTTGTATGGAAACTCGAGCCTCCTGGATACTCTTAAATACCTGGGCAACCGTTCGTTCTTTTCTGACTTGTTTGTCGTGCGTGACCGAGCTTTTTTAGGGAATTGAAAAAAAAATGACAAAAATGCTAAGGTCGACTGGACCGGGAATCGAACCCATGATCTACGAAGAGGAAATACAGCGGTTTGACCACTGGACTATCACTTATATAAGGTCTAACACAATTAGCTGAAACTATTTTAACTGGTGCTACTACCCATGAAACTGAACAACTTTCCCCATGAAACCCAGTCAAATCTAAAAAAAAATAACTTCCCATACTAAGTTGGCTGATCAGCTGATCGAGTTAGTATGGGAGAGCCATTTTTTGTGATTTGACTAGGGTTCCATGGGAAAAGTTGTTCAGTTTCATGGGTAGAAGCACCAGTTAACATAGTTTCAGCTAATTTTGTTACACCCTATATGGGGCTTCTACTCATCATACTGAACAACTTTTGTTCTACGACTTTGCTGAAAACGTGAAATTTTTTTGTTACTCGATCAGCTGATCGACCAATTTTGTGCATTTTAGTATAGAGGGTCAAATTTTTTTTTAAATTGACTTTGGGTTCCTTGGAGAAAGTTGTTCAGTATGACGAGTAGAAACCCCAGTTAACGGGACCTACACCAATTTTGTTATACCCTGTATATCTGGTGCAGTGAAATTACCAATCTTATATACGCGGAAAAGACGATATGCGTGAAAACTCGGAAAAATGCGTTTTCCCAGAGATAGAACCTAGCTAAATCGAGTTTTCGCCCCATATAGTAAATTTCATAGAACTTAGAATTACATAGAACAATTTTCTAAAAACATATATAAATAAACTACACACAAATGTTGCTTGTTTAAATAGCACAAGATAGGATAAATCCCGTGGACCTACCAAATTTTCATGTTTTTGGGATTAGAACAAGATTTATTCAAATTTTCAATCGTTTACTATGCAAGCACGCAATGCAATTTGCAATGGCCTTAATATTTCGTGTACCTATTTAATTTTAATTACCCAGCTATTATGGCACTTACTCGTAAGTTAGATATAATAGTGTTATTAACTTACTTAGTAAGCCATTGTTTACGTTATCTACGTTTTAGGTAAGCCCTTTATGCGAATAACCTGACCTACCTGAACTGGTGGTATAGTCAAAGTATATATATTAGTTACTAACATACAGTATGGACACTCCCTGCCACTCTCTAGATTGCGACCTCACCTCGTCAACCAGATTGTATACAGATTGGTTACCGTTTGGTTGTCGAAGGTATAGGATTTCGCCACAATTTTGTTTGTTCAGTCATTCCTTAGTGGTTAGTGTTTCTGCCTGCTAGATCGAAGGTAGTGGGTTTGAATCCAATGCAGGGCAAACATACTTGTGTTGGTAGGTATATAGACAGATTAGGACCTGTATAAAAATATAGTGATCGAATCAGAAACGAAGAGATCCGCAGGAGAACCAAAGTAACCGACATAGCTCACAGAATCCCTAAACTGAAGTGGCAGTGGGCAGGGCACATAGCTCGTAGAACAGATGGCCGATGGGGCGTAAAGTTCTCGAGTGGCGACCGTGCACCGTAAAACGTAGCGTTGTCAGGCCTAACGCGGTGGACCGACGACCTGGTGAAGATCGCGGGAAGCCGATGGATGCGGGCAGCGCAGGACCGGTCGGCGTGGAAATCGTTGGGGGACGCCTTTGTCCAGCAGTGGACGATTTCCGGCTATATGATGATAATGATGATGAAATAAAATAGATATAGCCTTTTCGAGAGTAGGGTTAAAAATTCATTTGTGGGGCTGTGTATAAGATTCTACAATAAAATTCCAGAAAATGTAACTATTTTGAAATTCAAGACTCAAATCAAAAAATGCTTGTGCTCTAGAGGATATTATAAAATAATAGATTATGTAAATGACAAAGATATATATGTTGATTCTTTAACAAATACCATTACCTGAGACTGTAATCTGAATCATGACATTATTTGTAATATACAATTTTTTTTTGACTATTTAAAAGTGTGTGTAAATACCTATTTAAAATAAATTATTTTTGATTTTGATTTGATTTTGAATATTTCTTTATTTTTTATTTCCATTGTTTTCAGTTCCTCGGCTGCACACAGGTGGACCAGCCGAAAGGCATCGAGGTGGTCAAAGATGCCATCAAGAAATTGCAGTTCACACAGCAGCTGAAGAAATCGGAGACGAAAGACGCGGCTAAATGCAAGAAGGTCGAGATCACGATATCGGTCGACGGTGTTGCCATACAGGTGGGTCTTTTTCATCATCATCGTAGATTTCAGCCGGCTCACAGGGTTCCACAACCGGTCCTGCTCTGCGCGCATCCTACGCGATCTAGCGACCTGGGTTCACCAAATGGAAATCGAATTTTTTAAATTCTCAATTGGTAAGCCCTTGTCATCATCTCACCTGATGGTAGTGACGATGATTCCGAAGATGGAAGCGGGCTTACCAGACTCCCCAACGTAATGGAGAACTGGCTATCTTATCTTCAAGCCGGAACACATCAATGTAGTGATGAGTAAAATTGGTCTTGGTCTTGCAGTCTTGGTCTTGGTCTTGCAAAAAAGCAAGACCAAGACCAAGACCAATACTATCCTTAGTCTAGCAAGACCAAGACAGAATAAACAAGAACAAGACCAATACCAAGACCGATTATGCAAGACCAAGACCAAATACGCAAGACTCAATCGAAAATTCTTACTAACAGTGTTTATATGAAATAAAATATTTGTAACAGCGTTAACATATGCTTTTCTCGGAACAATATAGTTGGCGTGTCGAATTGTCAGTTTGTTTTCTACATTTTAACGTTATACATAAAAAAAACAAAGAAACTTTACCACTGATAAAAAAAGTAATTAAAAAAAATGTTCCAAGAGTAAGTATTCCTTGTCCCAACGTCTGGATAACACATGGATAAAGTACAAAATGTTTGTTAAGACCTTATTGCAAGACCAAGACCAAAACCAAGACTAAACGTATTTCAGCAAGACCAAGACCAAGACCGAGACCGAGACCAAGACCAAGACTAGACGAATTTGAGCAAGACCAAGACCAAGACTGAATAAGCAAGACCAAGACCAAGACCAAGACCAAGACTGTCCAAGTCTTGGTCTTGGTCTTGCTTTGCTCATCACTACATCAATGTTGTTAACACTGATGTTTGGCGGCACCACTTAGATAAGATGGTGGTAGCTAACCAGGCGGGCTTAGAAAATGCCCTACCACCAACCAAACCGAGTCTTACAAATTGACCCCACCGCCGGGAATCGAACCCGCGACCTCCTGGTGTGAAGCGAATGGACTAACCATTACGCGACGGAGGCGGTTAAAACGGTTTTCCACTAGGCCCATATTGAGCGACCATCTCTCAGTTTATCATGTCTCATGTCTAAGTTAGTGTACAGGGTGTAACAAAATTGGTGTAGGTCCTTACTCGTTTTCGTTAGCACTGCGTCTTTAATTTTTAAATAAACAAATGCAAATCTAGGCAATTTGTAAAATGCCGTACGCAGATTGTAAAATAAGCAAGCGAAACTGAATAGCAGAAATCTGCGTACGGCATTTTAGAATTTGCCTGACTGATTTGTAAAATGACGAATTACACATTAGCCTGCGACATATATACCATTTGCAGCTACTACGGTATTATCGGTTATACCTACTGATTGCTATTCGTACCTACGTTACGTAGGTGTAGGTAACAAAATTGGTGTAGGTAATAAAATTGGTGTAGGTCCCGTTAACTGGGACTTCTACTCATCATACTGAACAACTTTTGTTCTATGACTTTGCTGAAATCGTAAAAAAAATAACTCTTCATACAAATCGATCAGCTTTCGACCAATAATGTGCATTACCTGTTTTCTATTAAATCAATTTTATCTAAAACATTCTATAAGTCAAGTCCCGCTTTCAATTTGTCATCAATCACACTATAATATTATAAAGGCGAAAGTTTGTGAGTGTGTATGTTTGTAACTTGCAAAGACTAATGAATGGCTCTCGCTGAAATTTGGTAGGTAGACAGATTAGTACCTGGATTAACACATACTCTACTTTTTTTCACGCTCGCGAGCCGCGAGCGGCTCGCGCACTGCGCACCCTCGTAAAGTTATAGAAACGTTGTCCATGCGGGTGAAGCCGCGGGAAACAGGTAGTAATGAATAATCGTGAAAGTTTAAAGTGTTACAATGATGTGCATTTTTGTATTAATGGACCACATTTTTTTGGGAATTCACTAAGGGTTCCGTGGCGAAGTTTCTTCAGTATTATGAATAGAACCCCTAGTTAACGGGTTCTACATCAATTTAGTTACACCCTGTAGTGTAGGTAGACACACTCTTTTGATTACATAGCAGTACCACAATGTGGGAATTAATTCAGAGGTCCAATACGCCTATGATGTTTGCCGATTCCACTAGTGACGCCGCACGCTGGCGGGCGTTGTGCCGGCGCCACAGATTACTAAATAGTTACTTCCGGCGCTTATAATGAACTGTCTCCCCCCCCTCAAGATCTGTCCCGAACGGCGACTAACAGTGGGCTCGACCTCGCCCTCCTGCCCTTCGCCCCCCGCACAATTGCACTGTCTGTCGGTAGTAGGTACCTAAAAGTCTAGTAAACCGATGTTGACAAATTACAGGAAACTAACGATTACCCACGTTATAAGTAATTGGTTTAGTGATGTGATGACATGATAGGTCGGTCGGCCGTTAATTATCCACATGCGACTTGTAAATGCTTAAAATGCTGCTGTCAGCTCTTTTGTTATAGAATAGATGATGGCAGCGAAGGTGGAATTGGAAGTGGGATTACCAACAATCAGTAACGTAGTGAGAACTGACCATCCTATCCAATGCCATGATGGAATATCTACATCAACACTGTTAACATTTATATTAGACAGTGATGTATAGGGTATATACGGAACATTCCCTCTCGTATATCTACCAGATACGCTAAACTGCCAGGTTTATGATATAGCGTCCACACTCACCGACAGCTAGGTCATATAGCCATATATTCCTGCCAACACCATAAGGTGAAGACAAGGACCAGTTACGGTAGGTCTTGCCGCCAAGACACTTGTCCCGGTACTCTGCAAGGCGAGTGCCTCGTGGAAGAGAACCACTACCTACTGTTCAGGTAGGTCCCGGAGCTGTAGGCTGTATATACGGAACAGTCACCGTATTTGACAATTGACCAGAGGGCGCCGGGAGTGCATGGACGCACACATGCGAGAGATACGGGGGCGGTACCTACAGGCTTTCTAATGGCCACTGCAGTTGACATCAGGAATCAGCTGTTAAAAATAATACGTAGTTTGTCTTTCACTATTTATACATGCGTGCTATGTATGGTTAGCTCGAAACGCAGCCTAAGCCTAAGAAAAGACCTATTAGTAAGAGTTAGACACATAAAGTCACTGACAGTTCATCTGGTGAAGAGGTAAAAAGGGGTTGCGTTTGCAGCGATGAAGACAACCATCTATCACCTTTTTTATTTACCTATCTAAATCATAATATCTGAATGAGGGCTTACCTAAAGCGAAAATACGATTGCTCATAAGTTATTCTGTTTTCCACGATATAAATAAATCGCGAAATTAATTATTTGCCTCTTGAATTACACTGATGTCTATTTTATTTATCTATTTTATAAATAAAATAACACATAAAAAAATATTACTTTTAAAGGGACCAAGACCTACTCCTAGTAACTTTTGTTTCAAGTTTTTCATTTTAGATTTATTCAATAAAAACTCAATTTTAGCGGCGCCCCCTGTACTTCCTAAGCGGGATGGCAAGTTGAATATCGTGCGAGAGCGAGGAGGACAAACATTAAAAAAAAATAAACTTTCAAAGGGACCAAGAGCTACTTCTAGCAACTTTTGATTGCATATCTTTCATTTAAGATTTATTCAATAAAAACTCAATTTAAGCGGCGCCGGCTGTATACTTCCTAAGCGGGACGGCAAGTTGAAAATCGTGCGAGAGCGAGGAGCACAAACATTTTGCTTTGTACGCCCTTGTAACGGATCCTACCACGGTTCTACACCAATTTTGTTACTTCTGTTACATCCTAGTGCGTCACATTTACAGTAAAAACTTTATTTATGTGACCTTGCCTCCGCGTTTACTCCCGTACCGTAAGCACAGTATATATATTAGTACTAACGTACAGTATGGACACTCCCTGCCGCTCTCTAAATTCGACCTCACCCCCCCGTCACTCAGATTGGATGTAGATTGGGTACCAAACGTAAAGGACGAGCTACGCAAGCGCGATAAACGTCACTTATATTCACTTTGCGCGCCGCTGTGATTTCGTACACCGGAATAAAAAGCAACTAGTTACCGAACGTAAAGGACGAACTACGCATGCGCGATTAACGTCACTTATATTTACTTTGCGCGCCGCTCACCGCTCGACGCCAATAGGCGGCCGCGGCGCTGAGATGCCTCGTATCATGATTGGCTGACCACCAATATTATACGACCAAATCTAAGAACAATCAGTTCCTATGATACTTCATACTAGCTGTATCTTTTTTTTTTTAGAAATGTAGTTCCTTTATGTTTTTCATATGTCAGATATCAGTTTGTTATTGTGGCTTGTGAGATATTTTGTTTGTTTTATTTATTGTTTGTAATAATTTGATTAGATGGTGTGAAAGTATGAGTTGTATAGAAATAACTAGTGGTGTAATATTATAAAATGTGATCTCGGAATTATAGATTGAGATTGACTATTATTGTAGGTTGCTAAATGAGATTGTTTCACGGACAAAAGCTCCTGTGTTTGAAGAACAAATTTTAATGAACAATGTTATCCATGTAAGTTACTTAATCATGTAAGATAACTGTTGATTGTTGCTTGCAGCACAGTATATATATCTTGCAGTGTGCATGCAGTAAATAACTAACAAACATTCGTGACCAATACCGCCGGTGTGATTCAACCCTACCTGCATTCTTGCCTATAGATACGTCAGTTATATATATGTATATCATTTCTCGCTCGTTTGTATGGAGTGTCCGGGGTGTGCCGTAAGTCTATCTTATAATCATACTCGTAGAATTGAGTCAATATAAAATTCTGAATATTCAGGCCAGTATGTTTGATCTGAAGTCACTGGAACGAACGAACGGTCAGAGTTAAACAATGGAGTTTATTGCGCGGCGGCGGGCGACTGACCTTGCGCGCGAAAGCGGGTTCCGATGCGGATATGCACACGGTGTTGCTATTGAAAATCAACCCCCTCAATTGACGGGAATTTAAATGCAAATGATATTATAAAAACTTAAAAATGTATTCAGGCTGCTTTGGCATGTAATGATGATGACGATCATCAGATCAGCCAAAAGAAGTCCACTGCTGGACATAGGCCTCTCCCGAGTTGGGGGTTTTTCTGTAATCGGCTCGCTTGGTGGTGGCAAAGTACGCGGAAAGGCAGCTGCTGTCCATCCTCTGGTTTTTGATTCCTTAGTCGTCTCTTAAGACTCTCTCGGCACACCCTGTACACTTCATACAAGAGGCCAGAAATAACATTTCAAAAAACGAATGACGGAACAAACAAAATGGCGGCGAAATCCTATACCTTCGGCAACCATACTGTAACCAATCTGAATGTATCTGGGTGACGAGGGGGTGAGGTCGGAATCTAGAGAGCGGCATGGAATGTCCATACTGTATGTTAGTACTAATATAAATGGGTCGGGGAAAAAGTTTCTTCGTATTTTGTGAAAATAAATTTGTAATAAAATCTCTTTGCTAGTATTAATTGTACCTGGCTGGTTATAATATAATTAAATAAGTGATCTTTCGAAATTTTAATAAAAAATAAAAAAAATAAATTACCGCCATTTTAAAATTACTTTACTGTGTATGAAAATGAGTGAATGTGACCAGAAATTCGCTACATTTTGAAATTTTATGTTAAAAAAGGTAAAAATGCAACACAGGCCGCGAATAAAATTTGTGCTGTTTATTGACCTAATGCAGTATCAGTCAGTATCACAAACCTGGTTCAAATGTTTCTAGTTTGGTCATCTGAACGTTCAAGATGCAGCTCGTTTTGTTCGCCCTGTTTGAATTTGAATACAAAATACGAATAAACTTTTTCCCCGATCTAATATATACTTTGCTCTCGGGATGAGATGGGATGTTAGTATTCCAGGATAGATAGATTAGATTTGTTTTTTATTATAAGTTTGAGTTCTTTCAACTGCAACTCACCTGATGGGGTGTGACAATGTTCTTTTACAATAATATGCAAAAAAATATATTTTTAATTGGTTATTTTTTTACAGGAGCCAAGGTCAACGAACATCCTTTACCAGTTTCCCTTACACCGGATATCCTACTGCGCCGATGATAAGGGCGCCAAAAAGTACTTCTCATTCATAGCCAAAGGTGGCAGCACCGTCAACGGTGGCGTTAACGGCCACGATGTCCCAGAAAAACACGAGTGTTTCGTATTTATATCTACCAAGTTAGCTTCGGAGATCACGCTTACAATCGGACAAGCTTTCGATCTTGCTTACAGGTAAGATTATTTAGAATTATTTATTTGAACCGTAGTTTCGTAATAGTTATTTATGATACAAGGGTGGTAAAAACGTAAGTAACAAACGAGTAACATTTGTGAGCCCGAGCCGCAGGTGAGCAGTAATCTCACTTTGTTTTTTCCTAAACAAACACATAAATGTATTTTTTATTACACGTGTATTAACAATTCGTAATTTCCTTCGTATTCACAACTAAAACAGCTCAATTCAGTTTTACGAAATTTGCGCCATAATTAATTTAGCTAGGCACAAGTAAGTACGCATGCGTAATTATTTTTTAAATAAACCATTAATAGATTACAATAAGACTTGGGACAATAATTATTATTGTAAGCATTAAAACGTCCTTGGAAAAGATGTCTATTTTGGTGTAACCTATGCGCTTCATTCATATTTATTCTCCTTTTTTCACAAAGATATAACCCAAAGTTAATCTAATCAGCTAGCATTATGTATTAACACCACGGAGGAAGAACCTATCTCCTTTAAAATTCTCCTTTCAATAGTCTTAAAGACTATTCTGTATCTTTGGTTATTATATTTTTTATTTTCTAGAAATGTCTTGTTTTTCAAAGCAACAAATAAAAAAATTGCCAAAGTAAAAAGCACGTGTGCGGTGATATCAATTTTGCGCACAGTAAACTAGCATATAAGTACCACTCTTAGAGCAACTGTATTGAAAAAGAAATTTAAAATTAATAAATTGGGATATTTAAACTGCACTTCTAATAACAAATTTATGCATTCAAAGTTTTTAAAGCAAAAATACTCATAGATCTGACTTAAGAACTGGACTATAGTTCTGTTGAGCGAGCGATAATAGGTTCGTTAGGTTGGATGATGATACTGTCGAGGAGCCTCGCAATGCGAGGGTCCGCTCTCCTGGGTGGCAGATCTGACCACAGATAAGAAAAAAATCGCGTGGATCTGACCGTTACGGAATAAATGGGTTGCGGTCAGTCGCTCACTTAGTATTTTAGTAACAGATAATCACTTGCAAACCTATTTTGCTTAGCCCATTGAACCGTATACTAAATTTGATTTAGTTAGTGTGCAATCAAGTATTATTGGTGCTAATTTCGAATATTTTGTTGGGAAAAAGGGGATTTATACAGTTATAGGCTTAAATACTACCTTTAATAATTAGTGTTCCTTTTTTGTGTTTGTACTTTATTCATTTCTTTTTTCCTTTTTTTCAGGCGGTTCTTGAACGACAATGGCAAATACATCGAGATGCAGAAACTGTCTTTACAAAACAAGAAATTAGAACTACAAATGAATACGTACAAAAATCGTTTACAGGCAAGTAACAATTTAAAAATTTGTCAGGTACTTTTATGTAAGATAGGTAGGACAGAAGCTGACGGCCCTCTTGATAGGAAATGACCATTGCTGTTTATAAGTATCTTAACATCGCTTCGGCCGCCACCGCAACCAATTTAGGTGCAATATTGTGTTAACTACTTGATGATTCTCTCACTTTGACTTTATACGTCAAGTGACTTAAATAAGAGTGCAGGCCATTGGCTGCGCACAATCAACTTTAACCCTAACTAACTTATAAAACTATACGGATTTAGTAAACTTCCCCCTTAATTCCCTATTTTGCATGAAGCGAGGTATACGAGAAGTGAAATTTCAACCCTGGCAACTAAAAAACTTTATTTCTTTTTTTTAGGAATTATCAAAAATCACGTACAAAGATGACCTATCAGCGTACTTGGCGCGAAACAGTCTATCCGAGATCACAGAGTTCAAGACACCAGCTGAACTAGAGAAGCAGCTAGCTTCACTCACACTCGCCAATGGCTTTAGCGCCATGAACGGGAAAAAGACTCCTGAATTCGGTAAGAAGTGGTTCTCTTCATTAATGCTGGTATACTGTCTCTTTCGCGTTCTTTCTTTCTTTTTACTGTGCACAATTACACTTGCTGTCCAAGCGATCTTTAATGAGATACTAAAACATACATGTTTTCCTTTGGAATTTCAGTTCTATTATCTTTAGTTTATGTACCTGTAAATAATTTAACTATTAGCATTTATCCTTACTAACATTGTAAACAACCAATCTTAAAGAAATCTAGCATTGCACGTAGCCTGTGTCATGGAGAAGGCCATATGATGTTACTTTTTATCCCGTGAAAATAGGTCCGATATAGTTCCTGAGGGAACTGAAAAAAAGACTTTTTTTGTTGATTTATTTAATTAACATCGCAACGCTGCAACGGATTATTGTGATTATTTGCACATGATTTAATGATATATACTTACGGGCTATGCTACAAATTAGTATATCCCACCATAGTTCCCGTGGGATCTGGGGAAAACTTGATATCCACGCTCGCGCACGTCGTAACAGATCCGGGCATTGTCCACCTTCATAACCAATCTTGACGGAAATTGGCATGCACTTACCTTGTGTCATGGGTAAGGACATAGGCCACTTTTTATTCCGTGAAAATAGCATAGTCCGATACAATTCCTGAGAGTAAGTACTGAAAAAAAATTCTTTTTTGACGATTTCTTTAACATCGCCACGGAGCAACGCATTGTTCTGTTTTTGCCCAGAGATGGTTCAGATTGTGGGAAATAGTCTACTTATTAAAATAGCCTGACATACTTCCCGTGGGATCTGGAGAAAACTAATTTCCACGCTGTATGATATTTTGTACAGATATAACTTATATAGTGGGAAGATATAGACACCGCATAACACGGCATAGTTCCCGAAGGATCTGGAAAAAACTGTCTATGTTTGAGGGTGAGTGGGTTCACCCTCAAAGACGCCATGACAACGATGTCAACGCGGGTGAAACCGCGGGAAAAAGCTAGTTTTACAATGAAGGAAAAATAGATGAAATCTTCGTAGGGCAAAATATCTAGTAGTTTAAACAAATAGCAAATGTTGCGCCCTAGGAGACGACTAAACTAAAGTATATATTAGTACTAACATACAGTACGGGCACTCCCTGCCGCTCTCTAGATTGCGACCTCACCCCCTCGTCACCCAGATTGATACAGTTTGGTTGTCGAACGTATAGGATTTCGCCGCCATTAAACTTAGCTAAGAGGATGAAAATCTTTGATATTTTGATTAAAGTTGATTCTAATTCTAAACAAACTACCTTTACACTTACAGCGACAGACGCAATGTCAAACAACTCGACAGACACGTTAAATTCGAGCAACGACAATAACCTGCTGCTGTCCACGCCGCCCCCCCAACACAATGGGAAATCCAACTTCAATTCAAAGTAAGACCACCAGTCTTGTACACTTAGTTTTGTAAATACACAATTTGACGTTGATTTATTTTAAATTCACAACTGATCAGCCCTTGGCATCTCACCTGATGGTACCTAAGTTACCAACTCACAGCAGAGGTGTCGTGTTTGGGATACGTACAGTTTAAAAAGCATGAAATCCACAACATTTATGCTGAGTCAGTGCCTTTTCATTGGCAGTGCTTCGTTCGTCCTGTTTGTGTTTTAATTAATTTAGTTTTAAATTTTGTTTTATTACGTATTTTATTTTTAATCTTGTTTCTTTTTGTGTAGTTAAAATAAGCGTATGAGTATCTACCTTATAACTTTATTCCTTGTAAACTGTCAATGAATAAATGAATTATCTATCTATCTAAATAAATCTTAAATTATTTTTTTTTTAAAAACCCGCGACAAAAATCCTCAAGAAAGTAGAAAATAATATGTTTTGGAGTTATAATTTGATCTAATAGTCGTCGCGTAGGGAGAACGCTAAGTAAATAAAATAAAAACAGAATACAACTGTTTTACTTTACTACAACTAATTACTAATAATTTCACAACTTAGCGGTCCCCCTACACGACGTCCCATAGATCAATTATAACTAGCTACTTATTTAAACTTAAAGAGCCAAAACATAATGTTATTTTCTACTTTTTAGAACTTTTTTGTCGGGGGTTTTCTAAATTTTTAATTTAATTTACCTTTTGTGTCATAGTTTAGTTACATTACAAACAATTGAAATTTAATAGAGCTATGATGCTGGTGGTCATTCCTATTTTCTTTTTACTGAACAAGCTCCTCTGCCCTCCTATTATTAATTCGTGCGAGCTTAGACGCGGCGGCGTATCGCGTAGGGCGCGTCAAGGCTGCAATAACTAGTACCTAACATTTCAAAATCCTTGTTTTTTCTTGCAGCAAGCTGCTCGGCGATCTGTCGACAAGCAAGAACCCCGTAGTAGGCACTAAACTCGAGGGACTACTCCTCAACTCTGATTCAGACAGCGGTAAGTGCTTTAGAGTTCTGTAGATACTAAAAGGGGATCATGGAAGGGAAAATACAAGGTAGGAGGGGCAGGATAAGACCTAGGAGAAGCTATTGCCAACAGCTGAAAAAGAAGGTTAAAGTGACGACTTATAGGAAGTTAAAGGACAGGACCCAAAGAAGAAATGACTGGTGATCGTTCGACAAGAGCTTGGCTCTTAAAAAAACGAGTGTGCTTTAGACCACACGACTAAAGTAAAACTTAATCACCGTTCGCGTAACGCATTCTCCAGCTTACTCCCCAAGTCAAGCGTGACGTTCGTCTCGCCCGATTACACTTTTCTTAACGCTAGAAATCACCGTTCGCGTAACGCATTCACCAGCTTACTCCCCAAGTCAAGCATGCGTGAAGAAAAACTCAAGGGTGCCAACGGAACCTATTACTGAGCCTCCGCTTTCCGTCTTTCTGTCTGTCAGCGGGCTGTATTTAATGAAACGTAATAGGTATAGACAGTTGAAATTTATATAAAGTGTGTATTTCTATTGTCGCAGTAACAAAAATTAATAAGAATAAAATAAAATTAAAAATTAAAGGGGGCCTCCTAACGAGGCACCTGATTAAAAAAAATGTGTTGGTTGGTACGGAACCCTTCGTAAGCCGTTCGTCTCGCACTTGGTCGGTTTTGTCTTTCAATATAAATGCTCGGAGTTTCCCTACGAAATCGAATCAGAAATAGGAGATCCGTAGGAGAACCAAACTAATCGACATTTTTCATATACAGGACTTAGGGCACCCTTTTGGCAGCAATCACTATTTTTTGTTGCAATTAAATTGTATTTTTTTAACTTTTTAACTTTGTTGGCAAGCTGATAAAATTAGAAAGTTTTTACCGTATTTTGCTCTTCAACTGTAGTTATAACTTTTATTGGAAAATCGCGAAATATTTACACAAATACGTTATTCATACAAAATCTTAAAATTAAAAAGCGAATATCTGGAAAATTGTGAGACTTAGGCTACAAGTGTATTAAGTCAAATCTATTCTAAATGACCACCTCTGGCTCCCATTTCAGTTTTCTGCACTATCTCTAAACACCCTGTATGTAATCGCTATTTAAACTTAAGTGGCAGTAGGCGGGGCATATAGTTGGGGTAGAAAAGTTCTAGAGTGGCGACCGCGCAATGGAAGACGTAACGTTGGTAGGTCTCCATCTAGATGGATTAATGACCTGGTGAAGCTCGCAGGATGTCGCTGGCTGTGAGCTTTGCAGGACCGGTCGTTGTGAAAATCGTTGGGGGAGGTCTTTTTACATGCTTCAATTTTTTTTTTTTTTCATTTTTACTTGCAATGTATGTATACTTGTCCGGGTTGAAGCGTGCAAGTTAAATTTTACCCACTTCCCGGTTTCCGATTGAGCTGAAATTTTGCATTAATATGTATATCGCGTGACAATGCAATATTAAAAGCTTGAACCTAATTTTTTTTTGGTTTTTCGAACAATATTTTAGCTTAGCTGATTCGCCAATTTGGGATGTTAAAATTTTTTTGTACGATTTTAGCAAAGTTTTGTTTAATAAATAGAAGATTTGGCGGGGGGTTTTAAAGTACCCGTGTATAAAAGTTGATATAAGTATATGTAATAGGGGTTTAAGTATGAAATTGCCGATTTATTTTTGTTTTTAATGCCAATTTTGATTTAAAAAAAAAGATATTGTTTTTTATTATTGACCCTATGGTGACACTACTTATGGTCTTTTGTTAGTAACTAGTGGTATGACTTTCATGTTCCAATCCCCTGAGCTATGTACCAATGAGTGAAACAAAGGCGTGTTTTAGTGGTCAGATGGGGCAATTTTTTAGATTCGTTAATGTTCTTGAATTTTCCTGAAAGTGATGAAATCTTGTGCGGGGCATTCCCAAATATGACATTAGTATCAAAGAAACTGCTGCGATAACTCTAGAGCTAAAATTTAAAAAAGTGTAACCTTTGAAAATGGTGATTTATTGAGTTGTCTTCATGGGTTTAAAGTCACCATGCTCTCAAAATATCGAAACAATAGGCTCACATTTATAATTTTTAATGCTATTTTGAGAATAAATTTGGTTTTAATAATTATTTATCTTAATATTAATTTTCCTCTTTAAACTTTTTATCCAATCGGCAATATCATACTTAAACACCTAATATTTAAGTATACTGTATACAATATCTTGTTCCCATAGAGTTTTGGGGCTGTAGGCAGAGATATGTTATAGTAGGTACATTTTCCCGTACGTGATTTAAATATATATATTTTCGATCAAATGTCGGTTTTTTTTTAATTTAGTTGATTTCAGTATTTTTTATTATAGAATACGCTTAAAATATTATAATTTTCTTTTACAGATTTCGACCCGCGCGCTTTCGAGTCAGAGCCAGTCTCGCGATACTCGACGCCCGTCATCGAGAACGCAGTCACCCCCACACTTCCGATGTGTAAGTTGTTTGTATGATACACAATACTTACTTACATAATACGAACCTTGGACGCCATCGACCAACGCGCACGGAGACTCATTGGTGACGACGAGCTAGTCAATGACAAGCTCCAAAGCCTTGAGCATCGCCGCAAAGTCGCCTGTCTGTCGGTATTCTATCGAATTAATTTCGGAGAGTGCGCGCAAAAACTTCACGACCTCATTCCACCGTCGGTCAACGAGACGCAGGGAGAGGTTGCACCCCTTTGTTGTTGATGTTCCACCTTTTCGCACGAATCGTTACGCTTCTTCATTTATTATGCGTATACAGCGCAGGAGTGGAACTCCTTGCCTGCGTCAGTGTTTCCCGTTTCCTATAGTTTGGGGATCTTCAGGGCAAGAGTGAATAGGCTTTATTTGAGTTTGTGTGTACCATCCTCGATTGCAACATCACTTACCATCAGGTGAGTTGCAGTCAAACGCACTCAAATTATAAGAAAAATAACAAGGAATTTAAAAATTCCAAACTTAGGTACTTGATAGATACGCTATTTTGCCTAAGCGGGCTATTACACTATCCTAGATGTAGCCTAATGATCATTTTTGACAGCAAACTGTGGCACGATGGGTAGGTAGGTGTACAGTAGGGTAGTAAAAATGCCGTACATGCTCACAGAATTTAATTTAATTTTGAGATAAAAAACCCAAGATGGATCTTTAGAGAAACCAGTAACATATTTTATTTAAATTTATTTTTAATAAAAATATAGAAGGATGGAAATTTTCAACGATTGATGGAATTTGGTTTTTAGCGCATGCGTAATGGAACAAATAGATGGAATGAAAGAACGAATAGCAGCGTTCCCGCGCTACAATACTGTAAAATAAGATCCTACAAAAGCGGCAGTGCACTAGATCTTGGATCAGATGTGATCACTGATCATTATATCTATGATATTGTAATATGCCCCTAACAGAGATGACGACAACATCAGAAATAAATTATAAACTCTTGATTACTAAATTGCCCTCCTACTTAGGGAAAATTTACATTTTTGCTCCAAACTGTAAGTTTAGAAAATTTTACTTTTTATTTTTGAAAGATTTTCTTTATTTTTTCTACGGACTTTCAAAAAGGAGGTTCTCAATTTGACTTGTTTTTTTTCGGAAAAAAATCGGGAAACCTTACTAGTTTTTTTTCCCGTCAAATATTTGATTTTAATTCACCAAAATCACAAAATGAGTAACATTAACGACGCTGAAAAACTATGACGTCACGCCTAGGTATTTCAAACATTTTTATAACACAATGTAGTTTTTGACAGATGATAAAAAGTAAATCAGATGACTAGAGTAGTAATTTTATATTATGGCTAACTATTTCGCGCACTTTCTACTTTGTATTTTTAATCTTTTACGTGGTGTATCAAGTCTTATCTTTAGTGGCACGCATTATAGTTATAAGCGTCGGTGGCTCAAAAAAGCGTCGGTTGCTCAACCGGTAACGACTCGGTCCTCCTATCCAGAGGTACCGGGTTCAAATCCGGACGGCCAGTGTACCAACGAGTTTTTCGAAGCATACGGACATATACTCACCGATTGCTTTAACGGTGAAGGAAAAAATCGTGAGGAAACCTGCACACACCTGCGAAGAAACTCGAAGGTTGTGTGTGAACTCGACCAACCCGCACTGGGCCCGCGTGGTCGACTAAGGCCCGATCGCCCTAATTCAGGGTAGGCTCGAGCCCCTCGGTGGGGACATATATGAGCTGATATGATTATACTTATATGCGGCTTGACTCGACTAAAAATTTACTCTTCTTTTCAGTGGCTCCCCCACCAAAAGCTTCAAAACGGCAAACCACGCCTCAACAGCAACAAAGCTCACCAATCAACGGAAACGACATATTCGGCTCTACGCCTTTCACTGTCCCAAACCAGGCCATCCCAGCGCAGACCGTTCAAAACACGTCACCGTTCCAACAGATACATACCCAATCCCTGAAACCGAACTACGATATCAGCGACTTCAACCTACAAACATCGGTTTTTAACTCCAGTTCCAATTCGTTCACAAACAATCTGAGCGGTTCATACGACCCGTTCGACACGCAGAAAACTGGCAACATTTTTGGGAACGGTTACAATGGAGCGTTCAACGGCTTTGACCACCTGAGCGAGAAGCAAACGGTCCAGCTGGACAGCAATTTCAGTGGATTCCTAGATAAAACTATTTCGGACATGAAGGTTTGTACATACTTATTTCATATATATATCCTTTATTGTACACAAACATTTAAATGACAAGAACTTAGAGAGGACATGTACAAAGGTGGACTTATCTCTATAAGAGATCTCTTCCAGCCAACCTTTCATTCATTTTATAATTTCATTTGATAAAAAAATATTTCAAAAATGGGCTTCATTTTAATAGTTTTATATTCAAGCTCAATATTTAAACTGATTTATTTATTTTCAACAGCTTCATGATTGGTGAGTTGGTTTTTTTTTTTATTCACAATTGGTAAGCCCTTGGCATCATCTCACCTGATGGTTAAGTGACGATGATGCCGAAGATGGAAGCGGGCTTACCAAGATTCTCTAACGCAATGGAGAAACGGCTATCTTATCTTCAAGCCGGAATACATCAATGTTGTTAACACTGATGTTTAGCGGCATTTTTTTAAAGTGGAGTTAAAATCTCGTTGCTCGTGGGGCAATAAATCATAGGAGCTAGCAATGAGCCGCTTATCGATTCCCTTGCTAGCGATGGAGCAAACTATAAGTGGGGTGACCTTGTTACCTTCTCGGGGATACGAGACTGGAGCGTCACTATGGCTTTCCATAAGAGGAAATGCCGGCACCATTTTGTCCATACAAACGTAGTACCCTGTTTCCTCTCTGGATAATGACAATAGAACAAAAATGTTTTTTTCATCAAACCTTTATCTACCATGTTCATGCCCCTATCTTTTGTTTTTTCCTATATTCTGATTTTAATAAGAAGTCCGAGTTTTGGAGGAGGAAATAGGGGACTACGAAATGCTGTTTGAATCAATTTTATTGCCTATTATCGGTCTGCGCTGCAGTTCTCCCTTTCTTGCTGTATACGGAGATGTTTGGGGGAGGGAGATAACAACATTTTATTCAAATACGTATTCTTTAGACCGCGTTTCCTCAGGCCGACGGCGACGGGGCGCACTATATGAGGTATCCTGCTCCCACATTATTTAGCCCCGCGGTTACGAAGTAACTATTTAGTTATCTGTGCCCGCGGGTAGCGACTGTTTAAATTTACTCTAACATCTTAGTGTTTTGGTTAAAGGGAAATACCTATAATAATAATATAAAAACTGTCTAAGTGTGAGTCGGTGTCGCACACCGAGGGTTCCGTTACACCACAGCTCTCCACACAAGTACAACATTGATGCCTAATTAATTTCAAATAAAATAATCCAAGGCGATCGACTAACAAATGCTTTATTTTTGTTTAGTTCGGACTTCTTAGCGCGAATATTAAGTACTATACTTACACTTGGCCAATTTTTATTAATTTTTCTTTTACTTTAGAAATCACACCAATTTTCACACTTGTGCTTTTTACCGTTTTTACGATAAACACAAAAAAAACATTCAAAATTAAGTTTCTTTTAAGTTTTAACTTTTATTATTTGTTGGTAAAAATAATCACCATAATTTATTTGCACATATTCTGTTCAGGCTGCGGCTATCTATTATTATTTAGTAATCTGTGCTATTATGGTTCAAAGATACCATTTCTTTAAAGTCGGACAGACGAACGTACGAATATTGTAGGCTTAGTATTTTTTTCATTCACAAGTATTTTTTTCATTCACAATAAGCCCTTGGCATCATCGCACCTGATGGTAAGTGACGATGGAAGCGGGCTTATCAATATTCCCCAACGCAATGGAGAACTGGCTATCTTATCTTCATGCCGGAACACATCAATGTTTTTAACACTGATGTTTGGCGGCGAGACTTAGATAAGATAGTGGTAGCTAGCCAGGCGGGCTTAGAAAATGCCCTACCACCAACCAAACCGAGTCTTACAAGTTGACCCCAGAGGGAATCGAACCCGCGACCTCCTGGTGTGAAGCGAATGGACTAACCATTACGCTACGAAGGCGGTTATATTAATAGGGTCCCGTAACCTTTTTAAGGTTCCGAAGTCAACAAAGAACCCTTATCGTTTCGCCATGTCTGTCTGCGGCTTGGCTCAAAGACTATTAGCACTAGAAAGCTGTAATTTGGCACGCCGACAAAGTAGTACAATAAAATATAATTTTAGGGTACCTCCCCTAAATCAACGAACAACTCCCCTATATATAAAGAGGGGGTGAATTCTTCGTAAGAGTGTAGCACGTTGGTACGGTAAGGGCACACCCTGGGCACTCCATACAACGGGCCAGAAATGTTATTTCAAAAAAGGAATGACGGAACAAACAAAATGGCGGCGAAATCCTATACGGTCGACAACCAAACTGTAACCAATCTGTATCAATCTGGGTGACGAGGAGATGAGGTCGCAATCTAGAGAGCGGCAGGGAGTGTCCATACTGTATGTTATTACTAATATTATACTTTGGTAAAATAGGGCGTGGGTTTAAATACGTATTATTATACGTGCTCGCAGATGAATTTTATTTTAGAAGTAGAAGAAGAATAGAGAGACCTAAAAAAACAATATACAGGAATTAGAAAAGTATGATCACAGATCACAATGCATAATTATCTCTTACCCAAGATGGGTCTTAAAAAGTATCAGTTTACAAATTTCAGTTTATTTGAGATTCAGTTTATTAATTTATTAAAATATTGAAGGATAACAAAGAAATCTGGATTTTGAAAATCACATGTGTCACACTTTACTTCAAAATACCCTACCCTAACTACACTACACTACGCTACCCTACCCAACCCTAAAACCAATTATTTTTTGACTGATATTTTTTTTTTATTGATGAATATCATATTTTAATACTTATTATCCTATTCCCGACGAAGACAAATGCAAAAACACAAAAACCATAAAAATTGGTCCAGCCGTGCTTGAGTTATAAATGGTGTAACTAACACGACTTTCTTTTATATATACAGGGTGTCCCGGGAAGTGTGGATAAAATTTAACAGGGGCATGGCGGAGGTCATTTCCAAACGTTTTAACCCTATAAATGTGTATAGTATTTTTGATCATTCGAAAGTTTTTTTTTTCGTTTTTTCATAATTTGCATAGTTTTGGAACAAAAAAGTCATATAAATAAAAAGGCTAGATTGAGTTTATTCGTTGTATGTACCCCGTGCAATGACGAAAAAACAGGTACTTTGAGACATATTTTATTATTAACGTGCCATACACATGAGTCTGCATAATCGCCTGTGTGCAGTTTAGCATTGAAATTGGTTGAAAAAACAATGCATGCAACTTTAAACTTAATTTGTCGCTTAAGTTACCTGTCACCTGCGATACCTGAACGGTAACGTAAGAGACTATTTTGGCAACTTAGAGGACTTTATGAAGTAGTTTATGACTTTACTTTTTACCAGTTTGTGATAATGCATTAAATTAAAACGCAAGCTCTTTCTAATACAGTTTATTTAGTAGAATATTAATATCCCCAAAAAATAATTGACTGCATGAAAAATAAATTATGAATTGATGTTCACAAAATTGGCGTCCTAAGAACATTGTTACATTTCCCATCACGTCTGCAATTTTTAATTAATCAAAATTCTAATTTTGGTTTTACCTGAAACCAGTATCAGTTTGTTAGTAAGTCTCCTAAGTTACCAAAATTGTCTCTTACTTCACTACTTGTCACTAAAATCGTCAATAAAAAAACACATCTACTTTTCAATTTATTTATTTCAATTAAGAAAACTAGGATATAAATTCATACGAAGTTTAATATATATTACAGCTCAAACAAAAATTAAATATAGGACAACATTTTATTTCAAATAATGAAGCAGTTCTAAAATATGTAAAGTAACGTAAGAGACACACACAATGGCTCGTGACTGTAAATTAAGAATATCACCCGTGATGTAAAAGATTTTTTAGGTATTTTTACTCAATAAAAATGTTGATTCAATCGTAGTGATTATTTTTGTATCCTAAATAGTAGGTAGGTACCTACCTGTACTTACTATTCAAGTGGGTCACCCAATGGACAAATTTACGTCATAATTTCAATTAATGAGGCAAATTCTTATTTTAAAAAGTAAAAAATTGCTCTGCGCGCTAGCTTATCTAAAACTTTTCAGTTCTCTATCAAATTATGTATATAGGATTAAAAAATAAGGTTTTTTTTTAAATAGCCACAGCCTTAAATCTCGAAAGTTTAACAAAGAATAGATGATTGACCCATATACAGTGCTGCAATCCAATAAATATTTTAACGTGAGTTTTTACAATAGATTACATTAACACGTTTGTATTTTTCTTGTTTCAGGATGGATTCAGCAGGGGAATCACCTTTGGAAACGATGATTTTTCAATAGACAACCTAGATCCCCTGAAGAAGAATTAAAATATCGCATTGTTTCAAATTAATTGAAAAATAATAGTTAAAAATATTAGATAAAAAGTTTAAAATGCATTATTTTTGTGCATACGACCCAAAATTAATTTAATGCAATGAATTAGTTATTACTTTAAGAGACAATATATTTTTGAGTAATTATTTTAAAGTGAACTAGTTATAAGTTGTTGTCTGGACAAAAATGATCATTTTATCGCTATTTTATTATGTTTTGTCGTTATATTGGCGACTGTAAAAGAAAGTTGAATTTAAATCAAAATATAATTAATTTTCTTTAATAAATAAATTGTCAACGTAGGTATCTAATTCAAAAACATTTTTTGAATATTTTATTCTTATACTCATAGCCAATAGTGTAACAAAACATGTTATACATACATACGATACAAAACAATATGATTTTTTTTATAAAATGATGTATACTGTATAGTGATATTTAAGATATATGCGAATATACGTATATAAATATTTAATATACGCTCGATGTCATTCCAAGTGCCTTAACAAATAAATAAAAAGGTTTGACCTTAGCGAAATGAAACATTTTTTATACAATTATTATATGTGCATTAGTATTTCACCAGTAGATTTTTAAGATTAAAAATGTATTTTTGGAAGAAATATTGCTGTCTGATGATAATTTTTGAAATATTTTATTATGGGACCAAAATTTTATTATTAGGTCAACGGTTTGAACGTCACCTCAAATTTATTCTGTGATAATTCTTTTCATATTGAGGGACTTCAAAATACGTGTCTTTATTACACAATCTCCATTTAAACAGTAGATAACAATTTTAAAGTGTCAAAAACGACTGAAAACACTTTTAGCAAGAGATAAGAAAACATATAAAATACACATTAAGGGGATGGTTTAAGTCAACAACGACTGACTCAGAATACCTATTAGGCGCTTTGCACACGACAGGGCGGGGCGGGCCGGTCAATTTCGCCGCCAACGATATTACAAAGGCAATCCTATACTACCAACACACACGGAGGACAAAAAGACCGCGTCGACCGCGCCGCCTCCATGTGCGTTGGTAGTAAAGGATTCCCTTTGTTCTATCGTTGGCGGCGAAATTGACCGGCCCGCCCCGCCCCGTCGTGTGCAAAGCGCCGTAGTGTACACGACACTGATGCCAGTAAAAAAAACCCTTATATTTTTTACATTTCACACACGTCGATCAGCCATTTCGGTCAAATTATAAAATACAGTACCAAATTATAAAAAAGTTTAAAAAGGATATTTTCAAATATTTTTTTGGCATCAGATTCGTGTTAATTAATACCCCTGAGCCGGGCGTTGTTGTTTATCCAAACCACAAGCTTACAAGGTGAGTTTTTACTTACGGACGTTTAGGAGCGTTGATACGTTCTTATGCGCCATTAAAAATTCACCTTGTTTATATAGTGTAAAAAATTGGTAGTGTAAAACCCGTTTACTGTGAATTCTACACATTAGACTGAACAAGTTTTACGTTAAATCTAAAAAAAACAATTAAAAAAAATGGCATCCCACAGAAAATTTGTTTAAAGCTGGTCGATTTTTTTTTTAAGTTTGATATTTGCCGAGTAGAAGCCCCAGTGAACGGGTCTACACCATTTTTTACACTCTTTATAAAAACAGCAACTAATATTAAGGGTCATTTTATTAATATTAACGTCTATAAATACAAGTTTTATGTAAACGGATGACATTGTAGCAATTTAGGTTTAAATACAATACATTCCATGAACATGGTTTTCAAAATTAACTATTATGTTACTCTTCAATATTTTTATATTAAAAAATATTTTAAGTTTTATGTATATAAGCGCTCGTAATAATCTGTTGTATCGCATAGTGGAATGTTTTAGTATTGTGTACACTAATGTTACGGTAAGGCCAAAAGATATACATAATTGTGTATTTTGATTAATAAAATTTATGTTTGTAAAATATATCGTTTTTGATCATTTTCAACCGACTTCAAAAAAGGAGGAGGTTCTCAATCCAACTGTATACTTACTTTTTATGTTTGTTACGCGCTTTCTTCGCCAATTGTAAACGGATTTTCATGATTCTTTTTTTATTTGATAGGTTATGCCTTCAGGTTGTTTCCGTATAAATTATCAAAATCGGTTAAGAAGTTCTTTAGATAATTAAAAAAGAATTAAATGAGTAGAATTTAATGAGTTTGTTAAGATAGACGTCGGTTTTTGACGTTTTTATTGGCGTTCTCAATTATGTATGAGCATTGAGTTTTCGTTAGGTCATTATACTTTTAACTTTCCTAGTTGGAATAAAATAATGAACTGGTTACCTATCTAAAATATCATCATCATTATATCAGCCGAAAGACGTCCACAGCTGCACAAAACAGAGGGCCGTTGGGATAGTAAAGTTCTCGAGTGGCGACCGCGCACCTGAAGACGTAGCGTAGAAAGGCCTCCCACGCGGTCGACCGACGACCTGTTGAAGGTCGCGGGAAGCTGCTGGATTCGGGCAGCGCAGGACCGATCGTCATGGAAATCTTTGGGGGAGGCCTTTGTCCATCTATGCTAATATTATAAAGAGGAAAGCTTTGTATGTTTGTAAAGAATAAAGTCAAAAACTACTAAATCGATTTTAAAAATTCTTTCACCATTAGAATGCAAAATTATCGCTGAGTAACATGGGCTATATTTATTACTAGAAAGAATATGGGATCCTTGCTAAAACTTTAGTAACGTGAACAGATGTGTAAAATATTTTTTTTAAAATTTCTTTCATCGCATACGCTGCGGAAACTACAGATGATAGAAGAAAAAAAATTTCTACAATATTAGAGAACATATCTATATATCTACAAAAAACTTCGCGATACTATTTGTCCAACTACTATAGTTATGTCACTATAACCACTTTTTATATTTTAAAAGTTAATAAAAAAGCTGACCAAAATCAGACCATGATAACCATACCTTAGTATTAATACTTAACCAAATAAATCATTTCATATTCAAAAATGTTTCAATACCTATAGATAACTTTTTAAATTGCTCAAATCGGAGATTCCATTCAGCCAAGTACGAGTTGATAACTTTTTACATGGCACAATTAATGTTGATCAGGGAATGATAGTTTATTTTTTAATGTTGAACAATTATTGTCTTTGTTTTTTGCAACTTTGTTCTAACTCATAAAACTAAACCTAATCGTATGAAAATTCATTGTGGATTATATTTATGGTAAGAGTAATCTATCAAGGGTTATGACAACGTTAACAAATACCAGAAAATTCGGTTAATTTACTATATTAAAAAAAAAAGTGTCGGTGGCTCAACCGGTAACGACTCGGTCCTTCTAACCAGAGGTACCGGGTTCAAATCTGGACGGCCAATGTACCAATGAGTTTTTCAAAAACTTACGTACTTACATATACTTACCGATTGCTTTAACGGTGAAGGAAAACATCGTGAGGAAACCTGCACACGCCTGCGAAGAAACTCGAAGGTTGTGTGTGAAGTCGACCAACCAGCACCGGGCCCGCGTGTTCGACTATGGCCTGATCGCCCTAATTCAGGGTAGGCTCGAGCCCCTCGGTGGGGACGTATAATATGAGCTGATGTGTGACTATATTAAAAATAAAAATCTTTCAATTTCAGATCGGTTTGTATTTTTTTTCCCACCTCTGTTCCAGCTCTGGAAAGTAGAACAGAGCCCTTTTGGAACTAAGTCTTTTTGGATCGTTTATTTTGAATTTCATGTCACGGCGGATTTGGTAGAAAATTTGGTATATTTTTAGGGACTGTTGTTTAAAACAAAGTGCGAAAAATCAAATTTTACACAAACGAACGTATGAATATTTAAGATTGTAACAATACTGAAATCATCAATATACAGGGTGATTTTTTGAGACGGGACAGTAAGGGCAGGTACCTTAACCGTTATAGTTACAGGAAAACGTTTTTAGGAGACTATCCTTAATTAGATATTCTGAACTGCATTCACAGATTTTGGAAAAAATTAACAGTCAGCAAGAAAATGGTAATTTTATACAAAATCTTTTTTTGATGCCAATCGATCCTGTTTCAAAAGTCTCTATGAGTACTAGAAATGTCAGAAATCGCGAAAAACTTTTACCATACATTTCGGTAAAAGAGTCAAACTTCTAAATTAGCCAAACTTTTTTTATGGGTAGATCCGCTATAAGCAGCTATATAAAAGTAGGTAAGTGAAAAAAAGGTTTTAAGTTTTAAACTTCCCCGTACGATCAAGGCAGTTATATGGTGTGGTAGCCCTCTATCCCCCATCCATGACGAAGGTCCCGTTTTTACGTGAAGGGCGTGGTTTTGAAGATATAATAGTTAGAAGTTTCGCCCTCTAGAATCTCCTAGAACAGTATAAAACATTTGAGAGTATTCGAGAGCATTCCACGTTTCCACAACAACATTCCAGATCCTGTGAAAAATTCCAGAACACTCGAGTGTGGTGGAATGTTCTGGAACATTGTGGACCATTCGAATTCTTTTTGTATGGTTAGGGCGCACGAGCGCAAACGAGCGAGAAATGATATACATATAAACAACTGACGTATCTATATGCATCAATGCAGGTAGGGTTGAGTCACAGCGGCGGCATTTGTCACGAAATGTTTGTTATATATTTACTGCACGTAACAATCAACAGTGGCTGCGAGGTGGCTGCCTACTTGGTAGGTAACTTACATGAATAAAATTGTTCTTCAAACAGCTAAAATAGGTACGCATGCAACTAAATACCCCGCTAGTAATCGTTCAATGATCCCCGCAAGGTTAGTCCGTATATTCCCGCGCAAAATTAAAATAAAAACACGTAAACCTTGACGTGACCTGGAGAGCATTGTCCTCGAGGTACCGACCGTTGATAATAATTATAAAGGATAATGTGCTAAACTTTAAAAATGTAGAATAGTCAAATCACGTAACCTTTGACGTGAACCCGGAGAGCAATGACCTCGTGTTACCGACCGACCCTTACGCCACGGAGGCGGTTAAAAATCAATGGTTAGTCCATTCGCTTCACACTAGGAGGTCACGGGTTCGATTACCGGCGGGTCCAACTTTGTAAGACTCGGTTTGGTTGGAGGTGGGGGGCATTTTCATAGCCCGCCTGGCTAGCTACCACCATTATCTAAGTCTTGAAGCCAAACATCAATGTGAATTAAAAAAATATATGGTGATAATGATAAATGGTAGTGAAGAATGATCTTCTCGTTTTGATTCGATAACGCAGATAAACTCCGAGCATAGCACGCTCTATTGCCCTTTGGTACTAATATATATATATATATATATATATACGTACTAATATATATAAGTACGTATTGGCACTGGTTTGATCTGGGCTCTGGGCTTAAATTCTCATCGTGATGTTTGTTAAGGTACTTATTTTAAAAAATGTGTATGAATGTACATAGGTAAGTATATAGGTAGGTATTTTAATCTTCTTTTTAAGAGCCAATAATACCATAATTATTATTTTTTTCGGGTCGGTTACGGGCTACGGGATCTGGATGGCGTCGCGCCGCCATCGAAATATTATGTAGGTACCACCGCACTCACTGCGCTCCGTACAGGTCAACAGTAGGATAGTTAGGTAGGTATCACGGATTCATCCGAAAGCGAATCCATTAAACAATAAAATTTTATAAGCAAAATCTTAAAACGACTAAAATTAAAGTGTCGCGTAAGTATTTGGTACTGCAACACTTATAAATATGTATATTTTAATCTTACTCAATAAATGATCGATCACCATATTATATCAAAAATAATAAATCATAATTGATTTATTTTCAATTTTGTGACAACCCTTCCGTTATTTCGTATTTCAGCGCTAGTACCTACGCCGGTGGCGGCATTGTGCGACATCAAAGGCGTTGCGCTACTGTAGGCAATATCGCAATACTGTGGCGTGGTCGACTAAGGCCCGATCGCCCTAAATAAGGATAGGCTCGAGCCCCTCGGTGGGGACGTATATGAGCTGATATGATGATGATGATGATAAATAATTATTTTTGAATTTTATTTGTTATATTGTATATTAAAAAAATATATGTATCGCATATTTTCGATTAAAACGAATCTAATGTCAACCTTTAGTTACCAATAATTTTAAGTACCGGTCCTCAAATAATTGGAAATTTTGAAGTGCAATTTTTCTCTTTAGATATGAATTTGGGCCATTATAATAAATATGTTCTTTATTTTCTCATATTTAGTCTATACTAGCCGTCCGCCCGCGGCTACGCCGATTTTCCCGTGAGAATAAGACGTTTTCCCGGGGTAAAAAGTAGCTTATGTTCTATTCCAAGATCTAACCTATATGTGTGCCAAGTTTCATCCAGTGGCTGAAGCGTGATTGAGTAACAAACATCCATACTATACAACATTATATTAGTACTTGTTTCGCTGTTCAAATCGAAGAAACCCTGGCGGGCGACACCGGGATCTTATATATTCAGAGAGCTAGGGCTCTAGGATATTCGAAAAAGTTTGAGAATATTTTCTTTCTCACACCTTCTAGAATGTTCTCGACATTATCGTGTGCCGTAACAATAGGTTCTGCAGCTGTAGCATACGTAGTAAAGGCGCGAAATTTAAAAACTTAAATTTTTAAATGTTTTCAGAACTAATTTGAATAACTAAAATTATGTCGCTTTAACTCCAAAATATAAGTTAGCTACTGCTGTATAAATACAAAAAATTTAATAACTTTATTAAAGTAACAAATGTAACTTAAGACTTTATTGAAATTGAAATTTTAAATTTCGCGCCATTACTACACATGCTGCAATAGCTCGCACCGTCTTTCGAAATGCAACCCAAATAATCGTTGTTCTGAATGAAGTTCAAATACTCGACAACAGATAGCGCCACTACACTTAATTTCCAAGTTGAAAATGTTTTCAGAACTAATTTGAATAACTAAAATTATGTCGCTTTAACTCCTAAATATAAGTTAGCTACCGCTGTATAAGTAAACAAAATTTAACAACTTTATTATAGTAACAAATGTAATTTAAGACTTTATTGAAATTGGAATTTTAAATTTCGCGCCATTACTACACATGCTGCAATAGCTCGCACCGCCTTTCGAAATGCAACCCAAATAATCGTTGTTCTAAATGAAGTTCAAATACTCGACAACAGATAGCGCCACTACACTTAATTTCCAAGTTGAAAATGTTTTCAGAACTAATTTGAATAACTAAAATTATGTCGCTTTAACTCCAAAATATAAGTTAGCTACCGCTTTATAAGTAAACAAAATTTAATAACTTTATTATAGTAACAAATGTAATTTAAGACTTTATTGAAATTGAAATTTTAAATTTCGCGCCATTACTACACATGCTGCAATATCTCGCACCGCCTTTCGAAATGCAACCCAAATAATTTTTGAATGAAGTTCAAATACTCGACAACAGATGGCACCACTACACTTGATTTTCAAGTTAAAAAGTTGGAAAAGCCCTTATATCTTTAAAAACACGCCCTTTAGGTTAAAACGGAAACTTTCTTGTTCGAGAGGGGATAAAGGGCTATCACACTATATAAGTCCCATTATCCTGCCGGGACTCCTTTTTAAGTTTTATCGGCACGCACATTTTATCAACTTAGTTTTATTATATATAATGATAACATAGGTATCAAAACGAATCAAATCAGAACCGGACACCTTGGGACCTCTCGTTATATAGGGTGACTTTTAATTAGTTCTTGATAGCAAAGGATATGAATGTACCCGTGATTACAAACAACTTTCCCACAGAAACTATGTCAAATATATAAAAAAATTTGGTCCTCTATTACATTTTTGCCGATTTGTTATTATTATGTATCGAGGACCAATTTTTTTTCTGATTTGACATATAGTTTCTCAGGGAAAATTGTTTGTAATCACGAGTACATGCATATATTACTTATTATTTGAAATAATATTGTTTACTACGTCTGAAAAGCGCGAAGACCTGCATATGACGATCTTGGCCTACAAAATGTATACGGACTTCCCCAATACTACATATTGAGGTTAGAATGGTTTTTACCAGTAATAACTTCGTGAAACATGTGTTTAATTTTATTCTAATATAATATTTAGAACAATACAATAATAAAGGATAAACTTACTCGTATAGATCTCAAAAAAAGTTGAGCTAAATATTTTTTTCCTTTTTTTTGTCAACGTGATATGTAAACAAATGCTATAGTTGCCAACCAAACTAAATTTAAATGGCCGTTTTTTCTCTTTGTTCTACTCGCACCGCCATCTTTGTCAGTTCATTAGGACTAAAACTGTTTTAATGTTCCATAGATTGTATTGCTATCCTTCTAGTTTGCTCAGAATACGTACCTAGTTATTCTTGCTGTACGGTCTTTACCGACAGAAGGTATTCGGCGAACTGACCTTAAAACTTATAACTAAAATGAAGATGATGTTTCCGTCATCTATCTATTATACGCTGATTCTTTAGTATGGAAAATACCTACTGCATTTAAAGACATTGAATCTAGCGATGATAGACTTTTGTAGGAAAATGCTATCAGAGGAAATCAAATCTTAAACTGATAATAAAACGTGGACACTGGTTCCGAAACCTCTTGATAGAAGAAATATCATCGATTGTAAATGGATATTTACTCTCAAAAATGACGAGTGTGGAAACCCTCTTAAATACAAAGCTCGATTGGTTGCTCGAGGTTTTAGTCAGAAGTATTTAACTGACTATAATGAAACTTTTGCACCTGTTGCAAGGATTGCAAGCTTGAGGTTCATATTAGCTTTTGCGAATCAATATAATTTACTTGTTTACCCATATGGACGTAAAACAGCATTTTTGAATGGGAAGAAATATACATGAGAATTCCTGAAGGGATCCCATGTGCGGATAATATTATGGTCTGCAAATTAAACAAGTCGCTATATGGTTTAAAACAGACTGCACGCTGTTGGTTTCAAATGTTCGAGCAAGCTTTAATTGAAAGGGGATTTCGATACTCATCAGCTGATCGATGTATTTACATTCTAGATACAGGTGATATTATAAAAAATATCTATGTGGTACTTTATGTCGATGATGTAGTTATTTCAACAGCAAAAATGGATACCATGAATAATTTCAAAAATTACTAGATGAATAAATTTAAATTGGTAGATTTTAAAGAAATCAGATGTTTCTTGGGGATTCGAATTCAAAGGCAAAATGACACAATTACTTTGGATCAAACGGCGTAGCGTACATAAAAGTTTAGAAAAGTTTAATATGATCTACTGTAATAGTGTAGCCACGCCATTAGAAACAAAAGTCGATTATGAAGCTTTGAATTCCTGTAAAAGAACAGAGGCCCCTTGTAGAAATGTTATCGGCTGCCTTATGTATATAATGCTTTCTACCCGACCCAAATTCATTATAATTTACTTTTTTATCCATATGGACGTAAAAACAGCATTTTTGAATGGGAAATGAGAATTTCTGAAGGGATCCCATGTGCGAATAATATGGTCTGCAAATTAAACCATGTCACCCAAAGGGCAATGGAGCGTGCTATGCTCGGAGTTTCTCTGCGTGATCGAATCAGAAACGAGGAGATCCGCAGGAGAACTAAAGTAACCGACATAGCTCACAGAATCGCTAAACTGAAGTGGCAGTGGGCAGGGCACATAGCTCGTAGAACAGATGGCCGATGGGGCAGTAAAGTTCTCGAAAGGCGACCGCGCACCGGAAAACGAAGCGTAGGCAGGCCTCCCACGCGGTGGACCGATGACCTGGTGAAGATCGCAGGGAGCCGATGGATACGGGCAGCGCAGGACCGGTCGTCGTGGAAATCCTTGGGGGAGGCCTTTGTCCAGCAGTGGACGATTTGTGGCTGATATGATGACCCGACCCGACTTAAGCTTTACTGTAAACATGCTAAGTAGGTTTTATAACAAAAACAATCGCTCGCTTTGGACACAATTAAAAAGGGTGTTGCGATACTTGAAAGGGTCTAAAGATTTAAAACTTTATTACACCCGCACTTCCAATATAAACAATGAAACACTGTGTGGCTTCGTTGATTCTGATTGTGACCCATTGGAAAGAAAAAGTACAACAGTGTATTTGTTTAGATTATTTGAACAATGTACGATTTGCTGGCAAACAAAGAGGCAAGTGGCCGCGTCATCTACTGAAGCTGAATACATGACTTTGTTTGAAGCCGTTCGAGAAACGCTAAAATCTTTGTTAACCAGTATAAAACTTGAAATGAAAAGTGCAATACCAATTTATGAGGACAACAATGGATGTATTAGTATAGCTAGTAATCCTACTAGTCACAAAAGGTTAAAACACGTCGACATAAAATATCATTTCTCTAGAGAACAGGTGGAGAAAAATGTCATTAAAATGGTTTATGTATTTTCAGGTGACCAGTTGGCTGACATTTTAAAAAAGCCGATGCCAGCTGTCAGATTCACACAATTGAGACAGAAACTTGGATTAAAGTGAGACTGATATAAGTTCAGTTTAAGTTTTTAAATACCTAAGTACAGTACTCTCTCGCTAGTCCGCCGCTTGATAATCCGACAACTACTATAATCCGCCCATTTTTTGCAAGTCGATGTTAGCTGTAGACTCTCTGTTAACCGCCGTTATTGAACAAGTTCGGTTCGGTAATCTGCCGCCAAGCATCAACTTCCCTCTCTTTCACTCTAATAACGAACACAGTTCTATACATCGCCGCCCGGTCATAAGCGCTCTGCCTGCACGCTTTTTTCGTGTCGTTCATAAACAATTCAAAATGGATTCTTCTTCATCACAACCTACTAAACGAAAGCACGAAGCTTTAACTTTGACGCAAATGATGGAAAACTTAAAGAAAGTGGATAGTGGTGTGCCTTTTACAGACATAGCAAATCAGTTTCATGTTGGGCGGTCAACAGTTTATGATATTCGGAAGAACAAAATTAAGATGGAAAACTACGTCACTAAAGCAGAGTTTGGAATAGTAAAACGTCAAACGATGAGAACTGGTGAATATCCACACTTTTTTCGTGGTTTTTACTAGAGCGTTGACGTCACACACCGATAACTGCTTAAGTGTTCCGGCAGAAAGCAATTCAATTCTATGAGAAAATTTTTAAGAAAAATGATTTTAGACCTAGTGAAGGATGGCTTTCAAAATTTAAGGCAAGATTTGGAATCAGATTGCTGACCATAACTGGAGAGAAATTGTCCAGCAATGAGGCTGCTGTATCACCATTTCTTGAAGTTTTTAAGAAGAAAATTGAAGAACTTAATTTGACGGCGGATCAAGTTTACAATGCCGAGGAAAGTGGCTTATTTTGGCGACTTTTACCACATAAAACGTATGTTCACAGAAGTGAAACGTATCCAGGCAGAAAAGTATCCAAGGAGCGCATAACTGTTATGCCTTGTTTCAATGAAACTGGCAGTCATAAATTGAAGCTTTTAGTTGTTGGAAAATCTAAAAACCCTAGGCCATTCAAGAACATCACTCTCCCGGTTGTTTATAGGAGTCAAAATAAAGCCTGGGTAACCAAATACTTGTTTTACGACTGGTTTCATAATGTTTTTGTGTCTGACGTGAAATTTTTTTTAAAGTCGCGAAATTTACCACTAAAAGCTCTTCATGTCCTTGATAATGCTCCTGGACATGGCCTAAATGACGAATTATCATCTAATGACGGCTGTATAAAAACAATTTTTCTTCCTGCTAATTGTACGCCTTTACTCCAACCAATGCATCAAAATGTGATACAAATGATGAAAAACAATTACAAAAAGAAGATTTTACTTGACGCCATAAGTTGAGAGGCAAACATTTCTGAAAGTCTGAAACAGTTGAATATCAAAGATGCAGTTTTTACAGTTTCTGATGCCTGGGATGAAATTGGAGAACGAGCCATCAAATCATCTTGGAAAAAACTGTGGCCTACCACCACCATTAGTGAAGATGATGACACTTGGGAAGAAGAAGATCTAATTCCATTACAGGTATTAATACAGTTAGCAACGATTACAAATGCGGGTTTAACACGTGAAGATGTTGAAGACTGGTTCGAAGAAAACACAGAAATATATGAGCCACATTTAACCGACGATGAGCTTGTAAACGAATTCTTTGAACCGGATAACTCATCAGACGAAATATCGTTGCATGTAGATTGCACTGTCAAATCAGAGGACGCTTTGGATGGCGATGATATTTGCATTAAATGGGCTCAAGAAAATGGAATGTCAAACGATATGGTTAAAAATTTACGTAAAATGCGTGATCATGTTATTACGAAGATTTATTCTGGTAAAAAGCAAGCCGAATTAGAGCAGTATTTTTCAAAACCTGAGTAATCAGTTAATGTCAGTTTATTTTTAAATTTTAATACATATGTATTTACCTTCATAAGTACTAACACAAAATCACTTTTTTTTTTGTTTTCCTCAATTTGATGTTCCTGTACATTATAATCCGTAGTTTTAGCGAGAGAGTACTATATATAGTACTATATAAATATATATATAGTATATATATATAGTACTCTCTCGCTAAAATATATAATATATATTATATGGTCTGATTAGGTTTTTTTGGATTTCCCTAATCCTGCGCAGCAAATGCTGGACCATGGAAATATTATGTACTCCCAGACTGAGAGGTGTGTGAAATATTGTGATAGGTCTATGATTCTGATATTATTATTTTTGAGGAGGCGTGTTGAAATTTACAAAAATAAATACGCTCTCTTTCTAACTACAGGCAGACTTTCTCTTTTATTCAATTTGTTTATATTAACTTCATAATAATAATCCTTTGTTTTGTGAGTCTGGCTCCGATATAGGTTAGTTCTTTCTCCGCCCCTGCCTTGTTTGACTGTGCACCTACACACACCTTTCAAATATAATTAAATAAATAATCTTGAATTCATTTTACATAATTTCATGTCTTTCATTGATGTCCATAATTCCTATAATCTAATTTTTATACTAGTTTTATTATTAATAAATTTTACTTTGTACACTGACTGACAATGACCTATTAAATTCCTAGCCATATCCATGCAAGTTTATTGCCTGCATGTGTCTTTAGGTGTGCTGTAAAGTACGATTTTTGGTGGAATTGTTTGTCACATCCAAAACATAGATAAGGGTTCTCCCTTTCATGTGTTCTCTGATGTCTAACAAAAGCCCTTCTGTCAATGAATAGCATATTACATTCTGAACATAAAAATGATTTCGCTTCTGTGTGGATCCTCATGTGTTTCACTAAATTACCTTCTAGGATAAACGCTTTGTCATATTCTGAACATGAATATGGTTTCTCTGCTGTGTGAATTTTCATGTGTTTCACTAAATTAAATTTAAGACTGAACGCTTTGTCACATTCTGAACATGAATATGCTTTCTCTCCTGTGTGAATCCTCATGTGTTTTACTAAATTACATTTAACACTGAATGATTTGTCACATTCTGAACATGAATATGGTTTCTCTCCTGTGTGAATCCTCCTATGTTTTGTTAAAATATCTGTTTGACTAAATGCTTTGTCACATTCTGAACATGAATATGGTTTCTGTCCTGTGTGAACCCTCATGTGTTTTGCCAAATAAGATTTATCACTGAATGCTTTATCACATTCTGAACATGAATATGGTTTCTCTCCTGTGTGAATCCTCATGTGTCGCACCAAGCTACGTTTTTCACTGAACACTTTGTCACATTCTGAACATGTATATGGTTTCTCTCTTGTGTGAATTCTCATGTGTTTTACTAATTTAAATTTAACACTGAACACTTTGTCACATTCTAAACATGAATATGGTTTCTCTCCTGTGTGAATCCTCCTATGTGTTGCTAAATTGTCTTTTCGACTAAATGCTTTGTCACATACTGAACATGAATATAATTTCTCTCTTGTGTGATTCCTAATGTGTTTTGCCAAATTTGATTTATCATTGAATGCTTTATGACATTCTGAACATGAATATGGTGTCCCTCCTGTGTGAATCCTTATGTGTTGCACCAAAATATGTTTTTCACTGAATGCTTTGTCACATTCTGAACACAAATATGGTTTCTCTCCTGTGTGAACCCACATGTGTTTTACTAAATTGCATTTAACTCTGAATGCTTTGTCACATTCTGAACAAGAATATGGTTTCTCACCTGTGTGAATCCTCATGTGTATTGCTGCATTACTTTTTTTACTAAACGTTTTGTCACATTCTGAACATGAATATGGTTTCTCTCCTGTGTGAATCCTCATGTGTTGCACCAATTTACCTTTTACACTGAACACTTTGTCACATTCTGAACATGAATATGGTTTCTCTCCTGTGTGAATCCTCATGTGTCTTGCTACAGAACTTTTTTGACTAAATGCTTGGTCACAGTCTGAACATGAATATGGTTTCTCTCCTGTGTGAATCCTCATGTGTATTGCTGCATTACTTTTTTTACTAAACGTTTTGTCACATTCTGAACATGAATATGGTGTCTCTCCTGTGTGCATCCTCATGTGTTGTACCAAACTACCTTTATCACAGAATGCTTTATCACATTGTGAACATGAATATGGTTTCTCTCCTGTGTGAATCCTCATATGTTTTGCTAAATCACCTTTTTGAATAAACACCTTTTCACATTCAGAACATGAATATGGTTTCTCTCCTGTGTGAATCCTCATGTGTATTGCTAAATAACCTTTATGACTGAATGATTTGTCACATTCTGAACATGAATATGGTTTCTCTCCTGTGTGAATCCTCATGTGTTGCACCAAATTAACTTTTACACTGAACACTTTGTCACATTCTGAACATGAATATGGTTTCTCTCCTGTGTGAATCCTCATGTGTCTTGCTAAATCACTTTTTTGAATAAATGCTTTGTCACATTCTGAACATGAATATGGTTTCTCTCCTGTGTGAATAATCCTTATGTGTATTGCAACTTTACTTTTTTGATTAAATGCTTTGTCGCATTCTGAACATGAATATTGTTTTTCTCCTGTGGGAATGCTCATACTGATACCTAAGGTACCTACCTATAAATAAATCAACCGTAGGTGATATTCTCAGTGAATAAATGAACATATTTCTACCTGTTCTTTCATAACTGAAATTCTTTATGCTTTTCTTACCTTGGTGAATGTAGAATGTTCATAGGTGTCATACTAGGTATAGTGCATTTGTCATCAATTATGTAGGATACTTACCATTCATTATGAATGTAAGTATGTGTGGAGGTTAGCACTACTTTTTTACGAGACATTCAATATATAATAGGCCTAAAACTAGAAATTTTGACCTAGGATAAATTATACTGGTCACTGAGTTTGTTGTAGGTACCTGTACCTCAATTTTCATGGAGATTTCTGAAAATTCATTTGCGTATGAAGTAAACGTGGCAATTTTTGAAATAATTCTCCATTTGAAGACTTTGTTTATTACATAAATCCCGCCTCGTGTCGTCAGTAATTTTACTTAATATCCTCCCCTGTCAAAACAGAAACACTTTGCGTCAGTGTTGCCAACTCCTATCAAAATTTACCCCTAAGATTTTTTAAATCTCCCTAAAAACCCCTAAGTATAGGTTTTTATAATAAACTAGCTTTTGCCCGTGGCTTCGCCCGCGTAGACAGCGTTTTTATGACTGTCTTTGAGGGTGAGTTGTGCGCGAGATACAAGCGGCCCGTGGCGTATTATTGTAATTATTCTAGGCCAGCCCGCATTCAGTGTTCTTACACTGTATGGTTTCAGAATGTGTCACAAAATAAAGTTTTTGAAAATACACACGACTTCTGCGTAATGGTCACGTATACTTTCTGACACTGATTCAGTGAATTAGTTAGTACAATATACAAGACTAGATCTAACATGTTCTGAAATTGTAAAGATTTAGAATGTAAACGTGTATGTAACAAGTGTTTGTAAAATATACAAGCTCAGAAAGTAAGATAATGTCAAGCATATAAAAAGGTATTACATGGCTAGAACCAACATGTTCTGACATTGTACAGATTTAGAAAGTAACGGAGTTTGTGAGAGACAAAAATTTTTTATTATATTTATATATTTTTATTATAAATTCGTTCAAATCCGCATCGTTGATTGATTGATTGATTGAAAACACTTTATTGCACAACATAAGAGAAAAAAAAGATACAATGATTAAGGAAGTTGTACATATAGGCGGTCTTATCGCTAACAAGCGATCTCTTCCAGACAACCTTTAGGTGAAGGAAATATGAGAAATCATTATTGTGGGGTAGTAGTGGGCAATAAAAAAAAAATTCATAGAGAAAAAAATAAATAAAAAATAAATAACCAATCTTAAACTACGTAATACACGTAAATATATAAGTAGATATAAATGATATAAACTAAAATACATACTCATAAAAAATACATATACATAAAATATACATACATAACATATATAGTATAGTAAGTACATACATAACCACATTAATGATAAGTATTACGATTTATTTTTTTGCTTCGATGTCAACAGAAGCGTCACATGCACGAGCACGCAAATGATTTTGATGTTCCTTTTCTAGTTAAAAGATGAAATCTGGCACACAAAGAGCTTGCGATTAACCAGTCTTTGCAACTGTGGAAAAGTTGAACGAACAATCCAGTTAGTATTGCTGAACCCAGAATATTTTTGAATAAAGTCTGTATAAAAACCACTATAGTCTTCTTTGAAATTACCGGGCTTGCACTTCACGACAAAACTGAATTTTTCTTGTGTTTGGAAGTCTCATTGTAACTTGATGTATTTGTCGCAGGCATACTGCATGATTCGTCATTTTACATACGGTCAGGCAAATTATACAGGGTGACTTTTAATTAGTTCTTGATAACGAAAGGTATGCATGTACTCGTGATTACAAACAACTTTCCCAAAGAAACTATATGAAGATCAGAAAAAAATTTTTGGTCCTTGATACATAATATTAATAAGTTATCAAATCGGCAAAAACGTATAAGGGATCAATTTTTTTTTCATATTTGAAATTTAGTTTCTTTGGAAAAGTTGTTTGTAACCACGAGTACATTCATATCCATTGCTATCAAGAAATAATTAAAGTCACCCTTTATAATGGCGAGGGCGGACTATTAAATCAATCATACCTGACCGAACCTAACATTTCACGAGCTCATTTACAATCTTGTAAATTTTGCAATCTGCGTATAGAATTTTACAATTTGCCTAATCGTTTACACAGGGTGTTTTTTAACACCGAGCAAGCCGTTAAGTGTGGGCTCTACTCATGAAAGTGAACAACTTTCCCCAAGACACTCTACTCATGAAAGTGAACAACTTTCCCCAAGACACTCTACTCATGAAAGTGAACAACTTTCTCCAAGACACCCATACTAAAATCGCGAAAAAAAATTTGACATAACAATACAAAGACGGCTAATCGAAATGATCGATTTCTATGAAGTCTGAAAAAAACATTGCGATTTCAGTTAGTCTTTAGTGTGTTTCTTGGGGAAAGTTATTCAATTTCATGAGTAGAGCCCACCCTTAACGGCCTGCTCGGTGTTAAACAAACATCCTGTATACTGACGAACGAATTATTACGATTTGCCTGGCTCGGCATTTTACAATCTGCGTACAGCATTTTACATGTTGCCTGACCGTTTACATACGGACGAAATATTACAAATTGCCTGACCATTTGTAAAATGACTAATCATACATTCGCTTGTTCATTTTACAATCGGCGTACAGCATTTTACAATTTGCCTGACCGTGTGTAAAATGACTAACCATACAATTTGTCTGCTACATATTCATCATGATAATCTATTAAAAACTGGATTAAACTATCGGCTGTTGTCATTTAACTAACTTCTTGTCACTTTCATATCATTTAAGCACAAAATTCAATTAATTACACTTTTTGGAATGAAAATAAAACACTGCTTACGAAAACACTGGCACGTGCCGAATAATGATGAAATAATTATGAAATGAATAAAAAGAACATATATTCTTATGAAAAAAAGAGAAAGTAATAAATCAAAATGGCTACCTTGAAACTCTTCGCGTATAGATTCTTATTTCTAAGTACATCATCTTGTGTAGCTCTTAGAAAATATACACGATTAGTCCGCAATGGTAACTAGTACAGTATAATTTTGGCACAAAATATAAGGGTACATAATTGGAAAATATACGCGATAAAAGCGCAATAACCATGTATAGTTTCAAAAAAAAGTGTTGCTTAGTAGAATTTGAAACTATACGCGAGCAGTCCCAACTTGTGCGTACTGTTCTTGTATAATTTCAATATACACCGGCCCTAATATACTTCTCACCCCCTCAACCAATTTTATACAAAAACTCCCTGCTCCCTTGCGACGCCGACGTGCGCGACCGTGAGATTAGTTTTCCCCAGATCCCTCGGGAAATATATCGGGATATACTGATTAGTAAATCATTTCATTTTTCATCTCCTCAGCCATCTCTGAGCAAAAAATCATAACAATTGTTGCTGTGTTAAAGAAATTAAAAATATTTTTTCAGTACCCACAGTAACTTCATTGGACTGTACTATTTTAACCGAATTAAAAGTAGCCTATATCCTTCACCAAGACACAGGCTTTCTCCATGTCAAATTTCGTCAAAGTTGGTTAAGGTGTTGAAGCGTGAAAAGAAACAAACAAACAAACACATTTTCACATTCAGAATATTAGTAGGTAAGCAAAGGAACTAAGGATACGAGTAGGCACCATAACAATATTATTTGACGCAGTACCTACCTAATAATACAGTTTACTTTATTTTTTGTTAACGTCTTTCAACATTGCTTGTTCTTAAATCAAATACCAGTACACAAAATCAGCACAGCGATTTCATTCTGCAAAGCAAAACAAAACATCTGACGAACGACGACGACCGACGAACGAACAGAAGACGACGTGAGTGAGTAAGTGAAAGAAAACTTTTCGAAGAGAGAATGCAGTACATTCGTTTCTTGTCGTGCGTTCCGTTCTACGAACGAGGCACTGATTTTTATTAAATTTAATTACAGGTTTGGTTTGATGCCCCTGAAAACCCCCCAATAATTCTTGCCCCTAAAAATCTCTCTTTTTTAAATTTTTAGCCCCTAAATTTAGAGGAAAACCCCTAAGTTGTTACCACTGGTCTGTGTCTCGTCTCCTCCGGCCCAGTGTGACCATCTAAAAATGGTGAATCTCACCGACGCTGGCAAAAATCTTCCAAACTGTTTGGTGTCGTTATCAGGTAACTAGTAACTAACTAACTAATTCATTCCCCATAACAGTTTTTTAGGGTTCCGTAGCAAAATATGACGCAAACCTTAAAATAATGAACTTTTAATAGTAACAAACCGCAAACAAACCCACATATTTTCATATATTTTTTAATAAACTTGTTTTATAAAAAAAACTGTCCAAAAACCACTTAAATACAGATTCTAAAAACATTAACAGTAAATATAAATTTGACTATTTTCAAAGTAAAATAAAATATTGAAAGTACTGCGATGGTCGTCAGCGCAGCGTAGAGGACGGCAAGAAGACCAATCCACTTAATATTATAATAGCTGCGCCCCGCGGTGTTAACCGCGGTTAAGAGGTAGCCTATGTGTTAATCCAGGGTGTCAGCTACCTCCATATATCGCTACCACCTGGTGTTTGAAACAACTGCACCTGGAACTGCAAGATTTCACGCACCGACATCTTATTAATTCTAGGCATGCTTGAGGTCTACATAGGACTTTGGGTCTACAGTGGCACCCAAGATTATTCTTCTTTCTGCCAGCCCTATTCAGATGGACCAGGATTTTTTGCGTTTTCTTTAGTCACTACCCCCAAATATAAACAGCCTGAAAAAAAGAGGCAATTGAGAACAACAAAGGCACAAAAATGTTCGCGAGAGATCTGTCTGTTGGACAAAGCCAACTGACCAAGCTGAAGACTGACTGAGGATGGCAAGATCATATCGTCTAAGACTAAGTTGCTGGAAGAAGTTGAGAAGTTCGACGGACAATTTTACACGACCACACGTCTGCCTGTGAGCGATCTGGCTAAAGATCCAAGAGCCAGACTAACCCGTCACTCTCTCTCTCTCTCTCTTTGCCTAGTCTTATCCCATTTCATTTGGGGTCGGCTCTCCTAGTATTCTTTCGCCAGGCACGTCTGTTCTGGATCGTCGTGTCGTCTGCTTGGGTCTTCCTCAGGTCGTTGTTGATGACGTGACAGCCAAGTAAGTAGGGGTCGACCTCGCCTTTTTGGGCCGGTATCAAGCGTCAAAACCTTCCTGGTCATATGATCCTCTGGCCGCCTCATAACATGGCCATACCACCTCAACCGTGTCTCGGATAGCCTGTCTTCGACAGGGCGGACTTTAAAGATGCCAAGGATGTAACTGTTCCTCACTCTGTCCATCAGGGCTACTGCTCTCGCTCACCTTGGACAAACAGTCCAGCTAGGTAGGTCCAACTTCAAGAAAAAGCGGTAAATGTGACGTGCGAGCACTCAGGCGGGCGTGCGGCAACCCACTGTCGGTTGCAGGGCTGCCATTTGATTTTTGGTGGAGATCGTGCAAAAGGGGCAAGAAAATCGTACACCCATACAAAACATAGCAAAAAAAGGCGTACGCCTATACAAAACATAGAAAACCATTTCATTTAAAAAATTGTAATCCCATACAAATCAACCAAAATTTAGATAGTACGGGCTGCTGTATAATCGTACGAATACGATTTAAATCGTACTTCTGGCAGCCCTGGTCGGTTGTATCGTCTCCGATACGCTTAGCGGTAGGCATATAACGCGTGGCCTTGAGCAAGTGACGGACGCCTGGCTGGGCAGCGTTCGGGAAGCTACGCAATAACTTTACGTCCTAGATACCGCAGGGTCTTTGACCAGTGTGTGTTGCCAGTGAAGACTTACGGAACTGAGACATGGTCGCTTATTATGGGCCTCATAAGAAGGCTCAAGGTCACCCAAAGGGCAATGGAGCGTGCTATGCTCGGAGTTTCTCTGCGTGATCGAATCAGAAACGAGGAGATCCGCAGGAGAACCAAAGAAACCGACATAGCTCACAGAATCGCTAATCTGAAGTGGCAGTGGGCAGGGTATATAGCTCGTACAACAGATGGCCGTTGGGGCAGTAATGTTCTCGAGTGGCGACCGCGCACCGAAAAAGTAGCGAAAACAGGCCTCCCACGCGGTGGACCGACGACCTGGTAAAGATCGCGGAAAGCCGATGGATTAGGTAATAAATGATTTTATCTTATCGCTTTTTTTTGTTTTAAAGATACCATTTAGATGATAATGGAGCCAAACTAACTGATTTTTAACTTTTAGGTTACTTATGTTGAAGGAGGTTTCATAGGTTATATTGAAACTATACTTTTTATAGCTGTTACTATTGACTTTCGATGTATAAATACAATAATCTTCTTTTCTTTACATAGTATAAAATGAAGTTGCTTTCGCTGTCTCTTCGCTTAGATCTTTTAAACTACTCAACAGATTTTAATGCAGTTTTCAGCAATAGGTAGAGTGATTAAGGAAGGTTTATATGTTTAAGACGTACATAGTCAAGCACAGAAAAACTGAAAATTTCAAAGATTTGTAATATTTTCTTCTTCTTTTCTTTACATAGTATAAAATGAAGGCGCTTTCGCTGTCTGTTCGCTTAGATCTTTTAAACTACTCAGCCGATATTAATGCAGTTTTCAGCAATATATATAGTAATCCAAGAGGAAGGTTTATATGTATCATCATCATCATATCAGCCACAAATCGTCCACTGCTGGACAAAGGCCTCCCCCAAGGATTTCCACGACGACCGGTCCTGCGCTGCCCGCATCCATCGGCTTCCCGCGACCTTCACCAAGTCATCGGTCCACCGCGTGGGAGGCCTGCCTACGCTACGTTTTCCGGTGCGCGGTCGCCACTCGAGAACTTTACTGCCCCATCGGCCATCTGTTCCTGGGCTGTGCTACAGTCTCTCCAGCGGTGCCAAATTGACCATCGATACATCGAGGTGTTGAAGTGTCTGTATGAAAACGCCACCATGTCGGTTCGCCTCCAGGACCAGAACTCGAAACCTATCCAGTTGCAGCGAGGGGTGAGACAGGGAGACGTTATATCTCCGAAACTGTTCACCGCCGCCCTGGAAGATGTTTTTAAGCTTCTGGACTGGGGTGGACTCGGCATCAATATCAACGGCGAGTACATGTCCCACCTCCGATTTGCTGACGATATCGTGGTCATGGCTGAGACTATGGAAGACCTAAGCACAATGCTCGATGGCCTCAGTAAGGTTTCTCAACAAGTGGGTCTTAAAATGAACATGGACAAGACGAAAATAATGTTAAATGTCCGTGTCGCACCCACTCCTCTAAAGGTTGGAGACTCTACACTGGAAGTTGTTGACGAATATGTATACCTGGGACAAACAGTCCAGTTAGGTAGTTCCAACTTCAAGAAAGAGATCAATCGACGAATCCAACTCGGCTGGGCAGCGTTCGGGAAGCTTCGCAATATCTTCACGTCCCAAATACCGCAGTGTCTCAAGACTAAGGTCTTTGACCAGTGTGTGTTGCCAGTGATGACTTACGGAACTGAGACATGGTCGCTTACTATGGGCCTCATAAGAACGCTCAAGGTCACCCAAAGGGCAATGGAGCGTGCTATGCTCGGAGTTTCTCTGCGTGATCGAATCAGAAACGAGGAGATCCGCAGGAGAACTAAAGTAACCGACATAGCTCACAGAATCGCTAAACTGAAGTGGCAGTGGGCAGGGCACATTATATGTATAATACATACATATTAGAGTACAGAAAAACTGAAAAATTCAAAGATTTGTAATGTGATGTCGTGACAATATTTTTGTGCGCTTAAATCGCAAACGCTGACTAAACCTTACGAGATGGATCAAATTAATGTACTACGGAATAGTATATCTTATAAAGATCGATAAAAAAGTTCGCAATGGCATATATTTATCTCCTAAGGATAACCCACTGTAACCATTATTGTCTTTAAAATTAAAAATATTTGTTATTTCATATACGTCCCCACCGAGGGGCTCGAGCCTACCCTGAATCAGGGCGATTAGGCCTTAGTCGACCACGCGGGCCCAGTGCGGGTTGGTCGACTTCACACACAACCTTCGAGTTTCTTCGCAGGCCTGTGTGCAGGTTTCCTCACGATGTTTTCCTTCACCGTTAAAGCAATCGGTAATGATATGTACGTAAGTTTTTGAAAAACTCATTGGTACATTGGCCGTCCAGATTTGAACCCGGTACCTCTGGTTAGATGGACCGAGTCGTTACCGGTTGAGCCACCGACGCTATTTACTGAGCTATTTTATACAATACAGTATTCTTAATCCAATGAAATACTTTACATACGTTGTACATTTCATTTTCATTAAAAACTAAATGGATATTTATCTTAGAAGCAGAGATTTAAAAATGCGGCTGGCGATGGCGGGCCGTAAGTTTCGGCCCGGTTGGCAGCCTTCGGCGGCAAGTAATATTGTATAGGTACAAAGATATCCTGTAGTATAGATAGACTAATCATAAAATTATTAATCACTCCACACTGCACCATATAGTATCTGCATTGCATCCGTGCGAAGTCGGGGCGGGTCGCTAGTATTATATAAAATAAATAGCTTAGGATAAAGAATTTTCGAATTTCATTTATTTTCAAATATGGAGTGGAAAACCGAGTTGCGGTTAATCGTGCTGCATTGATGCGGTTACGTGCCAAATCAGATTTCCAAACAACTGAAAAATTTAATTCGTGAAAGTATTGAAAAGATTCGTTTATTGCTGCATCAAACGATGTAAAAAAAATAAAAATAAGTCTCGTGAGTGACATCGGATACATTTTTACCCGACTGGCCTTACTTATTTAGTTTTTACGCAATCGAGTTTTTAATTTTTGATTAATTACTAGTTATTCATGGAGGATTTCTACTCGTTAAGCTGAGCAACAAAAGTATTATCCAAACCATTTTGTTGTTTTATTGAGTGATATAAAACAATTATTTCACAAAAATTGTTAAAGAATATGATTTTTCATTTAGTAATAATTTTTACTGATAACGTATTTTGGTCCGGTGTCTTAGTAAAAGTTGATTTGTATTTAGTGAACTATTTGGTAGCATAGGTTTCGTTAGTGGTGGACATTTCGACCAATTTTGCCCATTGTCCTTTACATAGATGGATGAAAAAATAAATTATAGTTCTAATCATTATTTTCCTAATTCCACTAAAGAAATAAATAATAACCTATTTTTTGACAATTCTATTAAAAATGTATCTTATGTTGCTCACGGGATCAAGAGTCAAGACGAACCTAACGACCGACGCCTAGCACTCCAAATTCCATCCAGTCGTTTAGGCCTGTATTGTGCCTAAGATTTAAATAAACTTTTTTTGCAAGTCGGGTATTTTTCTTTGGCACGCTCTGTAGCCTAAACGGCTTGATGGACTTTGGAGTGCGAGGTGTCGTTAGGTTTGTCTTGATCTCATAAGTGACATAGGATACATTTTTACCCGACCTGCCAAAAAGAGGTTATTTATTTTTTTGGCAATTTATAGAAAGTACGCTAACCCGCGAGCCAATAGCGGCTCGAGAGGCGAAAAAAGCACGGCACACTTCATTGATACAACCGGGCCTGCTCATCCGCATCCAGCGGCTTTCCGACACCTTCACCAGGTCATCGGTCCACCGAGTGGGAGGCCTGCCTAAGCTACGACATCCGGTACGTTGTTACCACTTGAAAAATTTACTGCCCAACGGACATCTGTTCTACGGTCTATGTGGCCGGGGCACATAGCAACCGTTAGGACAGTAAAGTTCTCTAGTGGCCACCGCGCACCGGAACACGTAGCGTAGGCAAGACTCCCACTAGGTGAACCAACCACAAAGCTCGTTGAACCATGACCGTTGTTGGGGCAGTAAATTTATCAAGTGGTGACCATGTATCAGATCACGTAGCGTAGGCAGGCCTCCCATTCGGTTGACCGCCAACCTGGTGAAGGTAGTGGAAAGCCGCTGGATACAGACGAGCAAGACCGGTCATTCTCAGAGCGGTGTGCGGTGCGTCTTTTAGTGCTCGGTCTACACTCGAGAATTTTACTAACCCAACGGCCATTATGTTCTACGAGCTACATGGCCGGGGCACATATTTAAGATAAGATAAGATAAATATAAAATATAAAAAAGCGTCGGTGGCTCAACCGGTAACGACTCGGTCCACTTAACCATAGGTGCCGGGTTCAAATCCGGACGGCCAATGTACCAATGAGTTTTTCGAAACTTACGTATGTACATATTATACTCACCGATTGCTTTAACGGTGAAGGAAAACATCGTGAGGAAACCTGCACACACCTGCGAAGAAACTCGAAGGTCGTGTGTGAAGTCGACCAACCCGCACTGGGCCCGCGTGGTCGACTAAGGCCCGATCGCCCTAATTCAGGGTAGGCTCGAGCCCCTCAGTGGGGACGTATATGAGCTGCAATGATGAAGATAAATATCCTTTATTGCACACCAAATCTACAAAAATGAAAAACTTTTATTAACTAGCAAAATATACAATGATACGCAAAGGCGGACTTATCGCTTTTAGCTTTATTTACCGTTGGGGTAGTAAAGTTCTCTTAGCAAAATATACAATGATACGCAAAGGCGGACTTATCGCTTTTAGCTTTATTTACCGTTGGGGTAGTAAAGTTCTCTAGTGGCGACCGCGCACCGAAAGACGAAGCGTAGGCAGACCTCCCCCAATCGGTGCGCCGTCGACCTGATAAAGGTCGCAGGAAGCCGCTAGATGCGGGCGGGCAAGCAAGACCGGTTAATATTAGCAATGCGGTGCGATGTCGATGGCAAACTATATTTTGATGTGACATTTAAAGTGATAGTCCCGATGAGCTAAAGACTTACAACTTTAAACATGGCTCATATCAGAACTAGATGAGAACAATGTAATAAAAAAAAGTGTTCGGTATTAATTTTACGACCTATGGCTAATGGCTTCGAACCTCTGAGGCAGTATAACCGTTCTAGTGCAGAGATAGGACCTAATGTGCGGGTTAAATATAACTACATGAATTAATTAAAAATTAAAAACCCAACTGCATAAAAACTTAACCCCAATGTTTTGGACAGTTTGGTTAAAATGTATCCTATGTCACTCACGGGATCAATGCTAATCTTACGACACCTCGCACGCCAAAATTAAAAACTTAACCCCTGTTTTTGTCCAGTTGATTAAAAATGTATCCTGTCACTTACGGGATTAAGACGAATCTAACGCCACATAGCACCCCAAAATCTAAGAAAAACTAATCTACAAAGGGAACTAACGCCTCGGAGTAGAAGAAAACACGATGAATTGAGGGGACCAACGTAATTGTGATGTACTGCTTCCAATTGGGAGACACGAGAGACTTTCCTTCTTCGAGGTTCTATTACGATGCTGTCGCTCGAGCGAAGGTCCTTACAAGGGTCAATTACGGCGCTGTCTTTTGCGTAGGATAAAGGATTCTGCTAGGCTCTTCTCGCTTAGAGTAGCTCCTTCGGATTTTCGCTCCTTTCTCGATTCATTTACTGAATGATCAGAACTGAATGAAGCTACCGCATATATATACTGTGCTACCGCGGTCCTTGTCTGTTTATATAGGTACTGTAGAGATCGTATGTCTCTACATACATCTACTCCCAGCCTCTTTGCTTAGTTTCTTGCCAGCGCGAATCGTATTAAGAATATTAATTTAAATTTGATTTTGTATGTCATTCGGAAGCTTTTTGAAACAATAGATAGATTCGAGGGCTGACCGTGAGCCAGGACGGAGGTCCTTTGAGTAAAAGGATATTTTCATTTATCCGCGCGTCTGGGCTGAGTTCCCTAATACCATAGCAAGAAAGTAAGAGGAATCATTGAAGCTAATAATAATCAGTCAGCTGACAGAGCCTTCTATCTTTTTTTTGCTTAACAATAAATATCAGCAATGATCATTGGATAAGCACACTAAACTTTTATTTATAGTATACTAAACGAGTTATACCCCCGGCGTCTCGTTGACGACGTCACAGTACCTTTCTCTGTCGAAAACTCTAAAACAAAATGACTGAATGAATGAGTGAGATAGCAAATCATAAGTACCGGGACCCCACTCGGTTGGAGCAATACTGTAAGGACGACCGTTCTCATACAAACATCTGACTCTTGCCTATTTTCGCGGTTTGCTGGCCTCTTTTGTCATTCCCAATGTAAAACAGACACACAAACTCCTTTATTTACATAACAGACAGATATACAACATAAAAGGAACCTTACAACTACGATATCTAAGCTAGTACAGAGCATGTAAAATTAGTGCTAATAGCTAATTCTAAGGACCTATAAGCTTAACCTCTATACATCTAAGTAGCTATAACTTGCCTATAACATAAAATTATCACGAAAATACCTATTTAAAATATCCTAGCTAAGTGGGAGATAAAAGACAATACCAACAAAACTTAGAGGTCGTGGTATGGAACCCCAAATACAAATACAAATATTTATTGATAAACTTGATGGTTTACACGTCATAATGTTAATTTAATTCAAATATTTAAAAATAATTATATTATTACATTACATTTATAATTGAACATTCTAATTTTTTATATTATTACAAGTGCAGGTACACGTATGTACTTAGAATGTTTATTATTCCTTAAGTATGCTCGTGGGGAGGGTCAGTGAACTCGTCTACTGTGTAGAACGCGTGTGATATTAGAAATTTTTTGAATTTTTTTAAAAACGAGTTGTAGCTGGGTGAATCCCGGATATCGGGAGCTATTTTATTATATATATATACAAAAAGCAGCAAGCCTCTTTGAGTGAAGTGTCGGGGGAGACTAGGTCCCCAGAATTGGCCATTGGCCATCTGTCTAAGCACCAGGAAAGGCGCAGAGCGAGGAGAGCTCGAAAATGGAAACCCTCAGGCTCTCCTCCCGACTCTGCAGCTTCAGCCGCGCTATCCATGTCCATTGCGACCCTCAAGGTCGCGCCCCTTCATCCCCAGGAACCGGATGTGGCCCCCTCGGGTGCCGTGGTTGGAGAAATCTGCTCAACCTTCGAGCATCCCTATAGAGGTAGTCACCGCCAGTGTTCCCGGCGCGAGTGTCCTGATGGGTCAGCTGAACACTGGGTGAATCCTGATTGACCGGAAGGGCAAAAGCCGGAAGAGGCTTCATGCGCCGACGCCACAAGGTGATGGCGCTGCCGCCTCGCGGCCCAAGCCCCGACCGAATGGCAGGCAGAGGGCAGCTCGTAGAGCTGCGAGGCGCGCCGAGGCCCGAGCCAAGGCTGCCACCACCACTATTGCCTCTGCAGTGCCATCTGCAGGGCGCTCTGCTGTGCCTAATGCGGGGGGGAGCGCCGCATCGGAGGTAACTTCGATCGGGGCGCCCCGAGCCCCCAGGAAGCAGCGGATGGGCCCAGCCGAGACGGCCACAAGCTCGGCGACCGCACAGTCGGCAAAGAGGGCTTGCCTCGTTGAGACTCTATCTCCACGTGGCGAGCCCAAAAAGCCGAGGGTGGGTTCGGCGAGGAAGCTAGTAGGAGTCCGCGTCCGCTGACCTTGCGGTTGCTGTCACGGCGCCAGCATCTGGCAGTCTCAGTCAGCTGGACGTGGACTACATTCTGAGCGCCTTTACCGACCGGGTGCTGGAACAGTCGCTCACCTAACTCTGACCGATCTGCTGGCCCAGTCTTCAAAGGCAAACTCATCCACGCGGACGGCGCCCTGAAGATATGGTGCAGCGACTCATCAGCTTTGGAGTGGCTCCGGGCGGCAATCTCCAGCATAACACTGCTCAGGGGTGAGGCGCTCACCCTCAAACGACAGACTGAGCTGCCCCGTATGGTCCTTGGAGGCATACTGCTCCCCGACGCCTGGGAAGCAGTAAAAGCCGGACGGGCCTTGGGCTTCCAAAACCCGTAGGCTTGAATCCACAGGTGGAGGTTGCTTAAGATCCTACTACAGGGCACCGACACCCTCATAGTCGTGAGCTTGCCGGAGGATCTGGTCGAGGTCCTGCTAGAACACGAGCGCCAGCTTGCCCTGATGGTAGGTTCGGTCTACTTGAAGTTCCGCGGACCGAGGGGCAGGTTCACAGCAACCTCCCTGAGAGGACCAGATCCCAATCGCGCGTCCCCTACAACAATACCGGAGCCTATGGAAAGGACTGCCATGCCACTGGCTACGGAAACGGAATCTCTCCCATCTCGGTCGCTCCTCGGAGCTCTCCGGACAACCCCGTGTTGGAAGAGGGCGGAGAGGAATGTATCGAGGGGTTGGGCGGTCTCACCATTACCTCCGAAGAGGAAAAGGCGATGCTGTCGCAAGACAGCGCGCCCTTTCTCAAGTTGTAGTGCCCTACAAGCTGACCTCCAGCACAGTCTACCCGCTACGGCTCAATTGCGGAAATAACTGGAGGTTCACGACACGGCAATAGCCCTGATTCAAGAGCCGTGGGTCAGGGCAAACAAAATTTGCGGACTCTCCAATATTGGTGGTAAGTTGATTGCTTACAATGGGCCGGAGAGCCCAAGAACTGCGATTTATATCACTAGAAACGTGCCTGTCTAACCTTTAACAGAATTCTTTCATAGGGACTTGAGCGCCGTTAGGTTGCTCGAAGGCGGAATAAACCCCAGTCTGCCGGAGATGATCGTCGCCTCCGTGTACATGCCTGATGACGACGATCCACCACCACTAGAACTACGAAGAAAGTCTCGTCGCATACTGCGAGGAAAAAGGACTGGAGCTGCTAGTTGCAACAGACTGCAACGCGCACCTCTTCCTCTGGGAGATGAAAAACTGTAACGAAAGAGGTAAGACTTCGGTAGAGTACCTGTTCACAAATGATCTCCATCTGTTGAATGTCGGCTCAGTATCCACCTTCTTCACTAGACGGGGAGGATCCATAATCGACATTACACTAATCACTGAGGGTATCTCGAGTCTTGTATCCAACTGGCATGTGTCCGAAGAAGCCTCGTGCTCGGATCATAGATGGGTAAGATTGGATCTTCAGGTGAATACTCAGGTGAAGCCACAACGCAGGAACCCACGCAAGACCAACAGACCTGTCTACTAAATGTCAAAACCCACTAAATAGGGTTAAGGTTCCTGACAGAATGATAGGCTTAGACCTGATAGAAGCACAAGTGGAAGTCCTGACAGGCTGCATCAGAGACTGCTACCAAGAAGCTTACCCTGCGACCAAACTACCATCAGCCAGAATTCTAAAGGTAAACTGGTGGGGACCAGAACTGGAGAGGCTCAGGAAAAAGGTCAGAAAGCTATTTAACAGAGCTATGAACACAAATGATGAACAGGGTTGGGGTAACTACAAAGTCGCAAAGTCCAAATACAAAAAAAGGATACGATACCGCAGCACTGCATCGTGGAGAAGCTTCTGCGATGGAGTTGAACCGTGTCAGCAAGCAAACAGGGTAAGAAAAGTCCTCTCCAACGGGCCCAGCCAAGGCTTGGGTTCGTTTAAAAAACCCGACGGCACTCTCACCAGCACGCCAGATGAGTCGGAAGAAGAGTGATGATCCGATACTAGCAACTGAGGAGGACTGGCTTGGCGCAGACAAGGTGGTCTCCACAGATAAGGTAAGATGGGCGCTAAACAGCTTTCAACCCTTTAAGTCAGCAGGCTGCGATGGCGTCTTCCCAGCACTACTAAAGTGGTAGGGGGGGGAGGGGGGGGACGCAATGGTACTACCCGTGGCCAGGGTCCTCAGTGCGTGCCTAGCCCACAAGTATGTGCCACCTGCTTGGAGAGAGGTGAAGGTGGTATTTATACCAAAACCAGGAAAGTCTAGACTACACGGACCCAAAGGCCCATAAGTCTCACGTCCATCCTACTGAAGGCACTGGAGAGACTCTGTGAGTCTGTGACAGGGAACTGAGGGAAAACGCACTGAGAGACATACCCCTGCACCGCAATTAACATGCGTACAGCCAGGGTAAGTCTACAGAATCGACCTTGCATGCTGTCGTTAGCAAGATCGAGGCAGCAATACAGAACAAGTGTATGTACCTACGCACAGATGAGATACTAGTAGTAACAGATACTGCACTTCCTTATAAAACGAAAATACCTACGCATTTATTCACCTACTCCTGTCCGAAAATACACGTAAACATGGGTATTAAGGCGCTCGACTTAGCGGTCATAACTGCGTACACGGGCGGCGCGCGGATCGCGGCGGCGATATTGTACGGCGTTTTAGCGCTAGGGTTGATTTATGAAAATGAAAATAAAAGTTTTAAAGTGATGGTTTTTATTTATTTGATTATTTTAAGTAACAGTCGTACTAATTGATCGTACTTAGAATGTGCGCCAGCTTTAAAAGAATTACAAGTTTACTTTCATTTTTGTTTGGTTAAAAATATATATGCGCGGTACTAACTAGGTAAATCCTGATTGACGCGTTCTGAATGCGATCTGATAGTATTTTTTTAAATCCAAAATTGATAAGCCTTTACTTAGGATCATATCACCTGAAGGTAAGTGACGATGATGCCGAAGATAGAAGCGGGCTTACCAAGATTCCCCAAAGCAGTGGGGATCTGGCTATCTTATCTTCAAGCCGGAACACATCAATGCTGTTAACACTGATGTTTGGCGGCAAGACTTAGACAAGATGGTGGTAGCTAGCCAGACGGGCTAAGAAAATACCCTACCACCAACCAAACCGACTCTTACAAAGTTGACCCCCCGGGAATCGAACCCGCGACCTCCTGGTGTGCAGAGAATGGACTAACCATTACGGTATTATTTTAAAGGTACGTCGGTGATTTTTAAAGTTTTGTAGTCAAACTAAACTACGAAATATTAAGTTTTTTGTTACAGTTTCGAAACCGCTATTTCAAGAAATTTGAACATGATTTGGAATAGTAGGACACATAATGGATTAACAAGAAAAATTATCACGGCTAAGTAGGCTTTCTTAGTTTAAGAGTGATAGTGGACTTACTTAAGACGTGCAGTTATATTTGTAAAAAGTTCAACTCCTTACAAAATGTCTAAATCTATACTGCAAAATTAACTTAGTTTTTTTTTCTAATTTAAATTCTTTTATCACTACGAGCTACGTAAGCCTACTTTGTTCATGATTCGACACTCACTCAGCCAGTTTTATTAGATCTGTTTTTTTAATATTTTTTATTATGCTCGCATAAATGTTCGTGCGGATGGTGGCGCATCGGGAGCCGGGTCGTTCCTTTCCCTCTAATATGGTTGATGGGAGCGATGGCTGACTCTCGCGTTAAACTCGTGCCCGGGTGCTGTCCATGTGAACTGGCCTACTCTTTTTAAATGCATTCAATGATTTATAAGTATAACTTTTCGTGTCATATTGTTTTCATGTTCTAATGACATAAGGATAGTTTTGACGTTATTAACTAATTATTGGTTATTTCTTGATTCTTCACAAATGACATTGTTATTATTATTTTATGACTATTAGAAAGAGTGTAATTTGCACCTATTTTGAATAAATATATTGAATTGAATTACCTACATACCTAGCACATACATAGACTTCCACCATCTTCCACTTAGCACGGTTTTGCCACACAATAAAAATGATTACCTATGTACCTATCTCGAGGTATCTATACCTACACAAGACACACGGTGGCGGCACAGATTAGACTAGTGGTTATATCTCAAATTCATTCTGCTTTCAACAGTTGACGGCATTTAGTGAAACTATTTGCCACCGGGTTTTTTTAGACTAATTCGACCTTGCTGAACACGATTCTGCCCGGTGTCAAGCCCCCCTCCGCTCCCTTCCCCCCCTTTTTCCCGAAAATGTGTCCCGATTTCCGGTTTTTTCAATTTTTTTTCGAAACTATTATAGATAGAAGAAAACTGTCTATCACAACATTAATCTGCATTAAATTCTGTACAACATTAACATATAAATTATTTGACTGGCATAATAACTTAAGAAATAACGCCTTCCCAAACTGTATAAATTATTTTTTTCCAAAATTTTGGTCTTCGCAGTTAATTTATTGAAAAAACGGTCAAAGCTATGACAAAATAGCCAAGAAATGAATTAATGTTCATACATTTATCTACAAAACAAGACCTAATTTACCATCCTACGAGTATTCGTTCACGATTTATAGGTCGCAGCGCAAACGCCGCCGCCCACGAACCTCAAGTAACTACATATTACAAACATACGCATTACCTACTTAAAATAACTACTTTTTTATAAACGTTTCGTCATCACCATCATCTCAACCAAATGACGTCTACTGATGACGTTTAAATTTAATAAAGAAAACCGGAGACTAACTAAATACATCTTCACATCACTATTAAATTGTCTATGTTCGGGGGAAAAACCGAAACCAAATCGAAATGTTGGCTAGGTTGGTAACGTTGAAATATTTCATTTCTTTCTCGGATGCGGCATTTGAGTATCTTGCTGATTTAAACTTTGAGTATTTTCAGATTGCAAGGAGACTGTTGTGCTTTAATTGATAAAAACTAAGTATTTGACTGTTGCGCGGTAGGCCAAGCGAGCCGATCATTGTGTTGTGCCTCCTGTATGAAATTGGTATATCATACCGGTGTTCACTGATAAGTACCTACCTACTTAATATTATAGTATTGTTGCGTGCCAGGGTTCTTTATTTGGAGTAAAACACCAAAGACAGTTTTAGAGGATGTCACTCAGAATCCAGTCCAATCAAGGTTTCAAATCGCAGGGCGCTCGAAGACCAAAGGAATCGCCAAAGTTGCAGGTTGTCGCAGGTATCGCAGTGAACTCTCCGATAGTCCGAACTGAATTGCCGGCTCGCTGTCTCAACGGCCTATATACAGGTTGTTAAAAAAAGTACTTTAAAGTACCATACTTTCGTTTTTATAATATTAGTAGGATTTGATCGAGATGTCACTATTCGAACCTTGCTGATATAGTACAAAAAGTTATTTTGTTTTTGTTTGCTTTAGATGCCGTTATGGATAAGTTACTGGAACATGAAGCACATGTTGACTATGAAGATCTTTGTATCATCTGTCACACTAAAACGCGCATACCAGTGCGGCAGGCGACGGAGGCTGGGTTGTCAAGGCTTCGCGAAGCACTCGTCGAGAGGTCAGCGAAGAACGATACAAAGAATGAGGCAGCGATAGAGCGGCTGCAAAACCACTTTGATTCCAGTGTTTTGAAAACGGTGTTTTACCATCACACACCGTGTTATGCCAATTTTACGCGTAGGACTATAATAAAGCGTTTGGACAAGAAGTCAGAAAGCAGCACCCACGAGGTTGCAAACAATGTTAGTGAACAGGAAAAAGCTAATTTCCCGGCACTGCACGCTTTGACAGGTTCTGACGTAACATCATATATAAGCGGAATCAGTAAATCAGAGGCTCTGAAAGTTTATGTACTCTACGGACAGCTGCTCTCTCTTTTAGGAATCTCGCCATTGACCGAAGAAACGCTCGCGGAGGTCGAGAAGTTCATGGTTAGACTCTACAAAATAAAATCTCCTGTAAACACAACAGATGAAGCAAGGCACGTTCTCTTCTCCAGAGTTACCACATCTGAGGCTCTGCCACCAACTTCAGATGCAGCTCGACTACATATACGCAGAGCTCATTATCAAACTTTCATATGGAGAAACGCACATGTTGGAGAGATCGAGCGGCTTTCCCCAACAGATTATGGGTGGCATCAGGATGGTAATAAGCTGATGCCCGTGCTTATAACTTTAGAAGCAGTTCCAAAAGCTTGCAAGGATCTCCTTACATGCGGCTGCAAGGCAGGTTGCAAAACTGCGGCTTGTATTTGTCGCAGAGAAGTTAAGCAGGCTTGCACACCAGGCTGCTATTGTAAAGGAATATGTGCCAACGCTGGACTCCAAAAAGACCAGGAATAACCTTATTTCCCTTGATTGTGTAGTTATGCAGACTGTATTTATCAATTTATCGTAATTGTTCATCAATAGTTGCTTCACATCCGTTATCATTATATAAAAGTTTATACATTTAGTTTATTTTTTATTACTTTCTATAAAGATATAATATAAATTGTGTTTGAATTTTTGTTAATTTTATTTATTGATTCGTTCTGTGCCATAAATAAAAATAATGTTTTATTTTACAACATAATATTAATGGTGCATTTAATATGAAACGTTCCGACATAACTCAATAATACCCTAAATTATTAAATAATTCTAATTTATACAATAAATTTAATTTTATTTAAGCATTTGTCTTTCATATCGCCTAAAAATGTTACTATTACAAATTACGTATATACGTTACGTATACGTGCAGCTTACCGAAAACTTCGCCCTTACACCATGTATAATACTTTTAACTACCTACGTAACTGGCGGTAGGGTGTCTGCCCTGCGACCTATAAATCGTGAACGAATACTCGTAGGACGGTAGGTTAGGTCTTGTTTTGTAGATAAATGTATGAGCATTAATTCACTTCTTGGCTATTTTGTCATAGCTTTGACCGTTTTTCGATAAATTAACTGCGAAGGCCAAAATTTTGGGAAAAAAATTTTTTATACAGTTTGGGAAGGCGTTATTTCTTAAGTTATTATGCCAGTGAAATAATTTATATGTTAATGTTGTACAGAATTTAATGCAGATTAATGTTGTGATAGACAGTTTTCTTCTATCTATAATAGTTTCGAAAAAAAATTGAAAAAACCGGAAATCGGGACACATTTTCGGGAAAAAGGGGGGGAAGGGAGCGGAGGGGGGGTTGACACCGGACAGAATCGTGTTCAGCAGGGTCGAATTAGTCTAAAAAAACCCGGTGTCAAATAGTTTCACCAAATGCCGTTAACCGGCTTCTTTAAAAAAAGAACCACTAGTCTAGATTACTAAATAGTTACTTGTGGCGGCCCGACTCGCGAGAGCCCGTCCGAGTGGGTCGCTAAGCGTAGCTATATTTTGCGGTAGGTATAGGCGAGTGACGGAGCACTGACCTAGGCACCTTTATAAATATCGTGGGCGCATTTGACAAGACCAACTTCAGCAGCATGAGAGCGGCACTTCTGAAACATGGAGCAAACGCCACCATGACCGACTAGATTGAAAACATGCTCCGACAACGGGTTGTCAAACTGGTGAAGGAGGAGACTGAGGTGGCCATGGTAGCAAGTCCTATCACCGTTACTGTGGAGCCTGGTGGTAAATGGCCTGATCACCACCTTAAACGGTAAGCACTTGTATACAATCGGATATGCGGCGACTTGGTTATTCTTGTGTCGGGTAACTTCACCAATGTTATCTGCGACGCAACTCGAGCTGCTCTGCGAATCGTGGAGCGCTGGTGCACCAAGTACCAACTATCTGTGAAACCAAGGAAAACTGAACTAGTACTGTTCACCAACAAACGCCACTTATGTAACTATCTACTACCTAAACTTTTCAAAACACAACTCCGCCTGTCCACGGAGGTCAAGTACTTAGGTGACACACTAGACAGCAAACTAAACTGGAGCAGCCACCTCAGCAAGAAAATAGATAAGGCAACCATTGCCCTATGGCAGTGCTGTAGAATGGTAGGTAGGAAATGGGGCCTTACCACAAAGATAATGCTATGGCTATATGCAGCGGTAATACGTACAATGATAAGCTACGGCGCAGTAATCTGGTGGCCACGAACCAAACTACCTCCGGTCGTGAATAAACTGCAACGCTTTCAAAGAATGGCATGCATGGCGGAGACAGGCTGCATGCGGACAACTCCCACTGCAGCCCTCGGAACCATCTTGGACCTGCCGCCTCTGCACCTGTTTATCCAACAGAAAGAAGCTAGTGCTGCAGCCTGTCTAAAACTGATGCCCCTTTGGAGCACAATCAGGATCCCTCACACTGAGCTCCTGCACGATATCATAACAGAGGAGCCATTGTTCGAAGCGATGAATGATGGAATCCCTAGAAGGTATGTCTTTGACAAGAAATACAAGGTTCAGCTACATGAAGAGCCCTGGGAGGGTCAGAACCTGAAAGAACTTCGAGTATTTACCGATAGTTCCAAAACAGGCTCTGGCACTAGATATGGGGTCTTCACCAAGGATCTGAACATCAGGATAGCAAATCCCCTGGCAATCGAGGTCGGTCCTTCCGGCAGCTAACCCTGGTCTATCCAGGAGGCTTATGAGACTCGGGAGAGCTCAGCTCCGCAAGGTAACAGCTGCTATTACCCGACATGGCGATTTCAATAAACACCTATTCGCTCTAGGTATCACCGACAGCCCCTTATGCAGAGCGTGAATGGAGCCTGAGGAGACTGCTGCCCACATCCTACTGGATTGCGGGGGGCTGGCACAGTACAGGGTCGTGCACTTCAGAAATCGTCACTCCAGAAAGTCGTCGCCGTCGGCAACAGGGCTTGAAACCGGTTATTTTTATTTTCTTGAGCTAATTTGATGTCAGTTCAAAAAAATGGTCTATATTAAATTTACCACGTTAATTATTTCAGTAAATATGACAAGATACGAAAAAATATTAACAAAAACCTTTATGAAACCGGTTTAGCTCCCATAGTAAATTAACCGGTTTCCAAGCCCTGGTCGGCAACCTACGGAGGGGACTGGGCTTCTTGGAGGAGGTGGACTGGCAATGATGCCGGACAATCACGCAAAATGGGCGCAGCGGTCGCCTGGTTGTGGAAATCAGCGCGACCCTAACTTCAACTTCAAGCATAAAATAATTTATCCTAAGCATGCAATAGTAAGTCTAATGCTATGTCAATGCTAAGTCTGTAGCGTAACAATAATTGTTGAAGTACCTAATTATTAATAACTACTTTATTTTATTTTCAAGGAATTGCTTACACTGAATTTTAAATTAAAATCCAAGCCATATCCATGCAAGTTTTTTGTTTGCATGTGTTTTTGAATGTGCTGCCAAGTAATATTTTTGGAGGAATTGTTTATCACATTCTAAACATATGTAAGGGTTCTTCCTTTTGTGTTTCCTCTGCTGTCTGACAAAAGCATTTCTTACACTGAATAGCATATTACATTCTGAACATGAATATGGTTTCTCTCCTGTGTCAATCCTCGTGTGGTTTACCAAAGATCCTTTTTGAGTGAACACTTCAGCACATTCTGAAGATGAATATTGTTTTTCTCCTAAGTGAATCCTCATGTGATGTACCAAATTACCTTTTTGAGTGAACACTTTGTCACATTCTAAACATGAATATGGTTTCTCTCCTGTGTGAATCCTCATGTGATTTACCAAACTACCTTTTTGAGTGAACGCTTTGCCACATTCTGAACATGAATATGGTGTCTCTCCTGTGTGAATCCTCATGTGTTGCACTAAAATACCTTTTTCACTAAACATTTTGTCACATTCTGAACATGAATATGGTTTCTCTCCTGTGTGAAACCTCATGTGTTTTACCAAACTATATTTTACACTGAATGCTTTATCACATGCTGAACAAGAGTATGGTTTCTCTCCAGTGTGAATCCTCATGTGTATTGCTAAATAACGTCTATGACTAAATGCTTTGTCACATTCTGAACATGAATATGGTTTCTCACCTGTGTGAATCCTCATGTGTTTTATCAAATTAGGTTTTTCACTAAATGCTTTGCCACATTCTGAACATGAATATGGTTTCTCACCTGTGTGAATCCTCATGTGGTTTACCAATTTACCTCTTACACTGAACGCTTTGTCACACTTTGAACACGAATATGGTTTCTCTCCTGTGTGAATGCTCATGTGACTTACCAAATGACTTTTTTGACCGAATGTTTTGTCACATTCTGAGCATGGATATGGTTTCTCACCTGTGTGAATCCTCATGTGTGTTACGAAACAAAATTTTTCACTAAACGCTTTTTCACATTCTGAACATGAATATGGTTTTTCACCTGTGTGAAACCTCATGTGTTTTACCAAACTATATTTTACACTGAATGCTTTATCACATGCTGAACAAGAGTATGGTTTCTCACCTGTGTGAATCCTCATGTGTCTTGTTAAATCACTTTTGTGACCAAACGCTTTGTCACATTCTGAACATGAATATGGTTTTTCTCCTGTGTGAATTCTCAAGTGTTGTATTAAATTACCTTTTATACTGAATGTTTTGTCACATTCTGAACATGAATATGGTTTCTCTCCTGTGTGAATCCTCGTGTGTTTTACCAAATTGCCTTTTTGGGTGAATACTTTGTCACATTCAAAACATGAATATGGTTTCTCACCTGTGTGAATCCTCATGTGGTTTACTAAATTACCTTTTATTCTGAACGCTTTGTCACATTCTGAACATGAATATGGTTTCTTTCCTGTGTGCATCCTCATGTGGTTTACCAAAGTACCTTTTACACTGAACACTTTGTCACATTCTGAACATGAATGTGGTATCTCTCCTGTGTGCATCCTCACGTGTGTTAACAAATTTACTTTCTTACTAATAAATATTTTGTCACATTCTGAACATGAATATGGGTTTTCTCCTGTGTGAACGCTCATGTGTTGTAACCAAATGACTTTTTTGACAAAACACTGTCACACACTAAACATAATATAGTTTATCTCTTACCAAACTACCTTTATGACTTATCACTTTTTCACATTCTGAACATGAACATGTTTTCTCTCCCATGTGGATCGTCATTTTGTGTTTCCAAATTTACTTTTTGCGTACACAAGTTTAGGTAGTACCTACTTAAATCTTTTGTTTGTAAATGTAGTGATTTCTACGAAGTAGCTATTCCTACGGGGCACTGATAATTTTTACCCATAAATATGTTTATTTTTTTGTTGCTCTGGGTACAAAATATATCAATTTTTTCACCAATTTCGGTGGTTTTTATTTAGGAACTATAATTACCTTTGTTTTTATTGTGAATCGGTAACTTCCAACTCTACATTTTTTTTCCTGAATGTTGGCTGTTTTGACAATTTTATACAACTAAGAAACAAACAAAAGTCAACCCTAATGACGTTTGTTGTGGCTATTCTCACGGGTTGCTATGGGTTACCAGACAGAGTATCGTGACGTCATCACACCGGCCAGCTAGCCAGACGGAGTTGATTTTAAGCTTCACAAAACATAAATGTGAAAGGGAGCCAAGTTCGATATAAACAAATTACGACTGAATAGGGTAGGTACCAAGTTCTATAGTGGTTCTTAAATCATCTTTAAATAGAAATATTTATTTTAGACTTCTCCAAATAATAAGGAATGTACAGCGGTTTTCAGTTGCTTAAAAAAAATTATGGTCTGTGCTACTACATGGTGTAACTTGGCAAGTTTTCACTATACAATTTTATTTTACACACAGAACATAACACATTTTTCTAACCAACTGAAAACCGTTGTACATTCTCTATTATTTGGAGAAGTCTAAAATTAATATCCATAGCCATTATTCAGGAGCCACTATAGAACTTGGTACCTAGTCATTAAGAACGCTGTATTTTTTTATATCAAACTTGGCTCCATTTCACATTTATATTTTGTTGGTATATCATTAATTTTTGTAAAATATTAATACAAATTTCCTATCGTTATTCAAGTAATACACATATATATAAGATATTTTTGGTCGTACTGAACCCTCGGTGCGCAAGCCCGACTCGCACCTAGCCAGTTTTTTGAATTTTTACTCAATGCGCCCAATTAACCTATTTCAATTCCAAATCTCAAATTAAAAAGTCACCTGGAAGTGGTCTATATCATTATTCCCATGTGTTCTGCACCACCACTGTACGGAACCCAAATTTCGTGATTCCGACTCGCACTTGGCTGGTTTCTCTTTTAAAGAAAGCTAACTCTATGGAAGAATATGAATCTGAAATAAATAAATCTCTGAGTGATATTGCTCGATGGATGAGCTGCAACAAGTTGCACCTAAACGTATCTAAGACAAACATAATGCAGTTTCATTCGTACTACAGGCAACCAGTAGAGTTGAGTATCACCTACAAAGATGTATCTGTACAAGAAGTTAATCAGACAAAATTTTTGGGCCTTTTGCTTGACACAAATTGCAGCTGGAAACCGCACATTTAGAACGTATGTGATAGACTATCACGCTTCACATATCATTTAAGACGTGTAAGTTGTGCGTCAGAAGGCTCCGGGCTTATGGCTTACTTTGGTCACACCCCGGACACTCCATACAAACGAGCGAGAAATGATATACATAAAAACAACTGACGTATCTATAGCCACAAATGCAGGTAGGGTTGAATCTTACTGGCGGCATTGGTCACGAAATGTTTATTAGATATTTATAATGCACGTAACAATCAACAGTGGTGTCGATTCGGTGTTACACGACTTAACTTATTTGACAGGATTAAACTAAATTTACGCATTCTGTCTTTTACTTTCTGTATCGAAAAAACAAGGATAGAATGCTTAAATTTAGTTTAGTCCTGACAAATAAGTTAAATCGTGTTACACCGAATCGACACCAATGGCTACCTACCTACTTAGTAGGTAAGTTACACGAATAAAATTGTTCTTCAAACATAGCTAAATAGGTACGAATACAACTAAAATCCCCCGCCCGCTAGTAATAGGTCAATAATCCCCGCACTGCGGGTCCGTATATTCGCGCGCAAAATTTTCAAAAACACGTAAGCCTTGACGTGACCTGGAGAGCATTGTCTTCGAGGTACCAACCGTTGATAATAATTATCAAGGATGATGTGATAAACTTTAAAAATATGAAGACGTAGTCAAATTACGTAATCTTTGACGTGAATCCGTAGAGCAATGAACTCGTGTTACCGATCGTAGAATCGACTGAATCTTATAAAGTTGACACCTCCGGGAATCAAACACGCGACCTCCTGGTGTGAAGCGAATGGATTAACCATTACGCCACGGAGGCGGTAAAAATCAATGGTTAGTCCATTCGCTTCAGATCAAGAGGTCGCGGGTTCGATTCCCGAAAGGGTCAACTTTGTAAGACTCGGTTTGGTTGGTGGTGGGGCATTTTTATAGCCCGCCTGGCTAGCTACCACCATCTTATCTTATCTAAGTCTTGCGCCGAACATGAATATTAATATCAACTGTGGATTAAAAAATATAAGGTGATAAACTTAAAAAATTACGTAAAGGTAGGTTAGATACCTACAATAACAGTCAATATTTTTTTGGAATGCGATATTTTTTTATTTTTTTATTCACAATTGGTAAACCCTTGACAACATCTCACCTGGTGGTAAGTGACGATGTTGCCGAAAATGGAAGCAGGCTTACCAAGATTCCCCAACGCAATGGGGAACTGGCTATCTTATTTTTATGCCGGAACATACCAATGATAACAACATTGATATTTGGCGGCAAGACTTAGATAAGATGGTGGTAGCTAGCCAGGCGGGCTTAGAAAATGCCCTACCACCAACCAAACCGAGTCTGACCCCGCCGGGAATCGAACCCGCGACCTCCTGTGTAAAGTCAGTGAACTTTGCCTCTGAGCTACGTAGGCGGTTTTATATATTTTACGATGGTACTGAATTGTACGTGTGCAAGTCAGACTCGCACTTGACCGGTTTTATTTCTACACTAGCAAATAATCATTATGCTTTGTATATAAGAATCTTCACAAAAAAAGCAAGGTTAATGCGTTTTCTCCAGATACTTACCTAAGTGTGACAAAATACGAAATAAAATAATGAACTGGCTTTTTGTGTTGCTTTTTATCCAAAGGATATCTGTAAAAGCTTTTTTTATTGCATTTATCATTATGTGAACTTAAACATCAGTTAAATGAACAGTTTACTAAATTTGGATTTAATAATACCCAAACGAAATCACAGCGCAGCTCATCCTTTACGTTGGTAACCAATCTACAGCCAATCTGCGTGACGGGGGGGTGAGGTCGACTTTAGAGAGCGGCAGGGAGTGTCCATACTGTACGTTAGTACTAATATATATACTTTGCTTTGGTTATGTCAGTCCATACTAAGCTATGGACTGATATTCTGGGGCCACTCGACGGATTTTCCTCAAGCATTCATAGCCCAAAAACGTTGCGTCAGAGCTATTGGTGGAATCTCACAAAGAGATTCATGCTTTCCTCTTTTTGCTCGTTATAAAATTTTACCTTTGCCGTGTCTTTATATAAAGGAGGTTGTTATGATTGTTAAGAAACACATGTTTCTATTTGAATCGACAAGTAAACTAACCAGTAAACTTAACTGAAACTTAAGGCGCAATCATAAACTTCTACACTCGCATCACCCTAAGACAACTTTTTATCAGAAAAGCATTTACTACATGGCAGTAATATTGTACAATAACCTACCTCATAGTTTTAAGCAGCTTAATGACTACTGTTTTAAAAAAGCAGTTACAGAATGGTTGCTGTCTAAACTCTTTTATAGTGTGCGAGAATTCATAGAAAATAAGGGCAAATTGTAATTTCATGCTACTGATTTATTTTTATTAATTAATGACAAATTAATAAATTTATTTAATTAATTGCTTTTTTTTTGACTTACATTGTTTGCTAACTTTATATTGTACGCCTGTTAAGGTATATCATAGTGAGCTTACCATACACAATAACATCTTATTTTATAACCTGTGATAAATGCAATAAATGATTTCTGATTTCTTTGTATACGCCTATTAACCTACCAAAATGCCAAACTAGTTTCTAAGTCACCTGGAAATGGTCTATAATGTGGTCGGTAATGGAAGGAACCCTAATTACACATTTTTTTTGTATACGCCTAATGTAATAACTTACCTCGATGCCAAATTACAAGTTTCTAAGTTACATGGAAGTCGTCTATAATTTTGATATGTCAGTCAGTCAGTGAGTGAGTTATAAAAATACTGATTTTCGGACGTCATCAACTGAGAAATGGTAAAAGATGTATTTATGAAAATTGGGATTTTAGGTGATAGCGTGTGTCTTACTAGACACGCGAAATCGCAAGTGTGTAAGTCAAAGAGATTTTAAGTTACAGGTATGTAGGTCAAAAGTTGCCCGAAATGGTTTGTGTAATAAAACTCACGGCCGGTGTCGCCTTGTTATTTTCGAACTTGACGGACACACTGCCGTGTGTCTCGATATTATTAGTTTTGATTAAACTTAGTGATTTCTATACTCTTTGGTTTGTTTTGATATAAGAGTCGTGGCCCAGACGCTAAGATAATAAAATAAAAACAGAATACAACTGTTTTACTTTACTACAACTAATTACTAATAATTTCACAACTTAGCGGACCTACCAGACACGCCTGTCTGTCTGTGCTGTCGTGGCAATAGCAAACAAACAGCTTTGGGCGCATCAAATTAATAAATTAAGGTAATTAATTATAAGATTGCTGCAAGCAAGGGTAGGACTGTACAATAGGTTCCATCGCTTTGGGGGTTGGGAGTGGGGGGGAAGGGGGAGGGGAACCCTCCCCTAGAACATGGAAGTTAGGAGGGGGGTAGTTTTCGAGAAAATGAATTTTGAAAATTGGTAATTTTACATACTCTTTCTTTAAAATCGCTCCCGCTTATTAAAAAAAGGTCATCTATGATGCCGAAAATTAAAAAAAAGGTCATCCACTTTTATGCCAGCGGGGATGTACGCGGTGCCGACTTCCATTCTGTCCTTGTCGACATTAAAATAAAACAAATTTTAATTTTACTAATACTTAATAATTATTTATTTTTTAATACATAATATATGTCGGAGCGCAAGGAAGTGGCGCCATCTATGCTTGCGTCGAAGCACCGTGTGTTTTATCTTGAAACGTCAAGCTGTTAGCTAGGGTAGTAATAATAGTCATCTTTGGCCAAGGCGTGGTCTGTGCGAGACCGGAACCCGGAAGTTGGTAGTGTTGGTACTTGTTTGTTAGCCAATCAGAATCGTTGTGATTATCGAACCATTAAAGACAATGCAGCCTACCTACAGAGGCTACGACAGAGGCGCCAATTATTTTACGAGCACTTTTGATCGAGCAGCTGAACTGTCAACTTGGGAAGCCAGCCCCGTGCCGAACTCATCGCAGTCTATAAAATAATCAGTTTTCATCCGAATCATCGTGAAGCCTCGTGTTGCAAACGTGTGTGAATATTGGTTGTACACTCCAAAACTTCTCGAAGACGAGTTTATTTCTTAGATACGGCCAAAACCCTTCTGATGATCCGAAATCAGAATTGGGATAGGACATGGACGCCACACGTGTTCCAGATAGTGATGTGAGCAACACAAAATAGAAACTGCTTCTGGAACAATGAAATCAGAATTTTCTGACGCTGATACTCTAGCCACGCGGACGCCATCTACGTCCCATGAATTGAGGTTACCCGATTTCAACCCCTATAGATCGGATGTGAATGCACGTGCATGGATTGCTACTACGGATCTGTGTATCTACGACCCATATCGGCAAGGGGCAGGGCCACTACATGTCTAGCTGCTTGAAGCGATGCAGCCAAGAGGGAAGCACCTGTGAAGCTGCCCCAGTGATGGAGAAGAGAGTCAACCTTTGCGTGGTTGATGCACAATACTGGAATTCCATCGGGTGAGCAGTTTTCATTAAAGAGAAATCTGTTGTTATCTGTTGAGTCAGTGCAAGTTAAAAGGCACTGAGTAGGTACAGGACTACCATTGACAATGCTACAGACTGACGACAGCTGGTTGTCCGACTCTTTAGTCTGACGACTCAATGTCGGCACGGAGCCGACACGACACCTTGGTTCGGAACCATCATAGACTAACTGACCATAAACTAACTAATCATAAGCTATAACAAAGAAAAACATGGTGCCGACCATATGATTTGGTCGTTTCCGTGTAGATTTGTTTACAGCCAGTGTTGTTTGGTCAGGTTTCCTGATGATACTTGTAGTGAAGACTGCAAACTATTTCACATTTTTACCGTCATTCCTTTTCCCCTGTGTACCACGGCGTACAAGACCGCCCAGAGCACAGCATCGACCTTTCCTTTTTTTTAGGGCCCCTGTGTACCACGGCGCACATGGACATATGCGCCTAGAGCACAGAATCGACCTGACCTTTATCATTTTAGAGCCTCTGTGTGTCACACAGCATCGACCTCTACGTATTCCCTTTATTTTTATGAGCTTTGCCCTGTGGAAGGGGAGTTCAAGTATCTACCTTTTTTTTCGTGAGCTTTGCCCTGTGGAAGGGGAGTTCAAGTACACATCGTCATCACATCAGCCAGGCAACGTTCACTGCTGTACAAAGGCGCAATCGCTTGGCAGGCAGGTGGGCGATCGCGGTGTGTGGCACGGTACGCAGAGAAGACGCTGCTGCCCATCCTCCGGTCTTTGATCCATTAGTCACCTCTTACCACACCCTCGGGAAGAGATGGGTGGTACTATTCTAGGGCCATACCACAGGCCTACTTGTCTGTAGTAGATTTATGATAAGTTAGGTAATCTGAATACCTAACTTAAACACAAATCCACTCCTCATTATTGATTATGGCAGCTGCTGAGCACGCATCGCCGTCAGGATGGCCGTGTCAGAGCGCAAGGACGTGGCGCCATCTATGCTTGCGTCGAAGCACCGTGTGTTTTATCTTGAAACGTCAAGCTGTTAGCTAGGGTAGTAATAATAGTCATCTTTGGCCAAGGCGTGGTCTGTGCGAGACCGGAACCCGGAAGTTAGTAGTGTTGGTACTTGTTTCTTAGCCAATCAGAATCGTTGTGATTATCGAACCATTAAAGACAATGCAGCCTACCTACAGAGGCTACGACAGAGGCGCCAATTATTTTACGAGCACTTTTGATCGAGCAGCTGAACTGTCAACTTGGGAAGCCAGCCCCGTGCCGAACTCATCGCAGTCTATAAAATAATCAGTTTTCATCCGAATCATCGTGAAGGCTCGTGTTGCAAACGTGTGTGAATATTGATTGTACACTCCAAAACTTCTCGAAGACGAGTTTATTTCTTAGATACGGCCAAAACCCTTCTGATGATCCGAAATATATAATTTTACGAAATTGCCGATTAAATAATTTAACTACACTCTTCCTACAGTGTTGAGTTTTCGACGAAGTCGGACCCGCGTGCTTTCCCCGCCCTGATACTCCCACATCCCCCTGGGATCCCGAAGGTTTGTTGGGGGTATTAAATGGGTGGCGGGGGCTACGCCCGCGCGAAGCGGACCCCATATTATGAATCTTTAGGATCAAATTGACTTAGACCTTGACCTTGAAATGACGTTGAAGTTGGGAAAATGTGGGGGGTTCCTTTGCTCAGGGTGGATTGCGGAAACACAGTTTACGCAGGTTTCGACATACTGATCTTTCTAAATTTATAGGTTATGCTACTTTTCATCTACTTTTAAGCGATTTAGGAATGCGACTGCTCCGGGACTGCGGGAATGGGAGCTCCTTTGCCCGTGCGTAATAAAGCGCAGGTACCCAGGCGAACCGTAGCGGCTGAGGCTGGTCGCCGAAGGTGGGCTGCCCTCCCTCCGCGCCCCCGATTTAAAAAAAAACAATCTAGAGAACTTAAGGAGGTGGAGTCGTCCTACCTAACCAGCCAGAGTCCTACATTTTGACTTGTAAGACAACAATGGAGGGGGGGGAGGCTCTTGATAGTATCATCAATCAAATCCGACCGAATCTAATATCGCTCGCTTCGCACGCTCAAGTTTTTTCCACTTTCAAGTCAAACTCTCAAGCTTTCCCCGCCCAGATACTCCCACATTCCCCTTGGATCCCGAAGGTTTGTTGCAGATCGAAACGGTTAGCTGGGGCTTCGCCTTCGGAATGAGTCATTTAACCCTAACTGAAATCTGAATCTTACCTAACCTTGACTCTGACCTTGACCATGAAATGACCTTGACCATGAAATGACCTTGACGCAGTTTACACAGTTTTTGTGATATTGATTTTTGAAAATATATAGGATACTAGCTCTTGCCCGCGGCTCCGCCCGCGTGGATATCGTTTTTGTTACTGACTTAGAGGGTGTGCTGTGCGTGGACATGAATTTTCTCCAGATCCCTCGGGAACTGTCAGGATTTGCTTATTAGTAAATCGTGTTATTTCCCACCCCCTCAACCATCTCGGTGCAAAAAAACCACACAATCCATTGTTCCGTTGCGATGTTAAATAACCAAAAAAGAGTATATTTTCAGTTCCCTCGGGAATTGCATCGGGCTAATGCTGTTTTCACATAAAAAGTAGCCTATGTCCTTTCTTGTGACACAGGCTACCTGCATTTCAAATTTCATTAAGATTGGCCAAGGCGTTGAAGCGTGAAAAGGTAACAAACAAACAAACACATTTTCACATTTATAATATTAGTAAGGATGCTACTTTTCAACCAATTAGCGATTTAGGAATGCGACTGCTCCGGCGCTGCGGGAATGGCAGCCCCTTCGCCCATGCGTAATAAAGCTCAGGTACCCGGTCGAATCGTAGCCCCCCGATAAGATATCAGCCGACCTGAACTGCCTCCTGGCAGCTCAGGGAGGAACAAATAGTGTTTAAATTTTTGAATGACACAGCCCCCTCACTTACACACCTAATGTGATTAACCTAGCGGCCGCTCCCATCAGGAGCTCTCCGCGCTGTCCCCTTAGCGTGTTTTGCACCCCTTCCCCTCCCTAGGGGGGGGGGCGTCGCACCGACGTACTTTTAAGGTGGCTACGCTGCCAAAGTTTTCGCGAGGGGGTGTTTAGTGGGAAGTGTGGTCTTTGGGCCTGTGCATACGTATTCATATACCTTCCGAGTATAACGGGGACGTATGCATATAGGCACAGAGCTATGAGTCCCACATAACCAGCGGCAGCTTCGGCCTGCGGCCGAAGCTTCCCCTGGTATGCGTAAATGCATTCACCTCCGCTCCCCCTCAACAGGGGAAAAAAAAAATCGAATCGTAGCAGCTGAGGCTGGTCGTGCCCTCTTTCCGCGCCAACTGCTTTAAAAAAAGACTAGGGATCGTAGGGAGGTGAACGTGTGCTAAGCAGCGAGAGCTATAAATTTATGCTTTCGTAACTGGTAGATCTGACACAGGAGGGGTATATTCAAACGAACCTGACCGAACCAATCGGCGAGGGCTACACATTACGTATACGTGTTATAAATCTTTCAATAGTTAGTGGGTAAGGTCATCTTTAATACTATATGTATAATATACTACCAAAGATGACCTATACTCTATATTGTTACCAGATTTTGCAAATTTACTTTTCAAAAGTATTGATTAGGGTGAGTGCGGTAAGGTTACCTCGCTCCCATATTAGATAAAATTAATTTTGAAAATATTCTATATGGTCATCTTTGACAAGAAATCTGGTACGGCATTATCTTAATGCCCTTAAATGTAAGGGGGGGGGGAGGGGGAAATCCGGGAGAATGGGATAAACCCCTCTCTAGAAGGGGGAGTGTAAATCCTCCCTTTTAGAGAAAATGAATTTTCAAAATTTAAACTATAAGGTCATCTTTGATTAGAAATTCTCTTTACCTACCAAAATCATACTATCTAGATTCGAGGGGGATGTGGAAGTACTAGAGTTGGGGGACTCCTTCGTTTAGGGTGGATTGCGAAAAAGCAGTTTACGTAGTTTTAGTGATTGGTTTTTAAAAATTTATAGGTTACTATCTTTTTCCCGCGGCTCCGCCCTCGTGGACATCGTTTTTATGACTGTCTTTAAGGGTGATAAGTAAATTATGTCGCTTCCCACCTACTCCACCATCTCTGTGCAAAAAATCACAACAATCGAGTATTTTTTTAGTTCCCTCAGGAACTGCATGACATTATGCTATTTTCCCGAGATAAAAAGTAGCCTATGTCCTTCCCCGTGATACAGGCTACCTGCATGCCAAACTTCATAAAGATTGGTCAAGGCGTTGAAGCGTGAAAATTTAACAAACTAACAAACACATTTTCACATTTATAATATTAGTAAGGATGCTACTTTTTAGAATGCAAATGCGGCAATGGTAGCTCCTTTGCCCTTGCATAACAAAGCGCAGGTACCCGGGCGAACCGTAGATGAATTTTCTTAAAGTTCCGGTTTTTCCAGCTCTAGTGACAAGTATATCAACATTAAAACAATTGTTTCTAGAGTGTTTAGACTCTTTTTGCAAGAGTTTACATTCGCTTGTTTACATTGATTTTGCGCCGCGCCGTACGAATAGGCTCGGATTTCTATACGCATTGACGAGTAGCTATTTATTCGTACCAAAGAGAATATAACAAACTATATTCGTACATTCGTACTACCACAATTATTACCCATTACAGCATGAGCACTGAGCACAATATAATAAAGGCATTGCATGAATTTGCATGAGCCACATCTGTGACATGAGCAAACTCAATTATATATTTTTTATTTCTTTTGTGGCTCTGGATACAAAATTTGTAAATTCACTAACAAAGTAACAAGGTCATGTAGAAGATGAGGTAGCTTTGTCTATCTTGCTCCGCATGTCTGGTTGTGGCGGCGGCGGCGGCGGTGCGGCTGCGGCCACTTCGCTGTAGTCACCGGTTCCATCTTCTAAAGATCTGGTCTTGCGTCTGTCGCCTTCTCGATTGTTACTCTGTTGGTGTCTAAGGCGGTGTAACACGAAGCAAGCCTTGTTTTTGTACTTAACTGCAATGCAGGTACCAATAGCAGCTAGGAGAATGACCGCCATCAATGAGTATGTCGTGTAGTAGTGTGATTTTTTAGTTTGAATCTGTTTTTTCAAAATCTTGACGGTTTCATCATGATCTTCGGGGACAATCGAGTGCTCAATATATTGTTTAAAATGTGATCGATTCTTGTATGTGAGGCATCTCGTCGTCAGTCATCGTTATTTCACTTTGAAACTTGTTTTGTGAGTGAATCACAAGATTTTCACCCTTCAGCATGCATCCTGGGGCAAGTTCAACGATCCCTGTGCCAAGTAGAGTCTGTGAGATCATTCCATTTGCGTAGAATATTCTCATGGGCCATTGTTTGCAACAGATAAAGAGCCAAACGCCCCGGTTGTGTAACTGTATCCAAAGCGCTATACTAATCATGTATACCCATGTCTTACTAGTAGATCATTCGATACTGTCTGATAGTGATAATGTCAAAATTTAAATCATACACAATTTTCACTTCTTTTCTAAATAATACCTCAAAGAAACGAGTTTCTTAATGACGCCCTCTCTATTTCCAGAGAGAATCCTTATGCTAAAGTAGTGATTTCTATAATCATTGCATAAGCCCTCAACTTTAGAACAGATGTGAAATGTTTATTGAAAATATATGTTAGGTTTAGTGTAAGACATTAAAAGAATACCAAGTTGGCATGCGATTAATAATATAAGTTAAACATAATCTTATGCGAATGTTTTTGGTAAATAATGGAATTGGGTCCCTGGTCTCTGCAATCCGATACGGTGGAGCGGCACGCTGAAAAGTTCCGATTATATTTTGCGCTTCGCACATAGTAGCCGTGACCTTATGTCATAAGTAGGTGCATTTATGTGGCTTAACAACTGATATGAGTTAAGATGCATGCATGTTGTAGCGATTGATTGATGATGATGATTTGATCATGTTTCAGGTTCACAGCCAAATAAGCAGTCGATGTCGACATAGTGCGTATCTTGTTTCCCTCAATGCGCGGCATAGGTTCGGTTACTTTATACTCATCGTAGGCAAGTGAACTATAGGTAACTATACAAGGTGTAACAAAATTAGCTGAAACTATTTTAACTGGTGCTTCTACCCATGAAACTGAACAACTTTCCCCATGGAACCCATAGTCAAATCTCAAAAAAATTTCAACTTCCCATACTAAGTTGGCTGATCAGCTGATCGAGTTAGTATGGGAGAGCCAAATTTTTTTTGCGATTTGACTATGGGCACAGATTACTAATTAGTTACTACGTAACAGATACTTCACTCAGTAGTAAATTTCCAATACCTACTGCTATAATAGCCTACTCCATCGCGTCAGCTTGCTTCACACCACGCGATCCCACAGCAATCGCAGGGCTGCCTCTTCGATAAAATTAAATTAACATAAATTTTTGTGTCTATGTTATTGAGAACTGTGAATATGTTTTGACTTATAGGTGGTAGTTTAAAATTGTATCATTTATCTATCTATATATCTAATATATAAAAATGAATCGCAAAATGTGATGGTAAGCGCATAACTCGAGAACGGCTGGACCGATTTGGCTAATTCTTTTTTTGTCGAGTTTGTTATTGTTAGGAGAAGGTTCTTATGTAGGGTAGTGTAGGGTAGGGTAGGGTAGTGTAGGGTAGGGTAGGGTAGTGTAGGGTAGGGTAGTGTAGTGTAATGTAAGGCGGTACGTAGTTCGCCGGGACAGCTAGTATATATATATATATATATACTAATTTTGTTAGACCTTATATATATATAAGGTCTAACAAAATTAGCTGAAACTATTTTAAGGGCAAGTTCAGTAAACGAAACTGAACAACTTTTTCTTCAGTGACCATACCGAATTCTAAAAAAAAATTGCCACATTCCATTATTGCCCACTATAATATTCTCGTGTTGTAAGTACGGTCCTTTCTTTTCGCTGGATTCGTGCCTTGCCGCAACGAAACTGCGCTGTGCCTGGCCGTTGACCTTTGGTAGTTCTCTCAATCAATTCTTATTTAAAAACGAATATTACCTATTTAAAACCTTATAGTTCCCCTTTTAGATGTAGGTAGTAAAATACAACCCAACAGGTATTTACACTTTTCGAAAAATAAGAAATTGAGCGGCTTCGTTGAAGCGTTGAGGCCATTGAACTATTTTGCTGCTCACTCGTAGGTACATTTCGCCTACAAACAAGTGCGATGCGTGCGCGAAAAAAATATCTCAGTTACTCTCGCGCACTCATTGAGTTACGTTCTCAAAGCCTAACCTACAGATTGTGACCTAAGTGCCTAAGTTAAGTGTTTTATTGTGAAAATGCCATGTACAACAATATTTGGACATGGCGGTGTGATATGAAGTTTGTAACCACAACTTAATAGACACCAGGAACATGTTTCAAGATTTTCATAGCCGTAGACCCCATCTACATGCCATCTACACACAATACTATAGGTGCTTTGCAGCGATTCCGGGATTACGGTACTTTTACGAGTATGCCACGACCTGTAGATGCCGGTCAACCAAGAAAATCACCGGAGACATAAGAAGCAAGTAGGTAGGTAGGTAGTTCGCCTTAGCCTGTTTGAGGACAAGTCACATTAAAGAAAAATCTATTTGTTTGGAAATGGCCAAACATGTAAACAAATCATTTTATCATTTTAGCTTAATCACTTACATTTGGACATCAAGGATTTTATTGACATAAATACTGTGTTTTAGTTCATTTAAGACTTGAAAACCAATTGAAACTAGTTTATTTTGAAGTTCATGTTTTGTTTACATGTCTGGCTATTTCCAAACAAATAGGGTTTAGATACCTACCTAATATGTGTCCGACGCGACGGAAGACACGGCTTGTACTATCATCTGTGGCGGAGCCCGGCGGAGGCGCGTCAGCGCGTGGACTGCTACGGTACGATGGCCAGTGCCGGATTTATAAAGATTTCTTTTTTTTTTAATGTAGATTTTTTTTCTAAGATTTCAGTATGGTCGCTGAAGAAAAAGTTGTTCAGTTTCGTTTACTGAATTTGCCCTTAAAATAGTTTCAGCTAATTTTGTTAGACCTTATATATATATATCTAAAGTATCACCACACCTTTATGTTATATATATATATACAGGGTGTAACATAAAGGTGTGGTGATACTTTAAGGTGGGCTTGTACCCATCAAACTGAACAACTTTCTCCATGGAACCCATAGTCAAATCGCAAAAAAAAATTTGGCTCTCCCATACTAACTCGATCAGCTGATCAGCCAACTTAGTATGGGAAGTTCAAATTTTTGTTCCATGGAGAAAGTTGTTCAGTTTGATGGGTACAAGCTCACCTTAAAGTATCACCACACCTTTATGTTACACCCTGTATATATATATATATATATATATATATATATATACCACAAACACTCTTGCGTCCTCCCATTGCCAAATTCTCATTTAATCCTGCGTCCACCGCGCTATTGCGTCCGTATACGGACGCCAGATTGCAATCGCCGTTATTTTTACTTCAGCGACAGTTCTGCCATCTAGGCTATTATTTAAGAAGTTTTTGTTCGGACGTAATTTTGTTCCGAATGTGAAATTTTAATTCGCAACTCCGCCGCACGTCACTGGGGCGCTGCACGCGGCGACGTATACCTTTCCCCCCGCGCGCTTTACCCCTTAAATGTATATTTTAAACCATCCTAACAACTGTTTTGCGCCCTTCGGCACAAACTGGTTCTCACCCATTACCCTCTTCTGTACTGCCTATTGCGGTGCGGTGCGGTAACTGTAACTCTGTAAATGTTTCCGATATTTATTTACTAAACTAAACTGTTAATAGTAGGTAACGTTTTATTGTTTTCTATAGTAGGTACATCATAATTTTAGCAAGTTTTGAGGTGAGGCTTGTAGGTACAACTGTTCTTCTGTTTGTTTCTAAATAATAATAGTACCTTATTAGCTAAGTAGTTTCAGTCGGTATCAAAATAGATTTGGTATAGGAAATAGTAGGTACATTCCATGTAATAATAACTTCTTTAAGATTAGCTAGGTACTATTTTCCTACTTATACCTAACTACATCATTATTACCTTGCTAGTACAAACATAACTAAAAGAGAATAGGGAACATGCAATATTTATATTTTTGTTTTCATTTTAAAGAATTCAATGTAGAATAGGCCACAAATGTATTAAAAAATTAAAACACCGTAATTTATTAGAAAAAATGCGGTTTTAAATTAACAGTTTAAATTTTCGCGCCAAAACGGACCTATAGTTCTGATGACGTCATTCCTGTCTGACTGGTTGTACTTGTTCGTCCCTGGCATTCATACTTTTGCCTAGTTTCTCCACTTAAGATTTTTTTTTGTAAAAATTTTAAATGGACTACCTATCCATTTGTTGTGTGGGCTTAACCTTTATTTAAAATTAAACAAAAAAAAAACTGCCTCCATCGTCTAGTGGTTAGTGCGTCAGGCTCACGATCCGGAGGTCCTAGTTTTGATTCCCGTTGGGGACATTCTCAGAAATCACTTTGTAAGTTTTTCCCAGTTTGGTTAGGACAATGCAGGCTGAACGACCAGGGCTCCGTTTTATAAAACTACAAGTCACAAGATTTCAAGTGTAATTCAGTGTACGTTGCATTACAGAGTCAGGTCAAGACTTCAGAGAGCAAACCGGCTATGCAATAAACATCGAATTACACTTGTAAACTTGATCTTGTAGTTTTATAAAACACGACTCTGATTGTCCGAAAGTAAGATGATTCCGTGCTTCAGAGAGCACGTTAAGCCGTCGGTCCCGGTCGTTATCATTGGTGGCGGTCGTTATACAAACCACGTCAGAGCCCAGAGGCCTTTAGGCGATTTGAAAACTCTGACATCAGGGTTAGTCAGGTATGACTACACAAACACGATAAGAAAAAATAAAAAATAGTATTTAAAAAGCATACGAGTTTAATTTATAAATTTACAAGATAGTTTTATTAAAAATATGCTTATAGATCTTGTAATTTTGGCATCTATCCAAAAATGTTTTTGCAGTAAGTATACTTAACAGATACACTGCTGTTATAATATGGCACATGATTATAAATATCTACTTCTTTTGATTTTTTTAAATTTTGGTGTGCTACACAGAAAAGTGCTATTTTCCTTTTGCTGAAAAACATTTGAATTAGTACTTGTGTCCAACATTTTGGTGCCATTTTATTATCTTTTAGATATAAAATTATATAAGAGCTTCTGTTGAAGGTCATTTTAATCTCTATTGTGTAATTTTCAGTAAGCCCGTTACGTGTTGCAACAAAAATAGGATACTCGGCATTAAGAAAAAGTCCAGTTTCTTCAATTTTTATCTGAAATGCAGAAACAATGATATTAATTATTACAGAAGCCTTGAATTAAACATTATAAATAGTTTTATTCAAAATATTGAAACAACAGAAAAACTATTAGTTACCTTTTCTTTTTTATTCACTATGTTGAGAACTACTTTTTCTAGTTTTTTTTCCTCTATCCATCGCAATGGAAGTAAATTTTGAATGTTCTCCCATAATTTTGTTCAGATGAGATAGTTCTACAGTGAGCTGCTTCATAAATAGTTGAGCCTGTAATTCTTCCGTATCTGTAAAAATAAAAATCTGTTGCTTATAATAAATTTTCCAATCAAGTTTACGCTATATGGGTATGATAATGAGTTTGCTTGTCCAAATTTTTTTTTTTACACATTTCTTATTTATGCTTTTTTTGTGATGTGTATTAAACTTAAAGCTTCACTACTCACCTCAACTCAAACCACAATGGAAAATCATTTTGATGATCATTTTGGTGGTTGAAAAAATCATATAAATATATAATATATAATATCGTCATTTGCTTTGATAAATATTTCATGAAATGATTGCGGAGAGTCTAACTTTCCAATCAAGCTTGAAAATACATAGTTTGTGAATGCTTGTGGTTTGTTGGTCTTCTTCATCTACAAATTCATATAAAATCATCATCATCATCATCATATCAGCCACAAATCGTCCACTGCTGGACAAAGGCCTCCCCCAAGGATTTCCACGACGACCGGTCCTGCGCTGCCCGCATCCATCGGCTTCCCGCGACCTTCACCAGGTCATCGGTCCACCGCGTGGGAGGCCTGCCTACGCTACGTTTTCCGGTGCGCGGTCGCCACTCGAGAACTTTACTGCCCCATCGGCCATCTGTTCTACGAGCTTTGTGCCCTGCCCACTGCCACTTCAGTTTAGCGATTCTGTGAGCTATGTCGGTTACTTTAGTTCTCCTGCGGATCTCCTCGTTTCTGATTCGATCACGCAGAGAAACGCTCCATTGCCCTTTGGGTGACCTTGAGCTTTCTTATGAGGCCCATAGTAAGCGACCATGTCTCAGTTCCGTAAGTCATCACTGGCAACACACACTGGTCAAAGACCTTAGTCTTGAGACACTGCGGTATTTGGGACGTGAAGATATTGCGAAGCTTCCCGAACGCTGCCCAGCCGAGTTGTAATCGTCGATTGATCTCTTTCTTGAAGTTGGAACTACCTAGCTGGACTGTTTGTCCCAGGTATACATATTCGTCAACAACTTCCAGTGTAGAGTCTCCAACCTTTAGAGGAGTGGGTGCGACACGGACATTTAACATTATTTTCGTCTTGTCCATGTTCATTTTAAGACCCACTTGTTGAGAGACCTTACTGAGGCCATCGAGCATTGTGCTTAGGTCTTCCATAGTCTCAGCCATGACCACGATATCGTCAGCGAATCGGAGGTGGGATATGTACTCGCCGTTGATATTGATGCCGAGTCCACCCCAGTCCAGAAGCTTAAAAACATCTTCCAGGGCGGCGGTGAACAGTTTCGGAGATATAACGTCTCCCTGTCTCACCCCTCGCTGCAACTGGATAGGTTTCGAGTTCCGGTCCTGGAGGCGAACCGACATGGTGGCGTTTTCATACAGACACTTCAACACCTCGATGTATCGATGGTCAATTTGGCACCGCTGGAGAGACTGTAGCACAGCCCAGGTTTCGACTGAATCAAAGGCCTTCTCATAGTCCACAAACGCCAAGCATAGTGGCTGATTGTACTCTTCGGTCTTCTGTATAATCTGCCGCAGCGTATGTATGTGGTCTATGGTACTAAAGCCTTTTCGGAAACCGGCTTGTTCGGGAGGCTGGAAGTCGTCAAACCTGCGTGCGAGACAATTCGTAATGACTCTCGAAAACAGCTTGTAGACATGGCTCAGAAGTGAGATGGGTCTGTAGTTCTTCAGCAGGGTGTTGTCGCCCTTTTTGAAGAAGAGCACATTTCTTTGCCATGCCTTAGGCGTTTGTCCCTCGAGTATAACGGAATTAAATAACTTCTGAAGAGCTTTTAGTACCGGTGATCCACCTGCTTTCAGAAGTTCAGCCGTAATTCCATCATCACTTGGTGCCTTATTGTTCTTGAGCTGTTTGAGAGCCATTCTAATCTCGTACAGGCTGACGTCCGGGATATCTTCGGTATAGTGTCGGGTTAGTCTGGCTCTTGGGTCTTCAGCCAGATCCCTGACAGAAAAACGTGTGGTCTTGTACAATTGTCCATAGAACTTCTCAACTTCTTCCAGCAACTCAGTCTTAGACGATATGGTCCTGCCGTCCTCAGTCTTCAGCTTGGTCAGTTGGCTTTGTCCAACAGACAGATCTCTCGCGAACACTTTTGAGCCTTTGTTGTGCTCAATCGCCTCTTTAATACAATTTGTATTATATTGGCGTAAATTGCGAGTTAGGGACTTAGAGATCTGCCTGTTTAGTTGCCGATACTGAGTAGCGTCTTCAGAGGACTGCAAAACCAATCTGCGTCTTTGTTCCATGAGGTTGCTGGTGAAGTCGGAGATTTTTTTGGTTCTGTTTGAACGGCGAGTTTTAAAAAACTTAGACCCGACCGTTTGAACAATTTCCACGAACCTGTCATTATAATCGTCCACATTCTCGCAGTCTCCTAGGCATTAGAAACGATTGTGCAACTCGAGCTGAAAGCTCTCGGGGTTTTGGAGCTGGATGGGCGCTGGTCGGAGCGTAGACTTCATCAGTCGACATCTTTCTAGCTTGGTCTTTAGATTCAATGTGCCTCTGACCATCCGGCGATCGCTTCCTGTTTTGACTGAATTGATCACGGAGACATCATTGAATATTTGCCTCCTTGTCGACAAGATGAAGTCTATCTCGTATTTTGTTACGCCATTGGGATGCAACCATGTCCACTTCCGCTGTTTTGACTTTTTAAAGAAGGAGTTCATCATAAAGAGGCTCTCCTTCTCCATAAAGTCGGCCAGCATCTGGCCACGTGCATTTCTTACTCCATATCCAAATTGCCCCACTCTCAGCTCACCATCGCTTCGTTTGCCCAGTTTCGCGTTAAAGTCCCCCATAACAACGATATAATGGGTCCTGGTGCTATGTAAGGCTGTAGAGATGTCCTCATCCTCATACATAGTCTCTACCTCGTCGTCGGAGTGTTCCGTAGTCGGCGCGTATACCTGTATGACCTTCATCGAATACCGTTTGGTGATTCTGAGTATAAGGTATGCTACCCTTGTCGAAACGCTCACAATTTGGACCACATTGTTAATGAGGGACTTGTTGACGAGAAACCCGACACCACCCTGGGACTGTTGGTCGCCCTCCCGGAAATAGAGCAGGTTTCCGGATTTAAGGATCATGGTGTCCTCTCCCTCTCTTCGGACTTCACATAAACCTACGATATCCCACCGTAACCTGCTCAATACTTCTTCGAGTTCTGCAAGTTTCTCGTCAGTCCGCAGTGTGCGCGTGTTGTAAGTTGCCAAGGCCAAAGGTCGTTGGGTTTGGTAGCCTGGCATCTGCCGGGGATTCTTCGCACACCCTACCCCGCCGTTACCATGACTGCTACCGGAGCCAGGAATAGCGGGGCTGCCGGGGACTAGGGGTGTGAAATTCATTGGGGGGGTTTTGCCGTAATCGCCACGCTTGGCAGGCGGGTTGGCGATCGCAGTTTGATTGCAGGTGTGTTGCAATGCACGGAAAGACGCTGCTGCCCATCCTCCGGTTTTAAGTCCCTTAGTCGCCTCTTACGACACCCATTGGAAGAGATGGGATGGTCCTATTCTTAGCCGGGAACCATACGGTGCATATAAAATATCCACCTGAAAATATACAGCTATTATTGTAACACACATTTATAATTTCTCTACATAAAAAATAAACAAAAATCTACTTACTTGAGAGAAACTGTTAGTGACTGAAATACAACGCATTTCTTTGGCTTTTATAAGATTTTCCAGAAACACGAAGAAGAGAAGATACACGAAAAGAAGAGAAACGAGAAGATTTTGACTTTTTGACTTATTTCCAATAACATGAGACGGACATAATCAGAGGCTCCTCAGATCTTTTGTGCAACCATAGCAACTACTAATAGTCTAGGAGCTAGGCCGCGGACAGACAGACAGACAGATGGACAGACAGACATGACGAAACTATAAGGGTTCCTTGTTGTATTACGGAACCCTAAAAACTAGGAAACTTTTCCAAGATTTTTTGCTTGTAATTGAATTCTCATAAGGTCAACTTTTTAGGACTAAAATTTTCATCTTTAAATTAAAAATCTAAACAAGTGACTTTATGGTTTTTAAGTAGCCCTGAAGAATATTTCATCTCTTCAGCTTCAATATTAAAGTCAAAAAGTAGCTCTCAAAGAGCTACTTTGTTTAGAATCGGCCTGTAAAGGCAACGAGGTAGAAAATTCTTAAAAGTGGGCATGTCACCTGTTTATATTTTTAATTTAAAGATTACTTTAGTCGTAAGAGGAAAATATGCTGAGACGACCCCGAGTAATTGGGAAAGGGCAAGGAAATGATGATGATGATTTTAGTCGTAATTAACCAAACCGTTTTTTTTTTCAATTTAAACCAAATTTTCATAGCTTCCACTAAAGTTACGAAGTTGGTTGTTTTATGCATAATAGTAAAAGTTATGAGAATTTAATTTCAAGCAAAAAGTCTTGGAAAAGTTTCCTAGTTTTTTTTTTGTTGGCCCGGCAGAAATTTTCCAAAAATCATGAAAAAATCAAAACTTGAAAACTATCAAAAATCGCGGAACATAAATGGACGACACAAGGGCCAATTTTTTTCTTTGGAAGTAAATTGTCTGGCCACCCTGTATAATAGGTACCTATCCCATTTTACCCCTTCAGTTACGGAACTTTCTTTATTAGGATTGTCTACCTATAGTTTCTTGCTACAATTTAAACTTAGAGTGGAACATAAATATTTGAACGATGAGTAAAAAGTCCGGGGGATCCAGGAATCGCAGTTCTTCCGTCGAGAGTGTGTGGAGTGTGCAATCAAAAGAAACATGTTTAGCACGGGACACCACCGATAGTGAATCATCATTTAGTGATATCAGTCACAGCGATGTCACATCGACATTTGACCAGATGATTTCTACAGCAATCAACGACTCATTTGATTTGGCAGATTCTGAGCGGACCTATTCGGACAGTAGTGACTCCTAAATAGATTATCACTATTTTCTAAAGTGCGCTCTTTGTGGAAAAGACAACAGTAACCCTTTATACTACAGCTACTGCGAAAAATGTTTCAAGATCAGAAAATGTTTCAAATCGAAATCTATCCGAAACAGCAAAGACAGTACAAATAAAAAATTCTGTGAGCAGGATCTTAGGAGGAGAGAAGACATGACTAATGAAAACACGAGATTATATAGGTGTTACTTGCGATCACGCAAACGCTGCGCTGGAGATTCTGCTTTGGAGCAACCACCGCAAAAATATGCTAAACAAGATTTGGATGTTGTGCAGTACTCTGTTACTGGGCGTTTCATAATATACTGAACATATTGTGGATGTTTAATTTGTCCAGTTGGGCTAGATTTATTTAGATACATATATATTTGAAATGCATAATAAACATTCAGTCCGCAAAATAACTACTTGAGCGGCAAGATTTCATGATTGAGCGGCAGAAAAACATGTCTATAAGCAGGATCCCAAGGGGATGTGGGAGTATCAGGGCGGGGAAAGCACGCGGGTCCGACTTCGTCGACAACTCAACACTGTAGGAAGAGTGTGGTACGGGGAGTTCTAAATGGAAGCGGGAGCGAGCGAAGCGAGCTCGGACTTGCGGAGCATCCCGACTCGGATCCGTTAGGTTCGGAGACTGTGCGGGGAGGCGAGCTAAGCTCGCCTCCCCGCACAGTCGTAGTGTTAGGTTTAACATGAGAACACAGAAGTAGGAGCCCCGAAGGGGCTCCGTCGACCACTCAACACTGTAGGAAGAGTGTAGTACGGGGATGTTTAAAATAATTACAGCCATCCAGAATGACATAAATTGCTGATTGATTTTGAAATGTTTGCTGACCATGAGTTGCTGACCAATTAGCTATTTCTGCTCACCGATTATATTTTTCTGCTCACAGAAATAACAATACTATGCTAACCATTTAATTGACACCCATTTATTTAAATTGAAGGATTTGAAAATTTGAATTTCCATTAAGATTTCTCATGATAACAGCTCGGTGCTGTTATTTATTACTACTTACCTACTGTATTTCTAAAAATAAAAATAGCACACTAATAATAATAATAGTACCTATTTTTATCAATTCTATATTAATCAATAATAAAAATGTGATTAGTACTATTATTTTCACGAATATAGTATGGTAAGTAGATTTTTTTCTTCTCAATATTGATGTTACTAGAGTAAGTAGTTATCGAAATTGCATTGATTTTTTATTAAAACACACACTCACAGGGCGCACCATGTGTAAGTAGGTATGGAGCACTGCGAGTGTGTGTATTATTTTGCTTCATTAAGCTGTTCTTGTCTGAACCTACAATGAAACTTTAAACGTCAGTATTATGTATAACTATCCCCCGGACTTTTTACTCATCGTTCAAATATTTATGTTCCACTCTAAGTTTAAATTGTAGCAAGAAACTATAGGTAGACAATCCTAATAAAGAAATGTCGACTGCTTTGAGCGCACACAACATGCAACGAAACCATCTAACACAATAATAATAATATACTCCTAAATTGTTTGGTATTCATTTTGTAATTAAAATAAAAGATTTGACCTCGAACGGAATCGACATTCGCCGCAGAATAGGAGGAATTAGTATGGAGAGTGAAATGAAAAATGTATAGTACATTTCGCATGTTACGATTAAGTAAGTGCTACTTTCGCCATCTATGTAATTATTAAGAAAGTATTCACAAAAACTACAAGCGGGATTGACAAAAAAACAGGTGGACGCAGATTTAGCGGATTTTTGGAAAGACGCAGAAATGATACTGGGATTTATATATATATATATATATATATATATATATATATATATAATTCTCGTGCCACAGTGTTAGTAACCATACTTCTCCGAAACGGCTCGACCGATTTTTATGAAATTTTGTGTGCATATCGGGTAGGTCTGAGAATAGGTTCTTATCTATTTTTCATACCCCTACGCGGGCGAAGCCGCGGGCAACAGCTAGTAAAATATATATTTTTTTAAAAAAGGTGCTGATTGTGCAATACATCTAGATAACACATTATTTTAGAGGTCAGTGTGTAAGTAAAATGGAAAAAATCTTTAAGAGTTACATGTGTTTTATTTTGATATAATTTTTTATTAATTTCTTACCCTTTCTAAATTCTCGGTTATAAATCGCATAAAACCGAATCACAAGCACAGATTACTAAATATAGTTAAGTCACAAGTGTTTGTGTGCGCTAACAGCACGACAAGTTGAGACAGGTCGCCGCGCCTGCGACTCACATATTATCACAATTTTATTTTAATAAAAATAGCTTTTTAATAGTGTTTAAGATAAGTATGACGTTTCTATGTAACAAAAAAATGTAAATCTGTGTTTGAAAGGCAAGTGTAATAAAGAGTACTAGCTAATTCTTAGTATACCTAGTATTAAAAATAATTTTAAAACAACAAAAAATAGTAATAGTTTATCACTTACATTTCTTCATTGACAGGTAAATGGAAAAATGTTAGGTGTTTATCTCTTCTTTTGCTTTATTTGCACCCATCTACAGCACATAAGGCACCAGACGGCATCGTAGGTACGCGTACGAACGAACGAAACGATTTAAATTGAACTACGTGCGTGCGCTTCGTTTGTGAAAACCGCACTGAATTGGGTCCGCAAACGGCCCGAGAACGCTGGGCCGGGCGGTAGGTAATTATAGCGCGCAAGTACATGGAGTGACGGAGGCCTGCTATGGGTTCCATGGGGAAAGTTGTTCAGTTTCATGGGTAGAAGCACCAGTTAAAATAGTTTCAGCTAATTTTGTTACACCTTATATAGATGTTTATGTATATAGGGATGGGCTGCTGTGTACTACCGCCTTAGAGGATTATCGATAGCCAAGGACAAACAGCAGCATAATATACTATAGTGCGGCCGTCCAGAGAATGCTGATTTGAAACTTCAAATTCAAGCCAGCAATAGAACGTAACATTCGATGAATCTTCAAAATTGTAAACAAATCAATTTTTAGTTTCTAAGCTTAAAAAACATAAAAAAAAACGTTTTTTTACTAAATAATAGAAACAGTACACATGTTTAGTTTTATGTTTACGTATAAGGATAACAGAATGTGTATTTTGTAATAATATACAAATTTTACCTTCCAATAAAATTTTTATTATGTTTCCTTAGACGTCCGAAGTCCATTATGAGAGAGTACCTCGCTCTTGTTCCGCTTGCAGCCGCCAGATGTCGCTACTTATCCATCAAATGACCGCGCAGGAGCGCCCCTTGTGGCAAACCTGTGAACTACTCTTACGACATACGAGCCGCCATGATAGATTTGTGTCATTGTTCGGCCCATAATGATGTGAGGGCACCAGGAAGACATCACCTGGACTTCGGACGTCTAAGGAAACATAATAAAAATTTTATTGGAAGGTAAAATTTGTATATTATGTGTTCCGACTGACGTCCGAAGTCCATTATGAGAGACGTGTTTGTTATCTCCTGGTGGCTTGTATGACAGCAACAATGTGATTGTGCAGTTTCAAGTAAACGTTATGATTTATTATATAGGCGTGGATGTGATTAGGAGAGAATTAGAAAAACACTAAGTGGTTCACTAAATTTTAATCAACAACAGAGAAGTAGTGCGATAGCGATTTTTCAGCGACTACGTGATTATGATTTGATAAATTAATATCTCTACGATAAAATTTTCTGAATGTACATTCATGTTGCCAATTTGCTTTGGCCAATATATCATTTATATTATAGTTTTCAAACCAATTTAAAGAAGACACTGCTGATCTTAAGCTACCAGGCGAAGCTTGGACACCAGCTTCCGATAAGAGACGCTTTATCCAACCGCCAATAATTGTTGGCGTCGCAGGCTTCACCGGTGCCCTGGTTGTGATAAATAAATTTGACAAAGTACCTCTCAGTTCTCTAGTTAAGGTGATTTGAGTTCTAAGCCAAAGTAGGGGATTTATATTTTGGTCCGGAGCAGGGAGCAAAGTCCAACTAGACTGTTGATGGGACAAGCTGTCTGTTTTTGATCCGAACATGGGATGTAATGGTAATTGAATCATCGTTATCTACAAAATGTTGGGCATCACAATGTAGTAAAGTAAGGTCATGAACCCTTCGACCTGAACACAGCAAAAGGATGGAGGCTGTGCGTCTAGATACATCATATAAACTATTTGTATTCACACTAGTATCTTTAAGGTATCTTATTAGAATCCTAGCATCCCATATGGGGACTTTTGGGGGCATAGATCTGGCTAAAGACACTGCTTTTAGTATGTGTTTGACTATATGATTAGAAGAGATTTTGACATCTGAAATTGTCTCGCAAACGGATGCTATTACTGACTTGTGCACAAGGATAGTGCGATAAGCTAATTTTTCAGTAAGAAACAAGTACGCTAAATATCTAGCTACATCTGTTGGTTTAGGCTGGTGATAATTTAAATTGTTTTTGTGACACCAGAGGGACCATTTACGCCAGACAGGGGTATAAGTTTTTAACGTTGATGGCCGCCAGCAAGATGTAAGAAGTTCTTTTTCTTGCAGTGACCAGTCTTCGGTCAATGAGTCCCACCCGAAATGAGCCAAGCTTCCAGTTGCAGGTTGTTGACATGAGCCGGAGGAAGTCCCGATATCGTGTCTACTAGGGTCTCTTGCAGGCGTCTGATCTTCATTGGTCGTGTTAGTGCCCGGCTCTTCAAATCTGGGCGCCAGAAGGGTTTCGTCCACTTGGGTGCAATTATGATGAACTGACCTGACGCTGAGTTGAGATGATGCAGGGTCCTGGGTAGCAATGCTGGTGGAGGGAACACCCAGGCTAGATCGTAATTCCAGTATTTGCTGAATGCGTTGTGATAATAAGCTTTCGAGTCTGACGAGTCTAGGGATACATATGTTGGGACCACGTGTGCTGTTTGTGAGGCGAATAGATCTATGCTTGGAACTCCCCAGGTCTGAAATATCTTTGTCGTAGCCTCGCTTTTTAGATGCCATTCGCCGCCGATGCGGTTGCGTGATAGGAGATCGGCTTCGGTGTTGTATACTCCTGGTAGGTGGTGTGGGAGTATTACGACATTGAGATCGTCTACAAGAGCCAACAAGTCTTTCGTCAGTTCGAGGAGGAGCGGGGACCGTGTGCCGCCTTCTTTTCGGATGTAAGATATTACCGTCTTGTTGTCGCTTTGTAGAAGGACGTTGGAGTTCTTCAGAGTGGTCGCTTTCGATGAGATAGCTGCGATCACTGCGTACATTTCTTTCGCATTGCAGTGCCAACCCTTCTGTTGATGATTCCATGCTCCTTGTATCTTTTCGTTGTTTACTAACGCTCCCCACTGAATGTCGGACGCATACGTGATGACATAATTGGTGGGTAACATTTCCGCGTGGATCGGCGTCTTTTGGGCAACGTTTTCTAGCCACCACTGGAGTTCTGCGCGAACGTCGTCGGGAAATTGCACGGCTCTGTGAGGGAATTGACGAAGGAGCTTGCTGTGACGTTGTAACATGCGGCAATGCAACCTTCCCCGGTGGGTGATGAAGGTTGCAAAGTTGAGATACCCTAGAAGGCATTGCGCCTGTCTGAGGGTCCAACTGCCTGATGTCAGTCGAGTTAGGAGGCTCTTGTGAATCTTGCGTTCCTTGTCTGGTGGGAGAGACTTTGTATTGTGTTCCGTGTCCCAGTTGATACCAAGATACTCGATCGACCTTGTCGGCCTGATGACCGATTTCTCTAGATTGACGCACCAACCCAGACTGCGTAAGAAGTTTACTGCAGTAGCCGCTTGCGTGTTGAGAGCGTCCTTGCATTGGTGTGCTATCAAATAGTCGTCCAAGTAGACCACCAGGCGAAGACCTTTTGTCCGAAGCACTTCTGCTGTCCAATTTGTAATCGAGGCAAACATTTTTGGTGCTGCAGCCAGTCCAAACGGTAGACACGTCATCTGTAGGAGTTGATTGTCGTAACTGACCCGCAGAAAACGTCTGTGTTCTTCTTTTATGGGCAGATGATAGTAGGCCTGGCTGAGGTCTATCTTGATCATCCAATCGCCTCGTTGGAGAAATGCAGGCATTTGATAATGATGGAACAGGTGAAAATGTTTGGGGTTCATGTAATCGTTCAAGGCTTTCAGGTTGAAAATTACTCGATTCTTTCCATTGCTCTTGGTTCTGGTAAAAAGTGGAGAAATAAAAGAAGGAGTTGGTGGGGCAGGTTCTAGGACACGGTCCTGTAGCATCTTTTGGATTTCGGAATTCATTGATGACGAGACTGGAGTTTGAAACTGAGACATTATCTCTGGAGTCGGAAGAACAAGCGGCGGTGTTTGAGTAAAAGGGATTCGAGCCCCCGTGATCATACTTAAAATAGCTTTTGGTGGATTGAACTGATTCCATACTTCTAGATATTGCTTTAGACAGCCGCCTGAAAACCTTGTTTGTTGTGAGTCATTTATGTCTATTTCCTGATTTCCTGCCACCCTTATCCTTACGCCCCTCCGCCCCTTTTTTCTTTCCCGATGAGACATAATTTCGCCGAGTGTTTGAATCTTTTCTCTCGGCCGTCTTTGGTTTACCTGGACGGGGCGAAAGGGTTTGTCCTGGAAGGAAGTTGAAGGTTCCGGTGATTTTGGACGAGGGGCCTGTGGTGGATTACCCTGCTTTTCTAATTTATCTATACCTCCGATTTTTTGAATATAAGCCCCCAACGCTTCAGGGTTAAACATGTATTCATTCGAGGGGGGGAATTTTATCAATGTCTTCACGTGTGTATTTGTTTTTTAAACATTTTAAAAGGGAGCGGCGGCGTAGTTCCAAAACTTCAGCTCGTTTCCCACAAATAATTTGAAAAATGTCATGAGAAGCCGTTTTGTAATTAGAATCGTTTCCAAATAATTCCTTCATCTTTTCATACAGGTTAGTTATCTCCATAACTGAACGTCGGTACTGGCAGACCAGTCGATAAGTTTTTGTAAAGCCGAGTTGACCGACTCATTTTGTGCTAAAAATGCATTCGATAAAGCCGCGAAACTTCGCTCCATCTGAAACCATCTTAATGGGGCGAATGGATCTTCAAGACGTCTTAATTCCTCGTTCACTTTTAATTCCGTGAAACAAGGGTAAGCGACATATTTCTTTTGAATGTCGGTATATCGCACCGCATTCCAGTCGGGTGAATCAAATCTCTGCATACTTGCTATTTTAGCAACGCGGTCGGGATTTGCTTTAGGTACTGCAGGTTCTTTAATTACGACGTCTAGATCAGCAATAGTCCCGACAGGTGTCGGAACTTGAGGAGGGTGCAAAGAGTCATATAAAACTTTAGGTGTTTCCGTCGATAGTGCGGGTGTGTCGCTTTGCGTTGATGACGAAATTTTACTTAACATATGATTGTAGTTCGTAGACATAACGTTGTTGGTATGATTTACCAATTGTTTGGAAAGAGCTTCAAAACTTTTACACAGTACGGCCTCGTTCAAACGTTCACGTTTACGTATTTTCGGTTTAGGCGCGCTTATAGGTACCGACTCACGTGGAGCACTGCACCCGGCGACCTGGGGGTCAACCCCGGCACCTAGGGCGCTGTTGCTAGCACCATTTGAAGCTTCTTCGCACTCCGATGAACTTTCACTTTCACTTCTTTCCGATGATGACGATGAGCCCGGGCTCGGGCTCGGACTACGCGGTCTTTTTCGCGGCGAAACCGGATGCACGTGGTTTTCATCACTCATTTTTCGCGACGAAAAATTACGGATAAGCAACAATTAGATTTAAAATAAATTAAAAAACTGAACTTTCTACTTTAATCTCAAAAGTTCAAACGAAAAATTCGTTAGGACTAAATTTTCAAACTTTATCTAGCGGGCGTGCGCACGGAACAAAAAACGACGCAACAATGACACAAATCTATCATGGCGGCTCGTATGTCGTAAGAGTAGTTCACAGGTTTGCCACAAGGGGCGCTCCTGCGCGGTCATTTGATGGATAAGTAGCGACATCTGGCGGCTGCAAGCGGAACAAGAGCGAGGTACTCTCTCATAATGGACTTCGGACGTCAGTCGGAACACATAATATGAAAAGTTTACGTTGTATGGTCATTTCTTCTTAATAATAGTGATATGATATTACTACATGCAACCACTGATAACTTATTTGTAACGTATAGATTTGTTAAAAATATTATGAAAGAAATAGTTGTTTGTGTGGTAATTCCACACAAACAATTATTTCTTGTTGCGTCAAATCAACCAAACATAAATGTTTTGGGCACAAAAGTGATATGTTTAAGTAGTAAAAATAGTAGATAATACAAAAAGAGCATAAAACAAGCCATTTTACTCGATTGTACGGCGAGGGTGGATGGTCACGTCGAGGGTTAAATTGTTTTCATGCTCGACTTTTAAACTCTGATTTTCACTTCAATTGTAAGGAAATAATAAACACTCAACCGCAATACAACAAATTTAGCTAATTTTGTCGAATAATCAGTTTGCCGCCACACAGTTTTTCTTATTTGGAACACTTTAGCCTCGGGTTCAACAACACTATTTTGGAAATGGTTTTTTTATTTCGTTATATGTTACGTCTACATGATAGGTACATAGTATTTACTTTTACTATGGATGTCTATAGGCACATCACTAGTTACGTCAAACTAGCATATGTCAAATCAGCATTCTCTGGACGGCATGTATTATATTCTCTTTGCTGGACGGCAGAACTTGTAAGAATTTATGTGTAGGTATTTTATGATTATGAGTTACAATGTTTACTTCCTAATACGTATATAAATAAAACATTGGTACATATCGCACCTTTATAAATAAAGTGAAATAAACCTAAAATTGTAATTTTCGGTAAATCAATGTTAAAGTTTTTAAACTAAGACATTCAATAATTTTTAAGTTTCTTTTGATAAATACGATGGTTTTTGTAGATATTTTACTGGTTTTAATTATTTTTTTTATTAGTATATTTAACAAAGTAAAATATGACATTAAGAAATTACTAAGATTTGTCATCGTTTTTGAAATAATCAGTTTTTTTGTCATCACCTCCGACTTAATTCTGTTTAACTTTAAAATATATGTATAAATTTTAGAATCGAATCATATAAAACCTATTTAGTTTAAAAAACAAAAAGTAACTACGTGAGTATTTAAAAAATATTTCACTTTTAATTTTGACATTTAAAAAAACGTGTTTTTTTCCGTTTGTTACATTTTATTACTGGAGGTATGAACTAAAAACAACAAAAAAAATACTATGGAAGCACTTTAGAACATGCAACACCACAAAAAGGGGGGGATTGGGGGGAGGAGGGTAGGGGAAGGTTAGGGGGACCCTCTGGTGTCACTCCCCCCCCGCGGAGCACCCCCCTTTTTGAGAAAATGAATTTTGAAATTGGGATTTGTGAGGTAGTCTTTGGTCGGAAAATCGCCATGCAACACCACAAAAAGGGGGGGAATGGGGGGGAGGTAAGGGGGACCCTCTGGTGTCACTCTCCCCCAGCGGAGCTCCCCCCTTTTTGAGAAAATTAATTTTGAAATTGGGATTTGTGAGGTAGTCTTTGGTCGGTTTACTTTCCAGTGTTGAGATGAGTTTCTAAGTCGACGGAGCCCCTTCGGGGCTCCTACTTCTGCGTTCTCATGTTAAACCTAACACTACGACTGTGCGGGGAGGCGAGCGTACGCTCGCCTCCCCGCACAGTCTCCGAACCTAACGCATCCGGGTCGGGGTGCTCCGAAAGTCCGAGCTCGCTTCGCTCGCTCCCGCTTCCATTTTCAGGTTTGTTGGGTTTCGATATGGGCGGCGGGGGCTACGCCCCCCTTAAGGGGTCCGCTTCGCGGACCCCTTATTATGAATCTTTGGGATCAAATTGACTAATTATAGGTCATCTTTGTTCGTACATAAACACAAAACTTCAATAATTTTTTTCTCAAAATGGAGGAGGCTCCGCGCATCCTTCTTCATAGGGGGGGTCCACTTCAGTCCCCCCCTCCCCCCCACCCAATATCAATCCAATTTGAGGTGTTGCAGATTCTAAAGTTGAGCCATGCTTTTTATTTGATAATTACTCCCAGAATTTTTCCTTTTACACAGGTGTGACTAAATTGGTGTAGGTCAGCTGATCGATTTGTATGAAGAGTTTTGCGATTTCAGCAGTCATAAAAAAAGTTGTTCCGTATGACGAGTAGAAGCCCTAGTTAACGGGACCTACACCAATTTTGTTGCACCTGTATAAGTAATAGTACTATTACACTAGTTTTGAGTATCTGCTTAGTAATAATTCTCAAATCACAGCTATTTAATCAGTCTATTTACTTACTAGGTACTCTACCTACGTAATTAACATTAATCTTATAATTAGTTTTTCATTTAGAAACAGTGAATAAACAATAGTCCAAAAGCAACGAAAGTAATTATAGGCATTTCAACCATGAAAGAGTTTTAACTAAATTTATCAGTACTTATTAAAATTTGTAAATTACAAAAAGAGTTATAAAAAGTTCCATAATAAGAAGAAATAAGTCCTTTAGACATCAATTCCTTCAAATCTTTCTTTTTGTTATTGCTCAACTCCTGTTTCTGCGTGTATGCTTTTTCAAGGTTTATTTCTCTAGCTTTCTTCATAGCTCTTCGTTTATTTCTCACGTTTACGTTTTTCTAACTTTCGTCTTGTAAGATGTCTTATAGTAAAATATAAATGGATTCTCTTTGGTTACTTTTAACATTTTTATGTCATTTTTTGACCATATTCGTCTGTGCCAAAATTAAAGCCCCAGTCTTCCTGCAAATTTTCCAGTCCAGAAAACTTTTGAACGTCAGCTCATGCACATTTATCGGGGGTTTGCTTTTCTTTGAGATTTTCATTAGAGCAATGTACTGATCTGGAGTATATATGGGACCTGATTTTAAGCTCTTTTTAACTTCTTTTTCAATGAGACTGTGAACGTTGTCTGCTCCATTTTCAGTGTGCCCTCTGATCAAAAACTTGTGAGATATACTTTGGATATTCAAAGCATATACTGCGTAGGTACATATACATCGACATTATATATTTGTTTTTATTCTGCCCATCTAACGGAAAAAAAAAAGCATCGAGATTGCAAGCCACGCATTCCAACCGCTCTGACCAGCAGCCTGAACAACTCAAGTATCGAACTCTCTACCAAAGTTTGTTCATTTCTTTTTTGCCCCGCCGTGTATCTCTCCAAACCCAGCAAATATTGGTGTGTGTGCGGCCCCAGCTGCCCACAATACAGTCCACTACTGCCAACTCCAAGGGGCCGTCCCGCGCATTCTCGTTTTTGGAAATTACTAAAAACTCGTTGACTGGAGGCTTGGTGTCAGTATTCCACTCCAATTGGTAGGCTTTCGCAGTGTTCTGATCTATTTTACAGAGTAAATAGAATTCCAACTATCTACTTCGGCACCTAGATTTCTCAAGGCAGCTAATATTTGTTTTACATTATAAACAAACTCTCTAATCTGCGCAAGGGTTGATTTTGTCGCAGTGTTCATATCTAAAAGACATTATTCCTTCTAGCTACTTGAGACAAGAGGCAAGTTTTTTTTATTAAATCGTAGTGAAGTTTTTGGATGCTGTATAACTGCCATCATTGTCTATCAAGGATTTGAACAGACTAATAAATTGCACATATTCTGTGCCTGTTTTCCAGAGAAAGGAGGAATGTCGATAGCAGGTAGTTTCGTGCAGTTTTATTGAGCATGCTAGACTCATGATGGGAACAGGACGCGTTATTGTTTGTAGATCCATGAATGCATTCCTCAAGACTGGCCAAACAACTAAGGTATTTTTGCTCTGGGACTTTTGCTATTTACTGGGATGCAGAAAGAAAACACACTTTACTTTATGATTGCTGTAGATTTAATGAACCCCCCTCACAGAACGCAAAGTTATAATCAATTTATGATTTACAGAAAAAAATAAGTACCTTATACTAATTTTACCATAATTATACAATTAATGTTCTATAGGTAATAAACAAATACCTGAAATGGGAACACATGTACGTTTTCTTAATGGATGTAATGACCTCAAGGACACAAACCTTGCCATCTTTTCCCGATAAGACCTTTGAAAGTCTGGCCATGGGCCAACAAAGGGGTGGGGTGTTAGGTTCTATGAGAATAACCAATGCACCCACTTTTACATTATGCAAAAAATGATCCCAAATAGCCCCCTTTTACGGTATAGCATATTTATTTATTTATTTAATAGGAAGACTTACAGCTAATATAACATAATAAAAATCAATTAAAATCAGAATGCCACTCAAAAGTCCTCACTAATAGAAACATTATAAGATATTAAAAACAGCAACTTCGAGAGTTCACTGCAACGATTTTGAGCTCGTAAAGAAATAGAAGTCAATAATTGGACAGTCTATAGACTTACAGTCTATATGGCTTGAGGAAGGACCTTTTTATTGGCCTGGTACTTAATTGCTGCATATTTTATGGTATTTCCTTAGTGAGAACTTAGTAAGTATCTATAAATTAGTTTTATTAATGTAACCGACTTTAGTTTTATTTTTAAGAAATATTACTTTGTACATCATCATCATCATATCAGCCGAATGACAATGACAATAACTTATTAAATTCCGAGCCATATCCATGCAAGTTTATTGCCTGCATGTCTCTTTAGGTGTGCTGTCAAGTAAGATTTTTCGTGGAATTGTTTGTCACATACAAAACATAGATAATGGTTCTCCCTTTCATGTGTCCTCTGATGTCTAACAAAAGCCCTTCTGTCACTGATTAGCATATTACATTCTGAACATAAATATGATTTCACTCCTGTGTGAATCCTTATGTGTTTCACTAAATTAGCTTTAACATTGAACGCTTTGTCACATTCTGAACATCCATATGGTTTCTCTCTTGTGTGAATTCTCATGTGTTTTACTAAATTACATTTAACACTGAACGCTTCATCACATTCTGAACATGAATATGGTTTCTCTCTTGCGTGAATCCTCCTATGTTTTGCTAAGTTATCTTTCTGACTAAACACTTTGTTACATTCTGAACATGAATATGTTTTCTCTCCTGTGTGAATCCTCATGTGTTTTACCAAATTTGATTTATCACTGAATGCTTTATCACATTCTGAACATGAATATGGTGTCTCTCCTGTGTGAATCCTCATGTGTCGCACCAAGCTACCTTTTTCACTGAACACTTTGTCACAATCTGAACACGTATATGGTTTCTCTCTTGTGTGAATTCTCATGTGTTTTACTAATTTACATTTAACACTGAATGCTATATCACATTCTGAACATGAATATGGTTTCTCTCCTGTGTGAATCCTCCTATGTTTTGTTAAATTGTCTTTTTGACTAAACGCTTTGTCACATTCTGAACATGAATATGGCTTCTCTCCTGTGTGAACCCTCATGTGTTTTGCCAAATTAGATTTATCACTGAATGCTTTATGACATTCTGAACATGAATATGGTGTCTCTCCTGTGTGAATCCTCATATGTTGCACCAAAATACCTTTTTCACAGAATGCTTTGTCACATTCTGAACATGAATACGGTTTCTCTCCTGTGTGAACCAGCATGTGTTTTACTAAAGTGCATTTAACTCTGAATGCTTTGTCACATTCTGAACATGCATATGGTTTCTCTCCTGTGTGAATCCTCATGTGTATTGCTGCATTACTTTTTTGACTAAATGATTTGTCACATTCTGAACATGAATATGGTGTCTCTCCTGTGTGAATCCTCATGTGTTGCACTAAAATGCCTTTTTCACTAAACGTTTTGTCACATTCTGAACATGAATATGGTTTCTCTCCTGTGTGAATCCTCATATGTTTTGTTAGCTCACCTTTTTGAATAAACACTTTGTCACATTCTGAACATGAATATGGTTTCTCTCCAGTGTGAATCCTCATGTGTATTGCTAAATAACCTCTATGACTAAATGCTTTGTCACATTCTGAACATGAATATGGTTTCTCTCCTGTGTGAATCCTCATGTGTTGCACCAAACTACCTTTTTCACTTACCACTTTGTCACATTCAGAACATAAATATGGTTTCTCTCCTGTGTGAATCCTCATATGAATTGCTAAAGAACTTTTTCGACTAAATGCTTGGTCACAGACTGAACATGAATATGGTTTCTCTCCTGTGTGAAACCTCATGTGTTGCACCAAACTACGTTTTTGTCTGTACACTTTGTCACATTCTGTACATGAATATGGTTTCTCTCCTGTGTGAATCCTCATGTGTATTGCTAAAGAACTTTTTTGTCTAAACGCTTTGTAACACTCTGAACATGAATATGGTTTCTCTCTTGTGTAAATCCTCATGTGTATTGCTACATCACTTTTTTGACTAAATGTTTTGTCATACTCTGAACATGGATATGGTTTCTTTCCTATGTGATTCTTCATGTGTTTTTTTAAAACATCTTTTCGACTAAATGCTTCATCACATTCTGAACATGAATATGGTTTCTCTCCTCTGTGAATCCACATGTGTTTTGCCAAATTAGATTTATCACTGAATGTTTTGTCACATCCTGAACATGAATATGGCTTCTCTCCTGTGTGAATCCTCATATGTTTTGCTAAATCACCTTTTTGAATAAACGCTTTGTCACATTCTGAACATGAATATGGTTTCTCTCCTGTGTGAATCCTCATGTGTATTGCAACTTTACTTTTTTGACTAAATGCTTTGTCACATTCTGAACATGAATATTGTTTTTCTCCTGTGCGAATGCTCATAGTTTACTGATATACCTAAGGTAACTACCTATAAATAAAACAACCAAAGGTAATATGCTCAGTGAATAAATCAACAAGGGGTTGTTTCTTATCTGAAGTTTTTTATGCTTTTCTTACCTTTTCGTGCCATATTAAGGTGCATTTGTAATCAAATAAGTAGGTCACCATTTATTATAAAATACATGTAAGTATCTTTGGAGGTTTTGTTCGAGCCATTCAAAAAATGTAGCCATTAAAATAGAAATTTTGACATAGGGTAATTAATTATACTGGTCCCTGAGTTTGTTGTAGGTACCTACCTCTATCAAATCTTCAATTTTCATGGAGATTTCTGGTAATACATTCGCGTTCGAGGTAAAGGTTGTAATTATCAAATTAATTCTTCATTTGAAGACTTGCTTATATCCCGCCTTGTGTCGTCAGTATTATTTATAAACATCTTTCACAATCCACGACAAACAAAACAGAAATCAGAATGTCAGAAACACTCCGAGTCCACAGATCTAATTGGATCTATGTCAGTTTTTTTTTACCAATATATTAACGTCTCTGGGTACCAGCCCTTTTGAGACTCTTCATTTTTAGTTTAATTTGCAATGCTAGTCACGACCGTTTCGTGGTCTGTACCGTAGCTTCAAGAGGCTTGAAAGTTGAAAAATCTTTTAATAACTGAAAAATAATTAACACTTACATTTTTCGTAACGCATTCATTACGGAATGATTGACTAATGAAGTTGGGCGAGACGACGAAACACCTGAAAACTTTTGTGTTCGTTTTTTAATCGTTTATCTTTTTTCCGAGCAGATTTGAAGGTTCAACAAGCGTTACGTTTCAAACGTTGCGGTGTCGACATAGTTGGTTTGTTTGTAGAGTGTCTACTTTTTCTGTAAATAGCCCGCAAAAATGGAACGGACGGGTTCAAGTTTTGCGGTCTATTTACAGAAAAAGTAGACACTAAAAGATTTGGAGCAAGTAACGGGAAAATTCTTATTACAATCGAATATATTACTCATACCAAAACTTCTTAAAATGAATTTTAACATAGCGCTGTACACATTGAACATGAGAAATCACTCGATGTAAATAACGCTGTTGGGAATGTAGTGTTCATGCGTCGGATGTTCTGCGGCGTCCTCGACGGTCTTGAACTAAATCGCTGCAGCTTGGTAATTTTAGAAAACCACCGTCACGCTTTCCAAAGTGATCGATACTCCGGTCAGGGTTTAATATAGCTTACAGTGCTCTTCCAGGTGTGATAAGACGATGAGAGCAACCAAAAAGTCGGGGTAGTAATCCTATGCCTTAGGTATAATGCAGCACAAGTAGGCCATTGTATCCCGATTTAATGCGGCGGGGAATGTTAACAGAATGAAGTCACTCTTATTTATCGTGTCTTAATTAGGAACTTTCCGGGCTCCGTTCCTTGAAAAAATCATAGATGGCGCTGTCTAGTGTACTTAGCAAAGAGAGTTTAACAAACTAAAGTTTTTACTCAGTCAAAGATGACCTTTTATTTCCCATATGTATTATATGGGTCTAACTGCCTCCTAGCCGTAATGGTTAGTTCATTCGCTTTACACTATAAAGGAGATCGAGGGTTCGATTCCCGGTGGGCTCAACTTGCAAGACCCGGTTTGGTTGGTGGTAGGGTATTTTCTAAGCCCGCCTGGCTAGCTACCACCATCTTATCTAAGTGTCGCCGCAAAACATCAGTCTTAACAACATTCCGCTTAAAGATAAGAAAGCCAGTTCTCCATTGCGTTGGGGAATCTCGGTAAGCCCGCTTCCATCTTCAGCATCATCGTCACTTACCACCAGATGAGATGATGCGAAGGGTTTACCAATTGTGAATAATAAAAAAAGAATAATAAAATACGTCCTACTTTTTTTTGGATCTGTGCAAAAAAGATTTATGCCTACACATGATGCAATATATATGCTGTCTTCGCTGCCGGAGGTCAAATGGTTCTCGTACTCGCTGCCGGCCGAGAGGCCCCTCAAGGTGGCCATCCGTGGCCTCCCCTCCACTACCGAGCCCGCCGAGATCACTGCCGCACTAGCCGAACACGGCTTTGAGGCAGAGTACGTGAAGGTCACCCGGGCGCGCGCAGGACGCCCCGGGTGCATCTTCTAAGTGCAGATCCGGCGGACCACCAACTTTACGGCCCTCTACACCATCGCGGAGCTCCTTCACATGCCGGGCATCGTCATCGAGGCCTGGCGTGGCAAGCGAGGACCCGCGCAGTGCCACCGGTGCCAATGATTTAGACACTCCTCCTCGCATGGCTGCCACCTCCCGCTGGCCTGCGTCCGCTTTGATAATTCCCACGCCGCAAAGGACTGCCTACGGCCGCGGGAGGACCCAGCGACTTGCGCCAACTGCGCGGGCCCGCACCCCACCAACCACGTCTCGTGCCCGGTGTTCCGAAGAGAGCTCCGGAACAAGAGGGCCGGGACAGTCGCCCGGACCACCAACACCACCTCTCGCCCTGCAGCGCCTGCCGTCACTGCTGAGCGCGCCGCACCGGCAGCGCCCGCCATGCAGAGCGGCTCGGCCGCCGTGCCCGCGCCCAACCGTAAAAATCGACGAACCCGACGGAGGAAGAAGAGGCCCATAGCCCCCGCTTCCGCCGCCCCCAACGCCGCCAACACCACCGCCGTGCCCTGCCAGAGCGACCTCCTGCAAGCTCTGGGAGTGATCCAGCAGTTGCTCGCCTCAGCCGGGGCTGGGAAGGCTGCCAAGGGCCCAGTGCCCAGCCCAAGGAACCGCTCATCGTAATGGGCGGCGGAAGCAGCCACGTCAAGGAGGCTACGCCTCGGGGAAGTCTCCCCAACGAGAAGAATACCACGGACTACCACTGACGCACACCGCTAGCAGTCCATTATAGTGTGCCGCACCGTGGCGCGGCGTCACTCGCCGCTCGTGCGCGCACTCCACATGCTGAACGAAATGCTCGAGGCGGCGCCGCACGCCGACTTGTTCGCTGGCCACTGGGCCGGCCTATTCCAAGAGTGTTTGAGATTTTGTAAAAGGGATGGAAGGGTGATTTCTGTTGGTGTATGAGTTATTATTGTGAATAAATGTATTTGTTCTTTTTATGTAGGCACTTATTTTCATAATCATATTTTGATAATACTGTGAATAGGTAATAACTGTAATGCAGTGTTATAAAGAAATAAATAAATTATGACCACTAGCACTTGAGCATCACTTGAGGGCGGAACGTCGCGTTGTTCTCACCTGTGCCTACTGTTCTCATTAAAAAAGACCCACATAATACATCATATGGGGAATAAAAGGTCATCTTTGACTAAGTAAAAACCTTAGTTTGTTAAACTCTCTTTGCTAAGTACACTAGACAGCGCCATCTATGATTTTTTTAAAGAACGGAGCCTGGAAAGTTCCTCAGCCGACAGAATCAACGACCCCCGGATCTTTGTTAATTTTTTCAAAAAAAAATTTCTCAAATATGAACTATTTTTACACAGTTATATAGGTATTCTTAAAGATTTTTGAATAATGACCAAAAAATGCGACATATGATGCGAAAAAACCTATGTATAATAATAATTCAATACATCATATCATTTTTTTATAGCTATAAAGTTGTTATAACATACGTATCCTTTATCGACTTAAGATATAAAATATGTTTTTCCAATAAAAAATAATTACTATTATAAAAACATTTACAATTATTATTCGCAATCAAAGATATTGCAAGAAGAGAGAAAAAATAAATATTGGTTAAGACATATTTCTCCTGCCTTAATATACATTAGCTAAATGAAAAATTTATTTTATTATACTATTATGATATTTGAAGCAACTTAACATTTAGTTTTATACAGAATGTAAATTTGCATTCTTGCAATATTTATGGAGGCGGTAGTTTACAATTAAACAAATCACTTCAGCCAATAAACAATTTTTTCAAGTAAAATCTGCTTTATTTACACAGTTAAACATATATTACACAACTTAGAGAATTCATGTAGGTATAGAGCGCGCGTATTGCATCGGTTACTTTATACTCATCGTAGGCAAGTGAGCTATAGGTAACTATGTAGATGTATATGTGACAAATAGGGATGGGCTGCTGTGTACTACTGGCTTAGTGGATTATCTATAGCCAAGGACAAACAGCAGCATAATATAGTAGGTACCTACTTGTAAGAATTTATGTGTATTTTATGAGTTACAAGGTTTACTTCCTAAAACATTCGTATACATCGTTACACCTAGATGTACTGTTCGGGGACCGGGGTAGGTAAGTTAATTAACCAAAAATACTAATTTCAGTTTAATATTATAAAGAAATAAAATATCACTGTTGAGTTTTCGTAAATTTTTATCAACCGACTTCAATAAAAGGAGGTTATCGATTCCTCACGTATGTATGTACTATTATTAGAACTGCAATATATACACAACAAATGTATTAGAACTTCCAAACATGTTCGATTATAGATATATGTTTGTATGTATGTATGTTTGTCCACGCATTTCTCTGAAAATATTAATCGAATTACAACCATTCTTTAGTATTTACTCAAACTTAGGGAACAGTGCAAGTTTCATCAAAATCAGTTCAGTAGTTTTCAAGACATGGACTAACTAATACGTGTAAGTGTAACGGGCCCAACAAGACAACGAATTTTTCAAGTTTTTTTACAATTTTTTCAAAAAAAACTAGCTTTTACTTAAAACTAAAAATAACAAAAAGGAAAGATAATTAAAAAAATATTGACTTCAAAAAGAAATAAACACTTAATACATATCAATATTTTCATTAAAACTTATTTCTTTAATAGGGATTTAACTTTCATAATAAATATCGATTTTATTTATACTACTACCGTAAGCGTCACATCACTAGCTAGATCAGCCATACTCTTAGTGTGTTCCGCGGAACCCTAGGGTTCCGCATTACCCCTGTAGGGGTTCCGCAAGGATTTAGAAAAAAAAACACCTCTCCACCACCATCCACCACAGTATAATTTTACTATGCCGCCACCGCCGATATGTAATTGTGAGCGCGCGAACCAATTGATGAAAAATAAAAAACTGTCTCATAACTCCCATTACTTAGATTTTTTTCTTTTTTAATATCTTCTCTTTCTATTATTAATTTATACTTGTTACGTAAGTAAGTAATAAAATAAGTAGATATCTGTTACATTATTCTTTTATTATGCTTGTTATTAAAGAATACACTTTTAAAAACTATTGTTTTCTTGTAGGGTTCCATCAAGTATTTCGCTTTCCAAAAGGGTTCCGTCATCAAAAAAGTTCGAGAACCGCTGAGCTAGATAATTAGTCCGAGGCGGAGATGCGGGGTAGTACGCACGGAACATCTAGCCTCGCCCCTCACGTCTCCTTCACCCCCGCAATGCGTGATTAATTTTTAACTTAAAAGTATAAAAATGGACATAACGGTAAAATGTGATACTCGATTTGTGTTCAGTATGTTTCCATGTTCGTTTTTACAAGAATTTACTATGCAGTTGTCCATTTTAATAGGATAAATAGCTAAAATCACTGCTAGGAATCTACCTCTAACGCACACCGCTAGCACCACTAGCGCTTGCGAGCGGAACGTCGCGTTATTCTCTCCCGTGCCTACTGTTCTATATGTATACTCAAAGATTTACAAAAACATATCAAAACGTCACATGTTTTCATACATTTTTTATACAATATGGGCATAAAAACGTTTGATCTATTGTTGGTGAGTCTCGCTGGCGTCACACAGATTTATGAATTCCTAACAAATTTTACATAAATCATCAGGAAGGTGCATGTACGTATGCTATCCTTGTTACTCTTTCTTACTCTTGTCATAGTTTGTTTCACTCTGCTTTCAAAAGGATCATAAATATAAGGCCGTATCTAAGACACCACACCACTAGCCATAATATGGCTTTTCCCCAGTTTGCGATGTTTTTTTATTAGCCAATTTATGGCTTTTCTCCAGTGGAGCGGATAACAAGTTTTTAAATGAAATTGTTTTGGAGTTCACGTAAGAATATTCAATTTTTGTGTAGGTCCCAGTGGAACAAACTCCACGCGACTGTGACGCAACTCACGAAGGAACAGTTCATTCACTCCTCATTCTTTTATTCATTCATACACACCTGTTTTCAGATTTCCATTGTTACTTTAGGTGCTTAGGACGGTCCAAAACACATTTTTTTGTATTTTTACTACTTTCTGTTGGTATGCACCAAATGTTGGTACGTACCAATCAATGCAGCTTATTTACACACAATTAAAAAAAAATACAAAAACTTCATATGTTAAAAATGACTTGCATGAATACCACACTCTTTGCATTACGGCTTTTGTTTCGTACTGTTTCGAAACATTTCTACAAACATTGCAACAGCTTGTGGCAAGCTGTTGCTAGTAACTAACAACGTAAAAACACTACCACTAATTAGACATTAGATAGAATAATTTTCCGTCATATCGGAGATCCGACGACCGGGGCGCGGAGTCGTTGCGCTGCGAGCGAGTGAGAGCACAGCAGTCGACAAGTGTCGCATAAAACGTAGTGATTACATGCTCAGTGGTCGCTTACGGCAGCGCGCCGGCAACTGACAAAGGCAGGCGGTGCCTTTGTGAATGAGTCTACGCCCGCTGCTGTCTTTTGTTTCGAGAGTAGTCTGCGGGTGATCCGGCGCGTTCCGGTTGCCTCTTTTAAATTCGGTGCCTATTGACTTGACGACCCCCTCTCGGGCGAAAGGAGCCTGTGGGGTTGCCAGTAAAAGGTGTGCGATCCTCCAAATTATTAGATAGGGACAAGAGTGGTAACACCCTTGCGAGGGTTGGTTTTAAGCATGGGAAACATGCGCTGAGGCACAATAGGACCGTCTTTCGTTTGTGTGTGGTAGCCGTGTCCCGCGCTACCGTCACTGTGCCCGGACCTACCCGCATTTCGCGATCTCGTGGTACTTGCTAACGCAACTACCCTCCGAGAAGCACCCGACGCATCTCGTGTCGGAGGGGATCACCTACCCTCACAGCGCCGCGGCGAGTAGATGCCGTCACCGCGTGGGCAAGCCCGGTCTGCCACCAGCGGCAAGCCCCGGGTAAGTCCACGTAGTGCGGCACCCGTCCTACTCGCTGCTTTTGAACGAAATCCCGTGGAGCTACCTACGAGCGCCGGCTCCAACCACAGCGTGATGGCCTCGGGTTCCGACTCGGGGTCACCGCACGCGTCCCGGCCGTCATCGTCGCATGACGGCACACCACGAGAAGATGCCCCGGCGGAGGACGTCGCGCCCACAGTGAGCGCAAGTACTCGCCCACCGCAGCCCCTCTCGCCCAGGTCGGCGCTGGACGCCGACACCGTGGTCGTCGCACGCCTGTGTCAATCACGGATCGGGTCGGAGGAGCTGCTGAGAGCGATGGTGGCGCACCTAATGGAGCGCGAGCGCCACCTGGAGACCCCCGCCGAGCCACAATACGCCGAGGAGAGCTTCGCCGCTGCTTGCCTCCAAGAAGCGAGCTCGGAGCTGCTGCAGATACCCGCAGACCTGGAGGTCCGTGCCGCCGTCGTCAGGAACACGGTGCCGGACTTCCAGATGAAGCCCACCCGACGCCTCCGCAGCCCCGAGGACTCGCCTGGGCAGCTGGCGAAGCGCCACTGCGGCGAGTTCGGCGACCCCCTGCCGCCGTGGTCGCAACGCGATCCGCACCGGCAGCCGCGACCGCTACTGCCCGCACCGGCCCCGAGGCGCTCAGCGCCCCCCACCGCCGCCGCACCCCTCGCCCGGCCCACGTATGCGGACCGAGCAAAGATGCCGCCCATCCCGGCCCCACCCGCCACCGCCCCGCGGCGCTACCGAGCCGCGCCGCACCGCGCCGGCCCACGCCGCGCCGTCCCGCGCCGCCGTCGCGCCACCCCGCACCGCTGCTGCGGAGCCCGCCGCCGCTACCGCCGCTGCCGTTGGCCAGCCCAGGAAGGCCCGCTACCCGCCTCTGGTAGTGGAGTCCCTTCCGAACTGGTCGACCCACTTCCGCAAGCTTGCCGAGGAGCTCCCAACGCCCGCCCCTACGGCAACGGGGTCCGGTTTACCCCCGAGGACGGCGACGAGTACCGCACGGTGCAGCGGTACCTGTCCACGCTGCCGGAGATAAGCTGGTTTTCGTACACGCTGCCGCGGCCGAGAGGCCCCTCAAGGCAGCCATCCGTGGCCTCCCTTCCACCACCGAGCCCGCCGAGATCGTCGCCGCCTTAGCCAAGCACGGCATTAAAGGCCATCCGGGCGCGCGCAGGACGCCCTGGGTGCCTCTTTTACGTGCAGATCCGGCGGACCTCTAACATCGCTGCCCTCTACGCCATCGTGGAGCTCCTGCACATGCCGGGCATCACTATTGAGGCCTGGCGTGGCAAGTGCGGACCCCCGCAGTGCCACCGGTGCCAAGCATTCCGGCACTCATCCCATGGCTGCCACCGCCCGCTGGCCTGCGTCCGCTGCGGCGACCCTCACTCCGCAAAGGACTGCCCACGGCCGCGGGAGGACCTTCCAACTTGCGAAAACTGCGCGGGCCCGCATCCCGCCAACCATGTCTCGTGCCCGGTGTTCCGAAGGGAGCTCCGAAACAAGAGGGCCGGGACAGTCGCCCGGACAACCGCCGCCCCTCGCCCTGCTGCGCCCGCTACCACTGCTGAGCGTGCCGTACCGGCAGCGCCCGCCGTGCTGAGCGGCTCGGCAGGCGCACCCGTATCACGCCAGAAACGACGCAGAACCCGCCGGAGGAGGAAGAGGCCCTTAGCCCCCGCTTCCGCCGCCCCCACCACCGCCAACACCACCACCGTGCCCTCCCAGAGCGACCTCCTGCAAGCTCTGGGAGTACTCCAGCAGTTGCTCGCCCCAACCGGGGCTGGAGTGGCTGCCAAGGGCCCTGCGCCCACCCAAGGACCCGCTTCATCGTGATGGGTGGCGGAAGCAGCCACGTTAAGGAAGCCTCGCCTCGGGAACGTTTCCCCGTCGCCCCCTTCGGGGACAACGAGAAGAATACCACGGGGTGAGGTACAATATCCATGCGAGGGGTGACGAACAGGTTTGTTCGGGCCCGCTTTCAGAGCGAAGCCGGTATTCGCCTGTTTATTTAGCGGTAGAAAAGTTTTTCATACACCGCCTGCTTTTTCAAGTACCGTTGTCAACGCATTAGTATTAAACACGTGCTTGCATGAAGGTGGAATTTTACGCAATGCTGCTTTTATAAGAGGGTCACGAATATAGTTAATAATGCCGTCTCTTCTCATTTGAATGACTTCTTCTCTGTGTCCACAGAAGCTGCAAAAGGTCTGACGACACTTTAGATAAATCCCCCTTTAAAAACAGTTCTAACGAACACCTTTACACCTTAACACCTTTTCGGACAAAACTTCGACTTCTATGCTCTCAGAGGAATGAGCTCACTGTATGAGGCTTCTAAGTGAGGTTTGTAAGGCATAGCGTTGTTTAAGAATGCAAAAAGTAAGCAAAGCGTACGCTTTTTCAGCATAGGCTAAATGGCGTAATGGCTTTGACTTCGTCATTTGTTTCAAGGTCAGTAAAGCCGGGTGTATGGTTTTTCAATTTTTGCTCTTCGAAATAACCAACTTTACACAATTCACTTGTATTAAAAATTTTGTACGTCTTTAAGCGTATCCAAGAAAGTTTTTGCGGTTTTGGGAATAAAGGGTTCCTTTGATTTTGTCTCGATATAAAAAACTAAGTCATTCGCCGCAAGCGTCACTGCCTCCGAAGTAATGGTAGTGGTAGTGTAGCGTTAGCGGTAGTGTAGTGCAGTGTAGTGTGAGGCGGTACAAAGTTCGCCGGGACAGCTAGTCATCACTACATAGTATAAAACAAAGTAGCTTCCCGCTGTCTATCTGTCCCTATGTATGCTTAGATCTTTAAAACTACGCAACGGATTTTGATGCGTTTTTTTTTTCAAATAGATAGAGTGATTCAATAGGAAGGTTTATATGTTTTTTACATGCATAATATGCACAAAGGCTGAAAAGCCGTAAAAACTTTGTAAACCGTGTCGCCCCCTGACAGACGACCCTCCAGAAACGAGAGTTGAGCTATGGGAGAATAGTATCTCTATTACTGGTCCCTTCGTTCCGATTTCCGAGAATCCCTCACCTGGATATAAGTTGCCATGGTCGACCTGGAAATCTCATAATAGACTCCGGACTCGGGTCGGCCGAAGAAAAGAAAACTTGTTCAGGTGGGGATTCATTGGAGATACGAACCTGGAGTGTAGCTGTGGTGCGGTCCCTCAAACGATGGACCACCTCATTACGTGTCCTTCTTGCCCTGTCATCTGCACGCGGGAGGACTTGATGCAGGCCACTGACAAGGCAATTTGCGTGGCTCGGTTTTGGGATGGGACTATCTGAGTTTGCCGTCGACTCGAAAAGAAGAAGATGCATAATATAGAAAAGAAACACTGATAATTTTAGAGGTTTCTAATGTGATGACGTAAATAAACACATTTTTTGCACTTCATTGCTAACGCTGGCTAAAACACAAATAATGTAACCCAAGGTGTAAAAAATGACTTCAAAATTCCTGCAATTTATACAAAAAGTAGTGTAGTGTAGTGGTAATTTACTGGTAGTGGTAGTTTATTGGTAGTGGTAGTATAATGGTAGTGTAGTAGTAGTGGTATTGTAGTGGTAATGATAGTGTAGTGGAAGTGTAGTGATAGTGGTAGAGTAGTGGTAGTCTTGTGGTAGTAGTAGTGTAGCGTTAGCGGTAGTGTAGTGCAGTGTAGTGTGAGGCGGTACAAAGTTCGCCGGGACAGCTAGTCACTACATAGTATAAAACAAAGTAGCTTCCCGCTGTCTGTCTGTCCCTATGTATGCTTAGATCTTTAAAACTACGCAACGGATTTTGATGCGTTTTTTAATAGATAGAGTGATTCAATAGGAAGATTTATATGTATAATACATGCTCTAGAACTAAACAAACTAAACTAAACACTGATAATTTTAGAGGTATTTAATGTGATGACGTAAATAAACACATTTTTTGCGCTTACATTGCAAACGCTGGCTAAAACACAAATAATGTAACCCAAGGTGTAAAAAATGACTTAAAAATTCCTGCAATATCTACAAAAAGTAGTGAAGTGTAGTGTAGTGGTGGAGGTAGTGGTAGTGTAAGTGTTTTTTTGTTTGTTTTGAATAATAGGCTCCGAAACTACTGGCCCGATTTTAAAAATTATTTCACCGTTGGGAAGCTACACTATCCGCGATTGCTATATTATGTTTTCAAAAAATTAGACCTTAAAAATTCCTGCAATATCTACAAAAAGTAGTGTAGTAGTAATGTAGTGGTAGTTTATTGGTAGTGGTAGTGTTGTGGCAGTGTAGTAGTACTGTTATTGTAGTGGTAGTGGTAGTGTAGTGGTAGAGGTAATGGTAGTGTAGTGGTAGTGTAGCGTTAGCAGTAGTGTAGTGTAGTGTGAGGCGGTACGAAGTTCGCCGGGACAGCTAGTAAGTAATAATTTTCGAATCAACTACTCAAAACAATCTTTCAATGCCTGTGGTTTTTTAAAGCTTGACTAGTCTTCATGGTTTTTTTCGGCAGCAACTGCTGATGGATCCCAGACAGGACTCCAGATTGCGCAAACGTCACATATTGAAGCATTCGGTTCAGCTCATCGTCATGTCGGATAGCCAATGTGCCTTGGGTATATCCTGGTCTGCTTATTGTCTATAGCCGTAGCTGCTAGCTCCAAGACTTCAGTTGATAGGTACTCCAACACTCCAGCCAGGTAGACCGCAGCACCGTTTCCGACCCTTGGACATTACATTGTTTACATTGTTCAGAAACCTGTGGACTCTACCCACAGGAACAATCAGACCGGCTCTTGTACACTTGGTCTTGTTTTAGGGTTCCGTACCCAATGGTTAAAAACGGGACCCTATTACTAAGACTCCGCTGTCCGTCCGTCTGTCACTAGGCTGTATTTCATGAACCGTGATAGCTAGACAGCTGAAATTTTCACAGATGAGATAATGTATTTCTGTTGCCGCTATACTCGTTACAACAAATACTAAAAATTAGAAAAAGTGAAAAAATAAGAGAGGCCTCCATACAAAAACCGTGTTTTTTTTAAACATGAAGAAACTAGCGCCATCTAGTATGATGGTACGGAACCCTAGCGGTTTAGACTTACTGGTTTATTAGTAATTATGCAGCGTGCCCGACATTTTTGTTGATCTTTTGTAAACATTTTGTAAAATGGTAGCATTTTTTATTAAATATTGATTTAAGGAGCATTACAGCGTAATCTTATTGGTTGGATGGGTAACTATGTGTCTCAGACTAAATAAAAATTCATCTGTATTGGTGGTCGATTTAGTGAAGCAAATGTGAAAATTGATCTACCCTCATTGATAAAAAACATTGTTGTGTGAATATCAGGAGATTAAGTTTCGTTACATTAAGTCTTAGTTTGATTTTATGTAGGTATCCAAGCAATCAAAACGCAGGACACAAATTGTATTTACCTACCAACCTTTTATTATTTTACAGATAAAATCAAGTACCACTTACCTTTTGTGATTTTCAATTAACTGAAGAGACTGGTTACCCCACAACACGAGAAATCCTAGTGTGGGGTAGGGATCAGGGTTAATTACTGTTATCGGAACAATAAAAATATTCTATTTATCTTTTATTGCCCGCGGCTTTGCCCGCGTGATTATCGTTTTTAGGTCTCCGTAGTCAGACAAGAAACTCTTATCCGCCATGCCCGTCGGTATGTCACAGCCATTTTTTTCAAAAACTATTACAGACATAAAGCTGAAATTTAGTCATCATCATCATATCAGTCGAAGGACGTCCACTGATGGACAAAGGCCTCCCCCAAGGATTTCCACGACGACCGGTTCTGCGCTACCCGCATCCAGCGGCCTCCCGCGACCTTCACCAGGTATACAGAGTGTAACAAAATTGGTGTAGGTCCCGTTAACTAAGGGTTCTACTCGTCATACTGAACAATTCCCCAGGAACACATAGTCAATTCTCAAAAAAAATATTGGACCCTCCATACTAAAATGCACAAAATCGGTCGATCAGCTGATCGATTTGTATGAAGACAAAAAAAAAATACGTTTTCAGCAGCAAGTCGTAGAACAAGTATAATGAGTACAAGTCCCAGTTACCAGGACCTACACCAATTTTATTACACCCTGTATACAATACCAAATCTGTGACCCCCATCATCATATCAGCCGAAGGACGTCCACGGCTGGACCCCTATAAAGTTAAGGAATAAAACTTGGCAAAAAATATTTTTTTACAATTATAGTGGGGGAGAGTTTTTTGTTTAATTACCCTATCGTGTGGGGGGGATGTCGTTGAACAGGTCTTTCAAAGCTATTGAGGTTTTGCCGACGTAGCCCACAGAATCGCTAAACTGAAGTGGCAGTGGGCAAGGCACATAGCTCGTAGAAGAAATGGCCGTTGGGGCAGTAAAGTTCTAGTGACGCCCGCGCACCGGAAAACGTAGCGTAGGCAGGCCTCCCACGCGGTGGACCGACAACCTGGTGAAAATCGCGGGAAGCCGATGGATGCGGGCGGCGCAGGACCGGTCGTCGTTTTTGTGGTCGTCCGAAAAGTATTAGAAATAGCAGGGCAGTTAATCAATTTTAAAGAAATAATAGTAGGCTGTGTTAGGTAGGAGTAATCGCCGACCCACTTAAGATGTGCAGTTGGATTTGTAAAAAGTACATAGAATTCCATGAAATTGATATAGCAACTGCAAAAACAACTTTGTTTTTTAAATTATATTTATTTATTACTTTTTTCACAATTGGTAAACCCTTGTCATCATCGCACCTAATGGTAGGTGACGATGATGCTGAAGATGGAAGCAGACTAACCAAAATTCCCCAACGCAATGGAGAACTGGCTATCGTATCTTCAATCCGGAACACATCAATATTGTTAACACTGATGTTTGGCAGCAAGACTTAGATAAGATGGTGGTAGCTAGCCATTTATTCCAGACATAATATTAAAGTTCATAGCTTTGTTAGTAACATAGATCTTAATTCTAGAGTTAGTAAAATACAAAAGGTACGTACAAAAAAATAAAAAAGCATTTTAACAAAAAAAATAAACCGAAGAAAAAAGAAAGGAACTGAAAAGCGAAAAATATAAAGAACCTTTATTGTCTAACTGAGCTCCTACACTTATGTAAATACGCGTAGGGACCTAAATAATTTTGAGTCGGGGCCAATCAAACAAATAAGCAAATTAATTATTACGTAAAATTAAATGATAGCAGCGGAATGCACGGCGGCGGCGACCGACGTGATGCGTCCCTTTGTTGGCAACTGCCGAACGTTCCGTTTGTTTGTTTGGCACTGAAGGAGCTTAGACAATAAAGGTTATTTTCATTTTGCGCTTTTCAGTTCCTGCCTTTTTTCGTCGGTTTAATGTGTTGTTAAAAAGTTTTTTATTTTTTTAATTTTTGTGGCTAAAATATACTAATGGGTGCTGAACTTCTAAATTTTTTATTTAATCAAAATCGGATTACTCTGTAAAAAGTTATGGTCATACATTACAATCAGTGAGTGAACAATCAATCATCCCCACGTGTTCATAAAAAAAATATACTCGTCGACTTGAGAACCTCCTCCGTTTTTTCGTCGGTTAAAAACAATCTGCTTATTGACAAGACCACGGTACCTTGTTTTGCGCGAGTCCGACTCGCACTTGGCCGATTTTTCATAATTTTTCTTTTTCTTATCATGTCGATGGCAAACTATATTTTGATGTGACATTGTTTAAAGTGATAGTCTTAACTCTAAATATAAATTTGGAATTTCGGATAAGCTAAAGACTTACAACTCATATCAGAACTAGATGAGAACAATGTAATAAAAAAAAAGTGCTCGGTATTAATTTTACGACCTATGGCTTCGAACCTCTGAGGCAGTATAACCGTTCTAGTGCAGAGATAGGACCTAATGTGCGGGTTAAATATAACTACATGAATTAATTAAAAATTAAAAACCCGACTGCATAAACACTTAACCCCAATTTTTTGGTCAGTTTGGTTAAAATGTATCCTATTATATTAAAATATTACAACTCCTTTAAATACACAAGACTAATAAATAAAACCCGGCCAAGTACGGCTTGCGCGAAGGAGTCCGAACTAATGAAAAATGCAATTATCTATCGCTTATGTTTTTTATTTGTTATACACACGAGCCGCCTTCGTTCGACTCACATGTTTGGTATTAATTTTGCGACCTATGGCCGTTAAAATGGTCCAATATATTATCGGTATCTATTTGCATAGGTAACAGATTTTGAAAAAAAATATATTATACATATATTATCAATCACTGTGCCACGCTCCATACAAAAATGTTCCAACCCCTTTAAATACACAAGACTAAAAAAAGCCGGCCAAGTGCGGCTTTTTTTTTTTTTTTTTTTTTTTTTTTATTAAAAATTTGAGTGCGTTTGACTGCAGCTCACCTGATGGTAAGTGATGATGCAGTCGAGGATGGTACACGCAAACTCAAATAATGCCTATTCACTCTTGCCTTGAAGATCCCCAAATTATAGGAATCGGGAAACACCGACGCAGGCAAGGAGTTCCACTCCTGCGCTGTACGCATAATAAATGAAGAAGCGTAACGATTCGTGCGAAAAGGTGGAACATCAACAACAAAGGGATGCAACCCCTCCCTGCGTGCCTACTGTTCTCATTAAAAAAGACCCACATAATACATCATATGGGGAATAAAAGGTCATCTTTGACTAAGTAAAAACCTTAGTTTGTTAAACTCTCTTTGCTAAGTACACTAGACAGCGCCATCTATGATTTTTTTAAAGAACGGAGCCTGGAAAGTTCCTCATTATATTTCAGCCGACAGAATCAACGATCCCCGGATCTTTGTTAATTTTTTCAAAAAAAATTGTCTCAAATATGAACTATTTTTACACAGTTATATAGGTATTCTTAAAGATTTTTGAATAATGACCAAAAAATGCGACATATGATGCGAAAAAACCTATGTATAATAATAATTCAATACATCATATCATTTTTTTTATAGCTATAAAGTTGTTATAACATACGTATCCTTTATCGACTTAAGATATAAAATATGTTTTTCCAATAAAAAATAATTACTATTATAAAAACATTTACAATTATTATTCGCAATCAAAGATATTGCAAGAAGAGAGAAAAAATAAATATTGGTTAAGACATATTTCTCCTGCCTTAATATATTAATATACATTAGCTAAATGAAAAAAATATTTTACTATACTATTATGATATTTGAAGCAACTTAACATTTAGTTTTATACAGAATGTAAATTTGCATTCTTGCAATATTTATGGAGGCGGTAGTTTACAATTAAACAAATCACTTCAGCCAATGCAGAAAGTCTGATATTTGAAAGATAACCGCTCCATTGCGACGGGCGCGTTCAATATGACGTCAACTGGGGAGGCCCGCAGCGGGGCGCCGTCACTTCATGGGATTGTGTTACGTTTATATTAATTTCTTGGGAACGTGAAGAGCCTTGTGATTTTAAATTATTCTTCAGATTCGTCATTAAATAATCTAACCTACTGTATAAGAATGAATACAATCGTATGTATAGAAGTTTTTCAATGTTCAGCTAAATTTAGATTTTGCGGATTTTTTCCTATTTTTGTAAATTGAAACCATTAGTAAAAAGAAATAAACATTTTTTTCAAGTAAAATCTGCTTTATTTACACAGTTAAACATATATTACACAACTTAGAGAATTCATGTAGGTATAGAGCGCGCGTATCGCATCGGTTACTTTATACTCATCGTAGGCAAGTGAGCTATAGGTAACTATGTAGATGTTTATGTGACAAATAGGGATGGGCTGCTGTGTACTACTGGCTTAGTGGATTATCTATAGCCAAGGACAAACAGTAGCATAATATAGTAGGTACCTACTTGTAAGAATTTATGTGTGTTTTATGAGTTACAAGGTTTACTTCCTAATACGTATATAAATAAAACATTCGTATACATCGTTACACCTAGATGTACTGTTCGGGGTAGGTAAGTTAATTAACCAAAAATACTAATTTCAGTTTAATTTTATAAAGAAATAAAATATCACTGTTGAGTTTTCGTAAATTTTTATCAACCGACTTCAATAAAAGGAGGTTATCGATTCCTCACGTATGTATGTACTATTATTAGAACTGCAATATATACACAACAAATGTATTAGAACTTCCAAACATGTTCGATTATAGATATATGTTTGTATGTATAAATGTTTGTCCACGCATTTCTCCGAAAATATTAATCGGATTACAACCATTCTTTAGTATTTACTCAAACTTAGGGAACAGTGCAAGTTTCATCAAAATCAGTTCAGTAGTTTTCAAGACATGGACTAACTAATACGTGTAAGTGCAACGGCTTAGCTTAATGATACGAGCTACCGACACTGTGTCAAAGGAAAAACTTATACACAATTACAGCCCAACAAGACAACGAATTTTTCAAGTTTTTTTACAATTATTACCAAAAAAACTGGCTTTTACTTAAAACTAAAAATAACAAAAAGGAAAGATAATTAAAAAAATATTGACTTCAAAAAGAAATAAACACTTAATACATATCAATATTTTCATTAAAACTTATTTCTTTGATAGGGATTTAACTTTCATAATAAATATCGATTTTATTTATACTACTACCGTAAGCGTCACATCTTTAGCTAGATAATTAGTCCGAGGCGGAGATGCGGGGTAGTACGCACGGAACATCTAGCCTCGCCCCTCACGTCTCCTTCACCCCCGCAATGCGTAATTAATTTTTAACTTAAAAGTATAAAAATGGACATAACGGTAAAATGTGATACTCGATTTGTGTTCAGTATGTTTCCATGTTCGTTTTTACAAGAATTTACTATGCAGTTGTCCATTTTAATAGGATAAATAGCTAAAATCACTGCTAGGAATCTACCACTAACGCACACCGCTAGCACCACTAGCGCTTGCGAGCGGAACGTCGCGTTATTCTCACCCGTGCCTACTGTTGTCACTCTAAAAGACGTGCTCTATACCTACATGTATACAAAAACATATCAAAACGACACATGTTTTCATACATTTTTATACAATATGGGCATAAAAACGTTTGATCTATTGTTGGTGAGTCTCGCTGGCGTCACACAGATTTATAAATTCCTAACAAATTTTACATAAATCATCGGGAAGGTGCATGTACTTATGCTATCCTTGTTACTCTTTCTTACTCTTGTCATAGTTTGTTTCACTCTGCTTTCAAAAGGATCATAAATATAAGGCCGTATCTAAAACACCACACCACTAGCCATAATATGGCTTTTCCCCAGTTTGCGATGTTTTTTTATTAGCCACATTATGGCTTTTCTCCAGTGGAGCGGATAACAAGTTTTTAAATGAAATTGTTTTGGAGTTCAAGTAAGAATATTCAATTTTTGTGTAGGTCCCAGTGGAACAAACTCCACGCGACTGTGACGCAACTCACGAAGGAACAGTTCATTCACTCCTCATTCTTTTATTCATTCATACACACCTGTTTTCAGATTTCCATTGTTACTTTAGGTGCTTAGGACGGTCCAAAACACATTTTTTTGTATTTTTACTACTTTCTGTTGGTATGCACCAAATGTTGGTACGTACCAATCAATGCTGCTTATTTACACACAATTAAAAAAAAATACAAACTGTGTTAAAAATGACAAGCTGTTGCTACTAGTTAACAACGTAAAAACACTACCACTAATTAGACATTAGATAGAATAATTTTCCGTCATTTCGAAGATCCGACGACCGGGGCGCGGAGTCGTTGCGCTGCGAGCGAGTGAGAGCACAGCAGTCGACAAGTGTCGCATAAAACGTAGTGATTACATGCTCAGTGGTCGCTTACGGCAGCGCGCCGGCAACTGACAAAGGCAGGCGGTGCCTTTGTGAATGAGTCTACGCCCGCTGCTGTCTTTTGTTTCGAGAGTAGTCTGCGGGTGATCCGGCGCGTTCCGGTTGCCTCTTTTAAATTCGGTGCCTATTGACTTGACGACCCCCTCTCGGGCGAAAGGAGCCTGTGGGGTTGCCAGTAAAAGGTGTGCGATCCTCCAAATTATTAGATAGGGACGAGAGTGGTAACACCCTTGCGAGGGTTGGTTTTAAGCATGGGAAACATGCGCTGAGGCACAATAGGACCGTCTTTCGTTTGTGTGTGGTAGCCGTGTCCCGCGCTATCGTCACTGTGCCGGACCTACCCGCATTTCGCGATCTCGTGGTACTTGCTAACGCAACTACCCTCCGAGAAGCACCCGACGCATCTCGTGTCGGAGGGGATCACCTACCCTCACAGCGCCGCGGCGAGTAGATGCCGTCACCGCGTGGGCAAGCCCGGTCTGCCACCAGCGGCAAGCCCCGGGTAAGGCCCACCCGCCACCGCCGCCGCACCGCCCCGCGGCGCCACCGAGCCGCGCCGCGCCGCGCCGGCCCACGCCGCGCCGTCCCGCGCCGCCGTCGCGCCACCCCGCACCGCTGCTGCGGAGCCCGCCGCCGCTACCGCCGCTGCCGTCGGCCAGCCCAGGAAGGCCCGCTACCCGCCTCTGGTAGTGGAGTCCCTTCCGAACTGGTCGACCCACTTCCGCAAGCTTGCCGAGGAGCTCCCAACACCCGCCCCTACGGCAACGGGGTCCGGTTTACCCCCGAGGACGGCGACGAGTACCGCACGGTGCAGCGGTACCTGTCCACGCTGCCGGAGATAAGCTGGTTTTCGTACACGCTGCCGGCCGAGAGGCCCCTCAAGGCGGCTATCCGTGGCCTCCCTTCCACCACCGAGCCCGCCGAGATCGTCGCCGCCTTAGCCAAGCACGGCTTCGAGGCGGAGCACGTAAAGGCCATCCGGGCGCGCGCAGGACGCCCTGGGTGCCTCTTTTACGTGCAGATCCGGCGGACCTCTAACATCGCTGCCCTCTACGCCATCGTGGAGCTCCTGCACATGCCGGGCATCACTATTGAGGCCTGGCGTGGCAAGTGCGGACCCGCGCAGTGCCACCGGTGCCAAGCATTCCGGCACTCATCCCATGGCTGCCACCGCCCGCTGGCCTGCGTCCGCTGCGGCGACCCTCACTCCGCAAAGGACTGCCCACGGCCGCGGGAGGACCTTCCAACTTGCGCAAACTGCGCGGGCCCGCATCCCGCCAACCATGTCTCGTGCCCGGTGTTCCGAAGGGAGCTCCGAAACAAGAGGGCCGGGACAGTCGCCCGGACAACCGCCGACCCTCGCCCTGCTGCGTACCGGCAGCGCCCGCCGTGCTGAGCGGCTCGGCAGACGCACCCGTATCACGCCAGAAACGACGCAAAACCCGCCGGAGGAGGAAGAGGCCCTTAGCCCCCGCTTCCGCCGCCCCCACCACCGCCAACACCACCACCGTGCCCTCCCAGAGCGACCTCCTGCAAGCTCTGGGAGTACTCCAGCAGTTGCTCGCCCCAACCGGGGCTGGAGTGGCTGCCAAGGGCCCTGCGCCCACCCAAGGACCCGCTTCATCGTGATGGGTGGCGGAAGCAGCCACGTTAAGGAAGCCTCGCCTCGGGAACGTTTCCCCGTCGCCCCCTTCGGGGGCAACGAGAAGAATACCACGGGGTGAGGTACAATATCCATGCGAGGGGTGACGAACAGGTTTGTTCGGGCCCGCTTTCAGAGCGAAGCCGGTATTCGCCTGTTTATTTAGCGGTAGAAAAGTTTTTCATACACCGCCTGCTTTTTCAAGTACCGTTGTCAACGCATTAGTATTAAACACGTGCTTGCATGAAGGTGGAATTTTACGCAAGGCTTCTTTTATAAGAGGGTCACGAATATAGTTAATAATGCCGTCTCTTCTCATTTGAATGACTTCTTCTCTGTGTCCACAGAAGCTGCAAAAGGTCTGACGACACTTTAGATAAATCCCCCTTTAAAAACAGTTCTAACGAACACCTTTACACCTTTTCGGACAAAACTTCGATTTCTATGCTCTCAGAGGAATGAGCTCACTGTATGAGGCTTCTAAGTGAGGTTTGTAAGGCATAGCGTTGTTTAAGAATGCAAAAAGTAAGCAAAGCGTACGCTTTGTAAGCATAGGCTAAATGGCGTATAATGGCTTTGACTTCGTCATTTGTTTCAAGGTCAGTAAAGCCGGGTGTATTGTTTTTACAATTTTTGCTCTTCGAAATAACCAACTTTACACAATTCACTTGTATTAAAAATTTTGTACGTCTTTAAGCGTATCCAAGAAAGTTTTTGCGGTTTTGGGAATAGAGGGTTCCTTTGATTTTTTCTCGATATAAAAAACTAAGTCATTCGCCGCAAGCGTCACTGCCTCCGAAGTAATGGTAGTGGTAGTGTAGCGTTAGCGGTAGTGTAGTGCAGTGTAGTGTGAGGCGGTACAAAGTTCGCCGGGACAGCTAGTCACTACATAGTATAAAACAAAGTAGCTTCCCGCTGTCTATCTGTCCCTATGTATGCTTAGATCTTTAAAACTACGCAACGGATTTTGATGCGTTTTTTTTTAATAGATAGAGTGATTCAATAGGAAGGTTTATATGTTTATTACATGCATAATATGCACAAAGGCTGAAAAGCCGGAAAAACTTTGTAAACCGTGTCGCCCCCCTGACAGACGACCCTCCAGAAACGATAGTTGAGTTATGGGAGAATAGTATCTCTATTACTGGTCCCTTCGTTGCGATTTCCGAGAATCCCTCACCTGGATATAAGTTGCCATGGTCGACCTGGAAATCTCATAACAGACTCCGGACTCAGGTCGGCCGAAGAAAATAAAACTTGTTCAGGTGGGGATTCATTGGAGATACGAACCTGGAGTGTAGGTGTGGTGCGGTCCCTCAAACGATGGACCACCTCATTCTTGCCCTGTCATCTGCACGCGGGAGGACTTGATGCAGGCCACTGACAAGGTAATTTGCGTGGCTCGGTTTTGGGATGGGACTATCTGAGTTTGCCGTCGACTCGAAAAGAAGAAGATGCATAATATAGAAAAGAAACACTGATAATTTTAGAGGTTTTTAATGTGATGACGTAAATAAACACATTTTTTGCGCTTCATTGCAAACGCTGGCTAAAACACAAATAATGTAACCCAAGATGTAAAAAATTACTTAAAAATTCCTGCAATATCTACAAAAAGTAGTGAAGTGCAGTGTAGTGGTGGTGGTAGTGGTAGTAGTAGTGCAGTGGTAGTGTAGTGGTAGTGTAGTGGTGGTGATAGTGGTAATGTAGTGGTAGTGGTAGTGTAGTGGTAGTTTGTGTTTTTTTTTGTTTGTTTTGAATAGGCTCCAAATCTACTGGCCCGATTTAAAAAAAAATACCGTTGGGAAGCTACACTATCCGCGATTGCTATAGGCTATATAATATTTTCAAAAAATTAGGGATCCTTACTAAAACTCAAATAATGTAACCCAAGGTGTAAGAAATGACCTAAAAATTCCTGCAATATCTACAAAAAGTAGTGTAGTGTAGTGGTAATTTACTGGTAGTGGTAGTATAATGGTAGTTTAGTAGTATTGGTAATGATAGTGTAGTGGAAGTGTAGTGATAGTGGTAGAGTAGTGGTAGTCTTGTGGTAGTGGTAGTGTAGCGTTAGCGGTAGTGTAGTGCAGTGTAGTGTGAGGCGGTACGAAGTTCGCCGGGACAGCTAGTCACTACATAGTATAAAACAAAGTAGCTTCCCGCTGTCTGTCTGTCCCTATGTATGCTTAGATCTTTAAAACTACGCAGATTTTGATGCGTTTTTTAATAGATAGAGTGATTCAATAGGAAGATTTATATGTTTTATACATGCTCTAGAACTAAACAAACTAAACTAAACACTGATAATTTTAGAGGTTTCTAATGTGATGACGTAAATAAACACATTTTTTGCGCTTACATTGCAAACGCTGGCTAAAACACAAATAATGTAACCCAAGGTGTAAAAAATGACTTAAAAAATCCTGCAATATCTACAAAAAGTAGTGAAGTGTAGTGGTATGGTGGAGGTAGTGGTAGTGTAAGTGTTTTTTTGTTTGTTTTGAATAATAGGCTCCGAAACTACTGGCCCGATTTTAAAAATTATTTCACCGTTGGGAAGCTACACTATCCGCGATTGCTATATTATGTTTTCAAAAAATTAGACCTTGAAAATTCCTGCAATCTCTACAAAAAGTAGTGTAGTAGTAATGTAGTGGTAGTTTATTGGTAGTGGTAGTGTTGTGGTAGTGTAGTAGTACTGTTATTGTAGTGGTAATGGTAGTGTAGTGGTAGTGTAGCGTTAGCAGTAGTGTAGTGTAGTGTGAGGCGGTACGAAGTTCGCCGGGACAGCTAGTAAGTAATAATTTTCGAATCAACTACTAAAAACAATCTTTCAATGCCTGTGGTTTTTTCAAGCTTGACTAGTCTTCATGGTTTTTTTCGGCAGCAACTGCTGATGGATCCCAGACAGGACTCCAGATTGCGCAAACGTCACATATTGAAGCATTCGGTTCAGCTCAGCATCGTCATGTCGGATAGCCAATGTGCCTTGGGTATATCCTGGTCTGCTTATTGTCTATAGCCGTAGCTGCTAGCTCCAAGACTTCAGTTGATAGGTACTCCAACACTCCAGCCAGGTAGACCGCAGCACCGTTTCCGACCCTTGGACATTACATTGTTTACATTGTTCAGAAACCTGTGGACTCTACCCACAGGAACAATCAGACCGGCTCTTGTACACTTGGTCTTGTTTTAGGGTTCCGTACCCAATGGTTAAAAACGGGACCCTATTACTAAGACTCCGCTGTCCGTCCGTCTGTCACTAGGCTGTATTTCATGAACCGTGATAGCTAGACAGCTGAAATTTTCACAGATGAGATGATGTATATTTCTGTTGCTGCTATACTCGTTACAACAAATACTAAAAATTAGAAAAAGTGAAAAAATAAGAGAGGCCTCCATACAAAAAACGTGTTTTTTTAAACATGAAGAAACTAGCGCCATCTGGTATGATGGTACGGAGCCCTATGTGTGCGATTCTGACTCGCACTTAGCCGGTTTTTAGGGTTCCGTACCCAAAGGGTAAAAACGGGACCCTATTACCAAGACTCCTCTGTCCGTCCGTTTGTCTGTCTGTCACCAGGCTGTATTTCATGAACCATGATAGATAGACAAATGAAATTTTCACAGATGATGTATTTCGGTTGCCGCTATAATAACAAATAGGGCAGACGACCCGGTTCTGGCCAATTTAAGAGTTTTTTCCACTCAAGCGTTTGGTGTTTCTAAAATATAGTCTTTTCGGACATCTTTTTTATTTTATGTCATCAAAAATATATTGTTCTTAACTTATAGAACCATGTAGATACAAAATTTGTAATAGATACCTGTTTTTAAGAAAAAAAAACTCAGAAGTGGTCCAAGAGCCACTTTTGGCCACATTTTACCCATTAGTGGCCACACTATGTGCCATTTCTGGCCATTATGAAATAAAGCAACAATAAATTCAAAATTAACGTAGTATTTATTAGTAAGTAGCTAAAAATGGCACAATCAATGTTTTTAAAGTAATTAAGTACACAATTTCCTTTTATAGGATTCAGTCTTATGCTTAACTAACATACAAGGTTTACCTAACATCAGAAATCATATCCTAAACAAAAACTAGTCTAAACTGTAATCTTAGGTATACATCTTAGGAACTGTTAAAGTAATAATACCTACTCTGTTTATCACATTCATTAAACAACGAAATATAAATTTAACTCAGTCCTAAATATCTAAATATATAAATGCTTCAAAAAATCAACCTCTTTATAAGTAATTAAACTGTTGTTATCTTATATATTATATATGTTCGGTAGAAACTTCTCCATCTCCACAATTTTTAAAAAGCCCCTGTTCTTATGCTTGACTGGGGGACTTATGATTTCCACAATATCACGTATTGTGTACCAGATTTTATCTAGCCTTTCCGGCCATCTAAAAGTATTCCCAGTAGACAGTACCATTGTACTTATTTCATACAATCCTCCTTCTTTTTTCTCAATTTTACCAGGAAAGTATTCCCCTTCATACTTAATAATTACATAACAACCTGTTTTTAAGTTTTTATTCCATTTTTCAGTAGCAATAGAGTTCGCTGCATTACTCAAAGGTAATTCAGATTCTGATTCAGAACTACTGTCCTTGGACACAGACCTTTTCCTTTTCTTCTGCTCTGAACCTTTTCTCAGTTGATTATCTAGTTTAGTTCCTTGGTATATCATTTCTTCGTCATCTGAATTAGCATCACTTTGTTCATTCCATTTACTTTCATCACTTTCGACATACTCAACTTCACCATCTTCTTCGGATGACGAAGAAAAACGATATTTCTGTAGGTGCTTTCTCATTTTAGCCTTCATTTTCGTATCTTTTTTCTTTTTGTTGACCTGTTTTTTTTTTCTTTTCGTTTTCGGCTGCCTCCATAACTTCAGCATCTTTATCACCAGCTGCCTCAATAATTTCGCCATCTTCTTCGGAAGACTGGATTTCTTTGGGTACTTTTTTCTTTTTAGCCTTCATTTTCGTATCTTTTTTCTTTTTGTTACTACCGGTTATATCGAAACAATTTATATAGTTTAATACATTAATAACATAAAGAGAAAAAAAAGACCACATACTTTATATAAAAAGTCTACGTTACTAATTAATTGGCCAGAACTGGGGTTTCGACGTGTGCCACTTTTGGCCATCCACCTGGCCAAATATGGGAAATCGCATAATATTTGCCCTATTTGTGGCCATCTGTTTATAACCTTACTTTACGTACAAATAGCAAGTAAATAACTAAAGCTCTGCTTAGACAATCTTTTTTTAAAGTAATACAAATATTCACATTTAAAAAATAAACAAAGATTCCAGAGATTTGAACTGATTACTCACCCACTGTCCTTATGGTTTTAATTAAGAAATGAGCACGTTTCACGCACATCGACACTGAATGGCTGCTATCATCTTAGTGACGTTTGACACATGACAGCTGACAACTGTATTTGTGTTGCCATAATTCGTTATTGTTACTACCATAGATCATAGACTTCTTTAGTAATTTATACCTTGTTAGCATCGCTTTGAAGTTGAAAATGGCCAAAATTGGGTCAGTGGCCAGAACCGGGTCGTCTGCCCTACTAAAATATAGAAAAAGGGAAAAAACAAGGGGGGGGGTCTCCATAAAAAACCGTGTTTTTTTTTAAACATGAAGAAACTAGCGCCATCTAGTACGATGTGTTCCCCTGGTGTATGACGTACGTCAAGCCAGCTTATCTCTAACCTAAAGGCGAAAACTTCTCAATGTTCCTTATCTTCTAAATGTTTGATCATATAATGTAACCTAGTTTTCTTTAAAAAAATAAAATAAAATAAAATGTGTGCGGTTTAGACTTACTGGTTTATTAGTAATTTTGCAGCGTGCCCGACATTTTTGTTGATCTTTTGTAAACATTTTGTAAAATGGTAGCATTTTTCTTTAAATAATGATTTAAGGAGCATTACAGCGTAATCTTATTGGTTAGATGGGTAACTATGTGTCTCAGACTAAATAGAAAGTCATCTGTATTGGTGGTCGATTGCGTGAAGCAAATGTGAAAATTGATCTACCCTCATTGATAAAAAACATTGTTGTGTGAATATCAGGAGATTAAGTTTCGTTACATTAAGTCTTAGTTTGATTTTATGTAGGTATCCATATGCAATCAAAACGCAGGACACAAATCGTATTTACCTACCAACCTTTTATTATTTTACAGATAAAATCAAGTAGGTACCACTTACCTTTTGTGATTTTCAATTAACTGAAGAGACTGGTTATACCCCACAACACGAGGAATCCTAGTGTGGGGTAGGGATCAGGGTTAATTACTGTTATCGGAACAATAAAAATATTCTATTTATCTTTTATTGCCCGCGGCTTTGCCCGCGTGATTATCGTTTTTAGGTCTCCGTAGTCAGACAAGAAACTCTTATCCGCCATGTCCGTCGGTATGTCACAGCCATTTTTCTCAAAAACTATTACAGACATAAAGCTGAAATTTAGTAATCATCATCATATCAGTCGAAGGACGTCCACTGATGGACAAAGGCCTCCCCCAAGGATTTCCACGAAGACCGGTTTGCGCTACCCGCATCCAGCGGCCTCCCGCGACCTTCACCAGGTATACAGAGTGTAACAAAATTGGTGTAGGTCCCGTTAACTAAGGGTTCTACTCGTCATACTGAACAATTCCCCAGGAACACATAGTTAATTCTCAAAAAAAATATTGGACCCTCCATACTAAAATGCACAAAATCGGTCGATCAGCTGATCGATTTGTATGAAGACAAAAAAAAATACGTTTTCAGCAGCAAGTCGTAGAACAAGTATAATGAGTACAAGTCCCAGTTACCAGGACCTACACCAATTTTATTACACCCTGTATACAATACCAAATCTGTGACCCCCATCATCATATCAGCCGAAGGACGTCCACGGCTGGACCCCTATAAAGTTAAGGAATAAAACTTGGCAAAAAATATTTTTTTACAATTAAAGTGGGGGAGAGTTTTTTGTTCACTTACCCTATCATGTGGGGGGGATGTCGTTGAACAGGTCTTTCAAAGCTATTGAGGTTTTGCCGACGTAGCCCACAGAATCGCTAAACTGAAGTGGCAGTGGGCAAGGCACATAGCTCGTAGAAGAAATGGCCGTTGGGACAGTAAAGTTCTAGTGACGCCCGCGCAGCGGAAAACGTAGCGTAGGCAGGCCTCCCACGCGGTGGACCAACAACCTGGTGAAAATCGCGGGAAGCCGATGGATGCGGGCGGCGCAGGACCGGTCGTCGTTTTTGTGGTCGTCCGAAAAGTATTAGAAATAGTAGGGCACATAATCAATTTTAAAGAAATAATAGTAGGCTGTGTTAGGTAGGAGTAATCGCCGACCCACTTAAGATGTGCAGGTGGATTTGTAAAAAGTACATAGAATTCCATGAAATTGATATAGCAACTGCAAAAACAACTTTGTTTTTTAAATTATATTTATTTATTACTTTTTTCACAATTGGGTATGCTAAAAAAAAATATGTATTTTTTTTAATTTTTTTTCTGATGGTTTAGACCATTTTGAATATTTCATTTTTTAAGCCTCTAGATATTTTTAAAAATTTCTTTTAAATTTTGAAACCTTGATGACGTCATCGGTTCACATTACTATGAAACGAACAGCCCTATTTCTATGACGATGAAATGAATAGGCCTTGACGTCAACTGTCAAGTCACTCAAGTCAATCATTCCCAAAGGTTTTTTGGCGGGATTTGTGGTAGACGCATTCGTAGTTTTATTTTGTTGTTTTTTCATTGCACCGGCACTAGCATTACAAATCCAACAGCTAAGGAAGCCTAAATACGTCAGACCTGGCTGTATGGTCTTAGTAACCTTTGCCTTTTCCGAAACGAAACTATCACAAAGCCAACAACGAAACGTCAAAGTCAAAATTTACTTGTCATCAAACATCATAATCTATGTATGGACAAGGCCTTCAGAGTTTAAATGTTTTTTAGAACCACAATAAAAATTGGACCTCTAATGAATATCTTACCCATTTAAGTATTTAATAGGAGCTTAGACAATAAAGGTTCTTTTCATTTTTCGCTTTTCAGTTTCTTTCATTTTTTCATCGGTTTAATGTGTAATATAGTAATGGGTGCTGAACTTCTAAATGTATTTTTTTTATCAAAATCGGATTACTCTGTAAAAAGTTATGGTCATACATTACAATCAGTTAGTGAACAATCAATCATCCCCACGTGGTCATAAAAAAATATATACTCGTCGACTTGAGAACCTCCTCCGTTTTTTCGTCGGTTAAAAACAATCTGCTTATTGACAAGACCACGGTACCCTGTTTTGCGCGAGTCCGACTCGCACTTGGCCGATTTTTCATAATTTTTCTTCTTCTTATCATGTCGATGGCAAACTATATTTTGATGTGACATTGTTTAAAGTGATAGTCTTAACTCTAAATATAAATTTGGAATTTCGGATAAGCTAAAGACTTACTACTTTAAACATAGCTCATATCAGAACTAGATGAGAACAATGTAATGAAAAAAAAGTTTTCGGTATTTATTTTACGACCTACGGCTAATGGTTTCGAACCTCTGAGGCAGTATAACCGTTCCAGTGCAGAGATAGGACCTAATGTGCGGGTTAAATATAACTACATGAATTAATTAAAAATTAAAAACCCAACTGCATAAAAAATTAACCCCAATTTTTTGGTCAGTTTGGTTAAAATGTATCCTATTATATTAAATATTACAACTCCTTTAAATACACAAGACTAATAAAAAACCCGACCAAGTACGGCTTGCGCGAAGGAGTCCGAACTAATGAAAAATGCAATGCAAATCACTGTGCCACGCTCCATACAAAAATGTTCCATCCCCTTTAAATACACAAGACTAAAAAAAAACCAGCCAAGTGTGGCTTGCATGAAGGAGTCTCAACTTAATGAAAAATGCAATTATCTGTCGCTTGCATTGCTGTTTTTTGTTTATTAAGTTAATAGGTATCATTGCCATTGTTGTGTGGAGAGGTGGTGGTATGGAATCCCAAAAAGCAGCAATAATTAATTGATTAAAAATAATTTCATGTAGATGTGTAGGTAGTTAGATCGATTTTTTTAAGTAAATTAAAAGTATTAAATTATTTATCCTAAGCATGGAGTAGTAAGTCTAATGCTATGTCAATGCTAAGTCTGTAGCGTAACAATAATTGTGAAAGTATCTCATCATCATATCAGCCGAAGGAAGTCCACTGCTGGCCATAGGCCTCCCCCAAGGATCTCCACGACGACCGGTTCTGCTCTGCCCGCATCCAACGGCTTCCCACGACCTTCACCAGGTCATCGGTCCACCGAGTGGGAGGCCTGCCACTAGTGTAGTGCGTAGTGCTTTCCGGTGCGTGGTCGCCACTCGAGAACTTTACTACCCCAACGGCCATCTGTTCTACGAGCAATGTGCCCCGCCCACTGCCACTTAAGTTTAGCAATTCTGAGAGCTATGTCGGTTACTTTGGTTCTCTTATGGATCTCCTCGTTTCTAATTCGATCACGCAGGGAAACTCCGAGCATAGCACGCTCCGTTGCCCTTTGGGTGACCTTGAGCCTTCTTATGATGCCCATAGTAAGCGACCATGTCTCAGTTCCGTATGTCATCACTGGCAACACACACTGGTCGAAGACCTTGGTCTTAAGACACTGCGGTATCTGGGACGTAAAGATATTGCGAAACTTCCCGAACGCTGCCCAGCCGAGTTGGATTCGACAATTGATCTCTTTCTCGAAGTTGGACCTACCTAACTGGACTGTTTGTCCCAGTTATACATATTCGGTAACAACTTTGTAGAGCCTCCAACCTTCAGAGGAGTAGGTATGACACGGACGTTTGACATAATTTTCGTCTTGTCCATGTTCATTCTAAGACCCACTTGTTGAGAGGCTCTACTGAGGCCATCGAGCATAGTGCCTAAGTCGTCCATAATCACAGCCATGACCACGATATCGTCAGCGAATCGAAGGTGGGTGATGTACTCGCCGTTGATATTGATGCCGAGTCCAGCCCAGTCCAAAAGCTTAAAAACATCTTCCAGGGCGGCGGTGAACAGTTCCGGATATATAAGGTCTCCCTGTCTCACCCCTCGCTGTAGGTTCCGAGTTTTGATACTGGAGGCGAACCGACATGGTGGCGTTTTCATACAAACACTTCAGCACTTCGATATATCGATAGTCAATTTGGCACCTCTGGAGAGACTGTAACACAGCCCAAGTTTCGACCGAATCGAAGGCTTTCTCATAGTCCACGAACGCCAAGCATAGTGGCTGATTGTACTCTTCGGTCTTCTGTATAATCTGCCGCAGCGTCTGTATGTGGTCTATGGTACAAAATCCTTTTTGGGAACCCGGCTTGTTCGGGTGGCTGGAAGTCGTCAAACCTGCGTGCGAGACGATTCGTAATGACCCTCAAAAACAGTTTGTAGACATGGCTCATAAATGAGATGGGTCTGTAGTTCTTCAGCAGAGTATTGTCGCCCTTTTTGAAGAAAAGCAAGACCACACTTCTGTGCCATGCCTAAGGCGTTTGTCCCTCAAGTATAACGGAATGAAATAATTTCTGAAGAGCTTTAAGTACCGGTGCTCCACCTGCTTTCAGAAGTTCAATTCCATCATCAACCGGTGCCTTATTGTTTATAAGCTGTTTAAGAGCCATTCTAATCTCGTACGGGCTGACGTCCGGGATATCTTCGGTATAGTGTCGGGTAAGTCTAGCTCTTGGGTCTTTAGCCAGATCGCTGACAGGCAGACGTGTGGTCGTGTACAATTGTCCGTATAACTTCTCAACTTCTTCCAGCAACTCAGTCTTAGACGATATGATCCTGCCGTCCTCAGTCTTCAGCTTGGTCAGTTGGCTTTGACCAACAGACAGAAACACAGACACAAACACTTTTGAGCCTTTGTTGTTCTTAATCGCCTCTTTTATACAATTGGTATTATAGTGGCGCAAATCGCAAGTTAGAGACTTAGAGATCTGCCTGTTTAGTTGCCGATACTGAGCAGCGTCTTCAGAGGACTGCAAAACCAATCTGCATCTTTCTTCCATGAGGTTGCTGGTGAAATCCGAGATTTTTTTGGTTCTGTTTGAATGGCGAGTTTTAAAAATCTTAGACCCGACCGTTCCACGAACCTGTCGTTATAATCGTCCACATTCTTGCTTCACTCTTCATTTTATTTTCAAGGAATTGCTTGCCTTTGTTTGTACACTGAATTGTAAATTAAAATCCGAGCCATATCCATGCAAGTTTATTGTTTGCATGTGCCTTTGAATGTGCTGCCAAGTAAGATTTTTGGTGGAATTGTTTATCATATTCTGAACATATGTATGGGTTCTTCCTTTTATGTTTCCTCTGATGTCTCACAAAAGCATTTCTTACACTGAATAGCATATTACATTCTGAACATGAATATGGTTTCTCTCCTGTGTGAATTCTCATGTGGTTTACCAAAGAACCTTTTTGAGTGAACACTTTTTCACATTCTGAACATGAATATGGTTTGTCTCCTGTGTGAATCCTCATGTGATGTATCAAATGACCTTTTTGAGTGAACACTTTGTAACATTCTAAACATGAATATGGTTTCTCTCCTGTGTGAGTCCTCATGTGGTTTACCAAAGTACCTTTTTCAGTGAATACTTTGTCACATTCTGAACATGAATATGGTTTCTCTCCTGTGTGAATACTCATGTGTGTTACGAAACTACATTTTGCACTAAACGCTTTGTCACATTCTGAACATGAATATGGTTTCTCACCTGTGTTAATCCTCATGTGGTTTACCAAATTACCTTTTTGAGTGAATGCTTTGTCACATTCTGAACATGAATACGGTTTCTCACCTGTGTGAATCCTCATGTGTTTTGCTAAATCACCTTTGGTACAAAACGCTTTGTCACAATCTGAACATGAATATGGTTTCTCTCCTGTGTGAATCTTCCTGTGGTTTACCAAAGTACCTTTTTGAGTGAACGCTTTGTCACATTCGGAACATGAATATGGTTTCTCTCCTGTGTGAATCCTCATATGTGATACGAAACTACGTTTTGCACTAAACGCTTTGTCACATTCTGAACATGAATATGGTTTCTCACCTGTGTGAATCCTCATGTGTCTTGCTAAATCACCTTTGTGACAAAACGCTTTGTCACAATCTGAACATGAATATGGTTTCTCTCCTGTGTGAATCTTCATGTGGTTTACCAAAGTACCTTTTTGAGTGAACACTTTGTCACATTCTGAACATGAATATGGTTTCTCTCCTGTGTGAATCCTCATGTGATGTATCAAATGACCTTTTTGAGTGAACACTTTGTAACATTCTAAACATGAATATGGTTTCTCTCCTGTGTGAGTCCTCATGTGGTTTACCAAAGTACCTTTTTGAGTGTACAATTTGTCACATTCTGAACATGAATATGGTTTATCTCCTCTGTGAATCATCATGTGATTTACCAAATTAACTTTTCGAGTGAACACTTTATCACATTCTGAACATGAATACAGTTTTTCACCCGTGTGAATCCTCATGTGATTTACCAAAGTATGTTTTTTAGTGAACGCTTTGTCACATTCTGAACATGAATACGGTTTCTCACCTGTGTGAATCCTCATGTGTCTTGCAATATCACCTTTGCGACTAAACGCTTTGTCACAATCTGCACATGAATATGGTTTCTCTCCTGTGTGAATCCTCATGTGGTTTACCAAAGTAGGTTTATCAGTGACCACTTTGTCACATTCTGAAGATGAATATGGTTTCTCTCCTGTGTGAATCCTCATATGTGTTACGAAACTATGTTTTGCACTAAACGCTTTGTCACATTCTGAACATGAATATGGTTTCTCTCCTGTGTGAATCTTCATGTGGTTTACCAAAGTACCTGTTTGAGTGAACGCTTTGTCACATTCTGAACATGAATACGGTTTCTCACCTGTGTGAATCCTCATGTGTCTTGCAATATCACCTTTGCGACTAAACGCTTTGTCACAATCTGAACATGAATATGGTTTCTCTACTGTGTGAATCCTCATGTGGTTTACCAAAGTACGTTTATCAGTGAACACTTTGTCACATTCTGAACATGAATATGGTTTCTCACCTGTGTGAATCCTCATGTGTCTTGCTAAATCACCTTTGTGACAAAACGCTTTGTCACAATCTGAACATGAATATGGTTTCTCTCCTGTGTGAATCTTCATGTGGTTTACCAAAGTACCTTTATGAGTGAACACTTTGTCACATTCTGAACATGAATATGGTTTCTCTCCTGTGTGAATCCTCATGTGATTTACCAAATTATCTTTTTTTAGTGAACACCTTGTCACATTCTGAACATGAACATAGTTTCTCTCCTTTGTGAATCCTCATGTGATTTACCAAATTATCTTTATGAGTGAACACTTTGTCACATTCTAAACATGAATATGGTTTCTCACCTGTGTGAATTCTCATGTGGTTTACTAAATTACCTTTAACACTGAACGCTTTCACATTCTGAACATGAATATGGTTTGTCACCCGTGTGAATCCTCATATGTTTTACCAAATCACGTTTACCACTAAACGCTTTGTCACATTCTGAACATGTATATGGTTTCTCTCCTGCGGGAATCCTCATGTGGTTTACCAAAGTACCTTTTACACCGAACACTTTTTCACGGTCTGAACATGAATGTGGTTTCTCTCCTGTCGGCATCCTATGTGTGTTACCAAATTTACTATTAGACTAATAAATGCTTTATCACATTCTGAACATTAATATGGTTTTTCTTCTCCTGTGTGAACACTCATGCTTGTAACCAAATGGTTTTTTTGACAAAACACTGTTACATAAATATAGTTTATCTCCTGTACTGTGAATATTCATGTGTATTACCATTGGGAGCGCCACTAGATTGCTTGCAGCATAGTTTGTTATATTCTCTTTGGATTGCAGTGCAGCGAAGCGAAACAACTATTCCGATCTGTGATTCCGACGCTGGCCACAGATAACTATTACCCATTACAGCAATCTCCACGCAATCTCAAAAGGTTTTTTTTTAAATTTATTTTGTGGCTCTGGATACTAAACATGTTAATTTTATCACCAATTTCGTTGATTTTTTTTGTGAATCGGTAAAAGTAAACCCTAATGACGTTTGTTGTGACTATTTCGACGCTGGTTGCTATGGGTTACCAGTTGTGGCGTCATCACACACCGGCCAGCTAGCCAGAGTTTATAATTACCTACTCATTTGCTTTGGTTTCTTAGAGTACCTACTATGAATGAAGAGGTACATTTTGACTCAGCAGAGCCAGCCTTAACCATAATTATATATATATATATATATTCTTTATTCCGAGACGAGACGAGTGTAGGTAGTGTAATGGTGTTTTGTGTGATGTCATGTCAGTTACCCTATCAAAGACTTCAAAGCATCTTTAAAGCTAAAGCAACTCATACATTATTTAAAGCAATTTAGTCAACTTCTTTCCAAGTGGCGAAGTGGGATCGTCGCGTCTTGAAGGCTAGGTAAATCGAAAGAAAAAAGGTAGTAAGTAGATAGAAATCTTTGCCTTTATGCAGTACGCACCCAATAAAATGAGGAAGAGACTGTGAGTGCCCCAGGAGAATTTGTTAAGTGCTTTTGGAAGGACGTAACGGGAGCCCAATACCAAAGGAGAGACTTGCAAGCAAATAAATAAACCTATGTTGAAATAAGCTTTATATCTTCGCGATCGATGCGTACTAGCCACAAACAAAGTTATCTGCAATCGAACTGCGCATGACACATGAGTTTGAAATGTTTATAGAATGAGTTGTCCACATCATTCCGGTTGAATTGAATGTAACGAATGTGAAATTAGAGCCTCTCTGCTCACTTGGCACGAGGCGAAGTGGCAGGAGAACCTCCAGCGGAAGCACAGTCGGCTGGAGTTCAGTGCGACGTGGAGAGAAAGCGTCGAACTATTCGGGCATTATCGAGGAGGACTGCTTTTTGCATTGCTGCAATTATTGGTCTGCCTCGGAGATCCAGCCGCCTTAGGTGACGTTCAAGGTCGGCTGAAATTAGCCCATTCACGGATAGGACTACGGGGATGATTTCGTTGGATTCCACTTGCCAAAAATCGGTAACCTCGTGCGCCAGGTCCAGGTACTTGGTCCTTTTTGCGGCATCAGCCTGCACGAGGCTTTCATCGTATGGGATAGTGACATCCACCAAAAACACCCTTGACTGCGCCCGATCCATCAACACGATATCAGGCTTATTCGAAAGAATCGTTAATCCAGGTCCTAATCTGTCTACCTACCAAATTTCAGTCAAATCAGTTTAGTAGTTTTTGCGTGAAAGAGTTAAAAACATACCTTCTTTATTTTAACAATATTTTAAATTTCTCTGTTTCTTTATCGAGTATAGTCACAGGTTTTTACACCTACTTAAATGATGGATTTAAAATATTTTCACAACATGGAATAATCAACAAAAACTTAAGGTACAAAAAAACTTTTAATCCTTACTAATATCACAGTATACATATTAGTATGTGAAAATGAGTTTGTTTGTTTATTTGTTTGTTTGTTACCTTTTCACGCTTGAACACCTTAAACAATCCTGATGAAATTTGGCATGCAGGTATCCACACAGACTACTAAGGACATAGGCTACTTTTAATCCCGTGAAAATAGCATAGTCCGATGTAGTTCCTGAGGGATCTGAAAATATACTCTCTTTTTTGGTTAGTTTCTTTAATATTACAACGGAACAATGGATTGCTGTGATTTTTCGCACAGAGATGGCTGAGGAGGTGGGAAATGACATAATTTACTAAGTAACATATCCTGACATGGTATTTCCGCGCTCGCGCACGTCAGCGTCGCAACAGAGCTACGGACTGAAGTGGTTTTTTGTATAGAATTGGTTGAGGGGGTGGGAAGTGTCATAGACTTCTAATCAGAATAGCCCGATATCGTGGAGTCGTACAACAATGCATTGTTCCTGTCTTGTCGGCTACTGTTTTAAGTGTGTGCGTAAAGTATGGAAAAATACAAGGCACAAACTACAAAGCAACGGGGCGAGCGCGAGGAGGTGAAAGGGGAACGGGGAGGGGTTTCACATTCCAGTGAGGTCCGCAGATAATGTAATCGGGTGTACGTTCTTGACGACAATAGTTAAACGCATGACAAAAGAAAAATTATTTTTAGATCTATTTTTAACAACACGTGTGGTTGTTAATGTTATAGTACCTAGGCGACCGACGTTTACTCGGGTGAAAATAGAAAAAATGAAATTTCCCAGAAATTAAAATTTTTCCAGATGTGAGACTTAGCTTTTTCGCCCCTGAAAACCTCCATTTCGCAAGTTTCAATAAAATAATTAGAGCTTTTTTCGAGAACTCGATTTTACAAATATTACTCGTTTAATAGTATGAGAATATATATTGCTGTTATGGTTTACCTACCAACTGTGTATAAAATAACAAGTAACTGTATGAAAGATAATAATAATTGCTAGAATAAAACGTTCATGGTATTTATGAATTAGAAATAGTAATTAAAACAAAAGTTCCATTTATTATCCATTAATATACATCTTTATTGCTCATGATACCCAGTGATGTTTTATATCAATTTCCATTGATAACGTTCAATACGAAATGTGATAAACCCTTTAGACCCTTGTACCAACAAGGATCACAATAGTGTTAGTAACTACGTTAAGCATAGGCTACTTTTTTCCACGCTCGTGAGCCGCTTGCAGCTCGCACACTGCGCACCCTCGAAAAGTCATAAAAACGTTGTCCATGCGGGTGAAGCCGCGGGAAAAAGCTAGTACCCAATAAAGAAACAAAGAAATTTAAAATAATTTATATACCCATCCATGTAAATTGTTTCTCTAATTACTACTGGGGGACGCACCCGCATGGACAACGTTTCTATGACTTTTCGAGGGTGCGCAGTGTGCGAGCTGCAAGCGGCTCACGAGCGTGGAAAAAAGTAGCCTATGCTTAAAGTAGTTACTAACACTATTGTGATCCTTGTTGGTACAGGGGTCTAAAGGGTTTATCACATTTCGTATTGAACGTTATCAATGGAAATTGATATAAAACATCACTGGGTATCATGAGCAATAAAGATGTATATTAATGGATAATAAATGGAACTTTTGTTTTAATTACTATTTCTAATTCATAAATACCATGAACGTTTTATTCTAGCAATTAATATTATCTTTCATACAGTTACTTGTTATTTTATACACAGTTGGTAGGTAAACCATAACAGCAATATATATTGGGTGCGCAGTGTGCGAGCTGCAAGCGGCTCACGAGCGTGGAAAAAAGTAGCCTATGCTTAAAGTAGTTACTAACACTATTGTGATCCTTGTTGGTACAGGGGTCTAAAGGGTTTATCACATTTCGTATTGAACATTATCAATGGAAATTGATATAAAACATCACTGGGTATCATGAGCAATAAAGATGTATATTAATGGATAATAAATGGAACTTTTGTTTTAATTACTATTTCTAATTCATAAATACCATGAACGTTTTATTCTAGCAATTATTATTATCTTTCATACAGTTACTTGTTATTTTATACACAGTTGGTAGGTAAACCATAACAGCAATATATATTGGGTGCGCAGTGTGCGAGCTGCAAGCGGCTCACGAGCGTGGAAAAAAGTAGCCTATGCTTAAAGTAGTTACTAACACTATTGTGATCCTTGTTGGTACAGGGGTCTAAAGGGTTTATCACATTTCGTATTGAACGTTATCAATGGAAATTGATATAAAAAATCACTGGGTATCATGAGCAATAAAGATGTATATTAATGGATAATAAATGGAACTTTTGTTTGAATGACTATTTCTAATTCATAAATACCATGAACGTTTTATTCTAGCAATTATTATTATCTTTCATACAGTTATTTGTTATTTTATACACAGTTGGTAGGTAAACCATAACAGCAATATATATTCTCATACTCAGTCATGCGAACGTGTGCACCATCCAAAGCTACATGCAGAACCCTTGAACAAGGCTGACGTGCCCGCTGTGGTGATCCACGTGTCTGAGAACGGCGGCACCATACTCCTGAAAGTTGCGCCCATCGTCATTAAGGGACCTGAAGGTGAATTGGAAACACTGGCACTACTAGACCAAGGGTCGTCCATTACCCTGATTGACGAAGATCTCGCAAAGCGAATTGGTGTGTCGGGGCCCGAGAAGAAACTCCATATCCAGGGTGCCTCCGGCATGATGACGACGGTGGACTCCTACAGTGTTTCTTTTGATGTGCGCGGTGTAAATAGTGCTGATTTTTTTAAGCTATCTAATGTTAATTCTGTAAATAGTTTATCTCTACCAATGTACAAATGTAACTATAAAAAACTTGCACATAACTGGGACTTTTTGACCGACTATATTGTAAATATTGACGCGACTAATTGTGCCCGACCTATGCTACTAATAGGACACGACAACATCGACCTTATTGTGACGCGCCAGGTAATTCAGGGACCGAAGAACGCACCGATCGTCTCCCTCACCAAGCTTGGCCATATTATTCACGGTATCTTGCCCGGCGCAACACCTGACAGCGCCGCCGTGATGCACGTCTGCGAATGTAACGAGCTGAACAAAGCCTTCAGACGCACGTTTTCCACCGAAGATTTTGGTACCAAACCGAATTTCGACACTCCGCGCACCAGGGAGGATACGAGGGCGCTCGACATCATGCAGAAGACGGCTAAACTGGTAGGTGATCGCTGGGAAATTGGGCTTCTTTGGCGTGCTGACGATCCTGTGATGCCTAATAGCTACCCAGTCGCTCGCAAACGCCTGGACGGCGTATAAAGAAAGATGAGAAGATTTCCAGAGTTTGCAATTCGGTATCAAGAAAAGTTTGAAGAAAATCTACAGAAGGGGTACTTTTCTAAATTGACTGACGAAGATACGAGGGCGCTCGACATCATGCAGAAGACGGCTAAACTGGTAGGTGATCGCTGGGAAATCGGGCTTCTCGTGCCGTCTGCCAACCCTGACCGTCACAGGTCCGAAATAATCAAGTCGATGAACGTTGGAAGTTTGTTACGTAAAGTAAGCTGTGCTTTTCCTGTTTAGCAGCGACGCATCAGCTAAAGATAAGATCAGTGAAATAAAGGAACTTACGTCACCTCATAACTGGAGGTGGGTCCCTTCAGGTATGAATCCTGCCGACGACGCGACACGTGATGTACTGACGGAAGGCACAAGGTGGCTTTTAGGGCCCGAGTTTCTACACAGACACGAAACGGAATGGCCACAGGAAGACAAGGAAAATTTGTGCCTTGACGACCACGATGACGAGCTAAAGCTGGTGTGCCCGCTCTCATTAGTCACATTAAGCGAGTCTTTGCCTGATGACCAGCGTTTTTCCATGTATAAGGCGTCAATTGGCGAAGACAACTGGAGTTGCTCACTGCGCCATTTCTTATTAAGTCACTATGTCCGTGGCATACGTTCTCCTCTGACTCTCTTTTATCCAGATCGTTTCCGCCGTAGACACCTCTTGAGAGGCCAACTCTCCAGTCCGCCTGTCTCCGGCATATTTGAGATTATGTAGGAATCTTTGTACCCAGGCCGTGCTCCGTATTAGACGCCAATACATGGAAAAACGCTGGTCATCAGGCAAAGACTCGCTTAATGTGACTAATGAGAGCGGGCACACCAGCTTTAGCTCTTCATCGTGGTCGTCAAGGCACATATTTTCCTTGTCTTCCTGTGGCCATTCCGTTTCGTGTCTGTGTAGAAACTCGGGCCCTAAAAGCCACCTGGTGCCTTCCGTCAGTACATCACGTGTCGCGTCGTCGGCAGGATTCATACCTGAAGGGACCCACCTCCAGTTATGAGGTGACGTAAGTTCCGTTATTTCACTGATCCGGTGGGCTACAAAGGGTTTAAATCGACCTGTGTCTGATCTTATCCAACTGAGTACCGTCTTTGAATCGGACCAAAACCAAGTCTTCGAAATTTTGGTTGACGGAGAGCGAACGTATCTTCTCAGGACATTGGCGAGTCGTGCTCCCATGATGGCAGCCTGAAGCTCTAGACGAGGAATACTTAACATCTTAAGGGGTGCAACTCTTGTGCGGGCCATAATAAAGGACACGACCCAGGTGCCGGACATAGTCGCTCGCCGTAGGTAGCCGACAGCACAGAATGCCATAGAGCGTCACAAAATATGTGCAGTTCGACAGGACCATCCCTGTCGCAGTCGTCTGTCATCATCCACCTTGGCACTACAACTCTTTGTACGGAGAGCAGTTCGCTTAGCCAGACCTGCCATCTGACAAATACAGAGGCTTCAATCTCATCGTCCCAGCCTATCTTAGACTTCCAAACATCCTGGAAAATTATTCTAGCCTTAACAGTCAGATAGAGAAGAAAGCCAAGGGGATCAAACACAGACATAACGAGTCGTAGCACTTCTCTTTTAGTTGGCCTTTTTTCTCCCGTCACGAGTTTGTCTTCCACTTTATGAAGTTTTAGTCGGTACGTGAAGTTGTCGGTTTCTGGATCCCAGTTGACCCCAAGAACACGTTCGAGATGTTCTCCCTCTACGTCTGATAGAAACTTCAACCCACTGGGCGCTAGCTTATCTTGGTGTACACTCTAAGAAATTTCTAAACGCTGTGACAAAAAACCTTTAACTGATGGGAGTCGTCTAAAGAACTCGAACCCAGCGACACAGCCAATTTAGACGCTTGCAGATCTACAAACGTTGTCACCTCGTATAAGTTCTTCAAAATTAATATTTAAACGCAGTGACAACAAAACATTAACATATGGGAGTCGTCTAAAGAACTTGAACCCAGCTACAAAGCTAATTTAAACGCTTCCAAAACCCGGCGATTGTCGACACGTCTACGGTGGTATGTCCCTATCACAAAGTGACTTTATCGCTGCGTTTAAGGTGGTATGTCCCTTTCACAAAGGTACCTTGTCGCTTTGTTTCAGGTGATATGTCTCTATCACAAAGTGACTTTATCGCTGCGTTTAAGGTGGTATGTCCCTTTCACAAAGGTACCTTGTCGCTTTGTTTCAGGTGATATGTCCCTATCACAAAGGTACCTTGTCGCTGCATCTAAGGTGATATTGCCCTATCACAAAGGTGCCTTTTCACTGCTTCTCCCCGAAGTTTGTCGTAGCGACAACGTGAAGCACAACCCTGGGTACGCCGGTGCTGTGCACTATGCTATTCCTCAAAACCTTAAACATGCATAGACTGTTGCAGGCTTCAAAGAGGAGCGTGGCACTTCGCACCTGTTGCGCATCTCACGAGGTTGTGTTACAGTTGTGTCACTATTACCATGATATTGATAATACATGGCGATAATGGCACAGCAGTTAGTCAACTTCCTGGGATGAGTAGTTGGAGCAAAGCGCCTTGCTTTTCTTTGAAGCCTTTATAAAATCTATATGTAACGAAGGTTTCAAAGAGTAGCGTAGTGCTAAGCATCTGCGTATCCAAGGGTTGAGGTTTACTCACGCTGCCGGCCTCCACGACAAACTTTGTGAAGAAGCAATGACAAGACCTGTAAAAAAAAACAGAAATACGTTTACGCAATTTATTAAAATTAAATATACTGTTACAATAATAGCGCACAAATCTTCACATCTACACGGCTTTTGGTCTTGTAAAGGGCCAATTTCTTGAATAAAGTTCCACTTTTCTGCTGACCACTCGCTCCTGAAAATTTTAAAAAAAACATTAAGACAAATATTTCGTATAATTACTTTGAAATAATTACAGGATACAGCAAAAGTAGAGGAACGATCACTAAAGGGGTGAAATGGGGTCTTAAAGTATTGAAAATCAAAATTTTGATGGAGCTATCTGTATCCAAAATCCATGCGAACGAAGTTACGTGAAACTCCAATATTTAAGATATATTTATAAAATGTACCATGGGCTAATTTGGTTAAAATACATGTGTTAACGTAAAGAATAAAAACATAATGAAAATTCTTTACTTACCAACAAAAGGGACTTGTCAGTTGTCACCCACGGGTAGGCTTCCACTATCAGGTTCACTGCCTGCCTCTGACTGGTCAATGTTCTTTCCCTAATAAAAAAAATATACATTATAATATAATACAGTAAAACTGCAGTTGCAGAGGAGCACCAAGATATATTTTTCAAAATCGATCTCTAAAGATGAGAAATGGGGTCCCAAAGTATAAGAAATAGAATTTCTAAAATTATTACTAGCTCTATCATATCATCATTATATCAGCCGAAGGACGTCCACTGCTGGACATAGGCCTCCCCCAAGGATTTCCACGATGACCGGTGCTGCGCTACCCGCATCCAGCGTCATCCATCGTAAACACATAGCCGTTGGAGCAGTAAAGTTCTCGAGTGGCGACCGCGAACTGGAAAGCGTAGCGTAGGCAGACCTCCCACTCGGTGGACCGATGACCTGGAGAAGGTCACGGGAAGCCACTGGATCACTAGCTTATTAGCTTATTTTATAGAAATGTCATCGTCATCATATTAGTCGACATACGTCCACTGCTGGACAAAGACCTTCCTAAAGGATTTCCACAACAAGTGTTCCTGGACCACTAGCATCCAGCGGCTTCCTTGCCCTTTAACAAGTCATAAAATATACCGTAACTGCTTTATCTGGTGTAAATGTGACAAATGTTAGTAAAAAAAAATTATTTAAATAAGTTAGTATAATAGATGGTTGTGTTGTTGGAATGCACTGATATACGGATATTGTACTTACATGTTAGATGTTGATAGGTGCGGCAAATTTGCAGCATGGAGATCCATCTGTGAACTTTCCTACATACTCGCTATTTTCTTTTTCTTCGTAACACTAAAATAACTAGTACAACAAATAGTTGTTTGAGGGATGACTAACGAGTAACGATAGCTTGCTCACGCCCAAAGGCAATGTGCCATAAGCTACACACGCCACTGTAAATATGTGTAAGCAGTGTTGCCACCACTGGTCGTCTATTTAGATTGAATTTCAAAAAAATGTAATAAAAAAAATGTGTTTAAGTAGATTAATAGATAAGTAAGTAAGTAGATAAGTAAATATGCTTATATAAGTAAATAACAAGCATCATTTACAAAATCGATTGAAATAAGGAAAACTATAACTAAATAATATCATCATTACAGCTCATATACGTCCCCACCGAGGGGCTCGAGCCTACCCTGAATCAGGGCGATTAGGCCTTAGTCGAATAATAATAATAATAACTATTTAAAATTAGGTATACCTACATTAGTGACTATGGAATAATAATTATGATCCTTTTACATATTATAACTTTCTGTCGAAAAATAATAACAGAGTATTCTATTCAAATCTTTCAAAACAAAGATTTCATTAGTATTTTTTCAGCACTTATAACAACAGATAGTCTATTTAATTCTCTGAACCAAAGATTACATGAGCGTTTTTTCAGCACTTTTTAGCACTACAAGATCGTGCCTCGGTTAGTATTAACTAATTTGAGATGATGAGATGATGAGATGATGCCAAGGGCTTACCAATTGTGAATTTAAATAAAATATACTAGGGAGATTTTTCCTTTTTTTTAATGACGTACACTGTCATTTTTGGACTTAAATAAAACCACGTAGGTATTTAAATAATATAAGAAAACCGCTCATTGCTAAATCACAAACGATGATGAGGTGAGGACGTGAAGCTAATTTGAATACAGTGAATTTTTCGATGTTTTTTACTGATTCACTGGCGTAGTGGTTAGCACCCCTTACTTCTAGATCAAGGTTCAAGCACATATCATGTACATTTATACATAAATTTTGAGCATAATTTGTTCAAGCAATCATCATTCCAAATCTTAGAATTATGTTCCATTACACTTTTCAGGATACACGTTAGCTTAAAAGTTTTTTTGCTGGATAGATCTGATACTGGCCCTGATGCTTTGTTGTGTTCCTCCCCGTGGTCTATATTGTATATTGTTCGGAGACTTGGAAATGAAGCTGTCATACAGCTTAGGCCCGCATGCAACGGTTTATCAGGCGGAGATGTACGCGATAGTAAAATACGCACAAGAAAACCTTCTTAGGTCCTATAAAAATAGAAACAAAGTCATATGTTCGGATAGTCAGGCGGCCCTTGTGGCACTGAAATCCCATGAAATTGATTAACCCTTGAGTGCGCTGCTGCCCTCGACCAGCTGGGGAGACTAAACAAGGTCACCTTATACTGGGTGCCGGGACATAGCGGCGTCATGGGTAACGAAATAGCAGATGAGCTTGCAAGAACCAGAGCAGAGACACCAGCTATTGGACCTGAACCAATAGTGGAAGTGTCACGTTGCACGGGAAAAATAATGCTGAAGGAATGGGCAAATGAACATGGTAAAGCACTCTGGGCAAATTCTCCAGGCCAAAAGCATTCGAAAATGCTCATTTCTGGTTTCTCTCGGGGTTATACGTCTAGAGCACTGCAATTGCTAAAGCCTGGACTTCGAGCTCTCGTCAGAACTCTGACTAGCCACTGCAAGCTTAATAAACACCTGAATCAAATGAAGCTTGCAGTCTCAGACGAGTGCCGATTTTGCCTCGAAGAAGAGGAGACACCTCTTCACTTACTCTGTGAGTGCGAGGCACTCGTCCAAGCCAGAAGTCGCTCCCTGGGTGGGCCAATGGTAGCATCAGAGGGCATCAGAGAGCTTGATCCCAAGTGCATCGTCCAGTTCATCAGAACTATTGGCCTTGAGGAAATTATATAACAGGGTCAGTGATCACAATAGATCTTGTAGGTCGCGGTGATCCATTAGGACCCTCCCTTGGTCCTATTCCCCTCTTACTCAATAATAATAATGGGCTATATTGTATACAATTTTTAAATTAAAAAATAATTAACAATTTACAGTGTATGTTATTCAAACAAAAATCATAGTCTATATACTAACGATGCTGCTATCTAGTGGTGCAATGGAGAAGTGCTGAAAATAACAATCATCCAACTTTGCAAGCAGAAATTTATATGCAGACTGTTGTTGTCCTTTATTATTCAGTTTCATATTTCTAAATCTTTATATTTATCTTTAAAATATATTATTCAGTTTCAATTTTCGAAATTATGCTTTTCACACATAATAAATACAATTTTGAGGTACGGAACCCTATATATAGGTGGAGGACAAAAGATTTTCTGATTTCATTAATTTCAATTATTTTTTTGACATACAAAATTTTATTTTTGATACAACAAAATGCATTTATAAAACAACTTACACAACAATAAATTAAATTATAACAATATATAAATTAATACAATAAAAAAATAACTGGTATGCCAAAACATACAAAATTGTTGACGACATGGGTCAAAACAAATGGTTATCTACCAAACAGCCACCGCAGGATAAAAAAAATCCTAAATTAGTCCAAAAAGGCTGAACTGGTAACACTAAAAAGCAAATCTTAACAATAAAAGCGCAGGCGTTCGTAGCTATAATAGCTATATATAACATTGCGACAAAAGACTTTGTAAAATGCTCAATGTTGATTTAACGTAGTCACAAAGGTCTTGTAACGCTCTGTTTTAGTATGTTTAAAGCTCAGTCATGTACCTATGTAAAAAACAAAGGCCTTTGTGGATTATAATATTGACTGAGTATCAATGTAGCATTAACGAATTGTTTAAACCTACCTTGTCGGCAGTACAAAACTTTGTGACACTACGTACAAGGGAACATAGACGCTATGTAAAAAGAGTTTCGACAAAGTGGATTCCAACGTAAACTTTGTGGTAAACAAACGCAAGGCTTGAAGGTAACATCTGACTTATGTTCACATTGATGGATTGTTAACCTCCTTTTGTCGAGATGACTAAATCAGAATAAAATTCAACACTGCGTACACAGAAAACTGGTTACACTGTTAAAGTTCGTAAAAAAATGATTCGACAAAAAAGATTGTTACGTCACGTTCGATTTTACCGAAATACTCCGTTTAAAAGATATGTCAGGGTCACAAAAAATTTTCGACAAAGGGATTTACGAACTTAAACGGCTCTTTTTTTTTGAGTGTAGGTGTCTCAGAAGTTGCTTGGAGTTCGACATAAAATTTCTCATGTTGAAGCCCCCTAGAGAGTGGATTCGAACCACGTCGTCAGTTATCCGTTCCGCGTCACTCTCGCTGTCTACAGAAATGATGAAATCATCAACGTAGTGATGGTCTATTATAGCCATAACAGCCTCCGGGTGGGTTGACTCAAACCTTCGTGCATTTTGATTCTTTATATATTGCGAAGCAGATGGAGAGCATACCGCACCGAAAGTCATAACGTTCATTACATATTCACTGCCGTCCCAAAGTAGACGCTGCGCTTGTCTGTCTTCTTCCCGTATAAGCACGCGGTGGAACATTTCTTGAATATCCCCCATGATTGCTATCTTGCCACAACGAAACCCTAAAAGGACTCCCGGTAGGGATGTAAGTAAGTCCGGTCCGCTAAGCAAGAAGTCGTTCAAACATTTACCCATAGATGGCGCTGCGCAGTCTTGAACAATGCGAAGTTTATTTGGTTTGTTGGGGTTAAAAACAGCAAAATGAGGTAAATACCAGATCTTGTCGCTTTTTACCTTTTTCTCTTCGTCAGTCAATTTAGAAAAGTACCCCTTCTTTAGATTTTCCTCAAACTTTTCTTGATACCGAATTGCAAACTCTGGAAATCTTCTCATCTTTCTTTCTACGCCGTCCAGGCGTTTGCGAGCGACTGGGTAGCTATTAGGCATCACAGGATCGTCAGCACGCCAAAGAAGCCCGATTTCCCAGCGATCACCTACCAGTTTAGCCGTCTTCTGCATGATGATGACTGGAGAGTTGGCCTCTCAAGAGGTGTCTACGGCGGAAACGATCTGGATAAAAGAGAGTCAGAGGAGAACGTATGCCACGGACATACGTGACTTAATAAGAAATGGCGCAGTGAGCAACTCCAGTTGTCTTCGCCAATTGACGCCTTATGTAGATGCTGACGGTCTACTTCGCGTGGGTGGAAGAATTGAGCGTGCAGCCATTGACGAAAACACAAAGCACCCGATCATTTTGCACCCGAAGGATAGATACACCTTGCTGCTCATGCTCCAGTACCGGACGCTGCTCACGTAGGCCGAGAACTGGTCTTGAATAACCTACGACAAAAGTTCTGGATTGTTAAGGGACGAAATGCAGTGAAGTCAGTGTGGAACTATTGCCAAGAGTGCAAGAACAGACGAGCCAAATCAGTACCACACCTTATGAGACAATTACCAGGCATAAGATTGGAGCCTAAAGGTAGGGCTTTTACATACACGGGTCTTGATTATTTCGGACCTGTGACGGTCAGGGTTGTCGTGACGAGCGTCATGCACGTCACGAAGCATGTAAATTAACCAGAAGTTGAGAATCTTTTGAGGCTCTCGGGAGTGTCGCGACGAGTGAACACACACGTCGCGAGGTACGTGTATAAAGCGCATACGGTAACACTGCTTAGACAACTTAATTGTTTATGGTCAGAATAATATCTGTGGAAATAAAAGGTACATTGATTTGGCTATGGTAAGAAAAATTTCTTTCTGTAAGTGTCATTAGACTCAAGACTGTGAATTTGTGTGCACATCGAAATTGGAGATGAACGACATAATGGCGTGGCCTGACACCACGTGTCTGCGGGAATTTGCGTCTCATTGGATCATCAGAACGAAAGCTAAGTACCCTTAGTGCTTAGAGATTTTGGCGTGTTCCATGTCTGAGGACGGTCCTTGTACAAATAACTTATTTCTACATACCTGCTATTAAAGTGACCTGCCCTATTGTGGGTGTTGCATTTATAACAACATAAAACCTAAATGTTCCATGCCTAAATGTCTACTCATGTTTGAAAGCCTTTACTTGCAAATGATTCGTGAACACACAATACATTGTTGAATGATTGTGTGTTGTATGGTGTGACGGTGGCCAATTAAAGGATCTCCGTGATCCATGAAAAGTCCATATCAATAGACAGCTGTGTGGCCAATATGAAGCCTGTATGGCGTGATGAAGTGGCCTATTAAAGGATCATCGTGATCCATGAACAAGTCCATATCAAAGGACAACTGTGTGGCCAGTTTGAAGCCTGTATGGCGTGATGATGGCCCATTAAAGGCCTATAAAGGATCCATGAAAAGTCCATATCAATGGACAACTGTGTGGCCAGTGTAAAGCCTGTATGGCAAGGGTCTTTTGTGATCCATGAACAAGTGTATATAAATGGACAACTGCGCAGTCAGTGTGAAGCCTGTATGGCATGATGATGGCCTATTAAAGGGTCTTTTGTGATCCATGAACAAGTGTATATAAATGGACAACTGCGCAGTCAGTGTGAAGCCTGTATGGCATGATGATGGCCTATTAAAGGGTCTTCTGTGATCCATGATCAAGTGTATATAAATGGACAACTGTGTGTCCAGTGTTAATGGAAACCTATTGTGGTATATAAAGAAGCCTGTATGGCAAACCATGTGGCCAGCTAGTAGTGGCCAATTATGAGAGACTGACTTATGATTAATGACTGTCCTTTACTAAATGTTACGGTTATCAAGATAAAAGATCATTGTTTCTACGCTCCGTACTTAGATATGAAACAAGTAAAATCAGTGTTATATTTTATATTAACAGACGGAGATACCTGGTCTGATTGAGCGGAATAACACAGGCGTCCTTATGAACACCACACAAGTATAAATCTGGTAAGTCAATTCCATTCTAAAAGACATCAAATCAGTTTTGTCTGGTGACTGGAGAGAGATAATATTGTACGAGCAAGCGCGTACAACGCAAAAATGCTGTATAAACAGTTTAGGTTTTAACCCAATTACTCATTATTTCTACAATTCAGTTCGTTTTCGGCCATCAAGCGCGCCGCGCGTACTCCCATCAGTTTTATCAGTTTATTTAGTTTTTAACATTTTTATACAATTTTAATATACAGTACCAAAAATCAGTATCAGTATTTTTGTTACGGATTCAACCCCGTACATTGGTCCTTCGAGCCGGGTCTTTCGGAAAGGCGGGATCTTTCCACGTGTCGTATGAACTGTCGTGAACTTTGTACGTAAACGTGACTGTGGTTCCGCTTTCCGGCCTGTAGAGACATAGTGCATTCGTTCTACGCTTTGACGGAACTGTGAATGTTACTGTGCAATAAAGTGACATAAACTCACCTAGCAGTATCCTACTGTACGATCAAGGAGTGCAGTGGGCCCCGAGCGGCAAGGTCTTGGGTAATCATCAGCCATCAGGGGTAACGACCTAGACATAGTCGTTGCCATTCAGCAGGAAAAGTCACCAAGTAAGATCAGTCCATTTATTTTATTTAAACAATGGCTTCAGTTAGTGATGTACTGGCCAATCAGAACCGGTTGTCTTCGGCAATGGAGACTGTTCTCACCAATTTTAAGAAAGATGGTGCAGACAGGAAGACTGCCGACTACATCAAGAGGAAGTTAGACCTACTCGACAGCTATTGGTTCGAGTATGAATCCAATTTTTCTAAATTATCAGCGAGTCAGTTAGAAACAACTCTAATAGAATCAATTAGCAAAGATAGGGAGAGAGTGTACGAAAGGTATGGTCAGGTAAGAGCTTTTATACACAATTATCAGGCCCCTACAGACGAGAGGCCAAAAACACCCATCATAAAGCCTCCAACCTTCCTGCCAAAGTCAAGCGACACCAACCAGACAACAAACCAGGATATACAAATGACAGAAAGCGGCAGCAGTGCTGGAGCCCGTATCAACAGCGTCACGGTAAGCAAGACCGAAGAGATGCTTAGGAAGCAACAGAGCAATTTTAAGGCTTTCCATCGCACAGTGACTGGTATTAGTCTTGAATCAGTTTCCGAAAAGTGGGAGTTTGAAGATATTCTTCACACCATTCAGTCGCGCTGGGCAGCTATTGACTCTTTGCACTGGGACCTGGACAGCCTGCTGGACGGATCCAATCAGGAGTATGAGAAAACATTCGCTTCATACGAATGTAAGTACCTAGAAATTAAGAAGGCCATCAACAAGAAAATGTGGTCGGTAGCTCATGTAGAAAAATCCACACCTAAAATGGAGATTCCAGCTTTCAGTGGAAATTATAACCATTGGATTTCCTTTAAAGATTTATTTGTCGAAACGATCCATAATAACCAGTCAATGTCTAATGCTCAAAAAATGCAGTATCTCAAATCCAAGGTGAAAGGGGAAGCAGAGAGATTAATTCAGCAGCTAAATGTTAGTTCAGATAATTACAATGTTTGCTGGGACATACTAAATCAGAGGTATAACATCAAGAAACTAATATTTACTTCGCATATGAATATTTTGATGAACCTCCCAGTAATGCAACAACAATCAGTCGCGCTTATAAAACGCATGCATGACACTACGCAAGAGTGTTTGTATGCTATTAAAAACCTGGGAGTCGATATCAGTTCATGGGACCCCATTATCGTGTACCTTTTATCACAGAAGCTAGATACAGCCTCGTTCACCGACTACATGGAGTCTGTTCAGAACCCCCGGGAGTTGCCTGTACTACAAGAAATGTTAAAGTTTTTAGAAGCTAAATTCACGACTTTAGAGTCATCTCGTAGGAAGCAAGACACTCCTACTCAGAAATCTCCAGCAGTTTTTAAAAATCAGAGTAATATTCAAAATCAGAGACCGAATTATTACAAAAGTTCATTCACCAGCAATAAGGTTATTTCGCAACCGGACGCTAAGCAAGTTGCGTCGTCATCAAAATACAACTGTACTTTATGCCACAGTAATGAACATGGCATCTATTTTTGTAGAAAATTTTTAGAGATGCCACCCTATATCAGACTGAAAACAGTAACAAAATTGAGTCTATGCCCAAATTGCCTTTTTAATCATCAGGGAAGACAATGTTTGTCAGAAAAGGTTTGTCGGGAATGTAACAAAGACCATAATAGCCTACTGCACGAGGCGTTTGCGCAACCGCAGTACGCCCGCCCAACGCAACAAGGCACTCGGGGCGGGGAGAGTGCGAGCGCGCGCGGGGCCAGTGTCGCTGACGCAAACACAAATGCAAGCGCAGGGAAACAACTCCGAAGTAGCTCGCACGTGTCACTGTACGATGACCCTATTGAAGTCCTATTACCAACGACTGTGATTAAAGTTCAAGCCCACGATGGTTCGTACCATATCATGCGCGCCCTCCTGGATCAGGGCTCACAAGCGTCCTTGATCACAGAACACGCAGCGCAGCGCTTAAAAATACCCAGAAATAAATGTAAGGGAGTTATTTCAGGCGTAGGAGACAAAGAAAGTAACAGTAAGGGCATAATAAGTATAAGATGTTTATCAGCAGTCAGCGATTTTGAATTTGAAACCGATGTGATTATAATGAATCAGCTGATCAAGAATTTACCAACTTACTCATTCACTCAGCCTGACTGGTCATACCTGGATCATATCCAACTAGCGGACCCTGAATTTTATAAATCACGCCCTATAGATATTTTATTTGGTGCCGATGTGTACTCAGTCGTATTAATGAACGGAATATGCAGGGCAAACTTGACCTTACCGACTGCACAACAGACCCGTCTCGGGTGGACTTTGAGTGGCAACGGCAATGCCAAGACTGTTCAATGCAACATAGTGTTGCATAACATGGAGGAGATACAGAAGTTTTGGGAGATTGAAGACATCTCAGAACAATCAGATTTATCAGCAGAAGACAAGCAGTGCATAGATTTTTATCAGTCGACTACAACCAGACGAGATGACGGACGCTATGAAGTTAGGATACCCCTAAAAGAAAATTATCAGGAAAAATTAAGCCACTCAAAATCAAAAGCAATCGCACAGTTCTACAATTTGGAGAAAAAAACTTTCAAAAAATCAGTCTATTGCGAAAGATTATTGTAAATTTATTGATGAGTATTTAGCACTCGGTCATATGACACCCGCGGTCACCGATTGCGACACGAAACTTAAATGTTATTTACCTCACCACTCCGTGACACGTGAAGATTCCTCTACAACTAAGTTACGTGTTGTTTTCAACGCGTCTAATAAAACATCATCTGGGCTAAGCCTGAATGACGTAATGTGTCGTGGCCCTAATTTACAGCAAGACTTACAGAGTTTAATTATAAAGTGGCGTCAGTTTAAATATGCATTTACAGCAGATATAGAAAAAATGTTCAGGCAGATATGGGTAAACAGTGAAGATCAGTATTTACAGATGATTGTATGGAGAGATAATCAGTACAGCAGATTGAAAGATTTTCAGCTCGCGACCGTTACGTATGGAACAAAGGCGGCGCCATTTCTCGCTATGATGACGCTTAAACAGTTAGCTTACGACGAGAAAAGTAACTACCCAGACAGCTGGGCGCCTATGGTCCTTGAGGAGTCCTTTTACATGGACGATCTTATCCATGGGGCAGCCTCTGTACAGTCAGCCAAACAATTACAAAGGGATATGATTAATATATTAAAATCAGGGGGGTTTAATTTAAGAAAGTGGAAGTCAAACTCGCCGGAGCTATTAGAAAATGTGGACGTTGACATGCAAGGTCACGAAAACTTTGATTTTAAACAGGCGGAGTCAACTAAAGCCTTGGGACTTGGGTGGAATCCACAGAAGGATTGTTTCACATTTGAGTCAAAAATAGATACAACATCTAAGCCTACGAAGCGGTCACTTTTATCAGACATCTCAAAGATCTTTGACCCTCTAGGCTGGCTCTCTCCTTTGACTACGAAACTAAAAATATTATTTCAGGACGTCTGGAGAGCAAATGTACAGTGGGACGAGCCTGTACCGCAGGACGTCTGTGAAGAATGGAATAAAATCAAGGTCGAAATCAAGTGCATCAGTCAGTTTCAAGTACCAAGGTGGCTACAAACGCAAGAGAAAGATCAAGTTGAATTGCATGGCTTTTGCGACGCCAGCACGAAAGCCTATGGCTGCGTTGTGTACTGTAAAATAAACAATTCAGTGACATTGGTAGCAGGAAAAACCAAATTAGTCCCACTAAGTAAAAACTGTTCACTGCCGCGCTTGGAGCTATGTGGTTCAGTTTTACTTTCAAAATTAATGGCAAAAATCAAGAATTGCCTATTAAATCATGAAGTCAAGGTTTACGGATGGTCGGATTCCATGGTAGTACTAGGTTGGCTTAATGGTGAAGTAGATAGATGGAGGCCATTCGTAGCTAACCGTGTGAAACAAGTCACATCAACAATACCGGCTGAATGCTGGCGATATGTACCATCCAAGGAGAACCCTGCTGATTGCGCTAGCAGAGGCCTAACTGCTTCACAGCTTAAGGAGCACTCGTTGTGGTGGGCAGGGCCCACTTGGCTACCTACCTACGAGCCTGAAAAGGCCAAACAACAAAATTATTCTACAAAACATAGACATGAAAAATTCAAAGCAAGTAAACGTCATGCTATCAAGTGGCAATGAAATCGTTAAACAGATTATACAAAAGCATAGCTCGTTAGCAAAAGCAATAAGAATACTAGCATGGATACTCCGGTTCAGAACAAAAAATAACCGAAAGCAGTGTTATTTAAATTTACAGGAACTAAATAGGGCAAAAACAATCATAATCAAAAGCATTCAGCTAGAGGAGTTTACAGAAGAAATAAGTTGCCTAAAAGAATTCAAAAGCGTGAGTAATAAAAGCAAGTTACACTGCTTTAATCCAATATTGGATCCAGACGGGATCCTGAGAATAGGTGGAAGGCTCAGGCACGCCAACATGGATCCTGAAATGAAACATCCCGCTATTATTCCCAGTAACACGAGATTAGCAGACCTCATTATTGATCAGGCGCACGAGCACTCGTTCCATGGAGGTGCGAGGTTAACAGCAGCATTTATACGCAGGAAATATTGGATTCTAGGTGGAAACAACGCTGTCAAAAAACGACTACGCTTGTGCGTCAAATGCAGGAAACAAAACCCTCACCTTCAAAATCAGATAATGGGTGACTTACCTGCTGCGCGAACTAACCCATCGCGTCCGTTTTATCACTGCGGCGTAGACTATACAGGCCACGTGAACGTCAAAGCCAGTAAGGGCCGCGGCATCAAAACCACGAAAGGATACATAGCAGTGTACGTGTGCATGGTGACCAAGGCCGTGCACCTAGAACTTGTTTCCGATTTGACGACCTCGGCTTTCCTAGCATCATTACAGAGAATGGGCGCTAGAAGGGGTATGCCAGGTCATATGTACAGTGACCAAGGTAAAAACTTTATAGGAGCAGATAATGTATTGAAACAAGCACTAGCAGAACTACAGAATGAAAACAACCAGGAATTCATGTCACAGATAACAAGTATGGGTATCGAATGGCATTTCAATGCGCCCTCCTGGCCTTCAGCGGGTGGCCTGTGGGAGGCTGCTGTAAAAAGCCTGAAACACCACCTAAAAAGAGTTATAGGGGAACAAAACCTTTGTTTCGAGGAATATTCGACACTTCTGAGTGTCCTTGAAGGATGTCTTAATTCTCGCCCTCTTGGAATTTTAACAGAAGATCCCGAGGACCTGGATTTTCTAACGCCTTCCCACTTTTTAGCCAGTGGTCCATCGTTAACCCTGTATGAAACAGAGAAAGATTTAAGAACGAGGTGGCATCTCACTCAAAAACTAATCAGTGACATCTGGAGCCGCTGGCGAGAGGAGTATCTGACTCAGCTTACAGCTAGAAGCAAATGGAGACAGCCAAAGGCAAATCTAAGATTAAATGATGTCGTCATAATCAAGGACGACAACCTTCCGCCGGGGAAGTGGGCCTTAGGCCGCGTAGTGGAACTTCACACAGGTTGTGACCGTCACGTAAGGGTCGTCACTCTAAAAACCAAGAATGGCTTTTTGAAACGCCCGATCGTAAAGTTAGCGATTCTACCCGTCTATCAAGAACAAGAAAATAAACAAGAAAAAGACAAAAAATCGGAGCAAAAACCACATCAGAAAGAGCAGAAAACAGTTCAGCTCCAAAAAAGGGAAAAAAAATGTAGCTTTACAACAATAGCTATTTCCATGTTGTTATTATTTTTCATTACAGTCCCATCAGTACACAGCCAGTATCATACAACCCCATTGCAGGGAAATAATAGTCTCTATTTCGATCGGATTAAAGACATGCATTTGATACGAGACGACTGGAGACTAGTTGTTTTCTACAATACAGAACCTTATAAAGATGGCAATAAAGCTTTGACTATGTATATCAAGTACTTAGACGAGTTGTGTACAAAAATTCAAACAACTTTGCACTGTGAGGGGATCATGTTGCAGCTACGTCACTAGGTGACTGAACTGGAGTATTACAACGATATACTTATGCATCATAATGCGAATACACGTAATATGCGACGCCGACGGGGGCTAATCAATGGGGTCGGATATTTAGCAAACAGCTTATTCGGGGTCCTGGATGAACAGTTCGCCAAAAAATACGAGCAGGACATTAGCCTAATCAAGGAAAACCAAAACCATTTAGCTTCTCTTTGGAAAAACCAAACATCTGTCGTAGAAGCAGAGTTCAATTTATTAAAACGCACAGAAAGCATATTCGACAAACAATACAAAATAATAAACAAGAAATTTAACACCATACAAAGGGCATTTAATGAAGTAAGAACAGAATGTCAAAACGTCGCGCTCATCAATGACTTTCTGTCTACATCTATAATAGCCAATAACATGCTGTCCAGCCTAAAAAATATCCAGCAAACATTACTTGATGCCGTCACTAATATTTACAATGGGAAATTTAACTTCCACCTTCTCACTCCCGACCAGTTAAGGAATGAGCTAGGTGTTATATCCGAGCAGCTTCCAAAGGATCTGTCGCTACCAGTAAAGAAATCGGAATATAATTTACTGCAAGTGCGAGCAAGAGTCACGACCAGGTTTATCATATTTGAAATCAAAGTACCATTGATTGGAGAAGAAAAGTATGAAATCTTAAAGCTACTTCCTATACCCCGCTTATCAGATAGAAATATTGAGATGGTAGTGGTGCCAGTGGCAGAGTATGTCGCCGTCAATCTCCAACAAGATGCTTTTATAAAATTTACAGAAGAAGATTTAAGGACCTGTTTACACAGAAACACAGAATTATACTTGTGTCATGTTAAGAGGCCTATTAATATCATCAAGGACGATCAGTGTTTTTGTGAGACGTTGCCTAAAACAAGAAAGTGCAAGACTATCACAAGATTATGCAATAACAGATGGGTGGAATTAAATTATAAATTTAACACATATTTATATTCATGCTGCGAGCAATGTCAGGTGAAACTGGTATGCAATGATCAAATTACACCAGTACAAATAACTAAAACCGGATTTTTTACAGTTGATCAAGGATGCATCATAAAATCAGCTGATTCCTTTATTTATTCTCATAGACAAGACGGGAATAAGATTCAATTAAGCTCCAACATTCCAGCGCCAAAAATTTCGCAAATAAATCGTATCATTAACATCTCATTATCAGATTTGTACATACAAAAAAATGAAACGTATGACTTTTTTAACCATACCGTACAGCTCCAAGAAATCGAAAAGAAACTGCAAGTAATGAAACAGAACGAACCACTAGCAAACCGGGTTTCCTACCATGATATACATCATTATACAGCTGTATACATTTTGTTCGCGATTATGGGACTTGGCGCAGCAGTGTGGGTGTGGAGGTACTGCAGGCGCAGGCAGGCGCCAGCAGACACATCGGCCGCGGCGCCGGCGGGGTCTCGTGTATCGGGCGCCCCAGCCGCGCCGCCCACCGCAGCACCGCGACCGGGAGGTTGTGCCGCTACACCAGTGCCTTCAACTAGTGTCTCAAACGCGCGAGTGTTAGTGAAGGAAACAGGGTCGTCCCCTGTAGTGTTTACTCGTAGACCAGTGCTTAGTGTCCCGGACATAAAAGTGGACACCTCTTAGGCATTAAGCAAATAATTTTAAGACAAATCACCATGTATCATCTACTAACCTCATCTTTTCTCCCCCGGGAATATGTACGAGCAAGCGCGTACAACGCAAAAATGCTGTATAAAGAGTTTATGTTTTAACCCAATTACTCATTATTTCTACAATTCAGTTCGTTTTCGGCCATCAAGCGCGCCGCGCGTACTCCCATTAGTTTTATCAGTTTATTTATTTTTTTACATTTTTATACAATTTTAATATACAGTACCAAAAATCAGTATCAGTATTTTTGTTACGGATTCAACCCCGTACAAATATATTAAGAGTTACATCCCTAATAAACTAATTTAACTATCTCTCAAAGGTCCCGACAAATGGTGGAGGTGCTGGGATATATTGAACAGAACTTTCAGCAGAGTGGAATTGACAAACCTTTTTTTGTCTATTTTTATAGTCCTACATATATTTGTATTTGTGTTTTGTTTTGATATAAAATTAAAAGGAGGCAGATTAAATATAAAGATCAAGAGATGTAATTGTGACATAAAGACAGCGCGATAGAACTTATGCCTATTCGAAAACGTCCATAATCAAAGGGTAAAAAATATTACTTTTTCTACATGATGTGAGTGAAAATTTATAATATTTTTATCATTCGCTACAGAGGTTGAGCGTGCCCTCTAGCGGAAATTAAATGAAAAAATATTAGTTTGAGATGGTTACGGGCTTGGCAAATACTAGAAATCAGTATTGTGCCTACGGACAGATGGCACCACATATTCCTTAAATGGAGTTTTTCCAAAAATATTAGGTAATCTTGTTATAATTAGAAAGAAATGGATATAAATGGTTGTATTAAAACCATATTATATTTAAATTTTTGTTAACGTATTGTGTTTTATGAAGAAACAGCACAAATTTTATTGCGAGAATTAATTACAATAAAACGAACAGACCAACATTTGCAATGCGCCTGCTTATCGACATTTGTGTCTATTTCATCGGCAGAACCTCACATATTTGATTTGACAGATGATATGTTTTTGTTTGACCCACTAGAAATTTCTATGGCAATACAGGGTGACTGGTTGAACAACGCAACGGACACATTAATGGAGGTGTTAAGAAGCCGATACCCATTCCATTAAGCATAAAAAACGCCACCTTTTTTTTGTCTATTTTTTTTTTATAAGGTTCATCTCCTTTTTTACCGTTTACTACGCTCGCTGTGATGCGTACGCAACAGCTGACAATGCCTCCCGCGGTTATTAACTCGTAGTGCACTAAACTTCCAACCCCGCTGCGCCGCTGCCTGTTTATGCCTGTTAGCGCAGTTTCTCGCCCCCTCGCCTCGCTTCGCGGCCACGCACACGCCCCGTTCGTCGTCCGCACAATTCCCACCCTCACCCTCAGTTACCGGTTTGTTTTTGCACTGATAACGTGTGTTTTTGTAAACCCCAAGGTGCGCATGCGTCGTCGTCGCGTGTCAGTGCAGTGTTATGGCTTATCAGTACACAAGTAAGGAATATTGGGATATGGTGCGGTGTTATGCTTTGTCTTATGGCGTAGGAAGGCATGCAATTGAATTGTACCGCGAAATGTATCCTAACTGGCGAGTGCCGTCGTGCAATTTAATGCTAAGAGTGAATTTTAGGCTCCGGGAATTCGGCTAGTTTACCGTACCTACCCATGGTCAATGAGAGATTGAGCGCATTTTGAACATTTGTTACAGTATGTCTAATTGTGTAAACGTTAGTTACAATCAGTGTAAAGTAAGTGATTAGGTAATTAATACGTTTTGGAGTAACATTCGGTGAAAAAGGACACGTAAGTTTCAGCTAATCTTTTAATTATTGTAAATTTGTGTGATTGCTTACCTAACTTTTTTAAATTCGCAAATTACCTTGATTACCTTTTTTGGTCACAGGTACTGTATGGCTTCCTCAGTCGCCATACTGCTAGGTTACATAGGTATTTTGCCTGTCCTAAGCCAGGATCTAAGTATGAAGGAAAAAGTTAATCATACGCCGCACTGTCGCACGGGCGACTTTGATAGAAAGATAACATGCGCTCCGCACAGTATACGTAAAATTACAGAAATTTCACATTTCAAAAAATGTGTAAATCACACGTATTTCAAAATAACTTTCCCCTTTTTTTACCGAGAGGGAATGTACATGGGCTACTAGTTTACCTCCTTAAACGCGTCCGTCGTTCAACTAATCATCCTGTATATAAAGCAGCACAGAATGGCACCGAGACACAGTGTGTTCCAGATTCGGAATAGTGAACAGTGGTTCAAAACGAAAACAAGTGGGAGTGTTACCTACCATCCAGTGTAGTGGAATTATACCGCGACTAGTGCCCAGTGTACCTTTTTGTGCCCAAGAGTGTCATTCGCGTGGACATTGCGTGTGCCCAGTGTTTCGTAGTACCCAAGCGTGCCGCGTATCACCGCTACAAGTTATCGGACACATCGGATTTCATGCCTCCATAATGCCATTAAAACTTAGACGATTTTAATAAAATGTTTTATAGTGTGCATTTCTCCAGAAGGTCCACCTTTGCTGTGTGATAATTTTAGTGACTATTTAGGTGACAAGATTATCGTGTATTATTGTACTGTACTTCTTTGTCTATTTTGTTGTATTGTGTCGTGGACAATAAACTTCGTTGATCCGGTACCTATTTTTGGTTTTTGCTGTAGAGACACAGCCCACTAGGACTTTGTGCTCGCCACCATTAACAGCTGGTCCTTCGAGCCGGATCCACTAGTCAGCGACACGATGTTGACGAGGAGTCAGACTGCGAAAGAGTCGGGGAATGTGTTGGACACCCCGCGTACGCTGGAGCAGTCACTGACGGGGCCGCCGGAGGGAGATGAACGTGTCGTCTCCCCGCGCCACGCCAGAACAGCCGAGGTCGCCGCGAGTCATTTGGACTTGCCCGCCGCCTCCACGCACTGCAGCGGAGCGGCCGCTGACTTCGAGGGGATGCACAGCGCACCCACCACCTACACCAATGATGCGAGTAAACGTCGCTTTAATGCCAACATGCCGCTTGCCGGGAACATGTTTGCCAACTCCATGTGCACTAACGGTGCGTCTGCCGTCGTCGCCTGTGCCAGGAGATTTTCGAACGCCGCCACAAATATGGCGGGAATGCCCGTCGCCACAAGGTCCACTGATAGGATGTCAAGTGCTATCCAGAGGCCGCAGCTACATCTACAGGTTGAAGGAATGGACCCGTACGCTGCCTTTTCTGCCGCCTATGCAATGGATGCTACGAGCGCCTCTGACAAGCTGCAAGACGGTTGCCACGCAGCCGGGATACGCCAGTTCAGATCACCAAAGGGATCCGTAAGATCAACTGCTAGTTCTAAAGCCAGGATCAAGCAGGCAGAATACGAGGCGGAAAAAGAACTGTTTTGAAATTCAGCAACTTGAGCGCCGGCAATAAACACTATTGATAAAGAAGAGGCTGGCAGCCCAAATTGCCACTATCGAGACTGAAGAAGAGTAAGCTGAAGAAATGGATGCTGTTGTAGCCCGCAACCGCGTCCATAATTGGTTATACGAGAGTTCTCGAGACCCCTCATTCAACATACGGGAAGAGAAGCCAATGAATATCTCCTTTGCAGAAGCTCCTACTGAAGCCCGAAGATGTGCAGACTACCACGAAGAAAAAAGATCTTCAATACAGAAAACTGAAGATAAAATAAAACCTGTCAAGAAAGAAATTAACGAAAAGCCATACGAAGAAACGCCTCGCTAGACATAATGCCCAAGATCGCCAACACCAACGCGACGTCGAAGCCCTGGCAGAGGAATCGAACAGCTCGCTGAGGTCCTGGAAAAGATCGTCCGCACTCGTCCACCACCACGGCAGGCATCAGAGCTCCCCATCTTGAGCACCTGGAGAATGGCTGCCCTTCAAAGCTGCAATGAGGAACTCTACGGAAATCTATATTTTTTCAGCCAGTGAGAATCTTGCACGTCTTCGCACATGCTTACGAGGAGAAGCAAGAAATAAAGTGCAAGTTTACTCTTTGCAGTCACCGATCCAGAGAAGATAATGAAATCACTGAAGAGATGTTACTGGCGTTCTGAGTTAATTGTCAACAGAGCGGTACAGGACATCAAAGCACTACGAAGTATATCCAGATCTGAGGAACTGAATGAATTCGCTGTTCAAATCGAGAATATTATAACGGTTCTGGTCACTGTCGACAACCGAGGCTTTTTGAACAACCCCATGTTGGCCCAGGAGATAGAGGATAAGCTGAGTCCTCACATTATCAGCAGATGGTGCGATTTCGCTTCGCAGGAAAGATCCACTACCAGTGATCCAGAAGTGGTCACACTGTCCAGGTTTTTAAATAGAGAGGCGGTCAGAGTGTCAAAATACGTGCGACCTACTAGCCAGAGCACAGTTACGGTAGTCGAGATGGAAGGAAAACCTACGCCTTCTGCGACCAGTCATCAAGACCGGAGGAAGGAGCTATCTGTGCCGAGCTATCAAGACCAGAGTGAAGCAGCTGTCTACTTTACCCACACTACGAGGAAGAAAGAGAACAATCCTTCCACGACCAGTTGTAATGACCGGAAGAAGGAAATAGTGTAGACTATTAGCGCCACCGAGGAGACATTGATGTGCCCCTGCTGCAGAGGCAATCGTCATGTAGAAGATTGCCGAAGGAAGAAAGGTTATGCTTCAGATGTTTAATGAAGAAGCATGTACGGAAAAACTGCAGGGCCCAGAGATGTGGTGTTAATGTATGTGGGTGCAGTCACCACTCACTACTACACATTACCCCAGAGCGAACCAGCCAGTTGCGGGAAAAGAAACAAGCACAGGTGTCTGGGAGCCAGGAAGTGGTAATGTCTGTGGCCACCGCTGCGCAAGGAAGTCATGCGGTGCTATTGAATTGTGCCCAGTCATAGTTAAAGGTCCGACTGGAAGCATATCGACTTATGCTCTACTCGACGAGGGATCAACGGTCACGCTCGTCAGTGAATAGTTGGCGCAGAAACTTCAAGCTGATGGACCTTAAAAGCCTCTGCATAGCAGTGGAGTAAGCTCTTTAAAAAATGAAGGCTACAGCTAGAAAGTGCAACTTTGCGTCAGGGGACGAAGCTCAGAAGAGGAGTTCGACATTCAAGCTCGAACGGTAAAAGACCTGCGGCTTCAATGTCAGTCAGTGCGAAAATCATTTTGGAGTACCAACACCTGAAAAATTAAAGCCAGCCGATGTCTGTTTTGATTACGCGCTACCAAGCCTGCTCATAGGAGCAGACAGCTGGCATCTCGTTGTGATTGAAGACGGGAAAGCGCATGGAGCCTATAGCATCTAGGACGAATCTTGGCTGGGTCATACACGGAGTAGCTCCACGATCTCGTATCCTCAAAACTGGGGGAAACACAACGCTACACATCTGGACAAGAGAACAGCAAGATGATAAACTGGATCATCTCGTCAGATAGCACTTTAAAGATGATGAATTAAGGAAATCGCTCCATGTAAAAGAGAATCCAGTTAATAGAAGAGCGCGTGAAGTCTTTAAGAAGAAACATCGGAAAGCAGAGCTGAATGTTGTAAACAAGAACATCATCCGTCATCCCAAAAGCATTGCACCAAGCACCGGCGCATAGCAACTAAATCAAGATTGCGCTGTTTAGAAGTTGTCGGGAAAAGAATGGCAATAACTCAGCAGGATCGCTTTGCCACCAACGAGATCAAGATTCAGAAAGAAGTATCAGAATCTAATGAAGGAAAATTGATGAAGGAGTTAGATCCGGTTAATGATGACAGATTTTTGAGATGCCAAGGAAGAATGCATCAGACAAGATCACGTCAACGGAACGGAAAACATGTTTTCTCCGAAGACCAACGACGTATTAAAGAGCTAAAGGCCAGGAAGGGAAGAACTGTCCTCCCAGTAAGGAGTAAGGCTGCGACAGGGAGTCTTCGCCGGGGGGAGAATGTTGCAGACAGTTTAGTCTGTATTTGAATTCGGCGCCAGTACATAAGATTCCGCGCCATTATCGATAAATACCTTGTAACATGGTTTAAAACGAGGCTACCAGCGCCATCTGTCGACGTCGCAATAATTAAATAAACAGAGACACCTGCGGCCATTGTGACAGTGATATCTAGTGTCGAGTAACAAAACTACGTAGTCAGCCTACTTCACAATCGAGAGAAATTTCTGGACATACGTCACCTCACTATAAGATGGCACGGAATTTTCCAGATACTATTTTGGTCTCTATCAGACTCGTGTGTAAAAAGCGAGATAGAGAGAGAATCTTTCTAGAGTGATCTGGAAAGAACAGTGGGCGGGTTTTATTGCGTCGTCGTGTGCATCAGCTATTTCTATGTGTGCGTAAATTGGAATAATCTACGCTGATGTAGAAATTTCTATGGCAATATATAAAGCAGCGCAGAATGGCACCGAGAGTGTTGCCAACTCGGATTTTGAAAAAGGCGTAGACCACATTAGAAAATTACGTAGATTTAGTAAAATTTGCGTATGTAAAGTTCGTAGATCTACGAACTTTTTTCCCGAGTGAAATGAAGAGGGTAGGGTAGGTAAAACTGAATAAAATGAGTGTTTTGTTATACAATTTATTCATTTTCAGTCAAATTAAATTTATACATATATTTATTAAACAAATTTAGGTGTTCTTGTGAAGGCTCGCGGTTTTTTTTAAGCTACTTTTCGTAAAAAGTAAGCCTGTTAGCGTTTCAGTAGAAAGAAAGTCTATTTCTGATATTAGTTTTCATTAAATTGATCGATCGCAGAAAACAGCCGCTCGACATTGGCCACAGATCATCTACGAGCTGGCGAGATGGCCTGGTCACATTAAATTGAGTGGCTGCGCCGCCTTATGTGACCACACTTTATGTTTGGCATCGGACGAAGCAGGTTAACTCTCTCCGAAGATGTAATTCAATAATAGCGATATTTATGTTTTAACCCAATTACTCATTATTTCTACAATTCAGTTCGTTTTCGGCCATCAAGCGCGCCGCGCGTACTCCTATCATTTTCATCAATTCATTTAGTTTTTAACATTTTTATACAATTTTAATATACAGTTTTACCAAAAATCAGTATCAGTATTTTTGTTACGGAATCAACCCCGTACAATTACCGAATCTATATTATAACCATGACCAAGATCTACATATTCATGAATAAATTTGGTGTATTCGGTCTATTAATTAAAGTTTTTTCTATAAATTCAAAAATCTGTAGGGAGCCAAATCGAATTAATTACCTACCTACAATAGAATTTACGTACTTCACTGAAAGGGACTTCTGGGCGAGATGGGTGAGAGAATACCTACCGGATCTCCAATACCGGCGGGAGCCCTACAGCAAAGGCCCAACTGTCAAGACAGGAGACTTCGTACTCATCGCGGACGCGGGGAGTCGTAACTGCTGTATACCCAGTAGGCCCCGATCTCATAGTGCGAGCCGTTGACGTGATAACGAAGGGAGGAGTACTGAGGAGACCAGTAAAAAAGCTGATAGTACTTCCAACAGAACCGGATACAGTCGCCTCTTCGACGGGATTTGCTTGTAACGCCGCCGATGCTTAGCGGCGATAAAAGGCGGGAGTGATGTACGAGACGACTAATGTGTGTGCAGTGTGTAGTGATGTTAGTGACAATTATGAAAAGTTAATTAATGTGTCGTTAAGTAATGCCATAAATATCCAAATTTACGTTAACGTTACAGATATCTAGATAATAATTAGAAATAAGTAGGGACACCAGAGACTCACAAGTAACTGTAATTTGAGATTCCACAGTTTGTCCATCATTGCCCAACAAAGAATTCCTCGTTTTGTATAGAAGTCTTTATTGCCGAAACCTAACGGTTAAGTAGAAAGCTGAGCGTGAGCCAGCCCTTGTCATACCCCTATGACGGGATCTAAACGAGCGGCCGCATCCGCGGCTTGGGGACGCCACGGCGCTATATTTTGGCGCGAAACCCCTTGGAATCGTTTATTCCCATCTGCCCCCTTCGGAGCTTGCCACCGGGGTGGCGGTTGGGACTAATTAGGTGACGTTCGCCACCACCGTTTATTCCCATCTGCCCCCTTCGGAGCTTGCCACCGGGGTGGCGGTTGGCCCTAAATTTAGTGCGTTTATTCCCATCTGCCCCCTTCGGAGCTTGTCACCGGGGTGGCGGTTGGCACTAATTAGATGACGTTCAGCACCGCCGTTTATTCCCATCTGCCCCCTTCGGAGCTTGCCACCGGGGTGGCGGTTGGCACTAAATTTGGTGCGTTTATTCCCATCTGCCCCCTTCGGAGCTTTTATTCGGCGTTTACCGCCCCGGTGATCGATGGTACCTATTTAGTTTCATCTGCCCCCCTCGTAGTTATAGTACAGGGGTTTAAAGGGTTTATCGCATTTCGTATTGGACATTATCAATGGAAATTAATATAAAACCTAACTGTATATCATGAGCAATAAAAATTATGTTTAAAATAAATAATTTTGGAATTCTTATAGTTAGTAAATTATTATAAAAATATAAAAATAATTTACATGGATAAATGAATTTTTTAAATTCTTTATTTCTTTTATTGGGTATAACTGTACTCTTACAATAATCAAAGATGGGTGTAAATGTCTCTGGATGTTATGTATGAGTAATAAAAATTAGGTTAATCACTATTAAATGTTATTTCATTATTATGTTGTATTGTTTGTTTATTAATTTTATGCCATTTCAAATAATATTAAACATTTTTAACAGTAGTAATTAGAGAAACAATTTACATGGATGGGTATACAGGGTTACTTTTGGACCCCTAGCGAAATTTTGTGACATCATTCTAGAGTAGCAGTACATTCACTTTATGAAATAAAAAAGCATTCTTTTTTGGACTTTTTTTTTCAACTTTTCTTAACTCTAATTAAAAATTTTGGTCACCTTACCGATACATGACGCATGCCAGTGCGTCGAACCCAGGGTGCCAACTACACCGTTATTACGGTAGATGTACCGTTTTTACGTGTTGTTGAGTGTCGTCTACTGTATTGAATTTTGAGCAATTTCACAGAAACACCGTAATTTTGGCATCAGCGCTTTCGAAACACAGTATTTTTAAATTTTTGAATATTTTGTATGGCGGAATCGTAATTTGAACCTACTAACATCGTATTTCACCGTATTTTGTTCGAGTAGTTTGGCAACACTGGGCCCGAACACTCGCGCAAGTCGCGCAGCCAATGGCAGTACAGTTAGAAAACCGAGCGCATGCGCGCGCAGCCTCGCAAGGCAATCCCGCGAGCCGAGCGACCCGCGCAGCCAATGGCAGTGCAGTTAGAAAACCGCGCATGCGCCGCAGCCTCGCAACGGAAATGTTTGGTTGTGGCTCGTGTAGGGTGACCAAACGCGCCTAGAAATCTAAGAACACAAAGAGACGCTATAAAATGCGGAATTTAAAGAAAAACATTTTTTTTTATTTCATTATTATTTTTTTTGTTACTTCCCTTATGTCATATTAAATTTTCGCTAGGGGTCCAAAAGTAACCCTGTATAAATTATTTTAAATTTCTTTGTTTCTATAATAATGTGTAGGTTAATGTTATAGTACCTAGGCGACCGAGGTTTGCTCGGGTGAAAATAGAAAAAATGAAATTTCCCAGAAATTAAATTTTTTCCAGATGTGAGACTTAGCTTTTTCTCCCCTGAAAACCTCAATTTCGCAAGTTTCAATTAAATTATTAGCTTTTTTCAAAAAAACTCGATTTTACAAATATTACTCGTTTAATAGGATGAGAATATAGCTACGTTATAATTTTTACAATATTACTGTTATGGTTTACCAACTGTGTATAGAATGACAAGTAAGTGTATGAAAGATAATAATAATTGCTAGAATAAAACGTTCATGGTATTTATGAATTAGAATTAGTAATTAAAATAAAAGTTGCATTTATTATCCATTAATATACATCTTTATTGCTCGTGATACCCAGTGATGTTTTATATCAATTTCCATTGATAACGTTCAATACGAAATGTGATAAACCCTTTAGACCCCTGTACCAACAAGGATCACAATTAAGCATAAGCTACTTTTGTCCACGCTCGTGAGCCGCTTGCGGCTCGCACACTGCGCACCCTCGAAAAGTCATAGAAACGTTGTCCATGCTGCGGGTGAAGCCGCGGGAAAAAGCTAGTACCCAATAAAGAAACAAAGAAATTTAAAATAATTTATATAGCCATCCATGTAAATTGTTTCTCTAATTACTACTGTTAAAAATGTTTAATATTATTTGAAATGGCATAAAATTAATAAACAAACAATACAACATAATAATGAAATAACATTTAATAGTGATTAACCTAATTTTTATTACTCATACATAACATCCGGAGACATTTACACCCATCTTTGATTATTGTAAGAGTACAGTTATACCCAACTAGCTGTTTCCCGCGGCTTCACCCGCGTGGACCACGTTTCTATGACTTTTCGAGGGTGCGCAGTGCGCGAGCCGCAAGCGGCTCGCGAGCGTGGTAAAGAGTAGCCTATGTCTTAATCCAGGTCCTAATCTGTCTACCTACCAAATTTCAGCCAAATCCATTCAGTAGTTTATGCGGGAAAGCGTAACAGACAGACAGAGTTACTTTTGCATTTATAATATTAGTAGGAATAAAAGAAATAAAGAATTTAAAAAATTCATTTATCCATGTAAATTATTTTTATATTTTTATAATAATTTACTAACTATAAGAATTCCAAAATTATTTATTTTAAACATAATTTTTATTGCTCATGATATACAGTTAGGTTTTATATTAATTTCCATTGATAATGTCCAATACGAAATGCGATAAACCCTTTAAACCCCTGTACTATAACTACGAGGGGGGCAGATGAAACTAAATAGGTGCCATCGATCACCGGGGCGGTAAACGCCGAATAAAAGCTCCGAAGGGGGCAGATGGGAATAAACGCACCAAATTTAGTGCCAACCGCCACCCCGGTGGCAAGCTCCGAAGGGGGCAGATGGGAATAAACGGCGGTGCTGAACGTCATCTAATTAGTGCCAACCGCCACCCCGGTGACAAGCTCCGAAGGGGGCAGATGGGAATAAACGCACTAAATTTAGTGCCAACCGCCACCCCGGTGGCAAGCTCCGAAGGGGGCAGATGGGAATAAACGGTGGTGGCGAACGTCACCTAATTAGTCCCAACCGCCACCCCGGTGGCAAGCTCCGAAGGGGGCAGATGGGAATAAACGCTCTAAATTAACCGTTAGGTACAACAGATTTAATAAGATAGTAATTTTAACCAGTTAATTAGTTAGCCAATTAATATTGTTTATTGAAATTTTTTTTAGCATAAATAGACAAATAAAGAAACTTTCAGTGCGGGGGGACGCATCACACGCGAGGCCGTCCTTTAATTAAAGCCCCGGGTGCGCCGACCGAGATTACAAGCCACGCATTCCAACCGCTCTGACCAGCAGCCTGAACAACTCAAGTATCGAACTCTCTACCAAAGTTTGTTCATTTCTTCTTTACCCCGCCGTGTATCTCTCCAAACCCAGCAAATATTGGTGTGTGTGCGGCCCCAGCTGCCTACAATACAGTCCACTACTGCCAACTCCAAGGGGCCGTCCCGCGCATTCTCGTTTTTGGAAATACTAAAAACTCGTTGACTGGAGGCTTGGTGTCAGTATTCCACTCCAATTGGTAGGCTTTCGCAGTGTTCTGATCTATTTTACGGAGTAAATAGAGTTCCAACTATCTACTTCGGCACCTAGATTTCTCAAGGCAGCTAATTATTTGTTTTACATTAGAAACAAACTCCCTAATTTGCACAAGGGTTGATTTTGTCGTAGTGTTCATATCTAAAAGACATTATTCCTTCTAGCTACATGAGGCAAGAGGCAAGATTTTTTTATTAAATCGTAGGGCTCGTTTTTTAATGGACCTCAGGTAGTGAAGTTTTTGGATGCTGTATTATCTGCCATCATTGTCTATCAAGAATTTGAACAGACAAATAAATTGCACATATTCTGTGCCTGTTTACCAGAGAAAGGAGGAATATCGATAGCAGGTAGTTTCGTGCAGTTTTATTGAGCATGCTAGATTCATGATGGGAACGGGACGCGTTATTGTTTGTAGATCCATGAATGCATTCCTCAAGACTGGCTAAACAACTAAGGTATTTTTGCTCTGGGACTTTTGCTATGGACTGGGATGCAGAAAGAAAACACACTTTACTGTATGATTGCTGTAGATTTAATGAATTAAAAAAGTTAAAAAGTATTGCCACACTAAATATTTGTTGGTGATACCAACATGCTCACCGGGAACTTAAAAATAAAGAAATCAAGTTATCTACATAATTTTTTTTACATATAGTTACTTATGGCAGGTATTTTTTTTTATTAGACAATGTTGTCATGGTGATATTTTAACAAAATATAAACTAACTAGCAGCGAATCCCGGCGTTGCACGGGTTAAAATACACCGCATGTTTAGTAGTGTCAAAAATACATAAGAATCCATTTTTTAATATAAATATTAAACATTCCTATCTGAAATATTTTCTGTCATTAAACATACGTTGTATATAAACTATATCCAATAAACTAATTAGAGAATTAAAATAATTTTAAGAAACAGTTCAATAAATGGAAAATTTATGTTTTATTCATACAATTATTCACATATTATATCATTCATATACATATATATATATATATATATATATATATATATATATATATATATATATATATATATATTACTCTATACATTAACATATATTGTACACGTTTCTGTTTATATTATATGATTATATATTTTTTGTTTTAAATTTATTTTTCTAATACTTGCTTATACACTACATTTATAGTTTTATTGTTTGGACTATAAATAAACAAATTTTGAGGTGATCCTACTCGTGAGCATGCGACGTATAGTTGGCCATGTGCAAAGCACGGTTCTTTCAAGTCAACGCCACAATATTGAAATGTTTGGCCCTGTGCTTTATTGACAGTCATGCTGTAAGCCAACTTTACCGGGAATTGTAAGCGTTTAAAAGTAAAGGGCAATCCATTTGATATTAAAGGTATCCGTGGTATAAATACTATCTGTCCTTTATCTTTACCAGTCATTATACTGGCTTCGATAATATCATTATGTAGTTGTTTGATGCAGAGTCTCGTACCATTACATAGTTTCGGCGAGTTCAAATTTCGTAATAAAATAACTGGTGAACCAATTTTTAATTTAAGACAGTGTAATGGCACATTCCTGGAACATTTAATGAATTTAAAAATTCAGTAGGAAAATTAACACTTTCTGCCTCATCAGTCATTGTATCAATTGATGTGTAAATTTTTTCTTCTCCCGGAATCATTCCCTGGATGATGCTGTTGATGTTGTTGACAACGTCGTTCTTTGTAGCTAGAATAATTCGTTCGCGTAACCATTCTGAATTGATATAATTCTCAACAATATTTGGATATATTTCATTTATAAGTTGTTCAGGTGTTTCAACAACATTACATAACTCGTTAGTTAACATTATTTGGCCAGTATTTTTATCTATTGGATAGGTGCCTTCTCCTATTTGTAAAAGTTTTTCTGAAAATTCTAGTGCCTTTTTATCTCCTGAAATTTGCGCCCTCATATTTGTTGTTAATTTAATTATTTTTACGTAATCCCATATGAACGACTTCTTCAAGCAAGCATTAATTTCATCTGCTGGTGTCGATTTGGGAATGACAGGTAACGTTTGACGAAAATCGCCTGATAGTATTAACAACACCTCCCATTATATGCTTGTTGTCACGTAAATCTTGAAGTGTTCTATTAAGTGCTTCTAGAGATTTTCTATGGGCCATTGTACTTTCATCCCATATAATCGCTTTGCACTGTTTCAATATTTGTCCACGTGCTGATGATTCTGATATGTCACATACCGGAAACTCGTAGTCAGCTACATTTAATGGTAATTTCAACCCAGAATGCGCTGTTCGTCCACCATCCATAAGAGTAGCCGCTATCCCAGATGACGCCAGGGCAAGAACAATTTCTTTATCTGCACGGATTTCAGCTAAAATTAAATTCAACAACCATGTTTTCCCGATGCCACCAGGTGCGTCTAAAAATATTATGCCACCTTGCTGATTTCTATAATAATCCATTATTGTATCGTATGCCTGTTTTTGACTTTGAATTAATCGAGGTTTGTTGTGTTGTATGTAAAGTTTCAATTCTTCTGTATTATAATTTGTTTCTCTTAAAAATTCACTGTTCATAGCATCCAAATGACATCGTTTAGGACATTGAACACCTAGTTCTACTAACGGTTGGTTAGATATTGCTAGACATTTATCTTCTATCAATATCAAAGCTTTGTTAAAAATTTCTTCATTAAAAGTTATTTCTAAGTCCGGGTTTTGTCGTCGTAGTTCAGCTAAGATATCATCGCTCATATATTCTTGATATTTTAGCCATAGCTGATTTGGATTAGAAGGATTACATGTAGTTAATATAATTGCAAAGAGTTCACGAAGTTGACTTGCTGTTGCTGTTTGGGCTGCTTCGTTCATAGCTGACTCCCAATGATTATCGTTTTCAAGTAGACCCAATCTTTGACATGCTTCGCGGTATGTTTCACAAATGTAACCATCGACAGTTTTTAAGTCTTCAAAACACGTTGGGCCTCGAACAGTGTGTAGTAATAAACGTAAATAGAAACATTCAGCGTTTTTTGGGTGCACTGTGTAGACTCGCCCTATTGTGTTACTCTTGAATACTTCATCATGTCCCTCAACTGGCATTCCACGTTTTCGAGGATTAAACTTTTTACTTGTTGTATCCCACGTATAATAACTTGGTACCTCTGAATAAAGTAAAGTCTTGGCAAATGGATCTTTCTGGCATAATTCAAAGAACGCTGTTAAAGTTGTTCGTGATGGTGGTTCTGTCGCAACTTTCTGTGCCGTTTCTGTAGTGAAAAACACACGTTGTCCATTTTCCAGGTGGACGGATAAATGGAGAACCGGCGGATCTCGATCGTGAATCGGAAAACTTAAAATTCGCCAAACCGCTTCGTTGGTATTAATGTAACGACCCATTTGATACTGAACTATTTCATCATGTTGGTTTTCTTTGGCCACTGTAAAAATGGCTATATCACTGCCTTTATTAATGTATTTGCATACGTATTTAATTGATTTGACAGAACTGCAGTATTCAACATTGATATGGGCATTAAACATTTTGGATAAAAGTAGATTGTAAGGAACTACCCATTGATTGTTAATTTGAATTTCTTGATTGCCTCGTATTTTAATTTTAGCTGTAAATCCGCCTTGTTCTGGTGATCGACGTCTGTATTTCGGATATCCATCTTCGCCGGTAACTGTTTCATTTAAAAATGGCTTTGGATAACGTTTCGTACATATTTGATCTTTCATGCATGGAGAACTTCTATTTAGTTCACCACACGGGCCATGAATCATGTTTTTCACTATTATAAATTATAAAGGTCAGGATCTTCTTCCGGGTTTGGAAATTCAGCTTTGATGATATTATCTATTTGATCCGGATGAATTTTATTTTGAAGCCAAATTAAGTTGTGAGAATGTGGCAATCCTCGTTTCTGCCATTCGATTGAATACATCCAGCAAATAACAGCACCAAATATTTGATATTTTGTGATGGCATCAATAAATTTAATTTGTTTTTGGCGGAAAACTCGGGCAACAATATCATGTCGATCGCTGGCCGCCTGTTTATATTGTAATTCATCTTTGATTTCCGCCCATGAAGAATTACATGTAAATGTTATAAATAAATCTGGTCGGCCGTGTTTTCTGACATAAGTTATCGCATCTTGGGCATATTCATGCATGTGACGTGGACTTCCAGTAAACGTAGAAGGCAAGATGACCAATTTTCCCATGTTATCAACGTTTCCATCATTTATCATAGCATCTCTTAAATGAATGTATTCATCAGAACGTAACTTTCGTTGATTATGGCGAATAAATTCTAATCTTTCCGTCTCCACTTTAGCATACATATCAACCATAAACTGCTGAAATAACTGTCGACAATTTAAAACATGGTTATATTCACTATTTCTAGTCATAATTCGATAAGCATAAAATTGCATAGCTGATACTTTTTTGTTAGTTTCTACACCTGTAGCGGGATCGATTTGTTGTATATTTAAGTGATAACCATCTTCACCTTGCCAAAAAATTAACGGGTACTGTAGGGCATCATAACTTCGATGTGTTTCAGCAATACGTTGCAATTGATTACTTCGGCGTTGAATAATAATATCACGATGGCTATATTCATTATCAACAATTACTACAGCAACTTCGTCCGTTTGAGGTGCATTAAACCTTCGTTCATGTTGACCGGCTGGTCTTTTATCCGCTCGAATGACGATCTTATAATTGTCTGCAACCATTTTGTCTAAAGAAGTTTTAAACACCTTGATAAGTTGATTATTATCGTGAAGTAGACGCTGTAATTTTTGAATAATGTCTCGTTGTAGCCCCTGAATGCGAGAACAACGTTGATTTATTTCAAGTTCTTCGTTACCAATAAAATATATTTGAAGAAACTTTGCAGTTCCATCGGACATTGGCATCAGAGATCCTACTCGATGATAAATTTGGCCTTGAACCTTGAAAACTGGGCTGAAATTTTCTTCCTTGCATACTAAAGTTGCTCCAAATGAAGTCATTTGGAAACAACAATTATATCGACGTATATTTTGAAGGAAATGATTGGAATCTGGCGTTTCTCCATTCATATATGCGAGTAACTCTGATGGTGGTACATTTAATGCTGGTAAATTTACTTTACCACTTGAGCAGCACATACCAGCAGTTTCTCCCTTGAATTTTCGTGCATGACAATACTTGCATATCGTATCCAATTTGCCGATGATAACATTTGGATGTTCGTTATATTTTTTTTTGCAATCATAATGGAACACCTGAAGTTCTAGACTCTCTCGCGAAGCAGCGCGTCGTTGGCGTAAAGCAGCCATTTTTTCTTTACTTTTGCTCTTTTCCATTTCACGTTGGTCAGCAGATTGACGATTTCGAATCGACTGTACTCGGGACCGGGTTTCCTCGTTAGTGTGTACTCTTTCTTCATCGGTTTGATTTTCTCTAATTCTTTTTACACCTTTACGAATATTCGAAAGTCGTTTTTCCCTTTGTTCTTCTGTCTCATTTTGACGTGCTATTTTTTTTCTTTTTGAATCAACTTTAGATTTTGTAAATATTGTTTTACGCTTTGGCATATTGTATATGTAATATAATAAAGTTACACAAATCGATCTCTTGCTTGTTACGATAATAAGACTGACGAAAAAACACTGAATTTTCGTTTATAAACAATCAAAGATAGAAATTTCTCGTATTAAAACACTCTAGAACATACAGGTAGTTTGTTATTTTTTACTTGTCAAAATCACTTGAATTAGTTTGAGCACTGTTCACTTTCGACTCCAATTGATCTTCACTCGACTGCTAACACCATTGAACTAACGAAAAGTCACTGAATTTCGCTTTATATACCATAAGACATGGAAATTTCTAGCACCAGAATACTCTAGAACATTCAGATAATTTGTTCTTTTTTATTCGTCAAAATCACTTGAATTGTTTGAACACTGTTCACTTTTGATCCCAATTGATCTTTACTCGACTGCTAATACGATTGAACTAACGAAAAGTCACTGAATTTCGCTTTATATACCATAAGACATAGAAATTTCTCGAAATAGAATACTCTAGAACATGCAGATAGCTTGTTATTTTTTATTTGTCAAAATAATTTGAATTGTTTTGAGCACTATTCACTTTTGATTCCGATTGATCTATACTCGATTGCTAACACGATTGAACTGACGAAAAGTCACTGAATTTTGGCTTATATAGCATCAGACATGGAAATTTCTAGTACCAGAACACTCTAGAATATTCAGATGTATATCATTTAGATTTAGGTCTGGTAGATAAATTATAACACTTGTACTTATTTCAGAATTTTCCAGATCATTCCAGAATTTTTAGAACTTTCTAGAGCTTTCCAGATCCATAACATTAAGTTGTGTACATTCTAGAGCTTTTTAGATGATGATATTCAGTTTAACTCATTCTGGAGCTTTCTAGATTATTTCAGAAATCTCTAGAATTTTCTAGAACATTCCAGATCGATAATATTCAGCTTAACTCATTCTAGGACTTTTGAGATCATTCCAGAAATCTCTAGAATTTTCTAGAACATTCCAGATCGATAATATTCAGCTTAACTCATTCTAGAGCTTTTGAGATCATTCCAGAAATCTCTAAAATTTTCTAGAACATTCCAGATGATAATATTCAGTTTAACTCATTCTGGAGCTTTCAAGATCATTCCAGAAATTTTTAGAATTTTCTAGAACATTCCAGATCGATAATATTCAGTTTAACACATTCTGGAGCTTTTTAGATCATTCCAGAAATTTTTAGATCTTTTCAAGAGTTTTCATGAGATAGAAAAGGACAGATATATATCTGAATACATTTTCGCCACCCACAACCACCCACTTCCACCCACCGCGACCAAACTCCCTTACTCCCACCTGGAGACCAAGGGGTATTTACCACCCCAACGGGAAGTTGATTGGAGTTAGTGGTGATAGAGAAAACCCTGGCTTTACGTACTAACATAAGCATTTTATATATATATATATATATATATGGACAAATACTTATTTTAATTCAAGGTACAGTGGCCAGCACGTGGCGATGGACAGTATACACACATATAACTACGACCGATTTTTAACAGTTGAACACTCGCACACATCGGTGATTGGTAGAATTCGTCATCTTTACGAAAATATACCAATCGACATTCTTTTCTAAATAAGCGTCTATTTAAGACCAATAACGAATTCACACAAACTTATTACCACAGATCTGTGCTTTTGACAAATCATAAGCCACGCCCCTTAAAAAGCATCCGCCACAGATCTAATAAACCAAGCATCCGCGCAGTGACACGAGCTAGCAGCAGTGTTGCCGTTTTAGCCACTTTGTGGCTAGATCTAGCATATTTTTAACGGTTTAGCCAAAAATAATTTTAGCTAACAAAACGAATCTAGCTACTTTTGGTAATTATGTTTTTGATAATTACTGTTTACAGTTGACCAAATATTTGACCTAGTTACTGCGGTCTTGTCTTCCTCACTCTAATGCGGAAGTAAGTAGTTAACTGTCATGAACACATTATGAAACAAAATGTGTGCATTAACACTTAATTCCATAATTATGATTAAAAGTCAATTAAAATACATACTAAAAATGCCACGACTATGTTTTGCCACCTGAAGTTTTAAACAAATTTACAGAAGCGGACAAAGCAATCAAAAAAATTAAAACCCCATCTACATCATCATCACTGATCGATTAACGTTGACGTAGAGATTTCAGAATTACCAGATGCCATTGTAGACCTACAATTATTTTGTTTCAACATGTATTAGATACTGTTTTGATTAAACCCACATCCTTATTGGCTTATTGGCATCCTTGGTGGCTAATTTTGTAGCCACTTTTTCATTTTAATAACCACAAACAAGATTGTCCTAACCGCAACACTGCCAGTATATTAAAGTCACTCACTCATCTGTCTCCGTCTCGTCCCGTCCAAAGGGAATATAAGTCACCAATACTTACTACGTTTGTCAGTCTAAGTCCAGTCGCATAGATATTAGATAGCATTTATTGTGAATTTGTTAGCGTACACCGTCTCATTCTTTACTGTTTTTTTTATTCACAATTGGTAAGCCCTTGGCATCATCTCACCTGATGGTGAGTGATGATGATGCCGAAGATGGAAGCGGGCTTACCTAGATTCCCCAACACAATGGAGCACGGGCTATCTTATCTTCAAGCCGGAACACATCAATGTTGTTAACACTGATGTTTATCGGCAAGACTTAGATAAGATGGTGGTAGCTAGCCAGGCGGGCTTAGAAAATGCCCTACCACCAACCAAACAGAGTCTTACAAGTTGACCCCACCGGGAATCGAACCCGCGACCTCCTGGTGTGAAGCGAATGGACTACCTACCCATTACGCCACGGAGGCGGTTAAAGAATTTTAGATTCGGTTCAATAATTCTAAAGTTTAACCCCCTACAACCAAACAAATAAACAAACCCTACCACTACCTATAATATTTTATTCTTAAAAGTCTGGTCTTTTTCACACATAAATCGGAATTTCCATCAATAAGTATGTAATGTAAAATCTTCGGATGAACGCGATCTCCCCCGACCCCGTCTACCCGCACCGGCCAGCGGTAAGCGGCAGCGCAGATTGAAAACAATGCGAAGAGAACAATTACTATCTCTTTTTCGCATTCGCTCTGTTCAACTTCTAACATTTTCAAGGCCATTATGTCCAACTGCATGTGCTGTTCACTGTACCTACTTACTACAGGTATTTCTTTTTTCTTAAACTTAGTGGTTGCATCACTGTCGTCTCCCCCCCTCACAGAACGCAAAGTTATAATCTATTTATGATGTACAGAAAAAAATAATTACCATAATTATACAATTAATGTTCTATAGGTAATAAAGAAATACCTGAAATGGGAACACATGTATGTTTTCTTAATGGATGTAATGACCTCAAGGACACAAACCTTGCCATCTTTTCCCGATAAGACCTTTGAAAGTCTGGACATGGGCCAACAAAGGGGTGGGGTGTTAGGTTCTATGAGAATAAACAAACAATGCACCCACTTTTACATTATGCAAAAAATAATCCCAAATAGCCCCCTTTTACGGTATAGCATATTTATTTATTTATTTAATAGGAAGACTTACAGCTAATATAACATAATAAAAATCAATTAAAAATCAGAATGCCACTCAAAAGTCCTCACTAATAGAAACATTATAAGATATTAAAAATAGCAACTTTGAGAGTTCACTGCAACGATTTTGAGCTCGTAAAGAAATAGAAGTCAATAATTGGACAGTCTATAGACTTACAGTCTAAATGGCTTGAGGAAGGACCTTTTTATTGGCCTGGTACTTCATCATTATCATTACAGCTCATATACGTCCCCACCGAGGGGCTCGAGCCTACCCTGAATCAGGGCGATTAGGCCTTAGTCGACCACGCGGGCCCAGTGCGGGTTGGTCGACTTCACACACAACCTTCGAGTTTCTTCGCAGGCGTGTGCAGGTTTCCTCACGATGTTTTTCCTTCACCATTAAAGCAATCAGTATAAGTATGTACGTAAGTTTTTGAAAACTCATTGGTACATTGGCCGTCCAGATTTGAACCCGGTACCTCTGGTTAGATGGACCGAGTCGTTACCGGTTGAGCCACCGACGCTTTTTAATCTAATTAGTTTTATTAATGTAACCGACTTCAGTTTTATTTTTAAGAAATATTACTTTGTACATCGTCATCATCATATCAGCCGAATGACAATGACAATAACTTATTAAATTCCGAGCCATATCCATGCAAGTTTATTGCCTGCATGTCTCTTAAGGTGTGCTGTCAAGTAAGATTTTTGGTGGAATTTTTTGTCACATACAAAACATAGATAATGGTTCTCCCTTTCATGTGTCCTCTGATGTCTAACAAAAGCCCTTCTGTCACTGATTAGCATATTACATTCTGAACATAAATATGATTTCACTCCTGTGTGAATCCTCATGTGTTTCACTAAATAAGCTTTAACATTGAACGCTTTGTCACATTCTGAACATGAATATGGTTTCTCTTTTGCGTGAATCCTCCTATGTTTTGCTAAGTTATCTTTCTGACTAAACGCTTTGTGACATTCTGAACATGAATATGTTTTCTCTCCTGTGTGAATCCTCATGTGTTTTACCAAATTTGATTTATCACTGAATGCTTTATCACATTCTGAACATGAATATGGTGTCTCTCCTGTGTGAATCCTCATATGTTTAGCTAAATCACCTTTTTGAATAAACACCTTTTCACATTTAGAACATGAATATGGTTTCTCTCCTGTGTGAATCCTCAAGTGTATTGCTAAATAACCTTTGTGACTGAATGCTTTGTCACATTCTGAACATGAATATGGTTTCTCTCCTGTGTGAATCCTCATGTGTTGCACCAAATTACCTTTTACATTGAACACTTTGTCACATTCTGAACATGAATATGGTTTCTCTCCTGTGTGAATCCTCATGTGTCTTGCTAAAGAACTTTTGTGACTAAATGCTTGGTCACAGTCTGAACATGAATATGGTTTTTCTCCTGTGTGAATCCTCATGTGTTGCACCAAACTACATTTTTGTCTGAACACTTTGTCGCATTCTGAACATGAATATGGTTTCTCTCCTCTGTGAATCTTCATGTGTTTTTTTAAAACATCTTTTTGACTAAATGCTTCATCACATTCTGTACATGAATATGGTTTCTGTCCTGTGTGAAACCTCATGTGTTTTGCCAAATAAGATTTATCATTGAATGCTTTATCACATTCTGAACATGAATATGGTGTCACTCCTGTGTGAATCCTCATGTGTCGCACCAAGCTACCTTTTTCACTGAACACTTTGTCACGATCTGAACACATATATGGTTTCTCTCTTGTGTGAATTCTCATGTGTTTTACTAATTTACATTTAACACTGAATGCTTCATCACATTCTGAACATGAATATGGTTTCTCTCCCCTGTGAATCCACATGTGTTTTGCCAAATTAGATTTATCACTGAATGCTTTGTCACATCCTGAACATGAATATGGCTTCTCTCCTGTGTGAATCCTGATATGTTTTGCTAAATCACCTTTTTGAATAAATGCTTTGTCACATTCTGAACATGAATATGGTTTCTCTCCTGTGTGAATCCTCATGTGTATTGCAACTTTACTTTTTTGACTAAATGCTTTGTCACATTCTGAACATGAATATTGTTTTTCCCCTGTGCGAATGCTCATAGTTTACTGATATACCTAAGGTAACTACCTATAAATAAATCAACCATAGGTAATATGCTCAGTGAATAAATCAACAAGGGTTTGTTTCTTATCTGAAGTTTTTTATGCTTTTCTTACCTTGGTGACTGTAGAATGTTCTTATGTGCCATATTATGGTGCATTTGTAATCAAATAAGTAGGTCACCATTTATTATAAAATACATGTAAGTATCTTTGGAGGTTTTGTTCGAGTCATTCAAAAAATGTAGGCCTAAAAATAGAAATTTTGACCTAGGGTAATTAATTATACTGATACTGGTCCCTGAGTTTGTTGTAGGTACCTACCTCTATCAAATCTTCAATTTTCATTGAGATTTCTGGTAATACATTCGCGTTCGAGGTAAAGGTTGTAATTATCAAATTAATTCTTCATTTGAAGACTTGCTTATATCCCGCCTTGTTTCGTCAGTATTATTTATAAACATCTTCCACAATCCACGTCAAACAAAACAGAAATCAGAAATACCACTGATCACTGAGCATGTAATCACTATGAGAAATACTCCGAGTCCACAGATCTAATTGGATCTATGTCAGACTTTTTTTTTTTACCAATATATTAACGTCTCTGGGTACCAGCCCTTTTGAGACTCTTCATTTTTAGTTTAATTTGCAATGCTAGTGACGACCGTTTCGTGGTTTGTACCGTAGCTTCAAGAGGCTTGAAAGCTGAAAAATCTTTTAATAACTGAAAAATAATTTCTTACTTTAACACTTACATCATTCGTAACGCATTCAGTACGGAATGATTGACTAATGAAGTTGGGCGAGACGACGAATCACCTGAAAACTTTTGCGTTCGTTTTTTAATCGTTTATCTTTTTTCCGAGCAGATTTGAAGGTTCAACAAGCGTTACGTTTCAAACGTTGCGGTGTCGACATAGTTGGTTTGTTTGTAGAGTGTCTACTTTTTCTGTAAATAGCCCGCAAAAATGGAACGGACGGGTTCAAGTTTTGCGGTCTATTTACAGAAAAAGTAGACACTAAAAGATTTGGAGCAAGTAACGGGAAAATTCTTATTACAATCGAATATATTACTCATACCAAAACTTCTTAAAATGAATTTTAACCTAGCGCTGTACACATTGAACATGAGAAATCACTCGATGTAAATAACGCTGTTGGGAATGTAGTGTTCATGCGTCGGATGTTCTGCGGCGTCCTCGACGGTCTTGAACTAAATCGCTGCAGCTTGGTAATTTTAGAAAACCACCGTCACGCTTTCCAAAGTGATCGATACTCCGGTCAGGGTTTAATATAGCTTACAGTGCTCTTCCAGGTGTGATAAGACGATGAGAGCAACCAAAAAAACCTATGTATAATAATAATTCAATACATCATATCATTTTTTTTTATAGCTATAAAGTTGTTATAACATACGTATCCTTTATCGACTTAAGATATAAAATATGTTTTTCCAATAAAAAATAATTACTATTATAAAAACATTTACAATTATTATTCGCAATCAAAGATATTGCAAGAAGAGAGAAAAAATAAATATTGGTTAAGACATATTTCTCCTGCCTTAATATATTAATATACATTAGCTAAATGAAAAAAATATTTTATTATACTATTATGATATTTGAAGCAACTTAACATTTAGTTTTATACAGAATGTAAATTTGCATTCTTGCAATATTTATGGAGGCGGTAGTTTACAATTAAACAAATCACTTCAGCCAATGCAGAAAGTCTGATATTTGAAAGATAACCGCTCCATTGCGACGGGCGCGTTCAATATGACGTCAACTGGGGAGGCCCGCAGCGGGGCGCCGTCACTTCATGGGATTGTGTTACGTTTATATTAATTTCTTGGGAACGTGAAGAGCCTTGTGATTTTAAATTATTCTTCAGATTCGTCATTAAATAATCTAACCTACTGTATAAGAATGAATACAATCGTATGTATAGAAGTTTTTCAATGTTCAGCTAAATTTAGATTTTGCGGATTTTTTCCTATTTTTGTAAATTGAAACCATTAGTAAAAAGAAATAAACAATTTTTTCAAGTAAAATCTGCTTTATTTACACAGTTAAACATATATTACACAACTTAGAGAATTCATGTAGGTATAGAGCGCGCGTATCGCATCGGTTACTTTATACTCATCGTAGGCAAGTGAGCTATAGGTAACTATGTAGATGTTTATGTGACAAATAGGGATGGGCTGCTGTGTACTACTGGCTTAGTGGATTATCTATAGCCAAGGACAAACAGTAGCATAATATAGTAGGTACCTACTTGTAAGAATTTATGTGTGTTTTATGAGTTACAAGGTTTACTTCCTAATACGTATATAAATAAAACATTCGTATACATCGTTACACCTAGATGTACTGTTCGGGGTAGGTAAGTTAATTAACCAAAAATACTAATTTCAGTTTAATTTTATAAAGAAATAAAATATCACTGTTGAGTTTTCGTAAATTTTTATCAACCGACTTCAATAAAAGGAGGTTATCGATTCCTCACGTATGTATGTACTATTATTAGAACTGCAAGATATACACAACAAATGTATTAGAACTTCCAAACATGTTCGATTATAGATATATGTTTGTATGTATAAATGTTTGTCCACGCATTTCTCCGAAAATATTAATCGGATTACAACCATTCTTTAGTATTTACTCAAACTTAGGGAACAGTGCAAGTTTCATCAAAATCAGTTCAGTAGTTTTCAAGACATGGACTAACTAATACGTGTAAGTGTAACGGCTTAGCTTAATGATACGAGCTACAGACACTGTGTCAAAGGAAAAACTTATACACAATTACAGCCCAACAAGACAACGAATTTTTCAAGTTTTTTTACAATTATTACCAAAAAAACTAGCTTTTACTTAAAACTAAAAATAACAAAAAGGAAAGATAATTAAAAAAATATTGACTTCAAAAAGAAATAAACACTTAATACATATCAATATTTTCATTAAAACTTATTTCTTTGATAGGGATTTAACTTTCATAATAAATATCGATTTTATTTATACTACTACCGTAAGCGTCACATCACTAGCTAGATAATTAGTCCGAGGCGGAGATGCGGGGTAGTACGCACGGAACATCTAGCCTCGCCCCTCACGTCTCCTTCACCCCCGCAATGCGTAATTAATTTTTAACTTAAAAGTATAAAAATGGACATAACGGTAAAATGTGATACTCGATTTGTGTTCAGTATGTTTCCATGTTCGTTTTTACAAGAATTTACTATGCAGTTGTCCATTTTAATAGGATAAATAGCTAAAATCACTGCTAGGAATCTACCACTAACGCACACCGCTAGCACCACTAGCGCTTGCGAGCGGAACGTCGCGTTATTCTCACCCGTGCCTACTGTTCTCACTCTAAAAGACGTGCTCTATACCTACATGTATACTCAAAGATTTACAAAAACATATCAAAACGACACATGTTTTCATACATTTTTATACAATATGGGCATAAAAACGTTTGATCTATTGTTGGTGAGTCTCGCTGGCGTCACACAGATTTATAAATTCCTAACAAATTTTACATAAATCATCAGGAAGGTGCATGTACTTATGCTATCCTTGTTACTCTTTCTTACTCTTGTCATAGTTTGTTTCACTCTGCTTTCAAAAGGATCATAAATATAAGGCCGTATCTAAAACACCACACCACTAGCCATAATATGGCTTTTCCCCAGTTTGCGATGTTTTTTTATTAGCCACATTATGGCTTTTCTCCAGTGGAGCGGATAACAAGTTTTTAAATGAAATTGTTTTGGAGTTCAAGTAAGAATATTCAATTTTTGTGTAGGTCCCAGTGGAACAAACTCCACGCGACTGTGACGCAACTCACGAAGGAACAGTTCATTCACTCCTCATTCTTTTATTCATTCATACACACCTGTTTTCAGATTTCCATTGTTACTTTAGGTGCTTAGGACGGTCCAAAACACATTTTTTTGTATTTTTACTACTTTCTGTTGGTATGCACCAAATGTTGGTACGTACCAATCAATGCAGCTTATTTACACACAATTAAAAAAAAATACAAACTGTGTTAAAAATGACAAGCTGTTGCTACTAGTTAACAACGTAAAAACACTACCACTAATTAGACATTAGATATAATAATTTTCCGTCATTTCGAAGATCCGACGACCGGGGCGCGGAGTCGTTGCGCTGCGAGCGAGTGAGAGCACAGCAGTCGACAAGTGTCGCATAAAACGTAGTGATTACATGCTCAGTGGTCGCTTACGGCAGCGCGCCGGCAACTGACAAAGGCAGGCGGTGCCTTTGTGAATGAGTCTACGCCCGCTGCTGTCTTTTGTTTCGAGAGTAGTCTGCGGGTGATCCGGCGCGTTCCGGTTGCCTCTTTTAAATTCGGTGCCTATTGACTTGACGACCCCCTCTCGGGCGAAAGGAGCCTGTGGGGTTGCCAGTAAAAGGTGTGCGATCCTCCAAATTATTAGATAGGGACGAGAGTGGTAACACCCTTGCGAGGGTTGGTTTTAAGCATGGGAAACATGCGCTGAGGCACAATAGGACCGTCTTTCGTTTGTGTGTGGTAGCCGTGTCCCGCGCTACCGTCACTGTGCCCGGACCTACCCGCATTTCGCGATCTCGTGGTACTTGCTAACGCAACTACCCTCCGAGAAGCACCCGACGCATCTCGTGTCGGAGGGGATCACCTACCCTCACAGCGCCGCGGCGAGTAGATGCCGTCACCGCGTGGGCAAGCCCGGTCTGCCACCAGCGGCAAGCCCCGGGTAAGGCCCACCCGCCACCGCCGCCGCACCGCCCCGCGGCGCCACCGAGCCGCGCCGCGCCGCGCCGGCCCACGCCGCGCCGTCCCGCGCCTCCGTCGCGCCACCCCGCACCGCTGCTGCGGAGCCCGCCGCCGCTACCGCCGCTGCCGTCGGCCAGCCCAGGAAGGCCCGCTACCCGCCTCTGGTAGTGGAGTCCCTTCCGAACTGGTCGACCCACTTCCGCAAGCTTGCCGAGGAGCTCCCAACACCCGCCCCTACGGCAACGGGGTCCGGTTTACCCCCGAGGACGGCGACGAGTACCGCACGGTGCAGCGGTACCTGTCCACGCTGCCGGAGATAAGCTGGTTTTCGTACACGCTGCCGGCCGAGAGGCCCCTCAAGGCGGCTATCCGTGGCCTCCCTTCCACCACCGAGCCCGCCGAGATCGTCGCCGCCTTAGCCAAGCACGGCTTCGAGGCGGAGCACGTAAAGGCCATCCGGGCGCGCGCAGGACGCCCTGGGTGCCTCTTTTACGTGCAGATCCGGCGGACCTCTAACATCGCTGCCCTCTACGCCATCGTGGAGTTCCTGCACATGCCGGGCATCACTATTGAGGCCTGGCGTGGCAAGTGCGGACCCGCGCAGTGCCACCGGTGCCAAGCATTCCGGCACTCATCCCATGGCTGCCACCGCCCGCTGGCCTGCGTCCGCTGCGGCGAGCCTCACTCCGCAAAGGACTGCCCACGGCCGCGGGAGGACCTTCCAACTTGCGCAAACTGCGCGGGCCCGCATCCCGCCAACCATGTCTCGTGCCCGGTGTTCCGAAGGGAGCTCCGAAACAAGAGGGCCGGGACAGTCGCCCGGACAACCGCCGACCCTCGCCCTGCTGCGCCCGCTGCCACTGCTGAGCGTGCCGTACCGGCAGCGCCCGCCGTGCTGAGTGGCTCGGCAGACGCACCCGTATCACGCCAGAAACGACGCAAAACCCGCCGGAGGAGGAAGAGGCCCTTAGCCCCCGCTTCCGCCGCCCCCACCACCGCCAACACCACCACCGTGCCCTCCCAGAGCGACCTCCTGCAAGCTCTGGGAGTACTCCAGCAGTTGCTCGCCTCAACCGGGGCTGGAGTGGCTGCCAAGGGCCCTGCGCCCACCCAAGGACCCGCTTCATCGTGATGGGTGGCGGAAGTGTTGAGGAACGTACCTTTAACAATTAAAAAGTTATATGTCTATGGCCCCGATCTACTGTCATACTCTATAAAAATACACTATGCTTATAATTTCAGTTCCTTTCCTTTGCTTCTTGCTTTAAAAAATGTCTGCACACTGTTGCAATAATAAAAAGTAGTTTACTCAGAAACTTTATTTTACTTACATTCCACTGCATAAAAACTAGAACAAAAAGGTCAAACCTTTTCAGGTTCTGTGCCCAGCGCGTAGTAGAACTTTCGCAGTTGGAAATAATAACTAGACAAACTTGTGCTGTGTGTGCAGTTAAAATACGGAACTGAAACCCAAAACCAAAATGGATGACGTATCAAAAGAATTGGCAAGGATAGAAATATTAAGTGATGGATCTTCATACCAGATGTGGAAGTTCCAAATTTGTATTTTGTTTGAAGCAAAAGGTCTGTCTGCAGTGGTCTACGAAAAAACAACAGAAAAACCCAAAGACGACGCTAAGAAAGAACTGGAAGATAATTTTAAAAAGAATGCCTTAGCGAAGCACCTCATACTACAAAGCATCGATAAAAAGTTAATACCACAGTTATACGAATGTGTAACGGCTGCAGAAATGTTTACAAAGATATGTGAAATGTTTGAGGGATCCGAAGAAAGAAAAAAAATGTCGCTGCTACAGGAATTCTACACCATGAAATTTCATGATAACATGTCAATGCAAGAAAACTTTTCTAAATTAGAGAATTTGTCTTATAGACTGAAACAAATGAAGGTAAATTTGGATGATGCAATGTTCGAGTCAAAGATACTTACTTCGCTCAACGATTCCTATCAAAACTTTCTTACGGCTTGGGAGTCTACACCTACAGAGGAGCGTACTATAAGAAACTTAAAAGCAAGATTGATAAAAGAAGAAGAAAGAAGAATTGAAATGGATGCCCCTATCGCATTGGCCTCACATAGAGTCGGTAACTTTAAAAATAGTAGCCATGGTCACAATTTACAATCCAGTAACAATCTGAAATGTTTTATTTGTAATAAGAGTGGTCATTTTGCTAAAAATTGTAGGAACTGTTGTTCAATATGTAAAAAAACTAACCATAAGGAGAAAAATTGCTATTTTAAAAATAAGAATAAGAGTGGTCCATCTAAGAATGTTGCCTTATTAGCTGAGGACTGTAATACTGAAACTTTTGTGATAGATTCAGGATGCACCATTCACATGGTACATGATAAAGAAATCCTAACAAATGTGATATCAAACAATAGTGTAATAGGTATTGCAAAACAAAGTAATGTAATGAGCGCTATCTGTAAGGGAGATGTTGTCACAGAAAATTGTACTGTTAAAAATGTTTTGTGTGTGCCTGACCTTACTCACAATTTATTGTCGGTTTCAGCTATAACAAAAAATGGAGGTATAGTCTCTTTTAATGACAATAGTGTTGAGATCAGTAGCGGTGATCAAATTATAAAAGGAACAAAGGATTCATCAGGTTTGTACACTATAAAACTTTTTGTGAAAAATGAAGAGTCGCTGCTCTCCCAAGTAGAAGACAACTCTGTAGAATCCTGGCATAAGAAATTAGGTCACCCTGGAAATCACACTATGAAGATGTTGTCTAAGGCAGTTGACGGCATAACAATAGATAATAAAAATGAAGAAAGTTCACAGTCCCATTGTGAAATATGTGTAAAGGCAAAGCAAACAAGATTCCCTTTTAAAACAGAAAGAAAGAGAGCAGAAAGAATGTTGGAAATATTGCATACGGACGTATGTGGACCTCTAGAAGAAGAAACATGGGATGGGAAACGCTATTTTCTAACTGTTATGGATGACTACAGTCACTACACAAAAGTATATATGATGAAGAATAAAAATGAAGTGTCGCAGCACTTAAGAAATTTCATAGAGGAAGTAGAAAGAGAAAAAGACCAGAAAGTGTCTAAAATTAGGTGTGATAATGGAGGGGAGTATACGTCTAAAGAATTAAAAGCATATTGTGAAAGAAAAGGGATACGATTGGACTATACAGTACCATACACACCTCAACTCAATGGAAAAGCTGAACGTTTAAATCGGACGATAATGGAAAAAGTAAGATCATTGCTGTATAATTCAGAAATGAAAAAGGAAATGTGGGGTGAAGCACTCTATTGCGGTGTTTACCTGATAAATCGGCTGCCAAGTGAAGCCATAAAAGGACAAACTCCATTTGAATTATGGAATAAAAAGAGACCAAATTTGTCTAACATACAAGAGTTTGGATGTGATGCTTATGCAAAGGTATTGTCACCCATTAAAAAACTAGACTCCAGAACAAACAAGTATAAAATGATTGGATATGCTATAAATGGTTATCGGTTGTGGGATAACATAAAAAGAAGAGTAGTGATTGCACGTGATGTTCTATTCAGTAGCAAGAAATCAGACTTAAAAATAAGAGAAAACAGTGCTAGTAAGTACATAATAATAGAAAATAATAATAAAGAATCTGAAAAAAAAGAAAAGGTAGAATATTGCCAAAGTAAAGATGAGCAAGAATTTCTTCACGGTGAGTTATTAACCAATGAACCTGAAACAGAAAATACTACAAAAATGACAAATGAAGAGGTTGAGTCTGTATCAAACGAAAATAAAGATGGCGAAAAACGAAATTCAGTAGAGATCATCGAGAAGAAGCAACAAAAATTAAAAGAAAGTGTAGAACAAGAAGAAAAAGATTCAGAAGAAAATACAGCTGATGATAGAAATGAAACTAAAAGAAGTGCAAGACAAATAAAGTTTCCATCAAAATATAAAGACTATGTGTTACTTACATATAATGAAGCTATGAATACTCCTGAAAAAGAAAACTGGAAGCAAGCTATCAATGAAGAGTTAAATTCTATGAAAGAAAATAATGTATGGAAAGTAGTTAATAAAGAAGAGGCAGGAGAACATAAAATTTTAAGTAATAGATGGGTCTTTCGAGTTAAAGACGATGGAACTTACAAAGCCAGACTGGTAGTAAGAGGAAATGAACAAGATGAGATGGACTATGAAATTTTTAGCCCAGTTGCATCTCAATCTGCAATTAAAGCGTTGCTAGCCTTAGCATCGTCTAAAAACTACACCAGAATGACATTTGATGTAAAAACTGCTTTTTTAAATGGTCAGTTGCGAGAAGAAGAACAAATATACATGAAAGTTCCTATTGGAATTGATGAAGACAAAGGCAAAATTTGCAAATTGATTAAATCTATGTATGGGCTTAAACAATCACCTAAGAGATGGAATGAAAAATTTCTCCAAACCATGAAAGAACTGGGTTTTTACACAAACAAAAAACGAGCCATGTATATTGAAAAATAAAGACACATCAATAATAATAGCAATATATGTTGATGATGGTTTAATAATAGGAAAGGATAAAGAAGAAATTAAGAATGTTCTCGATAAAATAGACAAGAAATTCAAAATTAAAATCAATGAAAATCCGAATTTATTTTTGGGTATGGAAATAAAAGAAAATGCAGCAGGAATATACTTAACGCAGACAAACTATACAAAATATATTTTACGTAAATACAACATGGAAAATTGCAAACCAGTTCAGACACCCTGCTTAAATGAAGACAACTTGAGAATTGATAAGGAGGAAAATATAAGGTTCCCATACAGAGAAGCAGTGGGTAGTCTACTGTACTTATCAACAAGAACACGTCCTGATATAGCTTTCTCCGTTGGAATGGCTAGTCGTAACATGGAGAATCCAGAATCAAAAGATGTTGTCGCCTTGAAGAGGATTTTCAGATACCTGGCTGGCACATTAGGAGAGGGATTATTCTTTAAAAAAAATGCAGAAATAAACATGAATGTTTATTGTGATTCAGATTACGCAGGAGACTTGCAGACCAGGCGAAGTACAACAGGCTATGTAGTTATGTTCGGAGAAGGATCAGTTTCTTGGTGCTCTAGAAGACAACCAATTGTTGCCTTATCCTCTACGGAGGCAGAATTTATTTCAGCGGCTGAATGTTGTAAAGAAGCAATGTTCCTAAAATCTCTGCTACTGGATCTCAATACTAAAATTCAGATAATATTCAAAATTGACAATCAGAGTGCAATTCAATTAATTAAAACAGGCATTTTTAACAAAAGGTCTAAGCACATTGATGTGCGATTTCATTATATTCATGAGTTGTATTCTAATAATGAGTTCAGCATTGAATACTGTCCTACTGAATGTCAAATAGCTGATATTCTAACTAAAGCATTGGATGAAATTAAATTTAATAAACATAAGAAATGTCTTTTGTATAGGACAGGATAATTGAATTGTAATTGTGTAGGTATTTGTGTAATCATTTTTTTTAATGTTGAAAATTATTCTTTGTAAAAATCATAAAAACAATTTTATTATAACACTGAATTGTTGTTGATCATTGGGGCTAGTAATAAACAACATATTTATTTTTGTCAATGATTAAGTTTCATGGTAGGTACAAATGTTTGGTCAATGATTAAGTTTCATAGAAGGTACAAATGTTTTGTCAATAATTAAGTTACATAGAAGGTACAAATGTTTTGTCAATGATTAAGTTATATAGAAGGTACAAATGTTTTGTCAAAGATTATTTAATGTATAGATGGTACTTAATGACTGTCATAGATCAAGACTATGTATAATTTGGAAAATTAGGAGAGGGTGTTGAGGAACGTACCTTTAACAATTAAAAAGTTATATGTCTATGGCCCCGACCTACTGTCATACTCTATAAAAATACACTATGCTTATAATTTCAGTTCCTTTGCTTCTTGCTTTAAAAAATGTCTGCACACTGTTGCAATAATAAAAAGTAGTTTACTCAGAAACTTTATTTTACTTACATTCCACTGCATAAAAACTAGAACAAAAAGGTCAAACCTTTTCAGGAAGCAGCCCTTCGGGGGCAACGAGAAGAATACCACGGGGTGAGGTACAATATCCATGCGAGGGGTGACGAACAGGTTTGTTCGGGCCCGCTTTCAGAGCGAAGCCGATAATCGCCTGTTTATTTAGCGGTAGAAAAGTTTTTCATACACCGCCTGCTTTTTCAAGCACCGTTGTCAACGCATTAGTATTAAACACGTGCTTGCATGAAGGTGGAATTTTACGCAAGGCTTCTTTTATAAGAGGGTCACGAATATAGTTAATAATGCCGTCTCTTCTCATTTGAATGACTTCTTCTCTGTGTCCACAGAAGCTGCAAAAGGTCTGACGACACTTTAGATAAATCCCCCTTTAAAAACAGTTCTAACGAACACCTTTACACCTTTTCGGACAAAACTTCGATTTCTATGCTCTCAGAGGAATGAGCTCACTGTATGAGGCTTCTAAGTGAGGTTTGTAAGGCATAGCGTTGTTTAAGAATGCAAAAAGTAAGCAAAGCGTACGCTTTGTAAGCATAGGCTAAATGGCGTATAATGGCTTTGACTTCGTCATTTGTTTCAAGGTCAGTAAAGCCGGGTGTATTGTTTTTACAATTTTTGCTCTTCGAAATAACCAACTTTACACAATTCACTTGTATTAAAAATTTTGTACGTCTTTAAGCGTATCCAAGAAAGTTTTTGCGGTTTTGGGAATAGAGGGGTTCCTTTGATTTTGTCTCGATATAAAAAACTAAGTCATTCGCCGCAAGCGTCACTGCCTCCGAAGTAATGGTAGTGGTAGTGTAGCGTTAGCGGTAGTGTAGTGCAGTGTAGTGTGAGGCGGTACAAAGTTCGCCGGGACAGCTAGTCACTACATAGTATAAAACAAAGTAGCTTCCCGCTGTCTATCTGTCCCTATGTATGCTTAGATCTTTAAAACTACGCAACGGATTTTGATGCGTTTTTTTTTTATAGATAGAGTGATTCAATAGGAAGGTTTATATGTTTATTACATGCATAATATGCACAAAGGCTGAAAAGCCGGAAAAACTTTGTAAACCGTGTCGCCCCCCTGACAGACGACCCTCCAGAAACGAGAGTTGAGCTATGGGAGAATAGTATCTCTATTACTGGTCCCTTCGTTCCGATTTCCGAGAATCCCTCACCTGGATATAAGTTGCCATGGTCGACCTGGAAATCTCATAACAGACTCCGGACTCAGGTCGGCCGAAGAAAATAAAACTTGTTCAGGTGGGGATTCATTGGAGATACGAACCTGGAGTGTAGGTGTGGTGCGGTCCCTCAAACGATGGACCACCTCATTCTTGCCCTGTCATCTGCACGCGGGAGGACTTGATGCAGGCCACTGACAAGGCAATTTGCGTGGCTCGGTTTTGGGATGGGACTATCTGAGTTTGCCGTCGACTCGAAAAGAAGAAGATGCATAATATAGAAAAGAAACACTGATAATTTTAGAGGTTTCTAATGTGATGACGTAAATAAACACATTTTTTGCACTTCATTGCAAACGCTGGCTAAAACACAAATAATGTAACCCAAGGTGTAAAAAATGACTTCAAAATTCCTGCAATTTATACAAAAAGTAGTGTAGTGTAGTGGTAATTTACTGGTAGTGGTAGTTTATTGGTAGTGGTAGTATAATGGTAGTGTAGTAGTAGTGGTATTGTAGTGGTAATGATAGTGTAGTGGAAGTGTAGTGATAGTGGTAGAGTAGTAGTAGTCTTGTGGTAGTAGTAGTGTAGCGTTAGCGGTAGTGTAGTGCAGTGTAGTGTGAGGCGGTACAAAGTTCGCCGGGACAGCTAGTCACTTCATAGTATAAAACAAAGTAGCTTCCCGCTGTCTGTCTGTCCCTATGTATGCTTAGATCTTTAAAACTACGCAACGGATTTTGATGCGTTTTTTAATAGATAGAGTGATTCAATAGGAAGATTTATATGTAGGTATAATACATGCTCTAGAACTAAACAAACTAAACTAAACACTGATAATTTTAGAGGTATTTAATGTGATGACGTAAATAAACACATTTTTTGCGCTTACATTGCAAACGCTGGCTAAAACACAAATAATGTAACCCAAGGTGTAAAAAATGACTTAAAAATTCCTACAATATCTACAAAAAGTAGTGAAGTGTAGTGTAGTGGTGGAGGTAGTGGTAGTGTAAGTGTTTTTTCGTTTGTTTTGAATAATAGGCTCCGAAACTACTGGCCCGATTTTAAAAATTATTTCACCGTTGGGAAGCTACACTATCCGCGATTGCTATATTATGTTTTCAAAAAATTAGACCTTAAAAATTCCTGCAATATCTACAAAAAGTAATGTAGTAGTAATGTAGTGGTAGTTTATTGGTAGTGGTAGTGTTGTGGCAGTGTAGTAGTACTGTTATTGTAGTGGTAGTGTAGTGGTAGAGGTAATGGTAGTGTAGTGGTAGTGTAGCGTTAGCAGTAGTGTAGTGTAGTGTGAGGCGGTACGAAGTTCGCCGGGACAGCTAGTAAGTAATAATTTTCGAATCAACTACTCAAAACAATCTTTCAATGCCTGTGGTTTTTTAAAGCTTGACTAGTCTTCATGGTTTTTTTCGGCAGCAACTGCTGATGGATCCCAGACAGGACTCCAGATTGCGCAAACGTCACATATTGAAGCATTCGGTTCAGCTCATCGTCATGTCGGATAGCCAATGTGCCTTGGGTATATCCTGGTCTGCTTATTGTCTATAGCCGTAGCTGCTAGCTCCAAGACTTCAGTTGATAGGTACTCCAACACTCCAGCCAGGTAGACCGCAGCACCGTTTTCGACCCTTGGACATTACATTGTTTACATTGTTCAGAAACCTGTGGACTCTACCCACAGGAACAATCAGACCGGCTCTTGTACACTTGGTCTTGTTTTTAGGGTTCCGTACCCAATGGTTAAAAACGGGACCCTATTACTAAGACTCCGCTGTCCGTCCGTCTGTCACTAGGCTGTATTTCATGAACCGTGATAGCTAGACAGCTGAAATTTTCACAGATGAGATGATGTATTTCTGTTGCCGCTATACTCGTTACAACAAATACTAAAAATTAGAAAAAGTGAAAAAATAAGAGGCCTCCATACCAAAAACGTGTTTTTTTAAACATGAAGAAACTAGCGCCATCTAGTATGATGGTTTTTGAAAAATGAAATGAAATTAATACTGTTCTTATATTTAGGTGTGTTCTTATTTTTATTTTACCTACTAATGTTGCCTGATAAAAATAAGTCATTAAGTATTTCATTTCTGTGAGATGTGTTGTAGTTGTATTTTTATTTTGTTAATGTTTCCATTCACTATTTGTGCCTTATGTTTAATATACCCGTGGATTGCGTTGTGGGTTATGTACACACCAACTTATGTAATGTTTAACACTGATTGTATGTTACTTTGTGCATAACTGTTTGCTTTCCCAAATAAATAAATGAAACTAGCGCCATCTAGTATGATGGTACGGAACCCTATGTGTGCGGTTCTGACTCGCACTTAGCCGGTTTTTAGGGTTCCGTACCCAAAGGGTAAAAACGGGACCCTATTACCAAGACTCCTCTGTCCGTCCGTTTGTCTGTCTGTCACCAGGCTGTATTTCATGAACCATGATAGATAGACAAATGAAATTTTCACAGATGATGTATATTTCGGTTGCCGCTATAATAACAAATACTAAAATATAGAAAAAGGGAAAAAACAAGGGGGGGTCTCCATAAAAAACCGTGTTTTTTTTAAACATGAAGAAACTAGCGCCATCTAGTATGATGGTACGGAACCCTATGTGTGCGGTTTAGACTTACTGGTTTATTAGTAATTTTGCAGCGTGCCCGACATTTTTGTTGATCTTTTGTAAACATTTTGTAAAATGGTTGCATTTTTCTTTAAATATTGATTTAAGGTGCATTACAGCGTAATCCTATTGGTTAGATGGGTAACTATGTGTCTCAGACTAAATAAAAAGTCATCTGTATTGGTGGTCGATTGCGTGAAGCAAATGTGAAAATTGATCTACCCTCATTGATAAATAACATTGTTGTGTGAATATCAGGAGATTAAGTTTCGTTACATTAAGTCTTAGTTTGATTTTATGTAGGTATCCATATGCAATCAAAACGCAGGACACAAATCGTATTTACCTACCAACCTTTTATTATTTTACAGATAAAATCAAGTAGGTACCACTTACCTTTTGTGATTTTCAATTAACTGAAGAGACTGGTTATACCCCACAACACGAGAAATCCTAGTGTGGGGTAGGGATCAGGGTTACTTACTGTTATCGGAACAATAAAAATATTCTATTTATCTTTTATTTTGTTCTATTTTAGGTCTCCGTAGTCAGACAAGACACTCTTATTCGCCATGCCCGTCGGTATGTCACAGCCATTTTTCTCAAAAACTATTACAGACATAAAGCTGAAATTTAGTCATCATCATATCAGTCGAAGGACGTCCACTGATGGACAAAGGCCTCCCCCAAGGATTTCCACGACGACCGGTTCTGCGCTACCCGCATCCAGCGGCCTCCCGCGACCTTCACCAGGTATACAGAGTGTAACAAAATTGGTGTAGGTCCCGTTAACTAAGGGTTCTACTCGTCATACTGAACAATTCCCCAGGAACACATAGTCAATTCTCAAAAAAAATATTGGACCCTCCATACTAAAATGCACAAAATCGGTCGATCAGCTGATCGATTTGTATGAAGACAAAAAAAAAATACGTTTTCAGCAGCAAGTCGTAGAACAAGTATAATGAGTACAAGTCCCAGTTACCAGGACCTACACCAATTTTATTACACCCTGTATACAATACCAAATCTGTGACCCCCATCATCATATCAGCCGAAGGACGTCCACGGCTGGACCCCTATAAAGTTAAGGAATAAAACTTGGCAAAAAATATTTTTTTACAATTATAGTGGGGGAGAGTTTTTTGTTTAATTACCCTATCGTGTGGGGGGGATGTCGTTGAACAGGTCTTTCAAAGCTATTGGGGTTTTGCCGACGTAGCCCACAGAATCGCTAAACTGAAGTGGCAGTGGGCAAGGCACATAGCTCGTAGAAGAAATGGCCGTTGGGGCAGTAAAGTTCTAGTGACGCCCGCGCACCGGAAAACGTAGCGTAGGCAGGCCTCCCACGCGGTGGACCGACAACCTGGTGAAAATCGCGGGAAGCCGATGGATGCGGGCGGCGCAGGACCGGTCGTCGTTTTTGTGGTCGTCCGAAAAGTATTAGAAATAGCAGGGCAGTTAATCAATTTTAAAGAAATAATAGTAGGCTGTGTTAGGTAGGAGTAATCGCCGACCCACTTAAGATGTGCAGTTGGATTTGTAAAAAGTACATAGAATTCCATGAAATTGATATAGCAACTGCAAAAACAACTTTGTTTTTTAAATTATACTTATTTATTACTTTTTTCACAATTGGTAAACCCTTGTCATCATCGCACCTAATGGTAGGTGACGATGATGCTGAAGATGGAAGCAGACTAACCAAAATTCCCCAACGCAATGGAGAACTGGCTATCGTATCTTCAATCCGGAACACATCAATATTGTTAACACTGATGTTTGGCAGCAAAACTTAGATAAGACGGTGGTAGCTAGCCATTTATTCCAGACATAATATTAAAGTTCATAGCTTTGTTAGTAACATAGATCTTAATTCTAGAGTTAGTAAAATACAAAAGGTACGTAAAAAAAAATTAAAAAGCATTTTAACAAAAAAATAAACGGAAGAAAAAGAAATAAACTGAAAAGCAAAACATATAAAGAACCTTTATTGTCTAACTGAGCTCCTACACTTATGTAAATACGCGTAGGGACCTAAATAATTTTGAGTCGGGGCCAATCAAACAAATAAGCAAATTAATTATTACGTAAAATTAAATGATAGCAGCGGAATGCACGGCGGCGGCGGCGACCGACGTGATGCGTCCCTTTGTTGGCAACTGCCGAACGTTCCGTTTGTTTGTTTGGCACTGAAGGAGCTTAGACAATAAAGGTTATTTTCATTTTGCGCTTTTCAGTTCCTGCCTTTTTTCGTCGGTTTAATGTGTTGTTAAAAAGTTTTTTATTTTTTTAATTTTTGTGGCTAAAATATACTAATGGGTGCTGAACTTCTAAATATATTTTTTTTATCAAAATCGGATTACTCTGTAAAAAGTTATGGTCATACATTACAATCAGTGAGTGAACAATCAATCATCCCCACGTGGTCATAAAAAAAAATATACTCGTCGACTTGAGAACCTCCTCCGTTTTTTCGTCGGTTAAAAACAATCTGCTTATTGACAAGACCACGGTACCCTGTTTTGTGCGAGTCCGACTCGCACTTGGCCGATTTTTCATAATTTTTCTTCTTCTTATCGTGTCGATGGCAAACTATATTTTGATATGACATTGTTTAAAGTGATAGTCTTAACTCTAAATATAAATTTGGAATTTCGGATAATGCTAAAGACTTACAACTTTAAACATAGCTCATATCAGAACTAGATGAGAACAATGTAATGAAAAAAAAGTTTTCGGTATTAATTTTACGACCTATGGCTAATGGCTTCGAACCTCTGAGGCAGTATAACCTTTCTAGTGCAGAGATAGGACCTAATGTGCGGGTTAAATATAACTACATGAATTAATTAAAAATTAAAAACCCAACTGCATAAAAACTTAACCCCAATTTTTTGGTCAGTTTGGTTAAAATGTATTATATTAAAATATTACAACTCCTTTAAATACACAAGACTAATAAAAAACCCGACCAAATGCAGCTTGCGCGAAGGAGTCCGAACTAATGAAAAATTCAATTATCTATCGCTTATGTTTTTTATTTGTTATGTGTGAGCCGCCTTCGTTCGACTCACATGTTTGGTATTAATTTTGCGACCTATGGCCGTTAAAATGGCCTAATATCGGTATCTATTTGCATAGGTAACAGATTTTGAAAAAAAATATATTATACATATATTATCAAGCACTATGCCACGCTCCATACAAAAATGTTCCATCCCCTTTAAATACACAAGACTAAAAAAAAACCAGCCAAGTGTGGCTTGCATTAAGGAGTCTCAACTTAATGAAAAATGCAATTATCTGTCGCTTGCATTGCTGTTTTTTGTTTATTAAGTTAATAGGTATCATTGCCATTGTTGTGTGGAGAGGTGGTGGTATGGAATCCCAAAAAGCAGCAATAATTAATTGATTAAAAATAATTTCATGTAGATGTGTAGGTAGTTAGATCGATTTTTTTAAGTAAATTAAAAGTATTAAATTATTTATCCTAAGCATGGAGTAGTAAGTCTAATGCTATGTCAATGCTAAGTCTGTAGCGTAACAATAATTGTGAAAGTATCTCATCATCATATCAGCCGAAGGAAGTCCACTGCTGGCCATAGGCCTCCCCCAAGGATCTCCACGACGACCGGTTCTGCTCTGCCCGCATCCAACGGCTTCCCACGACCTTCACCAGGTCATCGGTCCACCGAGTGGGAGGCCTGCCACTAGTGTAGTGCGTAGTGCTTTCCGGTGCGTGGTCGCCACTCGAGAACTTTACTACCCCAACGGCCATCTGTTCTACGAGCAATGTGCCCCGCCCACTGCCACTTAAGTTTAGCAATTCTGAGAGCTATGTCGGTTACTTTGGTTCTCTTATGGATCTCCTCGTTTCTAATTCGATCACGCAGGGAAACTCCGAGCATAGCACGCTCCGTTGCCCTTTGGGTGACCTTGAGCCTTCTTATGATGCCCATAGTAAGCGACCATGTCTCAGTTCCGTATGTCATCACTGGCAACACACACTGGTCGAAGACCTTGGTCTTAAGACACTGCGGTATCTGGGACGTAAAGATATTGCGAAACTTCCCGAACGCTGCCCAGCCGAGTTGGATTCGACAATTGATCTCTTTCTCGAAGTTGGACCTACCTAACTGGACTGTTTGTCCCAGTTATACATATTCGGTAACAACTTTGTAGAGCCTCCAACCTTCAGAGGAGTAGGTATGACACGGACGTTTGACATAATTTTCGTCTTGTCCATGTTCATTCTAAGACCCACTTGTTGAGAGGCTCTACTGAGGCCATCGAGCATTGTGCCTAAGTCGTCCATAATCACAGCCATGACCACGATATCGTCAGCGAATCGAAGGTGGGTGATGTACTCGCCGTTGATATTGATGCCGAGTCCAGCCCAGTCCAAAAGCTTAAAAACATCTTCCAGGGCGGCGGTGAACAGTTCCGGATATATAAGGTCTCCCTGTCTCACCCCTCGCTGTAGGTTCCGAGTTTTGATACTGGAGGCGAACCGACATGGTGGCATTTTCATACAAACACTTCAGCACTTCGATATATCGATAGTCAATTTGGCACCTCTGGAGAGACTGTAACACAGCCCAAGTTTCGACCGAATCGAAGGCTTTCTCATAGTCCACGAACGCCAAGCATAGTGGCTGATTGTACTCTTCGGTCTTCTGTATAATCTGCCGCAGCGTCTGTATGTGGTCTATGGTACAAAATCCTTTTCGGAAACCGGCTTGTTCGGGTGGCTGGAAGTCGTCAAACCTGCGTGCGAGACGATTCGTAATGACCCTCAAAAACAGTTTGTAGACATGGCTCATAAATGAGATGGGTCTGTAGTTCTTCAGCAGAGTATTGTCGCCCTTTTTGAAGAAAAGCAAGACCACACTTCTGTGCCATGCCTAAGGCGTTTGTCCCTCAAGTATAACGGAATGAAATAATTTCTGAAGAGCTTTAAGTACCGGTGCTCCACCTGCTTTCAGAAGTTCAATTCCATCATCAACCGGTGCCTTATTGTTTATAAGCTGTTTAAGAGCCATTCTAATCTCGTACGGGCTGACGTCCGGGATATCTTCGGTATAGTGTCGGGTAAGTCTAGCTCTTGGGTCTTTAGCCAGATCGCTGACAGGCAGACGTGTGGTCGTGTACAATTGTCCGTATAACTTCTCAACTTCTTCCAGCAACTCAGTCTTAGACGATATGATCCTGCCGTCCTCAGTCTTCAGCTTGGTCAGTTGGCTTTGACCAACAGACAGAAACACAGACACAAACACTTTTGAGCCTTTGTTGTTCTTAATCGCCTCTTTTATACAATTGGTATTATAGTGGCGCAAATCGCAAGTTAGAGACTTAGAGATCTGCCTGTTTAGTTGCCGATACTGAGCAGCGTCTTCAGAGGACTGCAAAACCAATCTGCGTCTTTCTTCCATGAGGTTGCTGGTGAAATCCGAGATTTTTTTGGTTCTGTTTGAATGGCGAGTTTTAAAAATCTTAGACCCGACCGTTCCACGAACAATTTCCACGAACCTGTCGTTATAATCTTCCACATTCTTGCTTCACTCTTCATTTTATTTTCAAGGAATTGCTTGCCTTTGTTTGTACACTGAATTGTAAATTAAAATCCGAGCCATATCCATGCAAGTTTATTGTTTGCATGTGCCTTTGAATGTGCTGCCAAGTAAGATTTTTGGTGGAATTGTTTATCATATTCTGAACATATGTATGGGTTCTTCCTTTTATGTTTCCTCTGATGTCTCACAAAAGCATTTCTTACACTGAATAGCATATTACATTCTGAACATGAATATGGTTTCTCTCCTGTGTGAATTCTCATGTGGTTTACCAAAGTACCTTTTTGAGTGAACACTTTTTCACATTCTGAACATGAATATGGTTTGTCTCCTGTGTGAATCCTCATGTGATGTATCAAATGACCTTTTTGAGTGAACACTTTGTAACATTCTAAACATGAATATGGTTTCTCTCCTGTGTGAGTCCTCATGTGGTTTACCAAAGTACCTTTTTCAGTGAATACTTTGTCACATTCTGAACATGAATATGGTTTCTCTCCTGTGTGAATACTCATGTGTGTTACGAAACTACATTTTGCACTAAACGCTTTGTCACATTCTGAACATGAATATGGTTTCTCACCTGTGTTAATCCTCATGTGGTTTACCAAATTACCTTTTTGAGTGAATGCTTTGTCACATTCTGAACATGAATACGGTTTCTCACCTGTGTGAATCCTCATGTGTTTTGCTAAATCACCTTTGGTACAAAACGCTTTGTCACAATCTGAACATGAATATGGTTTCTCTCCTGTGTGAATCTTCCTGTGGTTTACCAAAGTACCTTTTTGAGTGAACGCTTTGTCACATTCGGAACATGAATATGGTTTCTCTCCTGTGTGAATCCTCATATGTGTTACGAAACTACGTTTTGCACTAAACGCTTTGTCACATTCTGAACATGAATATGGTTTCTCTCCTGTGTGAATCTTCATGTGGTTTACCAAAGTACCTTTTTGAGTGAACACTTTGTCACATTCTGAACATGAATATGGTTTGTCTCCTGTGTGAATCCTCATGTGATGTATCAAATGACCTTTTTGAGTGAACACTTTGTAACATTCTAAACATGAATATGGTTTCTCTCCTGTGTGAGTCCTCATGTGGTTTACCAAAGTACCTTTTTCAGTGAATACTTTGTCACATTCTGAACATGAATATGGTTTCTCTCCTGTGTGAATACTCATGTGTGTTACGAAACTACATTTTGCACTAAACGCTTTGTCACATTCTGAACATGAATATGGTTTCTCACCTGTGTTAATCCTCATGTGGTTTACCAAATTACCTTTTTGAGTGAATGCTTTGTCACATTCTGAACATGAATACGGTTTCTCACCTGTGTGAATCCTCATGTGTTTTGCTAAATCACCTTTGGTACAAAACGCTTTGTCACAATCTGAACATGAATATGGTTTCTCTCCTGTGTGAATCTTCCTGTGGTTTACCAAAGTACCTTTTTGAGTGAACGCTTTGTCACATTCGGAACATGAATATGGTTTCTCTCCTGTGTGAATCCTCATATGTGTTACGAAACTACGTTTTGCACTAAACGCTTTGTCACATTCTGAACATGAATATGGTTTCTCACCTGTGTGAATCCTCATGTGTCTTGCTAAATCACCTTTGTGACAAAACGCTTTGTCACAATCTGAACATGAATATGGTTTCTCTCCTGTGTGAATCTTCATGTGGTTTACCAAAGTACCTTTTTGAGTGAACACTTTGTCACATTCTGAACATGAATATGGTTTCTCTCCTGTGTGAATCCTCATGTGATGTATCAAATGACCTTTTTGAGTGAACACTTTGTAACATTCTAAACATGAATATGGTTTCTCTCCTGTGTGAGTCCTCATGTGGTTTACCAAAGTACCTTTTTGAGTGAACAATTTGTCACATTCTGAACATGAATATGGTTTATCTCCTCTGTGAATCATCATGTGATTTACCAAATTAACTTTTCGAGTGAACACTTTATCACATTCTGAACATGAATACAGTTTTTCACCCGTGTGAATCCTCATGTGATTTACCAAAGTATGTTTTTTAGTGAACGCTTTGTCACATTCTGAACATGAATACGGTTTCTCACCTGTGTGAATCCTCATGTGTCTTGCAATATCACCTTTGCGACTAAACGCTTTGTCACAATCTGCACATGAATATGGTTTCTCTCCTGTGTGAATCCTCATGTGGTTTACCAAAGTAGGTTTATCAGTGACCACTTTGTCACATTCTGAAGATGAATATGGTTTCTCTCCTGTGTGAATCCTCATATGTGTTACGAAACTATGTTTTGCACTAAACGCTTTGTCACATTCTGAACATGAATATGGTTTCTCTCCTGTGTGAATCTTCATGTGGTTTACCAAAGTACCTGTTTGAGTGAACGCTTTGTCACGTTCTGAACATGAATACGGTTTCTCACCTGTGTGAATCCTCATGTGTCTTGCAATATCACCTTTGCGACTAAACGCTTTGTCACAATCTGAACATGAATATGGTTTCTCTACTGTGTGAATCCTCATGTGGTTTACCAAAGTACGTTTATCAGTGAACACTTTGTCACATTCTGAACATGAATATGGTTTCTCACCTGTGTGAATCCTCATGTGTCTTGCTAAATCACCTTTGTGACAAAACGCTTTGTCACAATCTGAACATGAATATGGTTTCTCTCCTGTGTGAATCTTCATGTGGTTTACCAAAGTACCTTTATGAGTGAACACTGTCACATTCTGAACATGAATATGGTTTCTCTCCTGTGTGAATCCTCATGTGATTTACCAAATTATCTTTTTTTAGTGAACACCTTGTCACATTCTGAACATGAACATAGTTTCTCTCCTTTGTGAATCCTCATGTGATTTACCAAATTATCTTTATGAGTGCACACTGTCACATTCTAAACATGAATATGGTTTCTCACCTGTGTGAATTCTCATGTGGTTTACTAAATTACCTTTAACACTGAACGCTTTCACATTCTGAACATGAATATGGTTTGTCACCCGTGTGAATCCTCATATGTTTTACCAAATCACGTTTACCACTAAACGCTTTGTCACATTCTGAACATGTATGGTTTCTCTCCTGCGGGAATCCTCATGTGGTTTACCAAAGTACCTTTTACACCGAACACTTTTTCACGGTCTGAACATGAATGTGGTTTCTCTCCTGTCGGCATCCTATGTGTGTTACCAAATTTACTATTAGACTAATAAATGCTTTATCACATTCTGAACATTAATATGGTTTTTCTTCTCCTGTGTGAACACTCATGCTTGTAACCAAATGGTTTTTTTGACAAAACACTGTTACATAAATATAGTTTATCTCCTGTACTGTGAATATTCATGTGTATTACCATTGGGAGCGCCACTAGATTGCTTGCAGCATAGTTTGTTATATTCTCTTTGGATTGCAGTGCAGCGAAGCGAAACAACTATTCCGATCTGTGATTCGTGTGTGATTCCGACGCTGGCCACAGATAACTATTACCCATTACAGCAATCTCCACGCAATCTCAAAAGTTTTTTTTTTTAATTTATTTTGTGGCTCTGGATACTAAACATGTTAATTTTATCACCAATTTCGTTGATTTTTTTTGTGAATCGGTAAAAGTAAACCCTAATGACGTTTGTTGTGACTATTTCGACGCTGGTTGCTATGGGTTACCAGTTGTGGCGTCATCACACACCGGCCAGCTAGCCAGAGTTTATAATTACCTACTCATTTGCTTTGATTTCTTAGAGTACCTACTATGAATGAAGAGGTACATTTTGACTCAGCAGAGCCAGCCTTAACCATATTATATATGTCGGAGGGTCATTGAAAACGCGACCAATACCAGCTCGAGATAAGTTTACATAGTTACACTTTGTTTGGATCAAACGTCAGGTATTAGTACCTGGGTGAAACCGGTGGTGGCGTGACGATCGCTTGTACTCGTGAGACGATCGTTTGTGGTAGCAAAGATGATGTATTAACGGAAGGCTGTTTGTGCTGCCACACTGAGTTGAGAATTTATTAGATCTGTGGAGAAGCCAGATTAGCTGGACGTCAGTCTCGGAGCAGACACTTTTTGACGGAGCGTCGAGCAGAACACATGCAGTGGTGATCTGTGAGAAAAATGGACGTGTCACGCCATCGCTGTGATCACCGCGTTTGCATCCATTGTTATCCAAGGCATCTTGTACAATTTCGATTACCAAATGATCAAGACTATTGAAGAAGGACCTCTGTGATATAGCTGCATTGTTATTTCGACGCCCAATACCGAAATAGTTAAGGACGTGAACCACGAGGCCAACCATAACCTAACCTACCCACTTCCTTCGACATCAGAAGTTGGATAGTTCCCTGCGCTCGCAACAAGTGGACAAAGACGGGAAAATGTGAAAAATGATAATGGAGCAGCGAAATAAAAACCAACTGGCAACAATTCTTTGTGCTACAGAAACAGAACATGTTGCGATTGATTGAGGTTATGCAAGCACCATCGACTACATTTGCTGCAATCACACTGCCAGAATTCAACCAGAATATACCTGAAGCTAATCCACGTTCACGGTGCTCGTTTGTCGACATCTCCCTTACGGAACGACAGTTGCAATGAGGTGCAATGCTTATTTCACTTAGCAAACCGTTGAAAGGCATATGCTCCTGTGCTTCCGGAATGACTCGGAGCCAGTTTAGAAACCTGTTCCTGATGCGCTGTTTGGAAATGGGCGACAGTATGGGCTGCGCTGGCAGCAGCGGAGATCCACGCAAGCGGCGCGTGCAGCTTCAGCGAAGTGCGTGATGTACGCGGAGCTATGAAAATCCGGTGAGTCGTACCCCTTTTGTTTTGATAGTTGTGGTACGAGTACTATTACCTAATCTGTGGTGGTACCGAGTGTTCTCTCGTTAAAGAAAATTTCGTATATAGACTTTCGGGAGTGTGTTCAATACTAACGCACGATTGACTTTTGTAGGCATCGCTTACGTTTACTGTACAGAACAAATATCGAGTGAGGGTAGTATTGACGGGCATTGTTAAGAATTTTCATTTTTTGTTATGCCAGACGAGTACCTACGTGCCGAACGATATTATGATCGGTTCAGATATTTTAAATCTACGCTTGACGGTATATTGAAACGAGTCTGTCAATAACAAAACAGCTCGACTGTCGGAAAGGATGCGAATAGAGTAGTCCCTTACCCTTCTAGTGGTGATTGCATTAGCAGCCAAAATGATGCCTTGTTGTCCTTCAAAGTACTTTTTCACGTACTTTTGGATCATTACTTATGACAAAACGTCGTGATTGAACGGAAGATTTAAAAAGAGGACTCATTGTAAATATGATGATTCATTTAGTTAGAGTTTCGGTTATACAAACTTAAACCAGAATTGAAAGTATTGAAACCCCGATAAGCTTTCATAATATTGAGACTGATATCTTTACATGGAGTGAAAAACCCTTATTAGCTTTCGTAGTATTGGGACTGATATTCTTATTGAGCATAGGCCAAAGTTGTTGCCTATTTTTAATAGCTTTCGCGATGAATTTGTTGAGGGCATCCTTAATGCCCCGCTATCGTATAGACCCTATGTAGGTAGATGAGTTTCGGGGACCCCAATAAAATATTTTGTTTACCAATTGTAAAAAAAAAAGAATAATAACAGGGTAGTATGCGGAGTGCAGTGATGAACGTCTTACGGCTGATGTGATGATGATACAGGATTCATGGGCTGGAGGCTGCGAATGTCATAAGCCCCGAAGCTTTCCCTTTTTGACGGCCTTATCATGCTGGTAAAGAAAAAGGATAGCATAGAACGCAAGTGTTGATAACCGTGAAAAAAAAATGATAACAACATGCCTGAACGGAAATTGCTTCCTCTGATAGCTTGGAACATCGATTGACTTCATAGGTGGTCACTATTTAACCACGTCAGGCATAGCTAGTGGTTACATCCGGTGCATTCTTTACCTATTAAATCGAAATGACTGATTTTGTAACCTCTGTTCAAATACGTCCACGTGTCATTCTATCTACGTAATGCCCCCTTGTATTTGAACTTACGTTCATAAACGCTTTAGGCGCGTGGCAACGGTCAGGTGAATCTTAGCACGTTTAAACGTTGGTACTCTTAGTTAAGTGTCCTTTAAAATATGCTCACTTCCTTCGAGTATAGTAATGAGATTTCAATGTTACAAGTCCTTCCATGATGATCATTTGGCAGCAACCAAACTGTTGGGTTAACCGAGTTACGAAGTACAGCCTCCTGGAGTTGCTTCTAGGTACGAGTAAAGTAGCCTAACCTCTAAATGTCATGTTTGTCGATTACACACACAGGCTGTAATTTTATCTAAGTGAAGCACGACAACATACTAGTGATAATACGGAGAGTAACGCATCCTATGACGGGAGTTGTTAATCAGCTTGCTGCTGATGTGATAATAGACATGGACCTCCCCCATGTTGGAGCGGTTTCACCAATTGTAAAAAAAAAAAAAAAAAAAAAAACGCTACGCTTGGCGGGCTGTTTGGCGGTACAGTATGAGCGTGAAGGACGATGTTGCTTGTCCTCAAATTTTTAGTCCCTTAGTCACTTCTTGTGAAACCCTTGGGAAGAGATGGGGTGGTGTATTGCTCTGAGGCAGCGCCACTGGCTGATTTCTAGACAAAAGCTTAGTTTCACAAGTTACCTAACTTTGTGTTGTTACAAATGGAGAAGCGTTACCTACCACTTTAGATATCAAATACCGTCAGTTATTGAGGACAGACTACGTTAAATGCCCGATAGTGACAGTATTATTGACTTGGACAGAATTGATGATGGAGAGACTGAACCTCGACCATCTACTAGTGCAGATTAAGGACTTTTGTACTTGAACGTGATTTTAACGTTCACTAGTTTGTATTTTGAACCTTAGACGTAAACAATTTTTCGCAACTGGATGACAATAGCCTCAGCCATTCGTAGACGTAGGCGTAAAACACCGAGTTGATTTTCTCGTTGCTGTGCGGCCACAACTGTGTGTGGCGTGCGTTTGGCTCGCAGGCGTATCACCGGGGAGGTGATGTTGGCAATGACCAGAAAGAGGTGATGTTTGAGATCGCCGCATGGAAGCGATAGTGTGGTTGGACACCGGAGGGAGGTGGTCCAAGAGTCGCCAGGTAGGGTGACTGTGTTTTTGGGCGGACACCTGAGAGGTTGTCTGAGAGTCGCCAGGTCGAGTGACTGTGTGTTTGGGCGGGCACCGGATGGAGGTGTCTGAGAGTCGCCAGGTTGGGTGACTGTTGTTTGTTTGGGCACCGGATGGAGGTGGCCCAGAGTTGCCAAGATGGGTGACTGTTGTGGTGATACAAAATAAGGAGCGTAACCAAACCAAGTTAGATCCCAAATACCGAGGGCCGTTCAGGGTCGTAGAGGTCTTAGAAGGTGACAGATACAAATTACAAGCTTTGAATTTGAGACGAAGTTACAAGTATGCCCATGACCGTTTACGTAGTATGTCCGAAGGTTATTTGCCTCCGGATGTTGACGATGAATCTGGTGCAGAGGCGTCTACCTTTCAATGTTAATTGTATTGACAGATCGTAACTCAATCAATTGTGTACAGTTGTAATTTTTTTTCTTTATCGTTTATTTTTGTGTGTAGTACTGAAGTATTCCAACATGTTTCAGCGGTAAATGAAGAGTGCTGAATGGCGCTATATGTTTGCATGAATTGGCTGCTGCTTGTTTTGTCAGACTCGTTCTGTCATGATGTGTAGCAGGTACATTCGTGTTTTTGTAAAAAAGAAGTATCCCGTTTACCGGCTAAAACTGTTGATGGTATTCCGTCGCCTGTACTGGCGATGATGGTATTCCGTCGCCTGTATTGGTGATGATGGTGTTCCATTGCCTAGATTGGTGATGATGGTATTCCGTCGCCTGTATTGGTGATGATGGTGTTCCATTGCCTAGATTGGTGATGATGGTATTCCGTCGCCTGTATTGGTGATGATGGTGTTCCATTGCCTAGATTGGTGATGATGGTGTTCCATTGCCTAGATTGGTGATGATGGTGTTCCATTGCCTAGATTGGTGATGATGGTGTTCCACTGCCTAGATTGGTGGTGATGGTGTTCCGTCACCTGGACTGGTGATGATGACTGATTGGTATTCCGTCGCTTGGCGTTAGTGATGATGATTCTTTGTGGTGTCCCGCCACCTGGATGTGGTGATGTTCAGTTCTGGTGTTCCGTCGCTTGTGATTTGCGATGATGATTATGTTCCGTTCTATGTGCCCCTAAAAGTTGTAAATGGTTGTAAGGTTTCAAGCCTTGCAGCTGTGATTTACCTTGGAGACCTAAACTGATTTGAGATTGTTTGAGTTACGATGCTAATGCTGAGGTTTATTTAGTTTACGAGAGTGAAATTATTTTGGTTTTTTTGAGACTGTTAAAATATGTCATTACCATGATTGTAGTCTTGAATTAAAGCTTCACATTATTAGTGTTGCTTTTATTCCTTGAGCTGTGGACCTTCCTAATGAAGGTCAGGATTGGCCGAACGAAATGGAATCTACTGGTTACCCTTTTCTTTTTCAGGTTAGTCACCCGAGGACGTGTGACTCGCAGGATGGCCGTGTCGGAGGGTCATTGAAAACGCGACCAATACCAGCTCGAGATAAGTTTACATAGTTACACTTTGTTTGGATCAAACGTCAGGTATTAGTACCTGGGTGAAACCGGTGGTGGCGTGACGATCGCTTGTACTCGTGAGACGATCGTTTGTGGTAGCAAAGATGATGTATTAACGGAAGGCTGTTTGTGCTGCCACACTGAGTTGAGAATTTATTAGATCTGTGGAGAAGCCAGATTAGCTGGACGTCAGTCTCGGAGCAGACACTTTTTGACGGAGCGTCGAGCAGAACACATGCAGTGGTGATCTGTGAGAAAAATGGACGTGTCACGCCATCGCTGTGATCACCGCGTTTGCATCCATTGTTATCCAAGGCATCTTGTACAATTTCGATTACCAAATGATCAAGACTATTGAAGAAGGACCTCTGTGATATAGCTGCATTGTTATTTCGACGCCCAATACCGAAATAGTTAAGGACGTGAACCACGAGGCCAACCATAACCTAACCACTCACTTCCTTCGACATATATATATATTCTTTATTCCGAGACGAGACGAGTGTAGGTAGTGTAATGGTGTTTTGTGTGATGTCATGTCAGTTACCCTATCAAAGACTTCAAAGCATCTTTAAAGCTAAAGCAACTCATACATTATTTAAAGCAATTTAGTCAACTTCTTTCCAAGTGGCGAAGTGGGATCGTCGCGTCTTGATGGCTAGATAAATCGAAAGAAAAAAGGTAGTAAGTAGATAGAAATCTTTGCCTTTATGCAGTACGCACCCAATAAAATGAGGAAGAGACTGTGAGTGCCCCAGGAGAATTTGTTAAGTGCTTTTGGAAGGACGTAACGGGAGCCCAATACCAAAGGAGAGACTTGCAAGCAAATAAATAAACCTATGTTGAAATAAGCTTTATATCTTCGCGATCGATGCGTACTAGCCACAAACAAAGTTATCTGCAATCGAACTGCGCATGACACATGAGTTTGAAATGTTTATAGAATGAGTTGTCCACATCATTCCGGTTGAATTGAATGTAACGAATGTGAAATTAGAGCCTCTCTGCTCACTTGGCACGAGGCGAAGTGGCAGGAGAACCTCCAGCGGAAGCACAGTCGGCTGGAGTTCAGTGCGACGTGGAGAGAAAGCGTCGAACTATTCGGGCATTATCGAGGAGGACTGCTTTTTGCATTGCTGCAATTATTGGTCTGCCTCGGAGATCCAGCCGCCTTAGGTGACGTTCAAGGTCGGCTGAAATTAGCCCATTCACGGATAGGACTACGGGGATGATTTCGTTGGATTCCACTTGCCAAAAATCGGTAACCTCGTGCGCCAGGTCCAGGTACTTGGTCCTTTTTGCGGCATCAGCCTGCACGAGGTTTTCATCGTATGGGATAGTGACATCCACCAAAAACACCCTTGACTGCGCCCGATCCATCAACACGATATCAGGCTTATTCGAAAGAATCGTTAATCCAGGTCCTAATCTGTCTACCTACCAAATTTCAGTCAAATCAGTTTAGTAGTTTTTGCGTGAAAGAGTTAAAAACATACCTTCTTTATTTTAACAATATTTTAAATTTCTCTGTTTCTTTATCGAGTATAGTCACAGGTTTTTACACCTACTTAAATGATGGATTAAAAATATTTTCACAACATGGAATAATCAACAAAAACTTAAGGTACAAAAAAACTTTTAATCCTTACTAATATTATAAATGTGAAAATGAGTTTGTTTGTTTATTTGTTTGTTTGTTACCTTTTCACGCTTGAACACCTTAAACAATCCTGATGAAATTTGGCATGCAGGTATCCACACAGACTACTAAGGACATAGGCTACTTTTAATCCCGTGAAAATAGCATAGTCCGATGTAGTTCCTGAGGGATCTGAAAATATACTCTCTTTTTTGGTTAGTTTCTTTAATATTACAACGGAACAATGGATTGCTGTGATTTTTCGCACAGAGATGGCTGAGGAGGTGGGAAATGACATAATTTACTAAGTAACATATCCTGACATGGTATTTCCGCGCTCGCGCACGTCAGCGTCGCAACAGAGCTACGGACTGAAGTGGTTTTTTGTATAGAATTGGTTGAGGGGGTGGGAAGTGTCATAGACTTCTAATCAGAATAGCCCGATATCGTGGAGTCGTACAACAATGCATTGTTCCTGTCTTGTCGGCTACTGTTTTAAGTGTGTGCGTAAAGTATGGAAAAATACAAGGCACAAACTACAAAGCAACGGGGCGAGCGCGAGGAGGTGAAAGGGGAACGGGGAGGGGTTTCACATTCCAGTAAGGTCCGCAGATAATGTAATCGGGTGTACGTTCTTGACGACAATAGTTAAACGCATGACAAAAGAAAAATTATTTTTAGATCTATTTTTAACAACATGTGTGGTTGTTAATGTTATAGTACCTAGGCGACCGACGTTTACTCGGGTGAAAATAGAAAAAATGAAATTTCCCAGAAATTAAAATTTTTCCAAATGTGAGACTTAGCTTTTTCGCCCCTGAAAACCTTAATTTCGCAAGTTTCAATAAAATAATTAGAGCTTTTTTCGAGAACTCGATTTTACAAATATTACTCGTTTAATAGTATGAGAATATATATTGCTGTTATGGTTTACCTACCAACTGTGTATAAAATAACAAGTAACTGTATGAAAGATAATAATAATTGCTAGAATAAAACGTTCATGGTATTTATGAATTAGAAATAGTAATTAAAACAAAAGTTCCATTTATTATCCATTAATATACATCTTTATTGCTCATGATACCCAGTGATGTTTTATATCAATTTCCATTGATAACGTTCAATACGAAATGTGATAAACCCTTTAGACCCTTGTACCAACAAGGATCACAATAGTGTTAGTTGTTAAATAATAATCCACAGCCTTGTAACTAAAGCCTTAATTTAAAAAGTTACTGCTCTTGTCTGTGGTTCATTCTCTATTATCTTTGCTTACTTACCTGTGGTGGTGGCTTCAATAAAACACAATGTTTATTAAAATATCTATATTTTATTAAACTAAATACCTTACATAAAACCGAAATACCCTAACAAGGGCTCAGGTTATGGGACCAGCTATCCTGTAAAAAGTGAAAACCAAATAAAACAGTAAAAACCAAAAAACCTAAACAAAATGGAGGACGCTCATAATATGTACTCAAAAATCCAAGTGCTAACTAGTGAAAAGGACTTTATGTTATGGAAATTTCAAATTGATATTCTATTCAGAAGTTCGAACCTACAAGATATTGTTTTTCCAAGTGAAACTATACAATTAGCACAGGGTGAAATTCCCGATTTCCAAACGCGTGATGCTAAAGCACAACGAATCATCATGATGACAATCGACAAATCTCTCATGATTCACATAATGCCTTGTGAGAATGCGAAGGAAATGTACCAAAAATTGTGTTTTTTGTATCGGCGAAACAATGAACACGAAAAATGTGATCTAATGCAAAAATTCTTCAAGTTTGAATATGACACTAGTAAAGACGTAGCCTACAACGTCGGCGTTCTTCAAAACTACGCCTACAAACTGTCGATGATAGATGAAAAAATCAACAACACTATGTTGATTTCAAAAATCCTAGCGATATTACCTGAAAAATTTAAAAGTTTCATTACTGCATGGGACTCATGCCCGAGTCATGAAAAAACTCTTAATAACCTCACGTCAAGACTGATATCTGAAGAACAACGTGAAATGAAACCACAAGAGGAAAACAATGTTGCTTTTAAAGCTTATAACTCAAATAAAAACAAAAAATTGTTCTGCAACAACTGTAAAAAAAACAATCATGTCGAGAAAGACTGCTTTTTCCTGAAACAAAATAAAAACCAGTGCAAGATCTGTAAAAAAAACAATCATCCAACTGAAAAATGTTTTTACAAAAAGAACAATACAATAAGTTCAAAAAATAATAATAATGTGGCATTCGTGACATTTGAAAATCAAAACTCAGAAAATGAAACTACCACTTTTGTAATTGACTCCGGCTGCTCTAGTCATATGACAAATGATCCAAATTTATTGCAAGATCTGAAGTGCATGCCATCATCTGTTGGTGTAGCTAAGCAAGGTACTGGTATGAAATCTCAAGGTGTAGGAAAAATAGAACTCAAACATTGCATTTTAAAAGAAACCCTTTATGTACCTGATCTTACACAAAATCTGATGTCAGTAAGTGCAATTACAAATAATGGAGGGACTGTGTTTTTCAAAAAAGACAAAGTCGACATTTGCAAAGATGGTGAAATTATTATGACTGGTAATAAAGAAGAAAACAACCTATACACAGTGAAAGTTGAAATGAAAGAAAAATATACAAGTTTACTAACAACTAATAAGAATAAAGCGCATGAATGGCATTTCAAATTGGGACATCCGAGCAAAGACTCACTGTTGAAGCTCTCCAAATCAGTTAACCTTAAAATAAATGAAGAAGAAATAAAAAATTTGGAAAGAACCTGTGAAGTATGCATATTGGCAAAACAATCAAGAAAACCATTCAATTCAGTAAGAGAACGAGCTACTCGACCACTTCAAATAATACACAGTGACATATGTGGCCCCTTAACACCAACCTTTGATAATAAAAAATACATACTTACTGTTTTGGATGACTACAGCCACTTCACAAAAATTTACCTGCTGGAAAAGAAAAGCGAAGCACCTAGTTGCATTAAAAATTACATTGAAGAAGCTGAAAGAGAAAAAAACCTGAGAGTAAGTAAAATACGCTGTGATAATGGCGGTGAATATACAAGCAATGATTTTAAAGATTGGTGTTACAAGAAAGGTATCATGTTGGACTACACAATTCCATATTCACCCCAACTAAACGGAAAAGCTGAAAGACTTAATCGAACATTACAAGAAAAAATACGAGCTTTAATGTATGAAACAAAGACTCAAGATTTTTTATGGGGAGAAGCTGCAAGAACAGCAACCTACTTGCTGAACCGAACACCATCCGAATCAATTGCAGACATGACACCATATGAAAAATGGTTTGATAAGAAACCGGACTTAAGTAAAATTCAAATATTTGGCTCTACGGCTTACAGCAAAAAGCTAAACCGTCTACAAAAACTAGAACCACGAACAGAAAAATACTTAATGGTTGGTTATGCTAACACTGGTTATCGCTTATTTGACGAAGAAAAGAAAACAATACTGATTAGAAGAGATGTAATATTCAAAAATGAAAAATCAATACAAGAAAGAAATGAAACTATAATATTTACAGAAACACCAAATAAAAACCTTGAACAAGAAAACTCAGAAGAAGACATAGAAAACTCAGAGAAACAAGAAGAAAAAACAGAAAATATAACACAGATAAATGAAAATAACACAGATTCAGATTTAGAAAGAAACGAAGAAGAAGAAAATAGTGAAGTAGAGACAGCAAGGCCTAAAAGAATAAGGAAATTACCTACAAGATTTGTAGACTATGCTATGCTGACTTATCAAGAAGCTATTTCAAGCCCTGACAAAATTGAATGGATAAAAGCTATAAATTCAGAAAAACAATCACTAAAAAATAATCAAGTATGGGAAATAGTAGATAGAGAAGAAGCCAAGGGAAGAAAAATAATATCTAACATGTGGGTTCTAAAAGTGAAAAATGACAGCAAAAAATACAAAGCAAGGCTAGTAGCTAAAGGTTGCCAACAAATTCAAGGAATTGACTATGAAGAAACGTTCAGTCCTGTAATGAATAATGTATCCTTGAGAACAATCTTAGCCATTGCTGCATCTAAAGATTTTCACATAATGACATTGGACATAAAGACTGCTTTTCTCTATGGTCCACTAAAAGAAGACATCTACATGAGTATTCCTGAAGGCTATGACTATGATCCAACAAAGAAAGTCTGCAAATTAAAAAAGAGCATATATGGATTAAAACAATCACCACTTAATTGGAACAAGAAATTCTCTTCAACTCTGCTAAAATATGGTTTAACACAACTGCAATGTGACAAATGTTTATTCAAAAATGAAGACAGCACAATTATTCCGGGAATATATGTTGATGATGGAATCCTCATTGGAAAAGACGAAGGAAGTCTTACAGAGCTCATAAATAACCTAAAACAAGACTTTGATATGATATATACAATAAAGCCAGATAATTTTCTGGGAATGAAGATAGAAAAGACAGACATTGGCATTGAACTAAATCAAAATATTCAGGCAGAGAAAATACTCGAAAATTTTAATATGTCTAATGCAAAATCGACTTCAACTCCAATTGATGCGAGTGACTACAATGAAGGAGAAGACTTGCCAAATGTAAACTACCCATATCGACAAGCTATTGGACAACTTTTGTACATAAGTAACAAAACAAGACCAGATCTAACATATGCCGTAAACACAGAAAGTAGATATATGGAAAATCCTTCAAGCCATGATATTAATAATGTCAAGAAGACATTGAAATATCTGAGAGGCAAAACTTCTGCAAAATTAATATTTAAGAAGAACACAGACTGTACAAAAATCGAAGCATTCTGTGATGCTGATTATGCTAACGACAAAGAGACAAGAAGAAGCACAAGTGGCTTTGTTCTGATGTATTGTGGCGGTCCTGTCCATTGGAGTACAAGAAAACAGCCTATTGTGGCACTATCTAGCTGTGAAGCTGAATATATTTCAGCTGCGGACTGTACAAAAGAAGTGTTATATTTGAAAAGTTTAATAGAAGAACTGTTGAATGTGAAAGTGAGTGTCAAACTGAACATTGACAATCAGAGTGCTATGAAACTTATTGAAAATGGGACATTTAATAGAAGGTCTAAACATATAGATGTAAGGTACAAATTTATTCATGAGAAAGTGTCTTGTGGTGATATAAAAATGTTTTATTGTCAAACTGATAATCAATTAGCTGACATGTTTACCAAACCACTTAAGAAAATAAAATTTAATTATTTTGCTTCCAAATTTTTAACATTTGAATAAGTTTGCTAAACATGTTGCTATTCATAATATCTAATATTTGATTTTGTTTGCTATTCTTAGATTTACTCAGCTAACAACTTATCAAAGAATGTTGAAACCTACATTGTAAAATTGTCTCGTATATAAGATATTTCTTTTGTCATTATGTTATGTTATGTGGATTACAGGGGCATGTTAAATAATAATCCACAGCCTTGTAACTAAAGCCTTAATTTAAAAAGTTACTGCTCTTGTCTGTGGTTCATTCTCTATTATCTTTGCTTACTTACCTGTGGTGGTGGCTTCAATAAAACACAATGTTTATTAAAATATCTATATTTTATTAAACTAAATACCTTACATAAAACCGAAATACCCTAACAAGGGCTCATTAGTAACTATGTTAAGCATAGGCTACTTTTTTCCACGCTCGTGAGCCGCTTGCAGCTCGCACACTGCGCACCCTCGAAAAGTCATAAAAACGTTGTCCATGCGGGTGAAGCCGCGGGAAAAAGCTAGTACCCAATAAAGAAACAAAGAAATTTAAAATAATTTATATACCCATCCATGTAAATTGTTTCTCTAATTACTACTGGGGGACGCACCCGCATGGACAACGTTTCTATGACTTTTCGAGGGTGCGCAGTGTGCGAGCTGCAAGCGGCTCACGAGCGTGGAAAAAAGTAGCCTATGCTTAAAGTAGTTACTAACACTATTGTGATCCTTGTTGGTACAGGGGTCTAAAGGGTTTATCACATTTCGTATTGAACGTTATCAATGGAAATTGATATAAAACATCACTGGGTATCATGAGCAATAAAGATGTATATTAATGGATAATAAATGGAACTTTTGTTTTAATTACTATTTCTAATTCATAAATACCATGAACGTTTTATTCTAGCAATTATTATTATCTTTCATACAGTTACTTGTTATTTTATACACAGTTGGTAGGTAAACCATAACAGCAATATATATTGGGTGTGCAGTGTGCGAGCTGCAAGCGGCTCACGAGCGTGGAAAAAAGTAGCCTATGCTTAAAGTAGTTACTAACACTATTGTGATCCTTGTTGGTACAGGGGTCTAAAGGGTTTATCACATTTCGTATTGAACGTTATCAATGGAAATTGATATAAAAAATCACTGGGTATCATGAGCAATAAAGATGTATATTAATGGATAATAAATGGAACTTTTGTTTTAATTACTATTTCTAATTCATAAATACCATGAACGTTTTATTCTAGCAATTATTATTATCTTTCATACAGTTATTTGTTATTTTATACACAGTTGGTAGGTAAACCATAACAGCAATATATATTCTCATACTCAGTCATGCGAACGTGTGCACCATCCAAAGCTACATGCAGAACCCTTGAACAAGGCTGACGTGCCCGCTGTGGTGAACCACGTGTCTGAGAACGGCGGCACCATACTCCTGAAAGTTGCGCCCATCGTCATTAAGGGACCTGAAGGTGAATTGGAAACACTGGCACTACTAGACCAAGGGTCGTCCATTACCCTGATTGACGAAGATCTCGCAAAGCGAATTGGTGTGTCGGGGCCCGAGAAGAAACTCCATATCCAGGGTGCCTCCGGCATGATGACGACGGTGGACTCCTACAGTGTTTCTTTTGATGTGCGCGGTGTAAATAGTGCTGATTTTTTTAAGCTATCTAATGTTAATTCTGTAAATAGTTTATCTCTACCAATGTACAAATGTAACTATAAAAAACTTGCACATAACTGGGACTTTTTGACCGACTATATTGTAAATATTGACGCGACTAATTGTGCCCGACCTATGCTACTAATAGGACACGACAACATCGACCTTATTGTGACGCGCCAGGTAATTCAGGGACCGAAGAACGCACCGATCGTCTCCCTCACCAAGCTTGGCCATATTATTCACGGTATCTTGCCCGGCGCAACACCTGACAGCGCCGCCGTGATGCACGTCTGCGAATGTAACGAGCTGAACAAAGCCTTCAGACGCACGTTTTCCACCGAAGATTTTGGTAACAAACCGAATTTCGACACTCCGCGCACCAGGGAGGATACGAGGGCGCTCGACATCATGCAGAAGACGGCTAAACTGGTAGGTGATCGCTGGGAAATTGGGCTTCTTTGGCGTGCTGAAGATCCTGTGATGCCTAATAGCTACCCAGTCGCTCGCAAACGCCTGGACGGCGTATAAAGAAAGATGAGAAGATTTCCAGAGTTTGCAATTCGGTATCAAGAAAAGTTTGAAGAAAATCTACAGAAGGGGTACTTTTCTAAATTGACTGACGAAGATACGAGGGCGCTCGACATCATGCAGAAGACGGCTAAACTGGTAGGTGATCGCTGGGAAATCGGGCTTCTCGTGCCGTCTGCCAACCCTGACCGTCACAGGTCCAAAATAATCAAGTCGATGAACGTTGGAAGTTTGTTACGTAAAGTAAGCTGTGCTTTTCCTGTTTAGCAGCGACGCATCAGCTAAAAATAAGATCAGTGAAATAACGGAACTTACGTCACCTCATAACTGGAGGTGGGTCCCTTCAGGTATGAATCCTGCCGACGACGCGACACGTGATGTACTGACGGAAGGCACAAGGTGGCTTTTAGGGCCCGAGTTTCTACACAGACACGAAACGGAATGGCCACAGGAAGACAAGGAAAATTTGTGCCTTGACGACCACGATGACGAGCTAAAGCTGGTGTGCCCGCTCTCATTAGTCACATTAAGCGAGTCTTTGCCTGATGACCAGCGTTTTTCCATGTATAAGGCGTCAATTGGCGAAGACAACTGGAGTTGCTCATTGCGCCATTTCTTATTAAGTCACTATGTCCGTGGCATACGTTCTCCTCTGACTCTCTTTTATCCAGATCGTTTCCGCCGTAGACACCTCTTGAGAGGCCAACTCTCCAGTCCGCCTGTCTCCGGCATATTTGAGATTATGAAGGAATCTTTGTACCCAGGCCGTGCTCCGTATTAGACGCCAATTCGAGATGTTCTCCCTCTACGTCTGATAGAAACTTCAACCCACTGGGCGCTAGCTTATCTTGGTGTAGGTGTCTCAGAAGTTGCTTGGAGTTCGACATAAAATTTCTCATGTTGAAGCCCCCTAGAGAGTGGATTCGAACCACGTCGTCAGTTATCCGTTCCGCGTCACTCTCGCTGTCTACAGAAATGATGAAATCATCAACGTAGTGATGGTCTATTATAGCCATAACAGCCTCCGGGTGGGTTGACTCAAACCTTCGTGCATTTTGATTCTTTATATATTGCGAAGCAGATGGAGAGCATACCGCACCGAAAGTCATAACGTTCATTACATATTCACTGCCGTCCCAAAGTAGACGCTGCGCTTGTCTGTCTTCTTCCCGTATAAGCACGCGGTGGAACATTTCTTGAATATCCCCCATGATTGCTATCTTGCCACAACGAAACCCTAAAAGGACTCCCGGTAGGGATGTAAGTAAGTCCGGTCCGCTAAGCAAGAAGTCGTTCAAACATTTACCCATAGATGGCGCTGCGCAGTCTTGAACAATGCGAAGTTTATTTGGTTTGTTGGGGTTAAAAACAGCAAAATGAGGTAAATACCAGATCTTGTCGCTTTTTACCTTTTTCTCTTCGTCAGTCAATTTAGAAAAGTACCCCTTCTTTAGATTTTCCTCAAACTTTTCTTGATACCGAATTGCAAACTCTGGAAATCTTCTCATCTTTCTTTCTACGCCGTCCAGGCGTTTGCGAGCGACTGGGTAGCTATTAGGCATCACAGGATCGTCAGCACGCCAAAGAAGCCCGATTTCCCAGCGATCACCTACCAGTTTAGCCGTCTTCTGCATGATGATGACTGGAGAGTTGGCCTCTCAAGAGGTGTCTACGGCGGAAACGATCTGGATAAAAGAGAGTCAGAGGAGAACGTATGCCACGGACATACGTGACTTAATAAGAAATGGCGCAGTGAGCAACTCCAGTTGTCTTCGCCAATTGACGCCTTATGTAGATGCTGACGGTCTACTTCGCGTGGGTGGAAGAATTGAGCGTGCAGCCATTGACGAAAACACAAAGCACCCGATCATTTTGCACCCGAAGGATAGATACACCTTGCTGCTCATGCTCCAGTACCGGACGCTGCTCACGTAGGCCGAGAACTGGTCTTGAATAACCTACGACAAAAGTTCTGGATTGTTAAGGGACGAAATGCAGTGAAGTCAGTGTGGAACTATTGCCAAGAGTGCAAGAACAGACGAGCCAAATCAGTACCACCCCTTATGGGACAATTACCAGGCATAAGATTGGAGCCTAAAGGTAGGGCTTTTACATACACGGGTCTTGATTATTTCGGACCTGTGACGGTCAGGGTTGTCGTGACGAGCGTCATGCACGTCACGAAGCATGTAAATTAACCAGAAGTTGAGAATCTTTTGAGGCTCTCGGGAGTGTCGCGACGAGTGAACACACACGTCGCGAGGTACGTGTATAAAGCGCATACGGTAACACTGCTTAGACAACTTAATTGTTTATGGTCAGAATAATATCTGTGGAAATAAAAGGTACATTGATTTGGCTATGGTAAGAAAAAATTCTTTCTGTAAGTGTCATTAGACTCAAGACTGTGAATTTGTGTGCACATCGAAATTGGAGATGAACGACATAATGGCGTGGCCTGACACCACGTGTCTGCGGGAATTTGCGTCTCATTGGATCATCAGAACGAAAGCTAAGTACCCTTAGTGCTTAGAGATTTTGGCGTGTTCCATGTCTGAGGACGGTCCTTGTACAAATAACTTATTTCTACATACCTGCTATTAAAGTGACCTGCCCTATTGTGGGTGTTGCATTTATAACAACATAAAACCTAAATGTTCCATGCCTAAATGTCTACTCATGTTTGAAAGCCTTTACTTGCAAATGATTCGTGAACACACAATACATTGTTGAATGATTGTGTGTTGTATGGTGTGACGGTGGCCAATTAAAGGATCTCCGTGATCCATGAAAAGTCCATATCAATAGACAGCTGTGTGGCCAATATGAAGCCTGTATGGCGTGATGAAGTGGCCTATTAAAGGATCATCGTGATCCATGAACAAGTCCATATCAAAGGACAACTGTGTGGCCAGTTTGAAGCCTGTATGGCGTGATGATGGCCCATTAAAGGCCTATAAAGGATCCATGAAAAGTCCATATCAATGGACAACTGTGTGGCCAGTGTAAAGCCTGTATGGCAAGGGTCTTTTGTGATCCATGAACAAGTGTATATAAATGGACAACTGCGCAGTCAGTGTGAAGCCTGTATGGCATGATGATGGCCTATTAAAGGGTTTTTTGTGATCCATGAACAAGTGTATATAAATGGACAACTGCGCAGTCAGTGTGAAGCCTGTATGGCATGATGATGGCCTATTAAAGGGTCTTCTGTGATCCATGATCAAGTGTATATAAATGGACAACTGTGTGTCCAGTGTTAATGGAAACCTATTGTGGTATATAAAGAAGCCTGTATGGCAAACCATGTGGCCAGCTAGTAGTGGCCAATTATGAGAGACTGACTTATGATTAATGACTGTCCTTTACTAAATGTTACGGTTATCAAGATAAAAGATCATTGTTTCTACGCTCCGTACTTAGATATGAAACAAGTAAAATCAGTGTTATATTTTATATTAACAGACGGAGATACCTGGTCTGATTGAGCGGAATAACACAGGCGTCCTTATGAACACCACACAAGTATAAATCTGGTAAGTCAATTCCATTCTAAAAGACATCAAATCAGTTTTGTCTGGTGACTGGAGAGAGATAATATTGTACGAGCAAGCGCGTACAACGCAAAAATGCTGTATAAACAGTTTATGTTTTAACCCAATTACTCATTATTTCTACAATTCAGTTCGTTTTCGGCCATCAAGCGCGCCGCGCGTACTCCCATCAGTTTTATCAGTTTATTTAGTTTTTAACATTTTTATACAATTTTAATATACAGTACCAAAAATCAGTATCAGTATTTTTGTTACGGATTCAACCCCGTACATTGGTCCTTCGAGCCGGGTCTTTCGGAAAGGCGGGATCTTTCCACGTGTCGTATGAACTGTCGTGAACTTTGTACGTAAACGTGACTGTGGTTCCGCTTTCCGGCCTGTAGAGACATAGTGCATTCGTTCTACGCTTTGACGGAACTGTGAATGTTACTGTGCAATAAAGTGACATAAACTCACCTAGCAGTATCCTACTGTACGATCAAGGAGTGCAGTGGGCCCCGAGCGGCAAGGTCTTGGGTAATCATCAGCCATCAGGGGTAACGACCTAGACATAGTCGTTGCCATTCAGCAGGAAAAGTCACCAAGTAAGATCAGTCCATTTATTTTATTTAAACAATGGCTTCAGTTAGTGATGTACTGGCCAATCAGAACCGGTTGTCTTCGGCAATGGAGACTGTTCTCACCAATTTTAAGAAAGATGGTGCAGACAGGAAGACTGCCGACTACATCAAGAGGAAGTTAGACCTACTCGACAGCTATTGGTTCGAGTATGAATCCAATTTTTCTAAATTATCAGCGAGTCAGTTAGAAACAACTCTAATAGAATCAATTAGCAAAGATAGGGAGAGAGTGTACGAAAGGTATGGTCAGGTAAGAGCTTTTATACACAATTATCAGGCCCCTACAGACGAGAGGCCAAAAACACCCATCATAAAGCCTCCAACCTTCCTTCCAAAGTCAAGCGACACCAACCAGACAACAAACCAGGATATACAAATGACAGAAAGCGGCAGCAGTGCTGGAGCCCGTATCAACAGCGTCACGGTAAGCAAGACCGAAGAGATGCTTAGGAAGCAACAGAGCAATTTTAAGGCTTTCCATCGCACAGTGACTGGTATTAGTCTTGAATCAGTTTCCGAAAAGTGGGAGTTTGAAGATATTCTTCACACCATTCAGTCGCGCTGGGCAGCTATTGACTCTTTGCACTGGGACCTGGACAGCCTGCTGGACGGATCCAATCAGGAGTATGAGAAAACATTCGCTTCATACGAATGTAAGTACCTAGAAATTAAGAAGGCCATCAACAAGAACATGTGGTCGGTAGCTCATGTAGAAAAATCCACACCTAAAATGGAGATTCCAGCTTTCAGTGGAAATTATAACCATTGGATTTCCTTTAAATATTTATTTGTCGAAACGATCCATAATAACCAGTCAATGTCTAATGCTCAAAAAATGCAGTATCTCAAATCCAAGGTGAAAGGGGAAGCAGAGAGATTAATTCAGCAGCTAAATGTTAGTTCAGATAATTACAATGTTTGCTGGGACATACTAAATCAGAGGTATAACAACAAGAAACTAATATTTACTTCGCATATGAATATTTTGATGAACCTCCCAGTAATGCAACAACAATCAGTCGCGCTTATAAAACGCATGCATGACACTACGCAAGAGTGTTTGTATGCTATTAAAAACCTGGGAGTCGATATCAGTTCATGGGACCCCATTATCGTGTACCTTTTATCACAGAAGCTAGATACAGCCTCGTTCACCGACTACATGGAGTCTGTTCAGAACCCCCGGGAGTTGCCTGTACTACAAGAAATGTTAAAGTTTTTAGAAGCTAAATTCACGACTTTAGAGTCATCTCGTAGGAAGCAAGACACTCCTACTCAGAAATCTCCAGCAGTTTTTAAAAATCAGAGTAATATTCAAAATCAGAGACCGAATTATTACAAAAGTTCATTCACCAGCAATAAGGTTATTTCGCAACCGGACGCTAAGCAAGTTGCGTCGTCATCAAAATACAACTGTACTTTATGCCACAGTAATGAACATGGCATCTATTTTTGTAGAAAATTTTTAGAGATGCCACCCTATATCAGACTGAAAACAGTAACAAAATTGAGTCTATGCCCAAATTGCCTTTTTAATCATCAGGGAAGACAATGTTTGTCAGAAAAGGTTTGTCGGGAATGTAACAAAGACCATAATAGCCTACTGCACGAGGCGTTTGCGCAACCGCAGTACGCCCGCCCAACGCAACAAGGCACTCGGGGCGGGGAGAGTGCGAGCGCGCGCGGGGCCAGTGTCGCTGACGCAAACACAAATGCAAGCGCAGGGAAACAACTCCGAAGTAGCTCGCACGTGTCACTGTACGATGACCCTATTGAAGTCCTATTACCAACGACTGTGATTAAAGTTCAAGCCCACGATGGTTCGTACCATATCATGCGCGCCCTCCTGGATCAGGGCTCACAAGCGTCCTTGATCACAGAACACGCAGCGCAGCGCTTAAAAATACCCAGAAATAAATGTAAGGGAGTTATTTCAGGCGTAGGAGACAAAGAAAGTAACAGTAAGGGCATAATAAGTATAAGATGTTTATCAGCAGTCAGCGATTTTGAATTTGAAACCGATGTGATTATAATGAATCAGCTGATCAAGAATTTACCAACTTACTCATTCACTCAGCCTGACTGGTCATACCTGGATCATATCCAACTAGCGGACCCTGAATTTTATAAATCACGCCCTATAGATATATTTTTATTTGGTGCCGATGTGTACTCAGTCGTATTAATGAACGGAATATGCAGGGCAAACTTGACCTTACCGACTGCACAACAGACCCGTCTCGGGTGGACTTTGAGTGGCAACGGCAATGCCAAGACTGTTCAATGCAACATAGTGTTGCATAACATGGAGGAGATACAGAAGTTTTGGGAGATTGAAGACATCTCAGAACAATCAGATTTATCAGCAGAAGACAAGCAGTGCATAGATTTTTATCAGTCGACTACAACCAGACGAGATGACGGACGCTATGAAGTTGGGATACCCCTAAAAGAAAATTATCAGGAAAAATTAGGCCACTCAAAATCAAAAGCAATCGCACAGTTCTACAATTTGGAGAAAAAACTTTCAAAAAATCAGTCTATTGCGAAAGATTATTGTAAATTTATTGATGAGTATTTAGCACTCGGTCATATGACACCCGCGGTCACCGATTGCGACACGAAACTTAAATGTTATTTACCTCACCACTCCGTGACACGTGAAGATTCCTCTACAACTAAGTTACGTGTTGTTTTCAACGCGTCTAATAAAACATCATCTGGGCTAAGCCTGAATGACGTAATGTGTCGTGGCCCTAATTTACAGCAAGACTTACAGAGTTTAATTATAAAGTGGCGTCAGTTTAAATATGCATTTACAGCAGATATAGAAAAAATGTTCAGGCAGATATGGGTAAACAGTGAAGATCAGTATTTACAGATGATTGTATGGAGAGATAATCAGTACAGCAGATTGAAAGATTTTCAGCTCGCGACCGTTACGTATGGAACAAAGGCGGCGCCATTTCTCGCTATGATGACGCTTAAACAGTTAGCTTACGACGAGAAAAGTAACTACCCAGACAGCTGGGCGCCTATGGTCCTTGAGGAGTCCTTTTACATGGACGATCTTATCCATGGGGCAGCCTCTGTACAGTCAGCCAAACAATTACAAAGGGATATGATTAATACAGGGTCTTCGGCAGACGGTTGAAAATACGAAAATGGGGGATAGGTGGGGTCGCTTCCCACCTATTTTGAGAATAAAAAAAAATCTAGGACTTGTAATTTTTTTTACAGGATTTTTTTTCCTTTTTTAGAAATTTTGCCATTTTTATACCTTTGAACACATGTAACTTTTTGTTTTTTAAACCTAGCTCCAAAATCTTTTTTTTAATAGACTTTTATAAGATTGTCGGCTCTAAAAAAAATTATGTTTGTTTCAAGTTATTGCTAAAAACAAAAATGTGGGCCCCCGAACTTAAAAAAAAAGTTGAACAAAAATTTAAAAGTCAACTTTGCGATGCATTTAAAAAAAAATTAATGGGGCTGGAATGCTTCTGTTTTTTTTAAAACATCTCTAAAGCTTAGGCTTTTGAATGGTATGTAATTTGTTTCGGTATCTTTTTTGTAACCGGAGTTGTTAATTTTTTTTACTCAATTGGACCATGTTGACGAAATTCCACTAGTTACATGTTTTGTGAAATGTATCAAATGCAAAGTTGAAAATAATGTAAATACTTACTGTTGGGACGGTTACAAAGAGCAGGTACGTTTTTTTACATTCTTGCACACACATAATGGCTATCTTTTGTCATTTATTGGCATATTGGAGTTAGCACTTCCATATGCCAATAAAATGTCCGCATATTCCGCATTGGTAAATTGAGCCTTTTTAAACCACAACAAAGTCTTAACAAAACGTCTGATAATAACAAAAAGTGACAAACGACAAACAACAAAAAAACTAAACAAAATCACAAACACAGCAAAGTGAAATTAACGAAAAAAAAAACGTTAACGTTATTAACGTTTGTGATTTTATCAGACATCTCAAAGATCTTTGACCCTCTAGGCTGGCTCTCTCCTTTGACTACGAAACTAAAAATATTATTTCAGGACGTCTGGAGAGCAAATGTACAGTGGGACGAGCCTGTACCGCAGGACGTCTGTGAAGAATGGAATAAAATCAAGGTCGAAATCAAGTGCATCAGTCAGTTTCAAGTACCAAGGTGGCTACAAACGCAAGAGAAAGATCAAGTTGAATTGCATGGCTTTTGCGACGCCAGCACGAAAGCCTATGGCTGCGTTGTGTACTGTAAAATAAACAATTCAGTGACATTGGTAGCAGGAAAAACCAAATTAGTCCCATTAGTAAAAACTGTTCACTGCCGCGCTTGGAGCTATGTGGTTCAGTTTTACTTTCAAAATTAATGGCAAAAATCAAGAATTGCCTATTAAATCATGAAGTCAAGGTTTACGGATGGTCGGATTCCATGGTGGTACTAGGTTGGCTTAATGGTGAAGTAGATAGATGGAGGCCATTCGTAGCTAACCGTGTGAAACAAGTCACATCAACAATACCGGCTGAATGCTGGCGATATGTACCATCCAAGGAGAACCCTGCTGATTGCGCTAGCAGAGGCCTAACTGCTTCACAGCTTAAGGAGCACTCGTTGTGGTGGGCAGGGCCCACTTGGCTACCTACCTACGAGCCTGAAAAGGCCAAACAACAAAATTATTCTACAAACATAGACATGAAAAATTCAAAGCAAGTAAACGTCATGCTATCAAGTGGCAATGAAATCGTTAAACAGATTATACAAAAGCATAGCTCGTTAGCAAAAGCAATAAGAATACTAGCATGGATACTCCGGTTCAGAACAAAAAATAACCGAAAGCAGTGTTATTTAAATTTACAGGAACTAAATAGGGCAAAAACAATCATAATCAAAAGCATTCAGCTAGAGGAGTTTACAGAAGAAATAAGTTGCCTAAAAGAATTCAAAAGCGTGAGTATAATAAAAGCAAGTTACACTGCTTTAATCCAATATTGGATCCAGACGGGATCCTGAGAATAGGTGGAAGGCTCAGGCACGCCAACATGGATCCTGAAATGAAACATCCCGCTATTATTCCCAGTAACACGAGATTAGCAGACCTCATTATTGATCAGGCGCACGAGCACTCGTTCCATGGAGGTGCGAGGTTAACAGCAGCATTTATACGCAGGAAATATTGGATTCTAGGTGGAAACAACGCTGTCAAAAAACGACTACGCTTGTGCGTCAAATGCAGGAAACAAAACCCTCACCTTCAAAATCAGATAATGGGTGACTTACCTGCTGCGCGAACTAACCCATCGCGTCCGTTTTATCACTGCGGCGTAGACTATACAGGCCACGTGAACGTCAAAGCCAGTAAGGGCCGCGGCATCCAAACCACGAAAGGATACATAGCAGTGTACGTGTGCATGGTGACCAAGGCCGTGCGTGCACCTAGAACTCGTTTCCGATTTGACGACCTCGGCTTTCCTAGCATCATTACAGAGAATGGGCGCTAGAAGGGGTATGCCAGGTCATATGTACAGTGACCAAGGTAAAAACTTTATAGGAGCAGATAATGTATTGAAACAAGCACTAGCAGAACTACAGAATGAAAACAACCAGGAATTCATGTCACAGATAACAAGTATGGGTATCGAATAGCATTTCAATGCGCCCTCCTGGCCTTCAGCGGGTGGCCTGTGGGAGGCTGCTGTAAAAAGCCTGAAACACCACCTAAAAAGAGTTATAGGGGAACAAAACCTTTGTTTCGAGTAATATTCGACACTTCTGAGTGTCCTTGAAGGATGTCTTAATTCTCGCCCTCTTGGAATTTTAACAGAAGATCCCGAGGACCTGGATTTTCTAACGCCTTCCCACTTTTTAGCCAGTGGTCTATCGTTAACCCTGTATGAAACAGAGAAAGATTTAAGAACGAGGTGGCATCTCACTCAAAAACTAATCAGTGACATCTGGAGCCGCTGGCGAGAGGAGTATCTGACTCAGCTTACAGCTAGAAGCAAATGGAGACAGCCAAAGGCAAATCTAAGATTAAATGATGTCGTCATAATCAAGGACGACAACCTGCCGCCGGGGAAGTGGGCCTTAGGCCGCGTAGTGGAACTTCACACAGGTTGTGACCGTCACGTAAGGGTCGTCACTCTAAAAACCAAGAATGGCTTTTTGAAACGCCCGATCGTAAAGTTAGCGATTCTACCCGTCTATCAAGAACAAGAAAATAAACAAGAAAAAGACAAAAAATCGGAGCAAAAACCACATCAGAAAGAGCAGAAAACAGTTCAGCTCCAAAAAAGGGAAAAAAAATGTAGCTTTACAACAATAGCTATTTCCATGTTGTTATTATTTTTCATTACAGTCCCATCAGTACACAGCCAGTATCATACAACCCCATTGCAGGGAAATAATAGTCTCTATTTCGATCGGATTAAAGACATGCATTTGATACGAGACGACTGGAGACTAGTTGTTTTCTACAATACAGAACCTTATAAAGATGGCAATAAAGCTTTGACTATGTATATCAAGTACTTAGACGAGTTGTGTACAAAAATTCAAACAACTTTGCACTGTGAGGGGATCATGTTGCAGCTACGTCACGAGGTGACTGAACTGGAGTATTACAACGATATACTTATGCATCATAATGCGAATACACGTAATATGCGACGCCGACGGGGGCTAATCAATGGGGTCGGATATTTAGCAAACAGCTTATTCGGGGTCCTGGATGAACAGTTCGCCAAAAAATACGAGCAGGACATTAGCCTAATCAAGGAAAACCAAAACCATTTAGCTTCTCTTTGGAAAAACCAAACATCTGTCGTAGAAGCAGAGTTCAATTTATTAAAACGCACAGAAAGCATATTCGACAAACAATACAAAATAATAAACAAGAAATTTAACACCATACAAAGGGCATTTAATGAAGTAAGAACAGAATGTCAAAACGTCGCGCTCATCAATGACTTTCTGTCTACATCTATAATAGCCAATAACATGCTGTCCAGCCTAAAAAATATCCAGCAAACATTACTTGATGCCGTCACTAATATTTACAATGGGAAATTTAACTTCCACCTTCTCACTCCCGACCAGTTAAGGAATGAGCTAGGTGTTATATCCGAGCAGCTTCCAAAGGATCTGTCGCTACCAGTAAAGAAATCGGAATATAATTTACTGCAAGTGCGAGCAAGAGTCACGACCAGGTTTATCATATTTGAAATCAAAGTACCATTGATTGGAGAAGAAAAGTATGAAATCTTAAAGCTACTTCCTATACCCCGCTTATCAGATAGAAATATTGAGATGGTAGTGGTGCCAGTGGCAGAGTATGTCGCCGTCAATCTCCAACAAGATGCTTTTATAAAATTTACAGAAGAAGATTTAAGGACCTGTTTACACAGAAACACAGAATTATACTTGTGTCATGTTAAGAGGCCTATTAATATCATCAAGGACGATCAGTGTTTTTGTGAGACGTTCAAGACTATCACAAGATTATGCAATAACAGATGGGTGGAATTAAATTATAAATTTAACACATATTTATATTCATGCTGCGAGCAATGTCAGGTGAAACTGGTATGCAATGATCAAATTACACCAGTACAAATAACTAAAACCGGATTTTTTACAGTTGATCAAGGATGCATCATAAAATCAGCTGATTCCTTTATTTATTCTCATAGACAAGACGGGAATAAGATTCAATTAAGCTCCAACATTCCAGCGCCAAAAATTTCGCAAATAAATCGTATCATTAACATCTCATTATCAGATTTGTACATACAAAAAAATGAAACGTATGACTTTTTTAACCATACCGTACAGCTCCAAGAAATCGAAAAGAAACTGCAAGTAATGAAACAGAACGAACCACTAGCAAACCGGGTTTCCTACCATGATATACATCATTATACAGCTGTATACATTTTGTTCGCGATTATGGGACTTGGCGCAGCAGTGTGGGTGTGGAGGTACTGCAGGCGCAGGCAGGCGCCAGCAGACACATCGGCCGCGGCGCCGGCGGGGTCTCGTGTATCGGGCGCCCCAGCCGCGCCGCCCACCGCAGCACCGCGACCGGGAGGTTGCGCCGCTACACCAGGGAGCAAATGCTACTAATTACCAAAACTGTTTGGTTGTCGCAAAGTTTAAGTTTCACAATCGTTCAACGTATGGTGCAAACGGTACCCTACTATTTTTCTTGCAATACGTAAACTAAAACTTTACTAGCATAACTGAAACGAAACATAAGCTACCTCTTTCCACATATCACTACTATTTGTAGCAACACCTTTCAAAAATTTACTCTTTGTGCAAGCCGGAAACAGCTGGAAATGAGGTGTTATTTTTAAAAAAGCGAAGATTGTCTATGAGTTTAGTTTTGACATACAATAACAGTAAGGAATGATTAGCTAAAAAGAGATGAAAATATATAATTGGTATAGCGTTTTCCTTGTTTAGTAGTACCACTAAACGCAGAATGAATAAAAAAAACATGATTAAACTCGACTTGACACTTGTTATTTTGAACAAAGTAAATATAAATCTTCGTTCGAGCTCTGGCTGGATATTGTTATAATTGTTTGCTGTTTGCTGTTTATAAAGAAGGACAGACCTGGTGTAGGTCCCGGAAAGCCGCTGGATGCGGGCAGCGTAGAACTGGTCGTTGTGGAAATCCTTGGCGAAGGGCATTGTCCTGCAGTGACCTCTTTCGGCTGATACATTATCCAAGAAGTTTATCCAAATACCTTTTGTAAGCTCATTGATGATAGAAAGAAGAACATTATCCAAGAAGTTTATCCAAATACCTTATGTAAGCTCAGGGGGCCAATGCAGGTAATGTATTTTTCACTTTACCAAACTTAAACCACACCGTTTTAGCCATAAATCTGCCTTTTGGTATGCCACTAAACAAAAGTGACCGTAACAGGCGTTACGAAACGGCAACTAAACTAAGCTGTGCTTTCACATGCTACTATTTGAACCGTCTGCAGGAACCATTCGGTTACGTCAAATGCGGCATGCCACTAAATTTTAGAAGCCGATTTAGCGCGCTCTAATGTCATATTTTGACATTTAACATTAGTTCTCATTTCGTGGTAAAAAAGTTGCTTGCGACCTACTTTTTCAGTGCGAATTCACAACGTTACGTACAAATAAGTAATATGTGAAGTGATTAATGTTCAAACAAAATGTTCGGAGCCTTCTGGAAGGTTTATACGAGAAAAGAAAATTCTCCAGAAAAGAAAATGTGGGCTTTGTTGGTCTTTTTGACCATATACAAAACGAAAACATAAAGGCTAACAAAGTCTCTCACCCGAGACGTATTTGAGGACCTAAGGCATCACATTCAGTCACTCATCAGTCAGATGGAATCGACGTGGAGACAAAGGTAGGTTAAGTGTGTTCTAAGGTTACGTAGGTACCCTGCGACGATTTTTCACTTTACACCCGCGATATGCATGTTTGTTACTCGTTCACTCAAAAGCATGCTAGCTACTGGCATGTACCCTCGCGGAGAAGATGGGGAGGAGGGATTCCATGCACTAAACAGCTAGCCTTTATAAGTAAATTTCACATCTCTTGCATGCTTAACAGGCATGTTGTCATTTCGACACACCATGTAAGGTATTGGCATCCCAGTAGGTAGCTAGCATGCTACCTATAGGCATGTGCATCTAGGTTTTTAAGACACCTTCCTAATAACAACATAACCATGCTAAATTTGACAATGGTAAGAGAAAGGTTAATTCCTTATCCCAGTTAGCTGTGTGAAGGGAAATTAAGGAGGTACCGGCTGCATGGAGCGAGATGCAGTAAAACAGGAATAAGGACTTGAATTGATCTTCTGATAAGTTAATGATGAGTAATGCCACTGAAGTACTTAAGTATAAAAATGATTAAAGTTGTAAATTTTCAGACCTTTAGGTACTTATTATCACCTTTACAGTTTCCACAGAATGTATAGAATCCCAGGACTGTATTGATAGCACACCATATTATGGCCATTGTTTGCCCAAACTCCCATGAAGAAAGGTACTTCAACAGGAAACAATATCATTCCTAAAACTGTATAATAGTAAAGTTGATGATGGTTAAACAATTCCTATGTAGTTTATCAGCATCATGCTAATTTTTTATTTATTTTTAGATATGTTTAGCAAACATGCAAATACTGACTATGGACTCCAGTAATAAAAGACACCGAAGGTACATGACTCCAAGCCTCCAAGGTGTGGGAAGATAACCCTCTACAGTCTACACCCACATCTTCAACATGATGTAACCACTGGTATTGAACTGGTACATCTCTTAGGTAAAAATAATAAAACATCAAGTTTTTATAAATATGAAATAAGTAAACAGGTACAAGACAATTACACATGGCTACAACTTATATGACAAAACATAAAACTAATCAGTTACACTAAGAAAAGTTGTAGCACACCCCGGACACTGCGTACAAGGTCGTGAAATGACATTTGTAAATACAAATGACAGATCAAACAAAATCACAGCGAAATCCCATACGTTCGAGAACCAAACTGTATCAATATGGGTGAAGAGGCGGTGAGGTTGCAATCTAGAGAGCGGCAGGGAGTGTCCATACTGTATGTTAGTACTAATATATATACTTTGGTTGTAGTGCATCTCCAGGTTTACCACTTTCAATCCATATTAAGTAATGAATTTACTAGCATTATGGGTATCCCCAGTGGTCCTCTCTCTCAAGTTAAATTAAATTTCGAAAAACCTAAAAGCTTTTAGGTAGCACTCCCCGGACACTGTGTACAAGGTCGTGAAATGACATTTGTAAATACAAATGACAGAGCAAACAAAATCACGGCGAAATCCCATACGTTCGAGAACCAAACTGTATCAATATGGGTGAAGAGGCGGTGAGGTCGCAATCTAGAGAGCGGCAGGGAGTGTCCATACTGTATGTTAGTACTAATATATATACTTTGGTTGTAGTGCATCTCCAGGTTTACCACTTTCAATCCATATTAAGTAATGAATTTACTAGCATTATGGGTATCCCCAGTGGTCCTCTCTCTCAAGTTAACTTAAATTTTGAAAAACCTAAAAGCTTTTAGGTAGGTACCTACAAGCTTTTTACGATCAAAGTACTCGTCAATATGAATCAATCGAGGCCAAACTCGATGGGGTTGTGTCGTTTTATTGCGGAGTTCCTATGGCCACCTTCAGCTCCATGTCATCATAATATTGCATTGTCACGCGATATACATATGCATGCAAAATTTCAGCTCATCGGAAACTGGAAAGTGGGTCTAATTTAACTTGCAAGATTTCATTACAGACACCACGACAAATGAAACTAAATAGCTTCTACCTTCCAGCTCCGGCATCAGATCAGCTCCATGTCATCATAATATTGCTTTGTCACATGATATACATCATCATCATCATCATATCAGCCGAAGGAAGTCCACTGCTGGACATAGGCCTCCCCCAAGGATCTCCACGACGACCGGTTTTGCGCTGCCCGCATCCAGCGGTTTCCCGCGACCTTCACCAGGTCATCGGTCCACCGAGTGGGAGGCCTGCCTAACTACGCTTTCCGGTGCGTAGTCGCCACTCGAGAACTTTACTGCCCCAACGGCCATCTGTTCTACGAGCAATGTGCCCCGCCCACTGCCACTTAAGTTTAGCAATTCTGAGAGCTATGTCGGTTACTTTACCTACCTTATACCTATACCTCTATATTATTGTTATATACCTACTCCTCTGAAGGTTGGAGGCTCTACACTCGAAGTTGTTACCGAATATGTATACCTGGGACAAACAGTCCAGTTAGGTAGGTCCATCTTCGAGAAAGAGATCAATCGTCGAATCCAACTCGGCTGGGCAGAGATCGGGAAGCTTCGCAATATCTTTACGTCCCACATACCGCAGTGTCTTAAGACCAAGGTCTTCGACCAATGTGTGTTGCCAGTGATGACGTACGGAACTGAGACATGGTCGCTTACTATGGGCCTCATAAGAAGGCTCAAGGTCACCCAAAGGGCAATGGAGCGTGCTATGCTCGGAGTTTCTCTGCGTGATCGAATCAGAAACGAGGAGATCCGTAAGAGAACCAAAGTAACCGACATGATATACAGATGCATGCAAAATTTCAGCTCAATTGGAAACCCGGGAGTGGGTCAAATTTAACTTACAAGATTTCCTCACAGACACCAAGACAGGTGAAAGTAAATAAAAGCTTGTAAAAATATGCTATTTGCTTTTGAAAAGTCCATATCTACTTATAGGTTACAGTTTCTCTTGGTCAATCAGCTGATGGATTTGTATAAAGAGTATTTTGCAAATAGACTATTGGTCTTTGGGGAAATTTGTTCAGTCTGATTGAAGCCCTGTCAGTTAACAGATCCTGCACCAATTTTGTTAAACCCTGTATAATACCATATGCATTCCTTATGTTAACTGCTTTGCATTTCTAGGCTGGGACTGCTCCCGAGTTACAAGCTCGTCGCAATTATGGTCTGGCTTGGCTAGAAGGAAGAGAGCACTAAAGATTTTAATGCGGATGGAGGCAGGAAGGACAAGTATTAATAAGGAAGAAGGATAATGCTAAAATTAAATAGGGTGTTTTATGCAGTGTATTAGATTTCTATGCAATATAGGTAGGTATGATGCCAAGGGCATACCAGTTGTGAATAAAAAAATGTACCTAAGTAAATAAAAGACTTCAATACTATGGACTTACTTTTTTAATATATCCCAGTAAATCAGTTTAATATTAGTATAACATTAATCTGCGAATTGTGAGTCGGTCAACAACATAAAAGACATCTACGAGACCTATAGTAGAAATGTTTTACATTAAGTCAGATTCCTAAGCACAAGTATGACTTGCATGGGTTTATTGTACCCCTCGGGGCAGTTGGCAGTTTTCCACGCACGGGTCCAAGTCCTGCTGCTATTCCACTGATGAACTGCCACTATGCTGCGGTGGCGCCTCATATACCACCACTGAACCTGTAAAACATAAAAGTTGTCTTAAAACAATTGTTTGTTCAAGTTCAGTGTAAGTAAACGTTACAAATATTATGCGATTCAATCCCTACTAATATTATAAATGTGAAAGTAACTCTGTCTGTCTGTTACGCTTTCCCGCAAAAACTACTGAACGGATTTGGCTGAAATTTGGTAGGTAGACAGATTAGGACCTGGGTTAAGACATAGGCTACTTTTTACCACGCTGCGCACCCTCGAAAAGTCATAGAAATGTGGTCCACGCGGGTGAAGCCGCGGGAATCAGCTAGTTCATTATATTTATTCAAAACTAGCTGTCTCGGCGAACTACGTACCGCCTTACATTACATTATACTGCCCTACATACACTACACTACCCTACCCTACACTACCCTACCCTACATACACTACACTACACTACCCAACCCTACCCTATACTTTCCTACCCTACACTACACTACCCTACCCTACCCTACATACACTACACTACCCTACCCTACCCTATACTACACTACCCTACCCTACACTACCCTACCCTACACTACCCTACCCTACACTACCCTACCATACATACACTACACTACCCAACCCTACCCTACACTACCCAACCCTACACTACGTTTAAACCTTCTCTGGACTTCCACAAATAATTCAATACCAAAATTAGCCAAATCGGTCCAGCCGTTCTCGAGTTTTAGCGAGACCAACGAACAGCAATTCATTTTTATATTTTATATATATAGACTTGCTGTCCCGGCGAACTACGTACCGCCTTACATTACACTACCCTACCCTACCCTACCCTACACTACACTACCCTACCCTACCCTACACTACTCTACCCTACACTACCCTTCACTACTCTACACTACCCTACACTACACTACCCTACCCTACACTACCCTACCCTACACTACCCTACATACACTACACTACACTACACTACCCTACACTACACTACACTACCCTACCCTACCCTACCCTACATAAGAACCTTCTCCTGACAATAACGAACTCGACAAAAAAAGAATTAGCCAAATCGGTCCAGCCGTTCTCGAGTTATGCGCTTACCAACACATTTTGCGATTCATTTTTATATATTAGATATAGATAGACTAGTTATCCCGGCGAACTACGTACCGCCTTACATTACATTACACTGCCCTACCCTACCCTACACTACATTACACTACACTACCCAACCCTACGTTTAAACCTTCTCTGGACTTCACAAATAATTCAATACCAAAATTAGCCAAATCGGTCCAGCGTCGGTGGCTCAACCGGTAACAACTCGGTCCATCTAACCAGAGGTACCGGGTTCAAATCTGGACGGCCAATGTACCAATGAGTTTTTCAAAAACTTACGTACATACTTAACGATTGCTTTAACGGTGAAGGAAAACATCGTGAGGAAACCTGCACACGCCTGCGAAGAAACTCGAAGGTTGTGTGTGAAGTCGACCAACCCGCACTTGGCCCGCATGGTCGACTAAGGCCTAATCGCCCTGATTCAGGGTAGGCTCGAGCCCCTCGGTGGGGACGTATATGAGCTGTAATGATGATGTGCAAATTACACTTTCTGATGGTCATAAAATAAATAAAAATGGTGTCGATTCAGTGCGACACGATTTAACTTATTTGACAGAACTAAACTAAATTTAAGCATTCTATCCTTGTCTTTTCGATACAGAAAGTAAAAGACAGAATGCGTAAATTTAGTTTAATCCTGTCAAATAAGTTAAGTCGTGTTACACCGAACCGACACCAATGTCATTTGTTACTGTGTCTGGGTTTGTTCTGTGTCTGGGTGTTAAATATATCTATATATGTATGTATTTAAACATATATAAGTATGTATATCAGTCTCTGGTAACCCATAACACAGGGAATCCTACTTTGGGGCCAGATGACCATGTGTGATTTGTCCCAGAATATTTATATTTGTGAAGAATCAAGAAATAAACAATAATTAGTTAATAATGTCAAAATTCAATCCTTGATATAAACCAGATTCATTAGAACATGAAAACAATATGACATGAAAAGTTATACATAAAAATGATTGAATGTCATTAATGCCTTTAACAAGAGTAGGCCAGTTCACACGGACAGCACCCAGTCACGAGTATAACACAAGAGTCAGCCATCAGCAAATTATATTTAATTTTAACAGCTGCAATACTTACATATGATAACGATGTGGCAGTGGTGACAGAGCTGAAGTCTCTTGGTATGTCCAAGGGAATGGAGATTTCAAGACTTTTCCTGTAATATATAATTAATCATATCAATAATAACAACACAAAATATCTGCAATGATCGTCCGCCCATCAAAAGTTACCCCAAAAAACATTATGAAAACCTGATCCTTAAAAACGTTAACTACTTTTCTTACAACGCCTATAGTAATTAGGTAATTTCATAAATATATCACCTCCACGGGTAATGGCCAGTCCACTCATTTCACACCAAGAGATCACAGGTTTGATTTCCAGCAGCTCTGATTCTTCGAAGCCTGCCTAGTTAGGTACCATTATCTTATGTTCCCCATTGCGTTGGGGAATCCTGGTAAGCCGGCTTCTATCTTAGGGCGTCATCATCATTTACCATCTAGTGAGATGGTGCCAGTTTTACCAATTGTAGATAAAAAATGACATATGCTTTATTTCAAATTTAGGATCCATATATATTTCTCTGAAAACTAAAGATTAAAAACTTGTCATAGAAAAATATACTCACGAAGTCAGGAGATTGTGATTGCCCATCATGCCAGGCAACTCTAGTGCTACATCGAAAACTTTTTGGTTTCTGTGACATGTGAGTCCACTTGAGAGGGCAGCCCTCCTGAGTGCAGTCCAAGCAAAAGACGTCTTACAAAACTCAGAATTTCTTTGATCTGAGCTTACATAAGGTATTTGGATAAACTTCTTGGATAATGTTCTTCTTTCTATCATCAATGAGCTTACAAAAGGTATTTGGATAAACTTCTTGGATAATGTATCAGCCGAAAGAGGTCACTGCAGGACAATGCCCTTCGCCAAGGATTTCCACAACGACCAGTTCTACGCTGCCCGCATCCAGCGGCTTTCCGGGACCTACACCAGGTCTGTCCTTCTTTATAAACAGCAAACAGCAAACAATTATAACAATATCCAGCCAGAGCTCGAACGAAGATTTATATTTACTTTGTTCAAAATAACAAGTGTCAAGTCGAGTTTAATCATGTTTTTTTTATTCATTCTGCGTTTAGTGGTACTACTAAACAAGGAAAACGCTATACCAATTATATATTTTCATCTCTTTTTAGCTAATCATTCCTTACTGTTATTGTATGTCAAAACTAAACTCATAGACAATCTTCGCTTTTTTAAAAATAACACCTCATTTCCAGCTGTTTCCGGCTTGCACAAAGAGTAAATTTTTGAAAGGTGTTGCTACAAATAGTAGTGATCTGTGGAAAGAGGTAGCTTATGTTTCGTTTCAGTTATGCTAGTAAAGTTTTAGTTTACGTATTGCAAGAAAAATAGTAGGGTACCGTTTGCACCATACGTTGAACGATTGTGAAACTTAAACTTTGCGACAACCAAACAGTTTTGGTAATTAGTAGCATTTGCTCCCAGATCAAAGAAATTCTGAGTTTTGTAAGACGTCTTTTGCTTGGACTGCACTCAGGAGGGCTGCCCTCTCAAGTGGACTCACATGTCACAGAAACCAAAAAGTTTTCGATGTAGCACTAGAGTTGCCTGGCATGATGGGCAATCACAATCTCCTGACTTCGTGAGTATATTTTTCTATGACAAGTTTTTAATCTTTAGTTTTCAGAGAAATATATATGGATCCTAAATTTGAAATAAAGCATATGTCATTTTTTATCTACAATTGGTAAAACTGGCACCATCTCACTAGATGGTAAATGATGATGACGCCCTAAGATAGAAGCCGGCTTACCAGGATTCCCCAACGCAATGGGGAACATAAGATAATGGTACCTAACTAGGCAGGCTTCGAAGAATCAGAGCTGCTGGAAATCAAACCTGTGATCTCTTGGTGTGAAATGAGTGGACTGGCCATTACCCGTGGAGGTGATATATTTATGAAATTACCTAATTACTATAGGCGTTGTAAGAAAAGTAGTTAACGTTTTTAAGGATCAGGTTTTCATAATGTTTTTTGGGGTAACTTTTGATGGGCGGACGATCATTGCAGATATTTTGTGTTGTTATTATTGATATGATTAATTATATATTACAGGAAAAGTCTTGAAATCTCCATTCCCTTGGACATACCAAGAGACTTCAGCTCTGTCACCACTGCCACATCGTTATCATATGTAAGTATTGCAGCTGTTAAAATTAAATATAATTTGCTGATGGCTGACTCTTGTGTTATACTCGTGACTGGGTGCTGTCCGTGTGAACTGGCCTACTCTTGTTAAAGGCATTAATGACATTCAATCATTTTTATGTATAACTTTTCATGTCATATTGTTTTCATGTTCTAATGAATCTGGTTTATATCAAGGATTGAATTTTGACATTATTAACTAATTATTGTTTATTTCTTGATTCTTCACAAATATAAATATTCTGGGACAAATCACACATGGTCATCTGGCCCCAAAGTAGGATTCCCTGTGTTATGGGTTACCAGAGACTGATATACATACTTATATATGTTTAAATACATACATATATAGATATATTTAACACCCAGACACAGAACAAACCCAGACACAGTAACAAATGACATTGGTGTCGGTTCGGTGTAACACGACTTAACTTATTTGACAGGATTAAACTAAATTTACGCATTCTGTCTTTTACTTTCTGTATCGAAAAGACAAGGATAGAATGCTTAAATTTAGTTTAGTTCTGTCAAATAAGTTAAATCGTGTCGCACTGAATCGACACCATTTTTATTTATTTTATGACCATCAGAAAGTGTAATTTGCACATCATCATTACAGCTCATATACGTCCCCACCGAGGGGCTCGAGCCTACCCTGAATCAGGGCGATTAGGCCTTAGTCGACCATGCGGGCCAAGTGCGGGTTGGTCGACTTCACACACAACCTTCGAGTTTCTTCGCAGGCGTGTGCAGGTTTCCTCACGATGTTTTCCTTCACCGTTAAAGCAATCGTTAAGTATGTACGTAAGTTTTTGAAAAACTCATTGGTACATTGGCCGTCCAGATTTGAACCCGGTACCTCTGGTTAGATGGACCGAGTTGTTACCGGTTGAGCCACCGACGCTGGACCGATTTGGCTAATTTTGGTATTGAATTATTTGTGAAGTCCAGAGAAGGTTTAAACGTAGGGTTGGGTAGTGTAGTGTAATGTAGTGTAGGGTAGGGTAGGGCAGTGTAATGTAATGTAAGGCGGTACGTAGTTCGCCGGGATAACTAGTCTATCTATATCTAATATATAAAAATGAATCGCAAAATGTGTTGGTAAGCGCATAACTCGAGAACGGCTGGACCGATTTGGCTAATTCTTTTTTTGTCGAGTTCGTTATTGTCAGGAGAAGGTTCTTATGTAGGGTAGGGTAGGGTAGGGTAGGGTAGTGTAGTGTAGTGTAGGGTAGTGTAGTGTAGTGTAGTGTATGTAGGGTAGTGTAGGGTAGGGTAGTGTAGGGTAGGGTAGTGTAGTGTAGGGTAGTGTAGAGTAGTGAAGGGTAGTGTAGGGTAGAGTAGTGTAGGGTAGGGTAGGGTAGTGTAGTGTAGGGTAGGGTAGGGTAGGGTAGTGTAATGTAAGGCGGTACGTAGTTCGCCGGGACAGCAAGTCTATATATATAAAATATAAAAATGAATTGCTGTTCGTTGGTCTCGCTAAAACTCGAGAACGGCTGGACCGATTTGGCTAATTTTGGTATTGAATTATTTGTGGAAGTCCAGAGAAGGTTTAAACGTAGTGTAGGGTTGGGTAGTGTAGGGTAGGGTTGGGTAGTGTAGTGTATGTATGGTAGGGTAGTGTAGGGTAGGGTAGTGTAGGGTAGGGTAGTGTAGGGTAGGGTAGTGTAGTATAGGGTAGGGTAGGGTAGTGTAGTGTATGTAGGGTAGGGTAGGGTAGTGTAGTGTAGGGTAGGAAAGTATAGGGTAGGGTTGGGTAGTGTAGTGTAGTGTATGTAGGGTAGGGTAGTGTAGGGTAGGGTAGTGTAGTGTATGTAGGGCAGTATAATGTAATGTAAGGCGGTACGTAGTTCGCCGAGACAGCTAGTTTTGAATAAATATAATGAACTAGCTGATTCCCGCGGCTTCACCCGCGTGGACCACATTTCTATGACTTTTCGAGGGTGCGCAGCGTGGTAAAAAGTAGCCTATGTCTTAACCCAGGTCCTAATCTGTCTACCTACCAAATTTCAGCCAAATCCGTTCAGTAGTTTTTGCGGGAAAGCGTAACAGACAGACAGAGTTACTTTCACATTTATAATATTAGTAGGGATTGAATCGCATAATATTTGTAACGTTTACTTACACTGAACTTGAACAAACAATTGTTTTAAGACAACTTTTATGTTTTACAGGTTCAGTGGTGGTATATGAGGCGCCACCGCAGCATAGTGGCAGTTCATCAGTGGAATAGCAGCAGGACTTGGACCCGTGCGTGGAAAACTGCCAACTGCCCCGAGGGGTACAATAAACCCATGCAAGTCATACTTGTGCTTAGGAATCTGACTTAATGTAAAACATTTCTACTATAGGTCTCGTAGATGTCTTTTATGTTGTTGACCGACTCACAATTCGCAGATTAATGTTATACTAATATTAAACTGATTTACTGGGATATATTAAAAAAGTAAGTCCATAGTATTGAAGTCTTTTATTTACTTAGGTACATTTTTTTATTCACAACTGGTATGCCCTTGGCATCATACCTACCTATATTGCATAGAAATCTAATACACTGCATAAAACACCCTATTTAATTTTAGCATTATCCTTCTTCCTTATTAATACTTGTCCTTCCTGCCTCCATCCGCATTAAAATCTTTAGTGCTCTCTTCCTTCTAGCCAAGCCAGACCATAATTGCGACGAGCTTGTAACTCGGGAGCAGTCCCAGCCTAGAAATGCAAAGCAGTTAACATAAGGAATGCATATGGTATTATACAGGGTTTAACAAAATTGGTGCAGGATCTGTTAACTGACAGGGCTTCAATCAGACTGAACAAATTTCCCCAAAGACCAATAGTCTATTTGCAAAATACTCTTTATACAAATCCATCAGCTGATTGACCAAGAGAAACTGTAACCTATAAGTAGATATGGACTTTTCAAAAGCAAATAGCATATTTTTACAAGCTTTTATTTACTTTCACCTGTCTTGGTGTCTGTGATGAAATCTTGTAAGTTAAATTTGACCCACTCCCGGGTTTCCAATTGAGCTGAAATTTTGCATGCATATGTATATCATGTCGGTTACTTTGGTTCTCTTACGGATCTCCTCGTTTCTGATTCGATCACGCAGAGAAACTCCGAGCATAGCACGCTCCATTGCCCTTTGGGTGACTTTGAGCCTTCTTATGAGGCCCATAGTAAGCGACCATGTCTCAGTTCCGTACGTCATCACTGGCAACACACATTGGTCGAAGACCTTAGTCTTAAGACAATGCGGTATGTGGGACGTAAAGATATTGCGAAGCTTCCCGAACTCTGCCCAGCCGAGTTGGATTCGACGATTGATCTCTTTCTCGAAGATGGACCTACCTAACTGGACTGTTTGTCCCAGGTATACATATTCGGTAACAACTTTGAGTGTAGAGCCTCCAACCTTCAGAGGAGTAGGTATATAACAATAATATAGAGGTATAGGTAGAGGTAGGTAAAGTAAGCGACATAGCTCTCAGAATTGCTAAACTTAAGTGGCAGTGGGCGGGGCACATTGCTCGTAGAACAGATGGCTGTTGGGGCAGTAAAGTTCTCGAGTGGCGACCACGCAACGGAAAGCGTAGTGTAGGCAGGCCTCTCACTCGGTGGACCGATGACCTGGTGAAGGTCGCGGGAAACCGCTGGATGCGGGCAGCGCAGAACCGGTCGTCGTGGAGATCCTTGGGGGAGGCCTATGTCCAGCAGTGGACTTCCTTCGGCTGATATGATGATGATGATGATGTATATCATGTGACAAAGCAATATTATGATGACATGGAGCTGATCTGATGCCGGAGCTGGAAGGTAGAAGCTATTTAGTTTCATTTGTCCTGGTGTCTGTAATGAAATCTTGCAAGTTAAATTAGACATACTTTCCAGTTTCCGATGAGCTGAAATTTTGCATGCATATGCAGAGATATGCTATATATAAAGGGAGGTAGATAGGTTACATGCATCCTAAAAGTGAAGCAAAAAAAAGATGCCAATTGGCATCTCTTTTCATAGTAGCATTCGGTAGGTACCAATTATAATGTGTGTGTAAATGGGTTCGATTTTCAAATGTGGTTTGTTAGTGCATAACCCATCTATGGTAACAAATCTCTGTGCATATGTATATCGCGTGACAATGCAATATTATGATGACATGGAGCTGAAGGTGGCCATAGGAACTCCGCAATAAAACGACACAACCCCATCGAGTTAGGCCTCGATTGATTCATATTGACGAGTACTTTGATCGTAAAAAGCTTGTAGGTACCTACCTAAAAGCTTTAAGGTTTTTCGAAATTTAAGTTAACTTGAGAGAGAGGACCACTGGGGATACCCATAATGCTAGTAAATTCATTACTTAATATGGATTGAAAGTGGTAAACCTGGAGATGCACTACAACCAAAGTATATATATTAGTACTAACATACAGTATGGACACTCCCTGCCGCTCTCTAGATTGCGACCTCACCGCCTCTTCACCCATATTGATACAGTTTGGTTCTCGAACGTATGGGATTTCGCCGTGATTTTGTTTGCTCTGTCATTTGTATTTACAAATGTAATTTCACGACCTTGTACGCAGTGTCCGGGGTGTGCTACAACTTTTCTTAGTGTAACTGATTAGTTTTATGTTTTGTCATATAAGTTGTAAAACGTTACAAATATTATGCGATTCAATTCATTATATTTATTCAAAACTAGCTGTCCCAGCGAACTACGTACCGCCTTACATTACATTACACTGCCCTACCCTACCCTATACCCAACATACACTACACTACCCTACCCTACCCTAAACTACACTACCCTACCCTACATACACTACACTACACTACCCAACCCTACCCTATACTTTCCTACCCTACACTACTCTACCCTACACTACACTACCCTACACTAACCTACCCTACCCTACATACACTACACTACCCTACCCTACCCTACACTACACTACCCTACCCTATCCTACCCTACCCTATCCTACCCTACCCTACCCTACACTACCCTACCCTACATACACTGCACTACCCAACCCTACCCTACACTACCCAACCCTACACTACGTTTAAACCTTCTCTGGACTTCCACAAATAATTCAATACCAAAATTAGCCAAATCGGTCCAGCCGTTCTCGAGTTTTAGCGAGACCAACGAACAGCAATTCATTTTTATATTTTATATATATAGACTTGCTGTCCCGGCGAACTACGTACCGCCTTACATTATATTAAACTGCCCTACCCTACCCTACACTACACTACCCTACATAGTACACTACACTACCCTACCCTACACTAAACTACCCTACCCTACACTACCCTAACCTACACTACCCTACCCTACATACACTACACTACCCTACTCTACCCTACACTACACTACCCTACCCTACACTACCCTACCCTACATACACTACACTACACTACCTTACACTACCCTACATACACTACACTACCCTACACTACCCTACATACACTACACTACCCTAGCCTACACTACCCAACCCTACCCTACCCTACCCTACATACACTACACTACACTACCCAAACCTGCCCTTCCCTACCCTAATAAAAAAAAATAGATGTTGGCCGATTCTCAGACCTACTCAATATGCTCACAAAATTTCATGAGAATCGGTCAAGCCGTTTCGGAGGAGTACGGGAACTATTATGCTATTCAATTAATTATATTTATTCAAAACTAGCTGTCCCGGCGAACTACGTACCGCCTTACATTACATTACACTGCCCTACCCTACCCTACCCTACACTACACTACACTACCCTACACTACCCTACATACACTACACTACCCTACCCTACACTACACTACACTAAACTACCCAACCCTACCCTACATACACTACACTACACTGCCCAACCCTACACTACGTTTAAACCTTCTCTGGACTTCCACAAATAATTCAATACCAAAATTAGCCAAATCGGTCCAGCCGTTCTCGAGTTTTAGCGAGACTAACGAACAGCAATTCATTTTTATATATATAGACTAGCTGTCCCGGCGAACTCCGTACCGCCTTACATTACATTACACTGCCCTACCCTACCCTACACTACACTACACTACCCTACCCTACACTACACTACCCTACCCTACACTACCCTACCCTACACTACCCTACCCTACACTACCCTACCCTACAGTACACTACCCTACCCTACCCTACATAAAAACCTTCTCCTGACAATGACGAACTCGACAAAAAAAGAATTAGCGAAATCGGTCCAGCCGTTCTCGAGTTATGCGCTTACCAACACATTTTGCGATTCATTTTAATATTATAGACTAGCTGTCCCGGCGAACTACGTACCGCCTTACATTACACTACCCTACCCTACCCTACACTACCCTACCCTACCCTACCCTACACTACTCTACCCTACACTACCCTACACTACTCTACACTACCCTACACTACACTACCCTACCCTACCCTACACTACCCTACCCTACCCTACATACACTACACTTCACTACCCTACACTACACTACACTACCCTACCCTACCCTACCCTACCCTACATTAAGAACCTTCTCCTGACAATAACAAACTCGACAAAAAAAGTATTTTTTTTTTTATATTTTTTTTTATTGATTTATCAACAACTGTTACAACCTTACATGCTAAAAATACAGTGTATGTTTATTATCTAATTGCACAGCCTCTTACAGATAAACACAGCATGCTTAAAACGTGTACTTTACAAAAAAAATATGAACGTATTGTTGTATTCACTGCGATTAAGTTAAAAATTAAACAAAGAGTAAACAAAATTAAAATAGGAAAGAAGAAAAGTGCGAACCTATGAAACCTTGTATATTTTTTTGCGAAATTGATACAGCGAGTCAAAGTGCACATCAAGAACATCACTTAAATTGTTGTATAAACTACACAGGCGTGGAACTACAGAGTTACGGCCTGATACTGTACGGCGATAAGGAACTGCAAATAGTTTTCTAATTTTAGTTATTTTAGTATTTTAGTCTCTTCGCCTATCGAGGTTGATCATTTGAAATCTACAAAGCCTATCAGCATAAGATCTTATCTTTTTTGCCTCGCCTGTAGCAAAGGTCAAATGCCACATGAACCTCTTTTGGATTCTTTCAATCCTCAACATATGAGTTGCGTAGTGTGGTCGCCAAATTACAGAACCGTACTCGAGCGTGCTTCTCACTAAGCAGTTGTATAAAGTTATTTTTGTGCTGGGTTTACGGAAAGCTTTGATATTGCGAATTACGAAGCCTAAAGTTGTCGAGGCTTTTTTTACTATATTATCGATGTGAGGCACGAAAGTTAATTTTTTGTCAAGTAAAATACCCAAGTCACGTACTGTTTCAACTTCGGTAAGATATGAATCGTTAATTTTGTAATTGTGATTGATTATACTAGACATTTTACGAGTGAAATTTATGTGAAAACATTTTTTTGCATTAAGGTGCATACCGTTTCTGTTACACCATAAAACTAGTTTGTCAAGATCTTTTTGGAGAGTGTCTGCATCAGATGTGGTTTCTACTATCTTGAGAATTTTTAAATCGTCTGCATATAGAAAAGGCATTGAGTTTTGTAGGTAATCAGGAATATCATTCACAAAAATGTTGAACAGGATTGGACCTAGATGGGAGCCTTGTGGGACGCCGGATGTTATAGGGTACTTCAAAGACTCAAAACCGTTAACTACAACAAAAAAAGATCGACCCTGGAGATAGGATTCTAACCAATTTAGTATAGATCCAGTAAAGCCGTATGCACTCAGTTTGGAAATCAAAAAATCATGACGGACCATATCAAAGGCTTTGCTAAAGTCAGTATAAATGACGTGAGCTTGTTTACCTCCATCAAGAGCCGTCACTACATGTTCAATAAATGTTGCTAGATTAGTAGTGGTTGATCTACCATGGACAAATCCATGTTGGTAATCCGTGATATACTGTTTAAAATAAGTTTGAATTGCTGAGCATACCACACACTCCAAGATTTTTTCGAACGTGCTGAGAATAGATATTGGTCTATAGTTATTGACCATAGTACTATCGTCGCTCTTGAAAATCGGGACCACTTTTGCGACCTTCCACTGGTTAGGAAAGACTCCAGTTTTTAAGGACGTGTTAAAAATTGTTAACAATGGCTTAACTAAACTTTCTGCGCAGAGTTTTATGAAATGAGGTGGTATGCCATCAGGGTCGGGCCCCTTATTAGGGTCTATAGTTTTTAGTCTCCTTAGTAGTTCATGGTTACTTAGATGAATCAAGGAAATTATGTCTGTATTTTTACCACAATGCGATTGTAAGGGTGTGGTGGTCGACATCTGGTGTTCCTGATTATGAACAGACGTAAAATAGGAGCCAAACATGTTGCATATTTCAGTGCCATCACTAGAAATTTTACCATTATACTTCAACGTAGATGGGTAACTACTAACACTATTTCTCTTAGTTTTAATGTAACTCCAGAAGTATTTTGGATTTTTGGTAAGGTGAGATTCAGTATTAGCGATGTATGAATTATAGCAATTTAGTGTCAATCTGTCGCAGCGTTTCTTTAACAATTTCAAAGAAATTTCGTCTAATGGATTCTTATACTTTTTACACCTGACTCTAAGGTTCTCCTTTTCTTTAAGTCTTTTAACTAAATTTCGCGAAAACCAATGTGGGAAATTCTTTTTTCTAGTAGATTTATACGGTATGTGACGATTAATAGTGTCATTGATGATAACCTGGAAACAACTAACCATCTCATGAACATTTTTACATTTTTCAAAAATTGACACCCAATCAACTTCATCCAGTGATTTTCTAATTGCGTCATAGTCAGCCCTATAGAAGTTATGCCTAACATTTGAAGGGTTCGGTAAAATACCTTCAAATTCGGCGAATGGTATCTTGATAACTAAGGGTGGATGCAAGGGGTCTATTTTGCTTAGAATCTCAGTAGTGCTGTGAGATGTGCACTTGTCAATATCAGAAAATACTAAATCTAACAACTTGTTGCTGGAATTTGGAGTGCAGTTCAGTTGCTGCAGATTGTTCAGGAAATGAAAATCAACTAATGTTTGAGCTATTCCGGGCAATTTATAGGAAGGTTCACCAATCAAATTCCAATCTATACAACCGATATTATAATCTCCTATTATGCATTTAGGAAAATCGCATTGCTCAAAAACAGAATTACAGTTGTCTAAGAAACATTCCAGAGACATTCTGGTCACAGGTGGAGGCAGATAGAGAGCACACAGAGCGTATTGATAAACTGATTTACCATCTTTCACTTCAAAAGTTACCCATATATCTTCACAACTGCTTTCCCATTCTTTGATTCGTTTAGAATTAAAAGTCTTACGAAGCGCGATGAGAACTCCCCCGCCATCTTTTTTTTGTGAGCTATGGCACTGCCTGTCTCTTCTGTGAACAACATATCTATAATCAAATAGTTCTGAACTGAGCACTCCATCTTTCAACCAAGTTTCTGTCAATACTATGATGTCATAGTTACAACAACTTAGTCTTCTGTAGAAATCTAATGTTTTGGTGCGAAGCCCTCTGACATTTTGATAATATACTTTTATTAAATCGAATTTTAAAACTGAAAAGCCTAAAAACATGCACCTATTTTAAATAAAATTAAACTAACTTATCGAGTGATGCCATGTCTTTGACTAGTATGTAATCAGTATCGTCGCCTTTCCGGACAAAAATTTTACCGTTTCTGACCCATACATATTTAAAACTCTTTTCCTTCGCTTTGGACCGCGTTGCAGCATGTAAGGCTTTGTTACTCGGTGATAAGTGTTCTGTTATGAAAATGGCTCTTTTCTCGCCGGCAAGGCCGATGTCTGCCGTATTTAGTTTGTCGCCTGGATCCCTTTTGGATTTGTTGTAGTTCTTCGCTGCTGCGAGAATATGATCACGCAGCGCAGCAGATCCAAGTTGAACCACGATAGAGCGAGGGCGAATGCCAGCAGGATCCATTTTTGCGATGCGAGTACATTTGACTATATTCTCTGATGACATGTTGCAATTTATTACCTGACATAATGAGGCAACAATGGCTACGAGATTTTCCCCCTTTCTCTCAGGAACGCACTGTATCTCGATATTGCTAGCTCGGGCGTGTTGTTCCAACTGATTGAGCCTACCGTTTAGGTTAGCTATGGTTGATCGCATGTTTGTGTTTTCGTTACGTAGCTCTTCTATGGTGTTTATTGCTGCCCGATGCTCATTCTTAAATTCTTCACATTGTTGATTAATGAAACACATAGAATCCTTCATTTCAGAGATTTCAGTTTTTAATGCTTTCATTTCCGCGCTGATCGATGAACTGATCGTTCTGGTAATCTGAGAGATGAGTGAGCCTAGTTCAGACCTGAATACATCCCTTACAATTTCTTCAACATCCTCTCGAGTTACAGGCTCTAAGCTCCGATCCTCTGCAGGCGCAGAAAGCGCTGGCCGTTTAGCTAAGCGTTTGGTGTTAGGTTCCTCCTTACCCTGAGCCCTATCAGGTGGCATTGATTCTCGAGTAGGAGTGCTGTTCCCTTCAATGCATTGCTGACATTTCCACTTTTTTCCGGCAATACGGGTTGGATGTAGTTCCAAACATTCGTGATGGAATGCAAGCTTACACAGCGCGCATAGTATGTAGTTGTTACTGTCCTCTCTGTTTGTACAACAACCCCAACTTAACTCTGATGCCATTCTTCACTTTAACTCCTGAGCAATTATGCGGAGCAATAATCGTCAAAATTGCTGCTTGAAAAGTTGCAGGCAAACTGGAGTCACAATGAAGAAAAAGTTCAAATTTCTTTTTTTTTTTTGCTCAAGAGATAAAGATTTTAAACAAAGGAAAAATTGTCAAAATTATATTTATATATAATAAAAAAGAAGTTTGATTTAATAGTGCTTTGTACTCGAACGGGATTTGAACCGGGTCCACCACTGGCAAGCAATGATATGAATGAAGCAAAACGATCTGCGTATTAGCCAAATCGGTCCAGCCGTTCTCGAGTTATGCGCTTACCAACACATTTTGCGATTCATTTTTATATTTTAGATATAGATAGACTAGTTGTCCCGGCGAACTACGTACCGCCTTACATTACATTACACTGCCCTACCCTACCCTACACTACATTACACTACACTACCCAACCCTACGTTTAAACCTTCTCTGGACTTCACAAATAATTCAATACCAAAATTAGCCAAATCGGTCCAGCCGTTCTCGAGTTTTAGGGAGACTAACGAACATTATATAGGTGTAAATTACACTTTCTGATGGTCATAAAATAAATAACAATGTCATTTGTTACTGTGTCTGGGTTTGTTCTGTGTCTGGGTGTCAAATATATCTATATATTTAAACGTATATAAGTATGTATATCAGTCTCTGGTAACCCATAACACAGGGAATCCAGGGGCCAGATGACCATGTGTGATTGCTACACGAGTTCCACGTCAAAACAGAAATGTGACAGAAATACTTCGAGTCCACAGATCTTTTTTTTTTTTTTTTTTAACTTCGCCCTTTTAGGGCAGGCTAAGGCTCATTGGCCATACCGCCTAGTCTTCAGTATATGTTATTCAGCAGTAGAATTCACGTCTTCAGTAATTTTTAGTATATTTTTCAGATTATGTAGTAATTTTCTCCTTTTCAGTCTTCAAGGTCACTGTTCTTCACGTTCACATCATATCATTGTCTATATACTAACCTAACCTACATACCTTAGCAAAATGATAGCACTTTTGCTAAAGCTTGCTCGGACTTCTTGTGGGAACTCGAAACACAGTATACACACTTTTATTTCATTATCCTACACAAGAAACACATAAATGATACTTCGCTGATAAATACACTATCAATATTACACATCGAAAACCACTAAATGTAATTTTTCGGATAATAAAAGAAAAATGACAAACTGAACGCTACAAATTCCCGCCAAAAAGTCCGAGTCCACAGATCTAATTGGATCTATGTCCGACTTTTTTTTTACCAATATATTAACGTCTCTGGGTACCAGCCGTTTTGACTCTTCATTTTTAGTTTAATTTGCAATGCTAGTGACGACCGTTTCGTGGTCTGTACCGTAGCTTCAAGAGGCTTGAATGCTGAAAAATCTTTCAATAACTGAAAAATATTTTTTTTATTTTAACACTTACATCATTCGTAACGCATTCAGTACGGAATGATTGACTAATGAAGTTGGGCCAGACGACGAAACACCTGAAAACTTTTGTGTTCGTTTTTTATTCGTAGTTTTTTTCCGAGCAGATTTGAAGGTTCAACAAGCGTTACGTTTCAAACGTTGCGGTGTCGACATAGTCGGTTTGTTTGTAGAGTGTCTACTTTTTCTGTAAATGGCCCGCAAACATGGAACGGACGGGTTCAAGTTTTGCGGTCTATTTATAGAAAAAGTAGACACTAAAAGATTTGGAGCAAATAACGGGAAAATTCTTATTACAATTGAATATATTACTCATACCAAAACTTCTTAAAATGAATTTTAATCTAGCACTGTACACATTGAACATGAGAAATCACTCGATGTAAATAACGCTGTTGGGAATGTAGTGTTCATGCGTCGGATGTTCTGCGGCGTCATCGATGGTCTTGAACTAAATCGCTGCAGCTTGGTAATTTTAGAAAACCACCGTCACGCTTTCCAAAGTGATCGATACTCCGGTCAGGGTTTGATATAACTTACAGTGCTCTTCCAGGTGTGATAAGACGATGAGAGCAACCAAAAAGCCGGGGTAGTAGTCCCATGCCTTAGGTATAATGCACCACAAGTAGGCCAATTGTCTCCCGATTTAATGCGGCGGGGAATGTTAACAGAATGAAGTCACTCTTATTTATCGTGTCTTAATTATATTTCAGCCGACAGAATCAACGACCCCCGGATCTTTGTTCATTTTTCGCAAAAAAATGACTCAAATATGAACTATTTTTACACAGTTATATAGGTATTCTTAAAAATTTTTGAATAATGACCAAAAAATGCGACATATGATGCAAAAAAACCTACGTATAATAATAATTCAATATATTATATAAAGCGTCGGTGGCTCAACCGGTAACGACTCGGTCCATCTAACCAGAGGTACCGGGTTCAAATCTGGACGGCCAATGTACCAATGAGTTTTTCAAAAACTTACGTACATATACTTACCGATTGCTTTAACGGTGAAGGAAAACATCGTGAGGAAACCTGCACACGCCTGCGAAGAAACTCGAAGGTTGTGTGTGAAGTCGACCAACCCGCACTGGGCCCGCGTGGTCGACTAAGGCCTAATCGCCCTGATTCAGGGTAGGCTCGAGCCCCTCGGTGGGGACGTATATGAGCTGTTATAATAATAATAAATATTATATCATTTTTTATAGCTATAAAGTTGTTATAACATACGTATCCTTTATCGACTTAAGATATAAAATATGGTTTTCCAATAAAAAATAATTACTATTATAAAAACATTTACAATTATTATTCGCAATCAAAGATATTGCAAGAAGAGAGAAAAAATAAATATTGGCAAAGACATATTTCTCCTGCCATAATATATTAATATACATTAGCTACATTAGCTAAATGAAAAAAATATTTTATTAAACTATTATGATATTTGAAGCAACTTAACATTTAGTTTTATACAGAATGTTAATTTGCATTCTTGCAATATTTATGGAGGCGGTAGTTTACAATTAAACAAATCACTTCAGCCAATGCAGAAAGTCTGATATTTGAAAGATAACCGCTCCACTGCGACAGGCGCGTTAAATATGACGTCAACTGGGGAGGCCCGCAGCGGGGCGCCGTCACTTCATGGGATTGTGTTACGTTTATATTAATTTCTTGGGAACGTGAAGAGCCTTGTGATTTTAAATTATTCTTCCGATTCGTCATTAAATAACCTAACCTACTGTATAAGAATGAATACAATCGTATGTATAGAAGTTTTTCAATATTCAGCTAAAATTAGATTTTGCGGAATTTTTCCTATTTTTGTAAATTGAAACCATTAGTAAAAAGAAATAAACAATTTTTTCAAGTAAAATCTGCTTTATTTACACAGTTAAACATATATTATACAACTTAGAGAATTCATGTAGGTATAGAGCGCGCGTATCGCATCGGTTACTTTATACTCATCGTAGGCAAGTGAGCTATTGGTAACTATGTAGATGTATATGTGACAAATAGGGATAGGCTGATGTGTACTACTGCCTTAGTGGATTATCTATAGCCAAGGACAAATAGTAGCATAATATAGTAGGTACCTACTTGTAAGAATTTATGTGTGTTTTATGAGTTACAAGGTTTACTTCCTAATACGTATATAAATAAAACATTCGTATACAATTATACATCGTTACACCTAGATGTACTGTTCGGGGTAGGTAAGTTAATTAACCAAAAATACTAATTTCAGTTTAATTTTATAAAGAAATAAAATATCACTGTTGAGTTTTCGTAAATTTTTATCAACCGACTTCAATAAAAGGAGGTTATCTATTCCTCACGTATGTATGTACTATTATTAGAACTGAAATATATACACAACAAATGTATTAGAACTTCCAAACATGTTCGATTATAGATATATGTTTGTATGTATGTATGTTTGTCCACGCATTTCTCCGAAAATATTAATCGAATTACAATCATTCCTTAGTATTTACTCAAACTTAGGAAACAGTGCAAGTTTAATCAAAATCAGTTCAGTAGTTTTCAAGACATGGACTAACTAATGCGTGTAAGTGTAACGGCTAAGCTTAATGATACGAGCTACAGACACTGTGTCAAAGGAAAAACTTATACACAATTACAGCCCAACAAGACAACGAATTTTTCAAGTTTTTTTTACAATTATTACAAAAAAAACTAGCTTTTACTTAACTAAAAATAACAAAAAGGAAAGATAATTTAAAAAATATTGACTTCAAAAAGAAATAAACACTTAATACATATCAATATTTTCATTAAAACTTATTTCTTTAATAGGGATTTAACTTTCATAATAAATATCGATTTTATTTATACTACTACCGTAAGCGTCACATCACTAGCTAGATAATTAGTCCGAGGCGGAGATGCGGGGTAGTGCACACGGAAAATCTAGCCTCGCTCCTCACGTCTCCTTCACCCCCGCAATGCGGGATTAATTTTTAACTTAAAAGTATAAAAATGGACTTATCGGTAAAATGTGATACTCGATTTGTGTTCAGTATGTTTCCATGTATCGTTTTTACAAGAATTTACTATGCAGTTGTCCATTTTAATAGGATAAATAGCTAAAATCACTGCTAGGAATCTACCACTAACGCACACCGCTAGCACCACTAGCGCTTGCGGGCGGAACGTCGCGTTGTTCTCATCCGTGCCTACTGTTCTCACTCTAAAAGACGTGCTCTATACCTACATGTATACTAAAAGATTTACAATAACATATCAAAACGACACATGTTTTCATACATTTTTTATACAATACGGGCATAAAAACGTTTGATCTATTGTTGGTGAGTCTCGCTGGCGTCACACAGATTTATGAATTCCTAACAAATTTTACATAAATCATCAGGAAGGTGCATGTACGTATACTATCCTTGTTACTCTTTCTTACTCTTGTCATAGTTTGTTTCACTCTGCTTTCAAAAGGATCATAAATATAAGGCCGTATCTAAGACACCACACCACTAGCCATAATATGGCTTTTCCCCAGTTTGCGATGTTTTTTTATTAGACACATTATGGCTTTTCTCCAGTGGAGCGGATAACAAGTTTTTAAATGAAATTGTTTTGGAGTTCACGTAAGAATATTCAATTTTTGTGTAGGGTCCCAGTGGAACAAACCATACGCGACTGTGACGCAACTCACGAAGGAACAGTTCATTCACTCCTCATTCTTTTATTCATTCGAACACACCTGTTTTCAGATTTCCATTGTTACTTACTTTAGGTGCTTAGGACGGTCCAAAACACATTTTTTTGTATTTTTACTACTTTCTGTTGGTATGCACCAAATGTTGGTACGTACCAATCAATGCAGCTTATTTCCAGGCTACGTTCCTTAAAAAAATCATAGATGGCGCTGTCTAGTGTACTTAGCAAAGAGAGTGTTTTTACTTAGTCAAAGATGACCTTTTATTCCCCATATGTATTATATGGGTGTAACTTTACACTATAATAGGAGATCGAGGGTTCGATTCCCGATGGGGTCAACTCGCAAGACTCGGTTTGGTTGGTGGTAGGGCATTTTCGAAGCCCGCCTGGCTAGCTATCACCATCTTATCTTAGTCTCGCCGCAAAACATCAGTGTTAACAACATTCCGCTTAAAGATAAGAAAGCCAGTTCTCCATTGCGTTGGGGAATCTCGTTAAGCTCGCTTCCATCTTCGGCATCATCGTCACTTACCACCAGGTGAGATGATGCGAAGGGTTTACCAATTGTGAATAAAAAAAAGACTAATAAAATACGTCCTAATTTTTTTTGGATGTGTGTAAAAAAGATTTATGCCTACACATGATGTAATATATATGCTGTCTTCGCTGCCGGAGGTCAAATGGTTCTCGTACTCGCTGCCGGCCGAGAGGCCCCTCAAGGTGGCCATCCGTGGCCTCCCCTCCACCACCGAGCCCGCCGAGATCACTGCCGCCCTAGCCGAACACGGCTTTGAGGCAAAGCACGTGAAGGCCACCCGGGCGCGCGCTGGACGCCCCGGGTGCATCTTGTACGTGCAGATCCGGCGGACCACCAACTGTACGGCCCTCTACACCATCGCGGAGCTCCTTCACATGCCGGGCATCGTCATCGAGGCCTGGCGTGGCAAGCGAGGACCCGCGCAGTGCCACCGGTGCCAAGGATTTAGACACTCCTCGCATGGCTGCCACCTCCCGCTGGCCTGCGTCCGCTGCGGTAATTCCCATGCCGCAAAGGACTGCCTACGGCCGCGGGAGAACCCAGCGACCTGCGCCAACTGCGCGGGCCCGCACTCCGCCAACCACGTCTCGTGCCCGGTGTTCTGAAGGGAGCTCCGGAACAAGAGGGCCGGGACAGTCGCCCGGACCACCAACAACACCTCTCGCCCTGCAGCGCCTGCCGTCACTGCTGAGCGCGCCGCACCGGCAGCGCCCGCCATGCAGAGCGGCTCGGCCGCCGTGCCCGCGCCCAACAGTAAAAAATGACGAACCCGACGGAGGAAGAAGAGGCAAGGGAGAATAGCCCCCGCTTCCGCCGCCCCCAATGCCACCAACACCACCGCCATGCCCTCCCAGAGCGACCTCCTGCAAGCTCTGGGAGTGATCCAGCAGTTGCTCGCCCCAGCCGGGGCTGGAAAGGCTGCCAAGGGCCCTGTGCCCAGCCCAAGGACCCGCTCATCGTAATGGGTGGCGGAAGCAGCCACGTCAAGGAGGCTACGCCTCGGGGAAGTCTCCCCATCGCCCCGTTCGGGGGCAACGAGGAGAATACCACGGACTACCACTGACGCACACCGCTAGCAGTCCATTATGACCACTAGCACTTGAGCATCACTTGAGGGCGGAACGTCGCGTTGTTCTCACCTTTGCCTACTGTTCTCATTAAAAAAGACCCACATAATTCATCATATGGGGAAAAAAAGGTAATCTTTGACTAAGTAAAAACTTTAGTTTGTTAAACTCTCTTCGCTAAGTACACTAGACAGCGCCATCTATGATTTTTTTAAAGAACGGAGCCTGGAAAGTTCCTCATTAAAAAAAATACAAAAACTTCATGTGTTAAAATGTTCATGTATAAAATGACTTGCATGAATACCGCACTCTTTGCATTACGGCTTTTGTTTCGTACTGTTTCGAAACATTTCTACAAACATTGCAACAGCTTGTGGCAAGCTGTTGCTACTAACTAACAACGTAAAAACACTACCACTAATTAGACATTAGATAGAATAATTTTTCGTCATTTCGGAGATCCGACGACCGGGGCGCGGAGTCGTTGCGCTGCGAGCGAGTGAGAGCACAGCAGTCGACAAGTGTCGCTTAAAGCGTAGTGATTACATGCTCAGTGGTCGCTTACGGCAGCGCGCCGGCAACTGACAAAGGCAGGCGGTGCCTTTGTGAATGAGTCTACGCCCGCTGCTGTCTTTTCGATAGTAGTCTGCGGGTGATCCGGCGCGTTTCCGGTTGCCTAAAGGAGCCTGTGGGGTTGCCAGTAAAAGATGTGCGATCCTCCAAATTATTAGATAGGGACTAGAGTGGTAACACCCTTGCGAGGGTTGGTTTTAAGCATGGGAAACATGCGCTGAGGCACAATATCCATGCGAGGGGTGACGAACAGGTTTGCTCGGGCCCGCTTGCAGAGCGAAGCCGGTATTCGCCTGTTTATTTAGCGGTAGAAAAGTTTTTCATACACCGCCTGCTTTTTCAAGTACCGTTGTCAACGCATCAGTATTAAAAACCTGCTTGCATGAAGGTGGAATTTTACGCAATGCTGCTTTTATAAGAGGGTCACGAATATAGTTAATAATGCCGTCTCTTCTCATTTGAATGACTTCTTCTCTGTGTCCACAGAAGCTGCAAAAGGTCTGACGACACTTTAGATAAATCCCCCTTTAAAAACAGTTCTAACGAACACCTTTACACCTTTTCGGACAAAACTTCGATTTCTATGCTCTCAGAGGAATGAGCTCACTGTATGAGGCTTCTAAGTGAGGTTTGTAAGGCATAGCGTTTTTTAAGAATGCAAAAAGTAAGCAAAGCGTACGCTTTGTAAGCATAGGCTAAATGGCGTATATTGGCTTTGACTTCGTCATTTGTTTCAAGGTCAGTAAAGCCGGGTGTATTGTTTTTACAATTTTTGCTCTTCGAAATAACCAACTTTACACAATTCACTTGTATTACAAATTTTGTACGTCTTTAAGCGTATCCAAGAAAGTTTTTGCGGTTTTGGGAATAGAGGGTTCCTTTGATTTTGTCTCGATATAAAAAACTAAGTCATTCGCCGCAAGCGTCACTGCCTCCGAAGTAATGGTAGTGGTAGTGTAGCGTTAGCGCTAGTGAATGGTAGTGGTAGTGTGGCGTTAGCGGTAGTTTAGTGTAGTGTGAGGCGGTACAAAGTTCGCCGGGACAGCTAGTCACTACCAAAGATAATTATAGTTCCTAATGTCACTACATAGTATAAAACAAAGTAGCTTCCCGCTGTCTATCTGTCCCTAAGTATGCTTAGATCTTTAAAACTACGCAATGGATTTTGATGCGTTTTTTTTAAATAGATAGAGTGATTCAATAGGAAGGTTTATATGTTTATTACATGCATAATATGCACAAAGGCTGAAAAGCTGTAAAAACTTTGTAAACCGTGTCGCCCCCCTGACAGACGACCCTCCAGAAACGAGAGTTGAGCTATGGGAGAATAGTATCTCTTCGTATTTCCGAGAATCCCTCACCTGGATATAAGTTGCCATGGTCGACCTGGAAATCTCATAACAGACTCCGGACTCAGGTCGGCTGAAGAAAAGAAAACTTGTTCAGGTGGGGATTCATTGGAGATACGAACCTGGAGTGTAGGTGTAGTGTGGTCCCTCAAACGATGGACCACCTCATTACGTGTCCTTCTTGCCCTGTCATCTGCACGCGGGAGGACTTGATGCAGGCCACTGACAAGACAATTTGCGTGGCTCGGTTTTGGGATGGGACTATCTGAGTTTGCCGTCGACTCGAAAAGAAAAAGATGCATAATATAGAAAAGAAACACTGATAATTTTAGAGGTTTCTAATGTGATGACGTAAATAAACACATTTTTTGCGCTTCATTGCAAACGCTGGCTAAAACACAAATAATGTAACCCAAGGTGTAAAAAATGACTTCAAAATTCCTGCAATATCTACAAAAAGTAGTGAAGTGTAGTGGTATGGTGGAGGTAGTGGTAGTGTAAGTGATGTTTTTTTGTTTGTTTGTTTCGAATAGGCTCCGAAACTACTGGCCCGATTTTAAAAATTATTTCACCGTTGGGAAGCTACACTATCCGCGATTGCTATATTATGTTTTCAAAAAATTATCCCTTTAAAAATTCCTGCAATATCTACAAAAAGTAGTGTAGTAGTAATGTAGTGGTTAGTTTATTGGTAGTGGTAGTGTTGTGGTAGTGTAGTAGTACTGTTATTGTAGTAGTACTGTTATTGTAGTGGTAGTGTAGGTAGTGGTAGAGGTAATGGTAGTGTAGTGGTAGTGTAGCGTTAGCAGTAGTGTAGTGTAGTGTGAGGCGGTACGAAGTTCGTCGGGACAGCTAGTAAGTAATAATTTTCGAATCAACTACTCAAAACAATCTTTCAATGCCTGTGGTTTTTTCAAGCTTGACTAGTCTTCATGGTTTTTTTCGGCAGCAACTGCGGATGGATCCCAGACAGGACTCCAGATTGCGCAAACGTCACATATTGAAGCATTAGGTTCAGCTCATCGTCATGTCGGATAGCCAATGTGCCTTGGGTATATCCTGGTCTGCTTATTGTCTATAGCCGTAGCTGCTAGCTCCAAGACTTCAGTTGATAGGTACTCCAACACTCCAGCCAGGTAGACCGCAGCACCGTTTTCGACCCTTGGACATTACATTGTTTACATTGTTCAGAAACCTGTGGACTCTACCCACAGGAACAATCAGACCGGCTCTTGTACACTTGGTCTTGTTTTTAGGGTTCCGTACCCAATGGTTAAAAACGGGACCCTATTACTAAGACTCCGCTGTCCGTCCGTCTGTCACTAGGCTGTATTTCATGAACCGTGATAGCTAGACAGCTGAAATTTTCACAGATGAGATGATGTACTTATTTCTGTTGCCGCTATACTCGTTACAACAAATACAAAAAATTAGAAAAAGTGAAAAAATAAGAGAGGCTTCCATACAAAAAACGTGTTTTTTTAAACATGAAGAAACTAGCGCCATCTAGTATGATGGTTTTTGAAACATGAAACTAGCGCCATCTAGTATGATGGTACGGAACCCTATGTGTGCGGTTCTGACTCGCACTTAGCCGGTTTTTAGGGTTCCGTACCCAAAGGGTAAAAACGGGACCCTATTACCAAGACTCCTCTGTCCGTCCGTTTGTCTGTCTGTCACCAGGCTGTATTTCATGAACCATGATAGATAGACAAATGAAATTTTCACAGATGATGTATTTCGGTTGCCGCTATAATAACAAATACTAAAATATAGAAAAAGGGAAAAAACAAGGGGGGGTCTCCATAAAAAACCGTGTTTTTTTTTAAACATGAAGAAACTAGCGCCATCTAGTACGATGTGTTCCCCTACTGTATGGCGTACGTCAAGCCAGCTTATCTCTAACCTAAAGGCGAAAACTTCTCAATGTTCCTTATCTTCTAAATGTTTGATCATATAATGTAACCTAGTTATCCTTAAAAAAATCAAATAAAATGTGTGCGGTTTAGACTTACTGGTTTATTAGTAATTTTGCAGCGTGCCCGACATTTTTGTTGATCTTTTGTAAACATTTTGTAAAATGGTAGCATTTTTCTTTAAATATTGATTTAAGGAGCATTACAGCGTAATCTTATTGGTTAGATGGGTAACTATGTGTCTCAGACTTAATAAAAAGTCATCTGTATTGGTGGTCGATTGCGTGAAGCAAATGTGAAAATTGATCTACCCTCATTGATAAAAAACATTGTTGTGTGAATATCAGGAGATTAAGTTTCGTTACATTAAGTCTTAGTTTGATTTTATGTAGGTATCCATATGCAATCAAAACGCAGGACACAAATCGTATTTACCTACCAACCTTTTATTATTTTACAGATAAAATCAAGTAGGTACCACTTACCTTTTGTGATTTTCAATTAACTGAAGAGACTGGTTATACCCCACAACACGAGAAATCCTAGTGTGGGGTAGGGATCAGGGTTAATTACTGTTATCGGAACAATAAAAATATTCTATTTATCTTTTATTGCCCGCGGCTTTGCCCGCGTGATTATCGTTTTTAGGTCTCCGTAGTCAAACAAGAAACTCTTATCCGCCATGCCCGTCGGTATGTCACAGCCATTTTTTTCAAAAACTATTACAGACATAAAGCTGAAATTTAGTCATCATCATCATATCAGTCGAAGGACGTCCACTGATGGACAAAGGCCTCCCCCAAGGATTTCCACGACGACCGGTTCTGCGCTACCCGCATCCAGCGGCCTCCCGCGACCTTCACCAGGTATACAGAGTGTAACAAAATTGGTGTAGGTCCCGTTAACTAAGGGTTCTACTCGTCATACTGAACAATTCCCCAGGAACACATAGTTAATTCTCAAAAAAAATATTGGACCCTCCATACTAAAATGCACAAAATCGGTCGATCAGCTGATCGATTTGTATGAAGACAAAAAAATACGTTTTCAGCAGCAAGTCGTAGAACAAGTATAATGAGTAGAAGTCCCAGTTACCAGGACCTACACCAATTTTATTACACCCTGTATACAATACCAAATCTGTGACCCCCATCATCATATCAGCCGAAGGACGTCCACGGCTGGACCCCTATAAAGTTAAGGAATAAAACTTGGCAAAAAATATTTTTTTACAATTATAGTGGGGGAGAGTTTTTTGTTTAATTACCCTATCGTGTGGGGGGGATGTCGTTGAACAGGTCTTTCAAAGCTATTGAGGTTTTGCCGACGTAGCCCACAGAATCGCTAAACTGAAGTGGCAGTGGGCAAGGCACATAGCTCGTAGAAGAAATGGCCGCTGGGGCAGTAAAGTTTTAGTGACGCCCGCGCACCGGAAAACGTAGCGTAGGCAGGCCTCCCACGCGGTGGACCGACAACCTGGTGAAAATCGCGGGAAGCCGATGGATGCGGGCGGCGCAGGACCGGTCGTCGTTTTTGTGGTCGTCCGAAAAGTATTAGAAATAGCAGGGCAGTTAATCAATTTTAAAGAAATAATAGTAGGCTGTGTTAGGTAGGAGTAATCGCCGACCCACTTAAGATGTGCAGTTGGATTTGTAAAAAGTACATAGAATTCCATGAAATTGATATAGCAACTGCAAAAACAACTTTGTTTTTTAAATTATACTTATTTATTATTTTTTTTACAATTGGTAAACCCTTGTCATCATCGCACCTAATGGTAGGTGACGATGATGCTGAAGATGGAAGCAGACTAACCAAAATTCCCCAACGCAATGGAGAACTGGCTATCGTATCTTCAATCCGGAACACATCAATATTGTTAACACTGATGTTTGGCAGCAATACTTAGATAAGATGGTGGTAGCTAGCCATTTATTCCAGACATAATATTAAAGTTCATAGCTTTGTTAGTAACATAGATCTTAATTCTAGAGTTAGTAAAATACAAAAGGTACGTAAAAAAAAATAAAAAAGCATTTTAACAAAAAAATAAACCGAAGAAAAAGAAATAAACTGAAAAGCAAAACATATAAAGAACCTTTATTGTCTAACTGAGCTCCTACACTTATGTAAATACGCGTAGGGACCTAAATAATTTTGAGTCGGGGCCAATCAAACAAATAAGCAAATTAATTATTACGTAAAATTAAATGATAGCAGCGGAATGCACGGCGGCGGCGGCGACCGACGTGATGCGTCCCTTTGTTGGCAACTGCCGAACGTTCCGTTTGTTTGTTTGGCACTGATTCAAAATTATTTGGGTATTTACTTAAGTGTAGGAGCTTAGACAATAAAGGTTCTTTTCATTTTTCGCTTTTCAGTTTCTTTCATTTTTTCATCGGTTTAATGTGTAATATAGTAATGGGTGCTGAACTTCTAAATGTATTTTTTTTATCAAAATCGGATTACTCTGTAAAAAGTTATGGTCATACATTACAATCAGTTAGTGAACAATCAATCATCCCCACGTGGTCATAAAAAAATATATACTCGTCGACTTGAGAACCTCCTCCGTTTTTTCGTCGGTTAAAAACAATCTGCTTATTGACAAGACCACGGTACCCTGTTTTGCGCGAGTCCGACTCGCACTTGGCCGATTTTTCATAATTTTTCTTCTTCTTATCATGTCGATGGCAAACTATATTTTGATGTGACATTGTTTAAAGTGATAGTCTTAACTCTAAATATAAATTTGGAATTTCGGATAAGCTAAAGACTTACTACTTTAAACATAGCTCATATCAGAACTAGATGAGAACAATGTAATGAAAAAAAAGTTTTCGGTATTTATTTTACGACCTACGGCTAATGGTTTCGAACCTCTGAGGCAGTATAACCGTTCCAGTGCAGAGATAGGACCTAATGTGCGGGTTAAATATAACTACATGAATTAATTAAAAATTAAAAACCCAACTGCATAAAAAATTAACCCCAATTTTTTGGTCAGTTTGGTTAAAATGTATCCTATTATATTAAATATTACAACTCCTTTAAATACACAAGACTAATAAAAAACCCGACCAAGTACGGCTTGCGCGAAGGAGTCCGAACTAATGAAAAATGCAATGCAAATCACTGTGCCACGCTCCATACAAAAATGTTCCATCCCCTTTAAATACACAAGACTAAAAAAAAACCAGCCAAGTGTGGCTTGCATGAAGGAGTCTCAACTTAATGAAAAATGCAATTATCTGTCGCTTGCATTGCTGTTTTTTGTTTATTAAGTTAATAGGTATCATTGCCATTGTTGTGTGGAGAGGTGGTGGTATGGAATCCCAAAAAGCAGCAATAATTAATTGATTAAAAATAATTTCATGTAGATGTGTAGGTAGTTAGATCGATTTTTTTAAGTAAATTAAAAGTATTAAATTATTTATCCTAAGCATGGAGTAGTAAGTCTAATGCTATGTCAATGCTAAGTCTGTAGCGTAACAATAATTGTGAAAGTATCTCATCATCATATCAGCCGAAGGAAGTCCACTGCTGGCCATAGGCCTCCCCCAAGGATCTCCACGACGACCGGTTCTGCTCTGCCCGCATCCAACGGCTTCCCACGACCTTCACCAGGTCATCGGTCCACCGAGTGGGAGGCCTGCCACTAGTGTAGTGCGTAGTGCTTTCCGGTGCGTGGTCGCCACTCGAGAACTTTACTACCCCAACGGCCATCTGTTCTACGAGCAATGTGCCCCGCCCACTGCCACTTAAGTTTAGCAATTCTGAGAGCTATGTCGGTTACTTTGGTTCTCTTATGGATCTCCTCGTTTCTAATTCGATCACGCAGGGAAACTCCGAGCATAGCACGCTCCGTTGCCCTTTGGGTGACCTTGAGCCTTCTTATGATGCCCATAGTAAGCGACCATGTCTCAGTTCCGTATGTCATCACTGGCAACACACACTGGTCGAAGACCTTGGTCTTAAGACACTGCGGTATCTGGGACGTAAAGATATTGCGAAACTTCCCGAACGCTGCCCAGCCGAGTTGGATTCGACAATTGATCTCTTTCTCGAAGTTGGACCTACCTAACTGGACTGTTTGTCCCAGTTATACATATTCGGTAACAACTTTGTAGAGCCTCCAACCTTCAGAGGAGTAGGTATGACACGGACGTTTGACATAATTTTCGTCTTGTCCATGTTCATTCTAAGACCCACTTGTTGAGAGGCTCTACTGAGGCCATCGAGCATAGTGCCTAAGTCGTCCATAATCACAGCCATGACCACGATATCGTCAGCGAATCGAAGGTGGGTGATGTACTCGCCGTTGATATTGATGCCGAGTCCAGCCCAGTCCAAAAGCTTAAAAACATCTTCCAGGGCGGCGGTGAACAGTTCCGGATATATAAGGTCTCCCTGTCTCACCCCTCGCTGTAGGTTCCGAGTTTTGATACTGGAGGCGAACCGACATGGTGGCGTTTTCATACAAACACTTCAGCACTTCGATATATCGATAGTCAATTTGGCACCTCTGGAGAGACTGTAACACAGCCCAAGTTTCGACCGAATCGAAGGCTTTCTCATAGTCCACGAACGCCAAGCATAGTGGCTGATTGTACTCTTCGGTCTTCTGTATAATCTGCCGCAGCGTCTGTATGTGGTCTATGGTACAAAATCCTTTTTGGGAACCCGGCTTGTTCGGGTGGCTGGAAGTCGTCAAACCTGCGTGCGAGACGATTCGTAATGACCCTCAAAAACAGTTTGTAGACATGGCTCATAAATGAGATGGGTCTGTAGTTCTTCAGCAGAGTATTGTCGCCCTTTTTGAAGAAAAGCAAGACCACACTTCTGTGCCATGCCTAAGGCGTTTGTCCCTCAAGTATAACGGAATGAAATAATTTCTGAAGAGCTTTAAGTACCGGTGCTCCACCTGCTTTCAGAAGTTCAATTCCATCATCAACCGGTGCCTTATTGTTTATAAGCTGTTTAAGAGCCATTCTAATCTCGTACGGGCTGACGTCCGGGATATCTTCGGTATAGTGTCGGGTAAGTCTAGCTCTTGGGTCTTTAGCCAGATCGCTGACAGGCAGACGTGTGGTCGTGTACAATTGTCCGTATAACTTCTCAACTTCTTCCAGCAACTCAGTCTTAGACGATATGATCCTGCCGTCCTCAGTCTTCAGCTTGGTCAGTTGGCTTTGACCAACAGACAGAAACACAGACACAAACACTTTTGAGCCTTTGTTGTTCTTAATCGCCTCTTTTATACAATTGGTATTATAGTGGCGCAAATCGCAAGTTAGAGACTTAGAGATCTGCCTGTTTAGTTGCCGATACTGAGCAGCGTCTTCAGAGGACTGCAAAACCAATCTGCATCTTACTTCCATGAGGTTGCTGGTGAAATCCGAGATTTTTTTGGTTCTGTTTGAATGGCGAGTTTTAAAAATCTTAGACCCGACCGTTCCACGAACCTGTCGTTATAATCGTCCACATTCTTGCTTCACTCTTCATTTTATTTTCAAGGAATTGCTTGCCTTTGTTTGTACACTGAATTGTAAATTAAAATCCGAGCCATATCCATGCAAGTTTATTGTTTGCATGTGCCTTTGAATGTGCTGCCAAGTAAGATTTTTGGTGGAATTGTTTATCATATTCTGAACATATGTATGGGTTCTTCCTTTTATGTTTCCTCTGATGTCTCACAAAAGCATTTCTTACACTGAATAGCATATTACATTCTGAACATGAATATGGTTTCTCTCCTGTGTGAATTCTCATGTGGTTTACCAAAGAACCTTTTTGAGTGAACACTTTTTCACATTCTGAACATGAATATGGTTTGTCTCCTGTGTGAATCCTCATGTGATGTATCAAATGACCTTTTTGAGTGAACACTTTGTAACATTCTAAACATGAATATGGTTTCTCTCCTGTGTGAGTCCTCATGTGGTTTACCAAAGTACCTTTTTCAGTGAATACTTTGTCACATTCTGAACATGAATATGGTTTCTCTCCTGTGTGAATACTCATGTGTGTTACGAAACTACATTTTGCACTAAACGCTTTGTCACATTCTGAACATGAATATGGTTTCTCACCTGTGTTAATCCTCATGTGGTTTACCAAATTACCTTTTTGAGTGAATGCTTTGTCACATTCTGAACATGAATACGGTTTCTCACCTGTGTGAATCCTCATGTGTTTTGCTAAATCACCTTTGGTACAAAACGCTTTGTCACAATCTGAACATGAATATGGTTTCTCTCCTGTGTGAATCTTCCTGTGGTTTACCAAAGTACCTTTTTGAGTGAACGCTTTGTCACATTCGGAACATGAATATGGTTTCTCTCCTGTGTGAATCCTCATATGTGATACGAAACTACGTTTTGCACTAAACGCTTTGTCACATTCTGAACATGAATATGGTTTCTCACCTGTGTGAATCCTCATGTGTCTTGCTAAATCACCTTTGTGACAAAACGCTTTGTCACAATCTGAACATGAATATGGTTTCTCTCCTGTGTGAATCTTCATGTGGTTTACCAAAGTACCTTTTTGAGTGAACACTTTGTCACATTCTGAACATGAATATGGTTTCTCTCCTGTGTGAATCCTCATGTGATGTATCAAATGACCTTTTTGAGTGAACACTTTGTAACATTCTAAACATGAATATGGTTTCTCTCCTGTGTGAGTCCTCATGTGGTTTACCAAAGTACCTTTTTGAGTGTACAATTTGTCACATTCTGAACATGAATATGGTTTATCTCCTCTGTGAATCATCATGTGATTTACCAAATTAACTTTTCGAGTGAACACTTTATCACATTCTGAACATGAATACAGTTTTTCACCCGTGTGAATCCTCATGTGATTTACCAAAGTATGTTTTTTAGTGAACGCTTTGTCACATTCTGAACATGAATACGGTTTCTCACCTGTGTGAATCCTCATGTGTCTTGCAATATCACCTTTGCGACTAAACGCTTTGTCACAATCTGCACATGAATATGGTTTCTCTCCTGTGTGAATCCTCATGTGGTTTACCAAAGTAGGTTTATCAGTGACCACTTTGTCACATTCTGAAGATGAATATGGTTTCTCTCCTGTGTGAATCCTCATATGTGTTACGAAACTATGTTTTGCACTAAACGCTTTGTCACATTCTGAACATGAATATGGTTTCTCTCCTGTGTGAATCTTCATGTGGTTTACCAAAGTACCTGTTTGAGTGAACGCTTTGTCACATTCTGAACATGAATACGGTTTCTCACCTGTGTGAATCCTCATGTGTCTTGCAATATCACCTTTGCGACTAAACGCTTTGTCACAATCTGAACATGAATATGGTTTCTCTACTGTGTGAATCCTCATGTGGTTTACCAAAGTACGTTTATCAGTGAACACTTTGTCACATTCTGAACATGAATATGGTTTCTCACCTGTGTGAATCCTCATGTGTCTTGCTAAATCACCTTTGTGACAAAACGCTTTGTCACAATCTGAACATGAATATGGTTTCTCTCCTGTGTGAATCTTCATGTGGTTTACCAAAGTACCTTTATGAGTGAACACTTTGTCACATTCTGAACATGAATATGGTTTCTCTCCTGTGTGAATCCTCATGTGATTTACCAAATTATCTTTTTTTAGTGAACACCTTGTCACATTCTGAACATGAACATAGTTTCTCTCCTTTGTGAATCCTCATGTGATTTACCAAATTATCTTTATGAGTGAACACTTTGTCACATTCTAAACATGAATATGGTTTCTCACCTGTGTGAATTCTCATGTGGTTTACTAAATTACCTTTAACACTGAACGCTTTCACATTCTGAACATGAATATGGTTTGTCACCCGTGTGAATCCTCATATGTTTTACCAAATCACGTTTACCACTAAACGCTTTGTCACATTCTGAACATGTATATGGTTTCTCTCCTGCGGGAATCCTCATGTGGTTTACCAAAGTACCTTTTACACCGAACACTTTTTCACGGTCTGAACATGAATGTGGTTTCTCTCCTGTCGGCATCCTATGTGTGTTACCAAATTTACTATTAGACTAATAAATGCTTTATCACATTCTGAACATTAATATGGTTTTTCTTCTCCTGTGTGAACACTCATGCTTGTAACCAAATGGTTTTTTTGACAAAACACTGTTACATAAATATAGTTTATCTCCTGTACTGTGAATATTCATGTGTATTACCATTGGGAGCGCCACTAGATTGCTTGCAGCATAGTTTGTTATATTCTCTTTGGATTGCAGTGCAGCGAAGCGAAACAACTATTCCGATCTGTGATTCCGACGCTGGCCACAGATAACTATTACCCATTACAGCAATCTCCACGCAATCTCAAAAGGTTTTTTTTTAAATTTATTTTGTGGCTCTGGATACTAAACATGTTAATTTTATCACCAATTTCGTTGATTTTTTTTGTGAATCGGTAAAAGTAAACCCTAATGACGTTTGTTGTGACTATTTCGACGCTGGTTGCTATGGGTTACCAGTTGTGGCGTCATCACACACCGGCCAGCTAGCCAGAGTTTATAATTACCTACTCATTTGCTTTGGTTTCTTAGAGTACCTACTATGAATGAAGAGGTACATTTTGACTCAGCAGAGCCAGCCTTAACCATAATTATATATATATATATATATATTCTTTATTCCGAGACGAGACGAGTGTAGGTAGTGTAATGGTGTTTTGTGTGATGTCATGTCAGTTACCCTATCAAAGACTTCAAAGCATCTTTAAAGCTAAAGCAACTCATACATTATTTAAAGCAATTTAGTCAACTTCTTTCCAAGTGGCGAAGTGGGATCGTCGCGTCTTGAAGGCTAGGTAAATCGAAAGAAAAAAGGTAGTAAGTAGATAGAAATCTTTGCCTTTATGCAGTACGCACCCAATAAAATGAGGAAGAGACTGTGAGTGCCCCAGGAGAATTTGTTAAGTGCTTTTGGAAGGACGTAACGGGAGCCCAATACCAAAGGAGAGACTTGCAAGCAAATAAATAAACCTATGTTGAAATAAGCTTTATATCTTCGCGATCGATGCGTACTAGCCACAAACAAAGTTATCTGCAATCGAACTGCGCATGACACATGAGTTTGAAATGTTTATAGAATGAGTTGTCCACATCATTCCGGTTGAATTGAATGTAACGAATGTGAAATTAGAGCCTCTCTGCTCACTTGGCACGAGGCGAAGTGGCAGGAGAACCTCCAGCGGAAGCACAGTCGGCTGGAGTTCAGTGCGACGTGGAGAGAAAGCGTCGAACTATTCGGGCATTATCGAGGAGGACTGCTTTTTGCATTGCTGCAATTATTGGTCTGCCTCGGAGATCCAGCCGCCTTAGGTGACGTTCAAGGTCGGCTGAAATTAGCCCATTCACGGATAGGACTACGGGGATGATTTCGTTGGATTCCACTTGCCAAAAATCGGTAACCTCGTGCGCCAGGTCCAGGTACTTGGTCCTTTTTGCGGCATCAGCCTGCACGAGGCTTTCATCGTATGGGATAGTGACATCCACCAAAAACACCCTTGACTGCGCCCGATCCATCAACACGATATCAGGCTTATTCGAAAGAATCGTTAATCCAGGTCCTAATCTGTCTACCTACCAAATTTCAGTCAAATCAGTTTAGTAGTTTTTGCGTGAAAGAGTTAAAAACATACCTTCTTTATTTTAACAATATTTTAAATTTCTCTGTTTCTTTATCGAGTATAGTCACAGGTTTTTACACCTACTTAAATGATGGATTTAAAATATTTTCACAACATGGAATAATCAACAAAAACTTAAGGTACAAAAAAACTTTTAATCCTTACTAATATCACAGTATACATATTAGTATGTGAAAATGAGTTTGTTTGTTTATTTGTTTGTTTGTTACCTTTTCACGCTTGAACACCTTAAACAATCCTGATGAAATTTGGCATGCAGGTATCCACACAGACTACTAAGGACATAGGCTACTTTTAATCCCGTGAAAATAGCATAGTCCGATGTAGTTCCTGAGGGATCTGAAAATATACTCTCTTTTTTGGTTAGTTTCTTTAATATTACAACGGAACAATGGATTGCTGTGATTTTTCGCACAGAGATGGCTGAGGAGGTGGGAAATGACATAATTTACTAAGTAACATATCCTGACATGGTATTTCCGCGCTCGCGCACGTCAGCGTCGCAACAGAGCTACGGACTGAAGTGGTTTTTGGTTGAGGGGGTGGGAAGTGTCATAGACTTCTAATCAGAATAGCCCGATATCGTGGAGTCGTACAACAATGCATTGTTCCTGTCTTGTCGGCTACTGTTTTAAGTGTGTGCGTAAAGTATGGAAAAATACAAGGCACAAACTACAAAGCAACGGGGCGAGCGCGAGGAGGTGAAAGGGGAACGGGGAGGGGTTTCACATTCCAGTGAGGTCCGCAGATAATGTAATCGGGTGTACGTTCTTGACGACAATAGTTAAACGCATGACAAAAGAAAAATTATTTTTAGATCTATTTTTAACAACATGTGTGGTTGTTAATGTTATAGTACCTAGGCGACCGACGTTTACTCGGGTGAAAATAGAAAAAATGAAATTTCCCAGAAATTAAAATTTTTCCAGATGTGAGACTTAGCTTTTTCGCCCCTGAAAACCTCCATTTCGCAAGTTTCAATAAAATAATTAGAGCTTTTTTCGAGAACTCGATTTTACAAATATTACTCGTTTAATAGTATGAGAATATATATTGCTGTTATGGTTTACCTACCAACTGTGTATAAAATAACAAGTAACTGTATGAAAGATAATAATAATTGCTAGAATAAAACGTTCATGGTATTTATGAATTAGAAATAGTAATTAAAACAAAAGTTCCATTTATTATCCATTAATATACATCTTTATTGCTCATGATACCCAGTGATGTTTTATATCAATTTCCATTGATAACGTTCAATACGAAATGTGATAAACCCTTTAGACCCTTGTACCAACAAGGATCACAATAGTGTTAGTAACTACGTTAAGCATAGGCTACTTTTTTCCACGCTCGTGAGCCGCTTGCAGCTCGCACACTGCGCACCCTCGAAAAGTCATAAAAACGTTGTCCATGCGGGTGAAGCCGCGGGAAAAAGCTAGTACCCAATAAAGAAACAAAGAAATTTAAAATAATTTATATACCCATCCATGTAAATTGTTTCTCTAATTACTACTGGGGGACGCACCCGCATGGACAACGTTTCTATGACTTTTCGAGGGTGCGCAGTGTGCGAGCTGCAAGCGGCTCACGAGCGTGGAAAAAAGTAGCCTATGCTTAAAGTAGTTACTAACACTATTGTGATCCTTGTTGGTACAGGGGTCTAAAGGGTTTATCACATTTCGTATTGAACGTTATCAATGGAAATTGATATAAAACATCACTGGGTATCATGAGCAATAAAGATGTATATTAATGGATAATAAATGGAACTTTTGTTTTAATTACTATTTCTAATTCATAAATACCATGAACGTTTTATTCTAGCAATTAATATTATCTTTCATACAGTTACTTGTTATTTTATACACAGTTGGTAGGTAAACCATAACAGCAATATATATTGGGTGCGCAGTGTGCGAGCTGCAAGCGGCTCACGAGCGTGGAAAAAAGTAGCCTATGCTTAAAGTAGTTACTAACACTATTGTGATCCTTGTTGGTACAGGGGTCTAAAGGGTTTATCACATTTCGTATTGAACATTATCAATGGAAATTGATATAAAACATCACTGGGTATCATGAGCAATAAAGATGTATATTAATGGATAATAAATGGAACTTTTGTTTTAATTACTATTTCTAATTCATAAATACCATGAACGTTTTATTCTAGCAATTATTATTATCTTTCATACAGTTACTTGTTATTTTATACACAGTTGGTAGGTAAACCATAACAGCAATATATATTGGGTGCGCAGTGTGCGAGCTGCAAGCGGCTCACGAGCGTGGAAAAAAGTAGCCTATGCTTAAAGTAGTTACTAACACTATTGTGATCCTTGTTGGTACAGGGGTCTAAAGGGTTTATCACATTTCGTATTGAACGTTATCAATGGAAATTGATATAAAAAATCACTGGGTATCATGAGCAATAAAGATGTATATTAATGGATAATAAATGGAACTTTTGTTTGAATGACTATTTCTAATTCATAAATACCATGAACGTTTTATTCTAGCAATTATTATTATCTTTCATACAGTTATTTGTTATTTTATACACAGTTGGTAGGTAAACCATAACAGCAATATATATTCTCATACTCAGTCATGCGAACGTGTGCACCATCCAAAGCTACATGCAGAACCCTTGAACAAGGCTGACGTGCCCGCTGTGGTGATCCACGTGTCTGAGAACGGCGGCACCATACTCCTGAAAGTTGCGCCCATCGTCATTAAGGGACCTGAAGGTGAATTGGAAACACTGGCACTACTAGACCAAGGGTCGTCCATTACCCTGATTGACGAAGATCTCGCAAAGCGAATTGGTGTGTCGGGGCCCGAGAAGAAACTCCATATCCAGGGTGCCTCCGGCATGATGACGACGGTGGACTCCTACAGTGTTTCTTTTGATGTGCGCGGTGTAAATAGTGCTGATTTTTTTAAGCTATCTAATGTTAATTCTGTAAATAGTTTATCTCTACCAATGTACAAATGTAACTATAAAAAACTTGCACATAACTGGGACTTTTTGACCGACTATATTGTAAATATTGACGCGACTAATTGTGCCCGACCTATGCTACTAATAGGACACGACAACATCGACCTTATTGTGACGCGCCAGGTAATTCAGGGACCGAAGAACGCACCGATCGTCTCCCTCACCAAGCTTGGCCATATTATTCACGGTATCTTGCCCGGCGCAACACCTGACAGCGCCGCCGTGATGCACGTCTGCGAATGTAACGAGCTGAACAAAGCCTTCAGACGCACGTTTTCCACCGAAGATTTTGGTACCAAACCGAATTTCGACACTCCGCGCACCAGGGAGGATACGAGGGCGCTCGACATCATGCAGAAGACGGCTAAACTGGTAGGTGATCGCTGGGAAATTGGGCTTCTTTGGCGTGCTGACGATCCTGTGATGCCTAATAGCTACCCAGTCGCTCGCAAACGCCTGGACGGCGTATAAAGAAAGATGAGAAGATTTCCAGAGTTTGCAATTCGGTATCAAGAAAAGTTTGAAGAAAATCTACAGAAGGGGTACTTTTCTAAATTGACTGACGAAGATACGAGGGCGCTCGACATCATGCAGAAGACGGCTAAACTGGTAGGTGATCGCTGGGAAATCGGGCTTCTCGTGCCGTCTGCCAACCCTGACCGTCACAGGTCCGAAATAATCAAGTCGATGAACGTTGGAAGTTTGTTACGTAAAGTAAGCTGTGCTTTTCCTGTTTAGCAGCGACGCATCAGCTAAAGATAAGATCAGTGAAATAAAGGAACTTACGTCACCTCATAACTGGAGGTGGGTCCCTTCAGGTATGAATCCTGCCGACGACGCGACACGTGATGTACTGACGGAAGGCACAAGGTGGCTTTTAGGGCCCGAGTTTCTACACAGACACGAAACGGAATGGCCACAGGAAGACAAGGAAAATTTGTGCCTTGACGACCACGATGACGAGCTAAAGCTGGTGTGCCCGCTCTCATTAGTCACATTAAGCGAGTCTTTGCCTGATGACCAGCGTTTTTCCATGTATAAGGCGTCAATTGGCGAAGACAACTGGAGTTGCTCACTGCGCCATTTCTTATTAAGTCACTATGTCCGTGGCATACGTTCTCCTCTGACTCTCTTTTATCCAGATCGTTTCCGCCGTAGACACCTCTTGAGAGGCCAACTCTCCAGTCCGCCTGTCTCCGGCATATTTGAGATTATGTAGGAATCTTTGTACCCAGGCCGTGCTCCGTATTAGACGCCAATACATGGAAAAACGCTGGTCATCAGGCAAAGACTCGCTTAATGTGACTAATGAGAGCGGGCACACCAGCTTTAGCTCTTCATCGTGGTCGTCAAGGCACATATTTTCCTTGTCTTCCTGTGGCCATTCCGTTTCGTGTCTGTGTAGAAACTCGGGCCCTAAAAGCCACCTGGTGCCTTCCGTCAGTACATCACGTGTCGCGTCGTCGGCAGGATTCATACCTGAAGGGACCCACCTCCAGTTATGAGGTGACGTAAGTTCCGTTATTTCACTGATCCGGTGGGCTACAAAGGGTTTAAATCGACCTGTGTCTGATCTTATCCAACTGAGTACCGTCTTTGAATCGGACCAAAACCAAGTCTTCGAAATTTTGGTTGACGGAGAGCGAACGTATCTTCTCAGGACATTGGCGAGTCGTGCTCCCATGATGGCAGCCTGAAGCTCTAGACGAGGAATACTTAACATCTTAAGGGGTGCAACTCTTGTGCGGGCCATAATAAAGGACACGACCCAGGTGCCGGACATAGTCGCTCGCCGTAGGTAGCCGACAGCACAGAATGCCATAGAGCGTCACAAAATATGTGCAGTTCGACAGGACCATCCCTGTCGCAGTCGTCTGTCATCATCCACCTTGGCACTACAACTCTTTGTACGGAGAGCAGTTCGCTTAGCCAGACCTGCCATCTGACAAATACAGAGGCTTCAATCTCATCGTCCCAGCCTATCTTAGACTTCCAAACATCCTGGAAAATTATTCTAGCCTTAACAGTCAGATAGAGAAGAAAGCCAAGGGGATCAAACACAGACATAACGAGTCGTAGCACTTCTCTTTTAGTTGGCCTTTTTTCTCCCGTCACGAGTTTGTCTTCCACTTTATGAAGTTTTAGTCGGTACGTGAAGTTGTCGGTTTCTGGATCCCAGTTGACCCCAAGAACACGTTCGAGATGTTCTCCCTCTACGTCTGATAGAAACTTCAACCCACTGGGCGCTAGCTTATCTTGGTGTACACTCTAAGAAATTTCTAAACGCTGTGACAAAAAACCTTTAACTGATGGGAGTCGTCTAAAGAACTCGAACCCAGCGACACAGCCAATTTAGACGCTTGCAGATCTACAAACGTTGTCACCTCGTATAAGTTCTTCAAAATTAATATTTAAACGCAGTGACAACAAAACATTAACATATGGGAGTCGTCTAAAGAACTTGAACCCAGCTACAAAGCTAATTTAAACGCTTCCAAAACCCGGCGATTGTCGACACGTCTACGGTGGTATGTCCCTATCACAAAGTGACTTTATCGCTGCGTTTAAGGTGGTATGTCCCTTTCACAAAGGTACCTTGTCGCTTTGTTTCAGGTGATATGTCTCTATCACAAAGTGACTTTATCGCTGCGTTTAAGGTGGTATGTCCCTTTCACAAAGGTACCTTGTCGCTTTGTTTCAGGTGATATGTCCCTATCACAAAGGTACCTTGTCGCTGCATCTAAGGTGATATTGCCCTATCACAAAGGTGCCTTTTCACTGCTTCTCCCCGAAGTTTGTCGTAGCGACAACGTGAAGCACAACCCTGGGTACGCCGGTGCTGTGCACTATGCTATTCCTCAAAACCTTAAACATGCATAGACTGTTGCAGGCTTCAAAGAGGAGCGTGGCACTTCGCACCTGTTGCGCATCTCACGAGGTTGTGTTACAGTTGTGTCACTATTACCATGATATTGATAATACATGGCGATAATGGCACAGCAGTTAGTCAACTTCCTGGGATGAGTAGTTGGAGCAAAGCGCCTTGCTTTTCTTTGAAGCCTTTATAAAATCTATATGTAACGAAGGTTTCAAAGAGTAGCGTAGTGCTAAGCATCTGCGTATCCAAGGGTTGAGGTTTACTCACGCTGCCGGCCTCCACGACAAACTTTGTGAAGAAGCAATGACAAGACCTGTAAAAAAAAACAGAAATACGTTTACGCAATTTATTAAAATTAAATATACTGTTACAATAATAGCGCACAAATCTTCACATCTACACGGCTTTTGGTCTTGTAAAGGGCCAATTTCTTGAATAAAGTTCCACTTTTCTGCTGACCACTCGCTCCTGAAAATTTTAAAAAAAACATTAAGACAAATATTTCGTATAATTACTTTGAAATAATTACAGGATACAGCAAAAGTAGAGGAACGATCACTAAAGGGGTGAAATGGGGTCTTAAAGTATTGAAAATCAAAATTTTGATGGAGCTATCTGTATCCAAAATCCATGCGAACGAAGTTACGTGAAACTCCAATATTTAAGATATATTTATAAAATGTACCATGGGCTAATTTGGTTAAAATACATGTGTTAACGTAAAGAATAAAAACATAATGAAAATTCTTTACTTACCAACAAAAGGGACTTGTCAGTTGTCACCCACGGGTAGGCTTCCACTATCAGGTTCACTGCCTGCCTCTGACTGGTCAATGTTCTTTCCCTAATAAAAAAAATATACATTATAATATAATACAGTAAAACTGCAGTTGCAGAGGAGCACCAAGATATATTTTTCAAAATCGATCTCTAAAGATGAGAAATGGGGTCCCAAAGTATAAGAAATAGAATTTCTAAAATTATTACTAGCTCTATCATATCATCATTATATCAGCCGAAGGACGTCCACTGCTGGACATAGGCCTCCCCCAAGGATTTCCACGATGACCGGTGCTGCGCTACCCGCATCCAGCGTCATCCATCGTAAACACATAGCCGTTGGAGCAGTAAAGTTCTCGAGTGGCGACCGCGAACTGGAAAGCGTAGCGTAGGCAGACCTCCCACTCGGTGGACCGATGACCTGGAGAAGGTCACGGGAAGCCACTGGATCACTAGCTTATTAGCTTATTTTATAGAAATGTCATCGTCATCATATTAGTCGACATACGTCCACTGCTGGACAAAGACCTTCCTAAAGGATTTCCACAACAAGTGTTCCTGGACCACTAGCATCCAGCGGCTTCCTTGCCCTTTAACAAGTCATAAAATATACCGTAACTGCTTTATCTGGTGTAAATGTGACAAATGTTAGTAAAAAAAAATTATTTAAATAAGTTAGTATAATAGATGGTTGTGTTGTTGGAATGCACTGATATACGGATATTGTACTTACATGTTAGATGTTGATAGGTGCGGCAAATTTGCAGCATGGAGATCCATCTGTGAACTTTCCTACATACTCGCTATTTTCTTTTTCTTCGTAACACTAAAATAACTAGTACAACAAATAGTTGTTTGAGGGATGACTAACGAGTAACGATAGCTTGCTCACGCCCAAAGGCAATGTGCCATAAGCTACACACGCCACTGTAAATATGTGTAAGCAGTGTTGCCACCACTGGTCGTCTATTTAGATTGAATTTCAAAAAAATGTAATAAAAAAAATGTGTTTAAGTAGATTAATAGATAAGTAAGTAAGTAGATAAGTAAATATGCTTATATAAGTAAATAACAAGCATCATTTACAAAATCGATTGAAATAAGGAAAACTATAACTAAATAATATCATCATTACAGCTCATATACGTCCCCACCGAGGGGCTCGAGCCTACCCTGAATCAGGGCGATTAGGCCTTAGTCGAATAATAATAATAATAACTATTTAAAATTAGGTATACCTACATTAGTGACTATGGAATAATAATTATGATCCTTTTACATATTATAACTTTCTGTCGAAAAATAATAACAGAGTATTCTATTCAAATCTTTCAAAACAAAGATTTCATTAGTATTTTTTCAGCACTTATAACAACAGATAGTCTATTTAATTCTCTGAACCAAAGATTACATGAGCGTTTTTTCAGCACTTTTTAGCACTACAAGATCGTGCCTCGGTTAGTATTAACTAATTTGAGATGATGAGATGATGAGATGATGCCAAGGGCTTACCAATTGTGAATTTAAATAAAATATACTAGGGAGATTTTTCCTTTTTTTTAATGACGTACACTGTCATTTTTGGACTTAAATAAAACCACGTAGGTATTTAAATAATATAAGAAAACCGCTCATTGCTAAATCACAAACGATGATGAGGTGAGGACGTGAAGCTAATTTGAATACAGTGAATTTTTCGATGTTTTTTACTGATTCACTGGCGTAGTGGTTAGCACCCCTTACTTCTAGATCAAGGTTCAAGCACATATCATGTACATTTATACATAAATTTTGAGCATAATTTGTTCAAGCAATCATCATTCCAAATCTTAGAATTATGTTCCATTACACTTTTCAGGATACACGTTAGCTTAAAAGTTTTTTTGCTGGATAGATCTGATACTGGCCCTGATGCTTTGTTGTGTTCCTCCCCGTGGTCTATATTGTATATTGTTCGGAGACTTGGAAATGAAGCTGTCATACAGCTTAGGCCCGCATGCAACGGTTTATCAGGCGGAGATGTACGCGATAGTAAAATACGCACAAGAAAACCTTCTTAGGTCCTATAAAAATAGAAACAAAGTCATATGTTCGGATAGTCAGGCGGCCCTTGTGGCACTGAAATCCCATGAAATTGATTAACCCTTGAGTGCGCTGCTGCCCTCGACCAGCTGGGGAGACTAAACAAGGTCACCTTATACTGGGTGCCGGGACATAGCGGCGTCATGGGTAACGAAATAGCAGATGAGCTTGCAAGAACCAGAGCAGAGACACCAGCTATTGGACCTGAACCAATAGTGGAAGTGTCACGTTGCACGGGAAAAATAATGCTGAAGGAATGGGCAAATGAACATGGTAAAGCACTCTGGGCAAATTCTCCAGGCCAAAAGCATTCGAAAATGCTCATTTCTGGTTTCTCTCGGGGTTATACGTCTAGAGCACTGCAATTGCTAAAGCCTGGACTTCGAGCTCTCGTCAGAACTCTGACTAGCCACTGCAAGCTTAATAAACACCTGAATCAAATGAAGCTTGCAGTCTCAGACGAGTGCCGATTTTGCCTCGAAGAAGAGGAGACACCTCTTCACTTACTCTGTGAGTGCGAGGCACTCGTCCAAGCCAGAAGTCGCTCCCTGGGTGGGCCAATGGTAGCATCAGAGGGCATCAGAGAGCTTGATCCCAAGTGCATCGTCCAGTTCATCAGAACTATTGGCCTTGAGGAAATTATATAACAGGGTCAGTGATCACAATAGATCTTGTAGGTCGCGGTGATCCATTAGGACCCTCCCTTGGTCCTATTCCCCTCTTACTCAATAATAATAATGGGCTATATTGTATACAATTTTTAAATTAAAAAATAATTAACAATTTACAGTGTATGTTATTCAAACAAAAATCATAGTCTATATACTAACGATGCTGCTATCTAGTGGTGCAATGGAGAAGTGCTGAAAATAACAATCATCCAACTTTGCAAGCAGAAATTTATATGCAGACTGTTGTTGTCCTTTATTATTCAGTTTCATATTTCTAAATCTTTATATTTATCTTTAAAATATATTATTCAGTTTCAATTTTCGAAATTATGCTTTTCACACATAATAAATACAATTTTGAGGTACGGAACCCTATATATAGGTGGAGGACAAAAGATTTTCTGATTTCATTAATTTCAATTATTTTTTTGACATACAAAATTTTATTTTTGATACAACAAAATGCATTTATAAAACAACTTACACAACAATAAATTAAATTATAACAATATATAAATTAATACAATAAAAAAATAACTGGTATGCCAAAACATACAAAATTGTTGACGACATGGGTCAAAACAAATGGTTATCTACCAAACAGCCACCGCAGGATAAAAAAAATCCTAAATTAGTCCAAAAAGGCTGAACTGGTAACACTAAAAAGCAAATCTTAACAATAAAAGCGCAGGCGTTCGTAGCTATAATAGCTATATATAACATTGCGACAAAAGACTTTGTAAAATGCTCAATGTTGATTTAACGTAGTCACAAAGGTCTTGTAACGCTCTGTTTTAGTATGTTTAAAGCTCAGTCATGTACCTATGTAAAAAACAAAGGCCTTTGTGGATTATAATATTGACTGAGTATCAATGTAGCATTAACGAATTGTTTAAACCTACCTTGTCGGCAGTACAAAACTTTGTGACACTACGTACAAGGGAACATAGACGCTATGTAAAAAGAGTTTCGACAAAGTGGATTCCAACGTAAACTTTGTGGTAAACAAACGCAAGGCTTGAAGGTAACATCTGACTTATGTTCGCATTGATGGATTGTTAACCTCCTTTTGTCGAGATGACTAAATCAGAATAAAATTCAACACTGCGTACACAGAAAACTGGTTACACTGTTAAAGTTCGTAAAAAAATGATTCGACAAAAAAGATTGTTACGTCACGTTCGATTTTACCGAAATACTCCGTTTAAAAGATATGTCAGGGTCACAAAAAATTTTCGACAAAGGGATTTACGAACTTAAACGGCTCTTTTTTTTTGAGTGTAGGTGTCTCAGAAGTTGCTTGGAGTTCGACATAAAATTTCTCATGTTGAAGCCCCCTAGAGAGTGGATTCGAACCACGTCGTCAGTTATCCGTTCCGCGTCACTCTCGCTGTCTACAGAAATGATGAAATCATCAACGTAGTGATGGTCTATTATAGCCATAACAGCCTCCGGGTGGGTTGACTCAAACCTTCGTGCATTTTGATTCTTTATATATTGCGAAGCAGATGGAGAGCATACCGCACCGAAAGTCATAACGTTCATTACATATTCACTGCCGTCCCAAAGTAGACGCTGCGCTTGTCTGTCTTCTTCCCGTATAAGCACGCGGTGGAACATTTCTTGAATATCCCCCATGATTGCTATCTTGCCACAACGAAACCCTAAAAGGACTCCCGGTAGGGATGTAAGTAAGTCCGGTCCGCTAAGCAAGAAGTCGTTCAAACATTTACCCATAGATGGCGCTGCGCAGTCTTGAACAATGCGAAGTTTATTTGGTTTGTTGGGGTTAAAAACAGCAAAATGAGGTAAATACCAGATCTTGTCGCTTTTTACCTTTTTCTCTTCGTCAGTCAATTTAGAAAAGTACCCCTTCTTTAGATTTTCCTCAAACTTTTCTTGATACCGAATTGCAAACTCTGGAAATCTTCTCATCTTTCTTTCTACGCCGTCCAGGCGTTTGCGAGCGACTGGGTAGCTATTAGGCATCACAGGATCGTCAGCACGCCAAAGAAGCCCGATTTCCCAGCGATCACCTACCAGTTTAGCCGTCTTCTGCATGATGATGACTGGAGAGTTGGCCTCTCAAGAGGTGTCTACGGCGGAAACGATCTGGATAAAAGAGAGTCAGAGGAGAACGTATGCCACGGACATACGTGACTTAATAAGAAATGGCGCAGTGAGCAACTCCAGTTGTCTTCGCCAATTGACGCCTTATGTAGATGCTGACGGTCTACTTCGCGTGGGTGGAAGAATTGAGCGTGCAGCCATTGACGAAAACACAAAGCACCCGATCATTTTGCACCCGAAGGATAGATACACCTTGCTGCTCATGCTCCAGTACCGGACGCTGCTCACGTAGGCCGAGAACTGGTCTTGAATAACCTACGACAAAAGTTCTGGATTGTTAAGGGACGAAATGCAGTGAAGTCAGTGTGGAACTATTGCCAAGAGTGCAAGAACAGACGAGCCAAATCAGTACCACACCTTATGAGACAATTACCAGGCATAAGATTGGAGCCTAAAGGTAGGGCTTTTACATACACGGGTCTTGATTATTTCGGACCTGTGACGGTCAGGGTTGTCGTGACGAGCGTCATGCACGTCACGAAGCATGTAAATTAACCAGAAGTTGAGAATCTTTTGAGGCTCTCGGGAGTGTCGCGACGAGTGAACACACACGTCGCGAGGTACGTGTATAAAGCGCATACGGTAACACTGCTTAGACAACTTAATTGTTTATGGTCAGAATAATATCTGTGGAAATAAAAGGTACATTGATTTGGCTATGGTAAGAAAAATTTCTTTCTGTAAGTGTCATTAGACTCAAGACTGTGAATTTGTGTGCACATCGAAATTGGAGATGAACGACATAATGGCGTGGCCTGACACCACGTGTCTGCGGGAATTTGCGTCTCATTGGATCATCAGAACGAAAGCTAAGTACCCTTAGTGCTTAGAGATTTTGGCGTGTTCCATGTCTGAGGACGGTCCTTGTACAAATAACTTATTTCTACATACCTGCTATTAAAGTGACCTGCCCTATTGTGGGTGTTGCATTTATAACAACATAAAACCTAAATGTTCCATGCCTAAATGTCTACTCATGTTTGAAAGCCTTTACTTGCAAATGATTCGTGAACACACAATACATTGTTGAATGATTGTGTGTTGTATGGTGTGACGGTGGCCAATTAAAGGATCTCCGTGATCCATGAAAAGTCCATATCAATAGACAGCTGTGTGGCCAATATGAAGCCTGTATGGCGTGATGAAGTGGCCTATTAAAGGATCATCGTGATCCATGAACAAGTCCATATCAAAGGACAACTGTGTGGCCAGTTTGAAGCCTGTATGGCGTGATGATGGCCCATTAAAGGCCTATAAAGGATCCATGAAAAGTCCATATCAATGGACAACTGTGTGGCCAGTGTAAAGCCTGTATGGCAAGGGTCTTTTGTGATCCATGAACAAGTGTATATAAATGGACAACTGCGCAGTCAGTGTGAAGCCTGTATGGCATGATGATGGCCTATTAAAGGGTCTTTTGTGATCCATGAACAAGTGTATATAAATGGACAACTGCGCAGTCAGTGTGAAGCCTGTATGGCATGATGATGGCCTATTAAAGGGTCTTCTGTGATCCATGATCAAGTGTATATAAATGGACAACTGTGTGTCCAGTGTTAATGGAAACCTATTGTGGTATATAAAGAAGCCTGTATGGCAAACCATGTGGCCAGCTAGTAGTGGCCAATTATGAGAGACTGACTTATGATTAATGACTGTCCTTTACTAAATGTTACGGTTATCAAGATAAAAGATCATTGTTTCTACGCTCCGTACTTAGATATGAAACAAGTAAAATCAGTGTTATATTTTATATTAACAGACGGAGATACCTGGTCTGATTGAGCGGAATAACACAGGCGTCCTTATGAACACCACACAAGTATAAATCTGGTAAGTCAATTCCATTCTAAAAGACATCAAATCAGTTTTGTCTGGTGACTGGAGAGAGATAATATTGTACGAGCAAGCGCGTACAACGCAAAAATGCTGTATAAACAGTTTAGGTTTTAACCCAATTACTCATTATTTCTACAATTCAGTTCGTTTTCGGCCATCAAGCGCGCCGCGCGTACTCCCATCAGTTTTATCAGTTTATTTAGTTTTTAACATTTTTATACAATTTTAATATACAGTACCAAAAATCAGTATCAGTATTTTTGTTACGGATTCAACCCCGTACATTGGTCCTTCGAGCCGGGTCTTTCGGAAAGGCGGGATCTTTCCACGTGTCGTATGAACTGTCGTGAACTTTGTACGTAAACGTGACTGTGGTTCCGCTTTCCGGTCTGTAGAGACATAGTGCATTCGTTCTACGCTTTGACGGAACTGTGAATGTTACTGTGCAATAAAGTGACATAAACTCACCTAGCAGTATCCTACTGTACGATCAAGGAGTGCAGTGGGCCCCGAGCGGCAAGGTCTTGGGTAATCATCAGCCATCAGGGGTAACGACCTAGACATAGTCGTTGCCATTCAGCAGGAAAAGTCACCAAGTAAGATCAGTCCATTTATTTTATTTAAACAATGGCTTCAGTTAGTGATGTACTGGCCAATCAGAACCGGTTGTCTTCGGCAATGGAGACTGTTCTCACCAATTTTAAGAAAGATGGTGCAGACAGGAAGACTGCCGACTACATCAAGAGGAAGTTAGACCTACTCGACAGCTATTGGTTCGAGTATGAATCCAATTTTTCTAAATTATCAGCGAGTCAGTTAGAAACAACTCTAATAGAATCAATTAGCAAAGATAGGGAGAGAGTGTACGAAAGGTATGGTCAGGTAAGAGCTTTTATACACAATTATCAGGCCCCTACAGACGAGAGGCCAAAAACACCCATCATAAAGCCTCCAACCTTCCTGCCAAAGTCAAGCGACACCAACCAGACAACAAACCAGGATATACAAATGACAGAAAGCGGCAGCAGTGCTGGAGCCCGTATCAACAGCGTCACGGTAAGCAAGACCGAAGAGATGCTTAGGAAGCAACAGAGCAATTTTAAGGCTTTCCATCGCACAGTGACTGGTATTAGTCTTGAATCAGTTTCCGAAAAGTGGGAGTTTGAAGATATTCTTCACACCATTCAGTCGCGCTGGGCAGCTATTGACTCTTTGCACTGGGACCTGGACAGCCTGCTGGACGGATCCAATCAGGAGTATGAGAAAACATTCGCTTCATACGAATGTAAGTACCTAGAAATTAAGAAGGCCATCAACAAGAAAATGTGGTCGGTAGCTCATGTAGAAAAATCCACACCTAAAATGGAGATTCCAGCTTTCAGTGGAAATTATAACCATTGGATTTCCTTTAAAGATTTATTTGTCGAAACGATCCATAATAACCAGTCAATGTCTAATGCTCAAAAAATGCAGTATCTCAAATCCAAGGTGAAAGGGGAAGCAGAGAGATTAATTCAGCAGCTAAATGTTAGTTCAGATAATTACAATGTTTGCTGGGACATACTAAATTAGAGGTATAACATCAAGAAACTAATATTTACTTCGCATATGAATATTTTGATGAACCTCCCAGTAATGCAACAACAATCAGTCGCGCTTATAAAACGCATGCATGACACTACGCAAGAGTGTTTGTATGCTATTAAAAACCTGGGAGTCGATATCAGTTCATGGGACCCCATTATCGTGTACCTTTTATCACAGAAGCTAGATACAGCCTCGTTCACCGACTACATGGAGTCTGTTCAGAACCCCCGGGAGTTGCCTGTACTACAAGAAATGTTAAAGTTTTTAGAAGCTAAATTCACGACTTTAGAGTCATCTCGTAGGAAGCAAGACACTCCTACTCAGAAATCTCCAGCAGTTTTTAAAAATCAGAGTAATATTCAAAATCAGAGACCGAATTATTACAAAAGTTCATTCACCAGCAATAAGGTTATTTCGCAACCGGACGCTAAGCAAGTTGCGTCGTCATCAAAATACAACTGTACTTTATGCCACAGTAATGAACATGGCATCTATTTTTGTAGAAAATTTTTAGAGATGCCACCCTATATCAGACTGAAAACAGTAACAAAATTGAGTCTATGCCCAAATTGCCTTTTTAATCATCAGGGAAGACAATGTTTGTCAGAAAAGGTTTGTCGGGAATGTAACAAAGACCATAATAGCCTACTGCACGAGGCGTTTGCGCAACCGCAGTACGCCCGCCCAACGCAACAAGGCACTCGGGGCGGGGAGAGTGCGAGCGCGCGCGGGGCCAGTGTCGCTGACGCAAACACAAATGCAAGCGCAGGGAAACAACTCCGAAGTAGCTCGCACGTGTCACTGTACGATGACCCTATTGAAGTCCTATTACCAACGACTGTGATTAAAGTTCAAGCCCACGATGGTTCGTACCATATCATGCGCGCCCTCCTGGATCAGGGCTCACAAGCGTCCTTGATCACAGAACACGCAGCGCAGCGCTTAAAAATACCCAGAAATAAATGTAAGGGAGTTATTTCAGGCGTAGGAGACAAAGAAAGTAACAGTAAGGGCATAATAAGTATAAGATGTTTATCAGCAGTCAGCGATTTTGAATTTGAAACCGATGTGATTATAATGAATCAGCTGATCAAGAATTTACCAACTTACTCATTCACTCAGCCTGACTGGTCATACCTGGATCATATCCAACTAGCGGACCCTGAATTTTATAAATCACGCCCTATAGATATTTTATTTGGTGCCGATGTGTACTCAGTCGTATTAATGAACGGAATATGCAGGGCAAACTTGACCTTACCGACTGCACAACAGACCCGTCTCGGGTGGACTTTGAGTGGCAACGGCAATGCCAAGACTGTTCAATGCAACATAGTGTTGCATAACATGGAGGAGATACAGAAGTTTTGGGAGATTGAAGACATCTCAGAACAATCAGATTTATCAGCAGAAGACAAGCAGTGCATAGATTTTTATCAGTCGACTACAACCAGACGAGATGACGGACGCTATGAAGTTAGGATACCCCTAAAAGAAAATTATCAGGAAAAATTAAGCCACTCAAAATCAAAAGCAATCGCACAGTTCTACAATTTGGAGAAAAAAACTTTCAAAAAATCAGTCTATTGCGAAAGATTATTGTAAATTTATTGATGAGTATTTAGCACTCGGTCATATGACACCCGCGGTCACCGATTGCGACACGAAACTTAAATGTTATTTACCTCACCACTCCGTGACACGTGAAGATTCCTCTACAACTAAGTTACGTGTTGTTTTCAACGCGTCTAATAAAACATCATCTGGGCTAAGCCTGAATGACGTAATGTGTCGTGGCCCTAATTTACAGCAAGACTTACAGAGTTTAATTATAAAGTGGCGTCAGTTTAAATATGCATTTACAGCAGATATAGAAAAAATGTTCAGGCAGATATGGGTAAACAGTGAAGATCAGTATTTACAGATGATTGTATGGAGAGATAATCAGTACAGCAGATTGAAAGATTTTCAGCTCGCGACCGTTACGTATGGAACAAAGGCGGCGCCATTTCTCGCTATGATGACGCTTAAACAGTTAGCTTACGACGAGAAAAGTAACTACCCAGACAGCTGGGCGCCTATGGTCCTTGAGGAGTCCTTTTACATGGACGATCTTATCCATGGGGCAGCCTCTGTACAGTCAGCCAAACAATTACAAAGGGATATGATTAATATATTAAAATCAGGGGGGTTTAATTTAAGAAAGTGGAAGTCAAACTCGCCGGAGCTATTAGAAAATGTGGACGTTGACATGCAAGGTCACGAAAACTTTGATTTTAAACAGGCGGAGTCAACTAAAGCCTTGGGACTTGGGTGGAATCCACAGAAGGATTGTTTCACATTTGAGTCAAAAATAGATACAACATCTAAGCCTACGAAGCGGTCACTTTTATCAGACATCTCAAAGATCTTTGACCCTCTAGGCTGGCTCTCTCCTTTGACTACGAAACTAAAAATATTATTTCAGGACGTCTGGAGAGCAAATGTACAGTGGGACGAGCCTGTACCGCAGGACGTCTGTGAAGAATGGAATAAAATCAAGGTCGAAATCAAGTGCATCAGTCAGTTTCAAGTACCAAGGTGGCTACAAACGCAAGAGAAAGATCAAGTTGAATTGCATGGCTTTTGCGACGCCAGCACGAAAGCCTATGGCTGCGTTGTGTACTGTAAAATAAACAATTCAGTGACATTGGTAGCAGGAAAAACCAAATTAGTCCCACTAAGTAAAAACTGTTCACTGCCGCGCTTGGAGCTATGTGGTTCAGTTTTACTTTCAAAATTAATGGCAAAAATCAAGAATTGCCTATTAAATCATGAAGTCAAGGTTTACGGATGGTCGGATTCCATGGTAGTACTAGGTTGGCTTAATGGTGAAGTAGATAGATGGAGGCCATTCGTAGCTAACCGTGTGAAACAAGTCACATCAACAATACCGGCTGAATGCTGGCGATATGTACCATCCAAGGAGAACCCTGCTGATTGCGCTAGCAGAGGCCTAACTGCTTCACAGCTTAAGGAGCACTCGTTGTGGTGGGCAGGGCCCACTTGGCTACCTACCTACGAGCCTGAAAAGGCCAAACAACAAAATTATTCTACAAAACATAGACATGAAAAATTCAAAGCAAGTAAACGTCATGCTATCAAGTGGCAATGAAATCGTTAAACAGATTATACAAAAGCATAGCTCGTTAGCAAAAGCAATAAGAATACTAGCATGGATACTCCGGTTCAGAACAAAAAATAACCGAAAGCAGTGTTATTTAAATTTACAGGAACTAAATAGGGCAAAAACAATCATAATCAAAAGCATTCAGCTAGAGGAGTTTACAGAAGAAATAAGTTGCCTAAAAGAATTCAAAAGCGTGAGTAATAAAAGCAAGTTACACTGCTTTAATCCAATATTGGATCCAGACGGGATCCTGAGAATAGGTGGAAGGCTCAGGCACGCCAACATGGATCCTGAAATGAAACATCCCGCTATTATTCCCAGTAACACGAGATTAGCAGACCTCATTATTGATCAGGCGCACGAGCACTCGTTCCATGGAGGTGCGAGGTTAACAGCAGCATTTATACGCAGGAAATATTGGATTCTAGGTGGAAACAACGCTGTCAAAAAACGACTACGCTTGTGCGTCAAATGCAGGAAACAAAACCCTCACCTTCAAAATCAGATAATGGGTGACTTACCTGCTGCGCGAACTAACCCATCGCGTCCGTTTTATCACTGCGGCGTAGACTATACAGGCCACGTGAACGTCAAAGCCAGTAAGGGCCGCGGCATCAAAACCACGAAAGGATACATAGCAGTGTACGTGTGCATGGTGACCAAGGCCGTGCACCTAGAACTTGTTTCCGATTTGACGACCTCGGCTTTCCTAGCATCATTACAGAGAATGGGCGCTAGAAGGGGTATGCCAGGTCATATGTACAGTGACCAAGGTAAAAACTTTATAGGAGCAGATAATGTATTGAAACAAGCACTAGCAGAACTACAGAATGAAAACAACCAGGAATTCATGTCACAGATAACAAGTATGGGTATCGAATGGCATTTCAATGCGCCCTCCTGGCCTTCAGCGGGTGGCCTGTGGGAGGCTGCTGTAAAAAGCCTGAAACACCACCTAAAAAGAGTTATAGGGGAACAAAACCTTTGTTTCGAGGAATATTCGACACTTCTGAGTGTCCTTGAAGGATGTCTTAATTCTCGCCCTCTTGGAATTTTAACAGAAGATCCCGAGGACCTGGATTTTCTAACGCCTTCCCACTTTTTAGCCAGTGGTCCATCGTTAACCCTGTATGAAACAGAGAAAGATTTAAGAACGAGGTGGCATCTCACTCAAAAACTAATCAGTGACATCTGGAGCCGCTGGCGAGAGGAGTATCTGACTCAGCTTACAGCTAGAAGCAAATGGAGACAGCCAAAGGCAAATCTAAGATTAAATGATGTCGTCATAATCAAGGACGACAACCTTCCGCCGGGGAAGTGGGCCTTAGGCCGCGTAGTGGAACTTCACACAGGTTGTGACCGTCACGTAAGGGTCGTCACTCTAAAAACCAAGAATGGCTTTTTGAAACGCCCGATCGTAAAGTTAGCGATTCTACCCGTCTATCAAGAACAAGAAAATAAACAAGAAAAAGACAAAAAATCGGAGCAAAAACCACATCAGAAAGAGCAGAAAACAGTTCAGCTCCAAAAAAGGGAAAAAAAATGTAGCTTTACAACAATAGCTATTTCCATGTTGTTATTATTTTTCATTACAGTCCCATCAGTACACAGCCAGTATCATACAACCCCATTGCAGGGAAATAATAGTCTCTATTTCGATCGGATTAAAGACATGCATTTGATACGAGACGACTGGAGACTAGTTGTTTTCTACAATACAGAACCTTATAAAGATGGCAATAAAGCTTTGACTATGTATATCAAGTACTTAGACGAGTTGTGTACAAAAATTCAAACAACTTTGCACTGTGAGGGGATCATGTTGCAGCTACGTCACTAGGTGACTGAACTGGAGTATTACAACGATATACTTATGCATCATAATGCGAATACACGTAATATGCGACGCCGACGGGGGCTAATCAATGGGGTCGGATATTTAGCAAACAGCTTATTCGGGGTCCTGGATGAACAGTTCGCCAAAAAATACGAGCAGGACATTAGCCTAATCAAGGAAAACCAAAACCATTTAGCTTCTCTTTGGAAAAACCAAACATCTGTCGTAGAAGCAGAGTTCAATTTATTAAAACGCACAGAAAGCATATTCGACAAACAATACAAAATAATAAACAAGAAATTTAACACCATACAAAGGGCATTTAATGAAGTAAGAACAGAATGTCAAAACGTCGCGCTCATCAATGACTTTCTGTCTACATCTATAATAGCCAATAACATGCTGTCCAGCCTAAAAAATATCCAGCAAACATTACTTGATGCCGTCACTAATATTTACAATGGGAAATTTAACTTCCACCTTCTCACTCCCGACCAGTTAAGGAATGAGCTAGGTGTTATATCCGAGCAGCTTCCAAAGGATCTGTCGCTACCAGTAAAGAAATCGGAATATAATTTACTGCAAGTGCGAGCAAGAGTCACGACCAGGTTTATCATATTTGAAATCAAAGTACCATTGATTGGAGAAGAAAAGTATGAAATCTTAAAGCTACTTCCTATACCCCGCTTATCAGATAGAAATATTGAGATGGTAGTGGTGCCAGTGGCAGAGTATGTCGCCGTCAATCTCCAACAAGATGCTTTTATAAAATTTACAGAAGAAGATTTAAGGACCTGTTTACACAGAAACACAGAATTATACTTGTGTCATGTTAAGAGGCCTATTAATATCATCAAGGACGATCAGTGTTTTTGTGAGACGTTGCCTAAAACAAGAAAGTGCAAGACTATCACAAGATTATGCAATAACAGATGGGTGGAATTAAATTATAAATTTAACACATATTTATATTCATGCTGCGAGCAATGTCAGGTGAAACTGGTATGCAATGATCAAATTACACCAGTACAAATAACTAAAACCGGATTTTTTACAGTTGATCAAGGATGCATCATAAAATCAGCTGATTCCTTTATTTATTCTCATAGACAAGACGGGAATAAGATTCAATTAAGCTCCAACATTCCAGCGCCAAAAATTTCGCAAATAAATCGTATCATTAACATCTCATTATCAGATTTGTACATACAAAAAAATGAAACGTATGACTTTTTTAACCATACCGTACAGCTCCAAGAAATCGAAAAGAAACTGCAAGTAATGAAACAGAACGAACCACTAGCAAACCGGGTTTCCTACCATGATATACATCATTATACAGCTGTATACATTTTGTTCGCGATTATGGGACTTGGCGCAGCAGTGTGGGTGTGGAGGTACTGCAGGCGCAGGCAGGCGCCAGCAGACACATCGGCCGCGGCGCCGGCGGGGTCTCGTGTATCGGGCGCCCCAGCCGCGCCGCCCACCGCAGCACCGCGACCGGGAGGTTGTGCCGCTACACCAGTGCCTTCAACTAGTGTCTCAAACGCGCGAGTGTTAGTGAAGGAAACAGGGTCGTCCCCTGTAGTGTTTACTCGTAGACCAGTGCTTAGTGTCCCGGACATAAAAGTGGACACCTCTTAGGCATTAAGCAAATAATTTTAAGACAAATCACCATGTATCATCTACTAACCTCATCTTTTCTCCCCCGGGAATATGTACGAGCAAGCGCGTACAACGCAAAAATGCTGTATAAAGAGTTTATGTTTTAACCCAATTACTCATTATTTCTACAATTCAGTTCGTTTTCGGCCATCAAGCGCGCCGCGCGTACTCCCATTAGTTTTATCAGTTTATTTATTTTTTTACATTTTTATACAATTTTAATATACAGTACCAAAAATCAGTATCAGTATTTTTGTTACGGATTCAACCCCGTACAAATATATTAAGAGTTACATCCCTAATAAACTAATTTAACTATCTCTCAAAGGTCCCGACAAATGGTGGAGGTGCTGGGATATATTGAACAGAACTTTCAGCAGAGTGGAATTGACAAACCTTTTTTTGTCTATTTTTATAGTCCTACATATATTTGTATTTGTGTTTTGTTTTGATATAAAATTAAAAGGAGGCAGATTAAATATAAAGATCAAGAGATGTAATTGTGACATAAAGACAGCGCGATAGAACTTATGCCTATTCGAAAACGTCCATAATCAAAGGGTAAAAAATATTACTTTTTCTACATGATGTGAGTGAAAATTTATAATATTTTTATCATTCGCTACAGAGGTTGAGCGTGCCCTCTAGCGGAAATTAAATGAAAAAATATTAGTTTGAGATGGTTACGGGCTTGGCAAATACTAGAAATCAGTATTGTGCCTACGGACAGATGGCACCACATATTCCTTAAATGGAGTTTTTCCAAAAATATTAGGTAATCTTGTTATAATTAGAAAGAAATGGATATAAATGGTTGTATTAAAACCATATTATATTTAAATTTTTGTTAACGTATTGTGTTTTATGAAGAAACAGCACAAATTTTATTGCGAGAATTAATTACAATAAAACGAACAGACCAACATTTGCAATGCGCCTGCTTATCGACATTTGTGTCTATTTCATCGGCAGAACCTCACATATTTGATTTGACAGATGATATGTTTTTGTTTGACCCACTAGAAATTTCTATGGCAATACAGGGTGACTGGTTGAACAACGCAACGGACACATTAATGGAGGTGTTAAGAAGCCGATACCCATTCCATTAAGCATAAAAAACGCCACCTTTTTTTTGTCTATTTTTTTTTTATAAGGTTCATCTCCTTTTTTACCGTTTACTACGCTCGCTGTGATGCGTACGCAACAGCTGACAATGCCTCCCGCGGTTATTAACTCGTAGTGCACTAAACTTCCAACCCCGCTGCGCCGCTGCCTGTTTATGCCTGTTAGCGCAGTTTCTCGCCCCCTCGCCTCGCTTCGCGGCCACGCACACGCCCCGTTCGTCGTCCGCACAATTCCCACCCTCACCCTCAGTTACCGGTTTGTTTTTGCACTGATAACGTGTGTTTTTGTAAACCCCAAGGTGCGCATGCGTCGTCGTCGCGTGTCAGTGCAGTGTTATGGCTTATCAGTACACAAGTAAGGAATATTGGGATATGGTGCGGTGTTATGCTTTGTCTTATGGCGTAGGAAGGCATGCAATTGAATTGTACCGCGAAATGTATCCTAACTGGCGAGTGCCGTCGTGCAATTTAATGCTAAGAGTGAATTTTAGGCTCCGGGAATTCGGCTAGTTTACCGTACCTACCCATGGTCAATGAGAGATTGAGCGCATTTTGAACATTTGTTACAGTATGTCTAATTGTGTAAACGTTAGTTACAATCAGTGTAAAGTAAGTGATTAGGTAATTAATACGTTTTGGAGTAACATTCGGTGAAAAAGGACACGTAAGTTTCAGCTAATCTTTTAATTATTGTAAATTTGTGTGATTGCTTACCTAACTTTTTTAAATTCGCAAATTACCTTGATTACCTTTTTTGGTCACAGGTACTGTATGGCTTCCTCAGTCGCCATACTGCTAGGTTACATAGGTATTTTGCCTGTCCTAAGCCAGGATCTAAGTATGAAGGAAAAAGTTAATCATACGCCGCACTGTCGCACGGGCGACTTTGATAGAAAGATAACATGCGCTCCGCACAGTATACGTAAAATTACAGAAATTTCACATTTCAAAAAATGTGTAAATCACACGTATTTCAAAATAACTTTCCCCTTTTTTTACCGAGAGGGAATGTACATGGGCTACTAGTTTACCTCCTTAAACGCGTCCGTCGTTCAACTAATCATCCTGTATATAAAGCAGCACAGAATGGCACCGAGACACAGTGTGTTCCAGATTCGGAATAGTGAACAGTGGTTCAAAACGAAAACAAGTGGGAGTGTTACCTACCATCCAGTGTAGTGGAATTATACCGCGACTAGTGCCCAGTGTACCTTTTTGTGCCCAAGAGTGTCATTCGCGTGGACATTGCGTGTGCCCAGTGTTTCGTAGTACCCAAGCGTGCCGCGTATCACCGCTACAAGTTATCGGACACATCGGATTTCATGCCTCCATAATGCCATTAAAACTTAGACGATTTTAATAAAATGTTTTATAGTGTGCATTTCTCCAGAAGGTCCACCTTTGCTGTGTGATAATTTTAGTGACTATTTAGGTGACAAGATTATCGTGTATTATTGTACTGTACTTCTTTGTCTATTTTGTTGTATTGTGTCGTGGACAATAAACTTCGTTGATCCGGTACCTATTTTTGGTTTTTGCTGTAGAGACACAGCCCACTAGGACTTTGTGCTCGCCACCATTAACAGCTGGTCCTTCGAGCCGGATCCACTAGTCAGCGACACGATGTTGACGAGGAGTCAGACTGCGAAAGAGTCGGGGAATGTGTTGGACACCCCGCGTACGCTGGAGCAGTCACTGACGGGGCCGCCGGAGGGAGATGAACGTGTCGTCTCCCCGCGCCACGCCAGAACAGCCGAGGTCGCCGCGAGTCATTTGGACTTGCCCGCCGCCTCCACGCACTGCAGCGGAGCGGCCGCTGACTTCGAGGGGATGCACAGCGCACCCACCACCTACACCAATGATGCGAGTAAACGTCGCTTTAATGCCAACATGCCGCTTGCCGGGAACATGTTTGCCAACTCCATGTGCACTAACGGTGCGTCTGCCGTCGTCGCCTGTGCCAGGAGATTTTCGAACGCCGCCACAAATATGGCGGGAATGCCCGTCGCCACAAGGTCCACTGATAGGATGTCAAGTGCTATCCAGAGGCCGCAGCTACATCTACAGGTTGAAGGAATGGACCCGTACGCTGCCTTTTCTGCCGCCTATGCAATGGATGCTACGAGCGCCTCTGACAAGCTGCAAGACGGTTGCCACGCAGCCGGGATACGCCAGTTCAGATCACCAAAGGGATCCGTAAGATCAACTGCTAGTTCTAAAGCCAGGATCAAGCAGGCAGAATACGAGGCGGAAAAAGAACTGTTTTGAAATTCAGCAACTTGAGCGCCGGCAATAAACACTATTGATAAAGAAGAGGCTGGCAGCCCAAATTGCCACTATCGAGACTGAAGAAGAGTAAGCTGAAGAAATGGATGCTGTTGTAGCCCGCAACCGCGTCCATAATTGGTTATACGAGAGTTCTCGAGACCCCTCATTCAACATACGGGAAGAGAAGCCAATGAATATCTCCTTTGCAGAAGCTCCTACTGAAGCCCGAAGATGTGCAGACTACCACGAAGAAAAAAGATCTTCAATACAGAAAACTGAAGATAAAATAAAACCTGTCAAGAAAGAAATTAACGAAAAGCCATACGAAGAAACGCCTCGCTAGACATAATGCCCAAGATCGCCAACACCAACGCGACGTCGAAGCCCTGGCAGAGGAATCGAACAGCTCGCTGAGGTCCTGGAAAAGATCGTCCGCACTCGTCCACCACCACGGCAGGCATCAGAGCTCCCCATCTTGAGCACCTGGAGAATGGCTGCCCTTCAAAGCTGCAATGAGGAACTCTACGGAAATCTATATTTTTTCAGCCAGTGAGAATCTTGCACGTCTTCGCACATGCTTACGAGGAGAAGCAAGAAATAAAGTGCAAGTTTACTCTTTGCAGTCACCGATCCAGAGAAGATAATGAAATCACTGAAGAGATGTTACTGGCGTTCTGAGTTAATTGTCAACAGAGCGGTACAGGACATCAAAGCACTACGAAGTATATCCAGATCTGAGGAACTGAATGAATTCGCTGTTCAAATCGAGAATATTATAACGGTTCTGGTCACTGTCGACAACCGAGGCTTTTTGAACAACCCCATGTTGGCCCAGGAGATAGAGGATAAGCTGAGTCCTCACATTATCAGCAGATGGTGCGATTTCGCTTCGCAGGAAAGATCCACTACCAGTGATCCAGAAGTGGTCACACTGTCCAGGTTTTTAAATAGAGAGGCGGTCAGAGTGTCAAAATACGTGCGACCTACTAGCCAGAGCACAGTTACGGTAGTCGAGATGGAAGGAAAACCTACGCCTTCTGCGACCAGTCATCAAGACCGGAGGAAGGAGCTATCTGTGCCGAGCTATCAAGACCAGAGTGAAGCAGCTGTCTACTTTACCCACACTACGAGGAAGAAAGAGAACAATCCTTCCACGACCAGTTGTAATGACCGGAAGAAGGAAATAGTGTAGACTATTAGCGCCACCGAGGAGACATTGATGTGCCCCTGCTGCAGAGGCAATCGTCATGTAGAAGATTGCCGAAGGAAGAAAGGTTATGCTTCAGATGTTTAATGAAGAAGCATGTACGGAAAAACTGCAGGGCCCAGAGATGTGGTGTTAATGTATGTGGGTGCAGTCACCACTCACTACTACACATTACCCCAGAGCGAACCAGCCAGTTGCGGGAAAAGAAACAAGCACAGGTGTCTGGGAGCCAGGAAGTGGTAATGTCTGTGGCCACCGCTGCGCAAGGAAGTCATGCGGTGCTATTGAATTGTGCCCAGTCATAGTTAAAGGTCCGACTGGAAGCATATCGACTTATGCTCTACTCGACGAGGGATCAACGGTCACGCTCGTCAGTGAATAGTTGGCGCAGAAACTTCAAGCTGATGGACCTTAAAAGCCTCTGCATAGCAGTGGAGTAAGCTCTTTAAAAAATGAAGGCTACAGCTAGAAAGTGCAACTTTGCGTCAGGGGACGAAGCTCAGAAGAGGAGTTCGACATTCAAGCTCGAACGGTAAAAGACCTGCGGCTTCAATGTCAGTCAGTGCGAAAATCATTTTGGAGTACCAACACCTGAAAAATTAAAGCCAGCCGATGTCTGTTTTGATTACGCGCTACCAAGCCTGCTCATAGGAGCAGACAGCTGGCATCTCGTTGTGATTGAAGACGGGAAAGCGCATGGAGCCTATAGCATCTAGGACGAATCTTGGCTGGGTCATACACGGAGTAGCTCCACGATCTCGTATCCTCAAAACTGGGGGAAACACAACGCTACACATCTGGACAAGAGAACAGCAAGATGATAAACTGGATCATCTCGTCAGATAGCACTTTAAAGATGATGAATTAAGGAAATCGCTCCATGTAAAAGAGAATCCAGTTAATAGAAGAGCGCGTGAAGTCTTTAAGAATAAACATCGGAAAGCAGAGCTGAATGTTGTAAACAAGAACATCATCCGTCATCCCAAAAGCATTGCACCAAGCACCGGCGCATAGCAACTAAATCAAGATTGCGCTGTTTAGAAGTTGTCGGGAAAAGAATGGCAATAACTCAGCAGGATCGCTTTGCCACCAACGAGATCAAGATTCAGAAAGAAGTATCAGAATCTAATGAAGGAAAATTGATGAAGGAGTTAGATCCGGTTAATGATGACAGATTTTTGAGATGCCAAGGAAGAATGCATCAGACAAGATCACGTCAACGGAACGGAAAACATGTTTTCTCCGAAGACCAACGACGTATTAAAGAGCTAAAGGCCAGGAAGGGAAGAACTGTCCTCCCAGTAAGGAGTAAGGCTGCGACAGGGAGTCTTCGCCGGGGGGAGAATGTTGCAGACAGTTTAGTCTGTATTTGAATTCGGCGCCAGTACATAAGATTCCGCGCCATTATCGATAAATACCTTGTAACATGGTTTAAAACGAGGCTACCAGCGCCATCTGTCGACGTCGCAATAATTAAATAAACAGAGACACCTGCGGCCATTGTGACAGTGATATCTAGTGTCGAGTAACAAAACTACGTAGTCAGCCTACTTCACAATCGAGAGAAATTTCTGGACATACGTCACCTCACTATAAGATGGCACGGAATTTTCCAGATACTATTTTGGTCTCTATCAGACTCGTGTGTAAAAAGCGAGATAGAGAGAGAATCTTTCTAGAGTGATCTGGAAAGAACAGTGGGCGGGTTTTATTGCGTCGTCGTGTGCATCAGCTATTTCTATGTGTGCGTAAATTGGAATAATCTACGCTGATGTAGAAATTTCTATGGCAATATATAAAGCAGCGCAGAATGGCACCGAGAGTGTTGCCAACTCGGATTTTGAAAAAGGCGTAGACCACATTAGAAAATTACGTAGATTTAGTAAAATTTGCGTATGTAAAGTTCGTAGATCTACGAACTTTTTTCCCGAGTGAAATGAAGAGGGTAGGGTAGGTAAAACTGAATAAAATGAGTGTTTTGTTATACAATTTATTCATTTTCAGTCAAATTAAATTTATACATATATTTATTAAACAAATTTAGGTGTTCTTGTGAAGGCTCGCGGTTTTTTTTAAGCTACTTTTCGTAAAAAGTAAGCCTGTTAGCGTTTCAGTAGAAAGAAAGTCTATTTCTGATATTAGTTTTCATTAAATTGATCGATCGCAGAAAACAGCCGCTCGACATTGGCCACAGATCATCTACGAGCTGGCGAGATGGCCTGGTCACATTAAATTGAGTGGCTGCGCCGCCTTATGTGACCACACTTTATGTTTGGCATCGGACGAAGCAGGTTAACTCTCTCCGAAGATGTAATTCAATAATAGCGATATTTATGTTTTAACCCAATTACTCATTATTTCTACAATTCAGTTCGTTTTCGGCCATCAAGCGCGCCGCGCGTACTCCTATCATTTTCATCAATTCATTTAGTTTTTAACATTTTTATACAATTTTAATATACAGTTTTACCAAAAATCAGTATCAGTATTTTTGTTACGGAATCAACCCCGTACAATTACCGAATCTATATTATAACCATGACCAAGATCTACATATTCATGAATAAATTTGGTGTATTCGGTCTATTAATTAAAGTTTTTTCTATAAATTCAAAAATCTGTAGGGAGCCAAATCGAATTAATTACCTACCTACAATAGAATTTACGTACTTCACTGAAAGGGACTTCTGGGCGAGATGGGTGAGAGAATACCTACCGGATCTCCAATACCGGCGGGAGCCCTACAGCAAAGGCCCAACTGTCAAGACAGGAGACTTCGTACTCATCGCGGACGCGGGGAGTCGTAACTGCTGTATACCCAGTAGGCCCCGATCTCATAGTGCGAGCCGTTGACGTGATAACGAAGGGAGGAGTACTGAGGAGACCAGTAAAAAAGCTGATAGTACTTCCAACAGAACCGGATACAGTCGCCTCTTCGACGGGATTTGCTTGTAACGCCGCCGATGCTTAGCGGCGATAAAAGGCGGGAGTGATGTACGAGACGACTAATGTGTGTGCAGTGTGTAGTGATGTTAGTGACAATTATGAAAAGTTAATTAATGTGTCGTTAAGTAATGCCATAAATATCCAAATTTACGTTAACGTTACAGATATCTAGATAATAATTAGAAATAAGTAGGGACACCAGAGACTCACAAGTAACTGTAATTTGAGATTCCACAGTTTGTCCATCATTGCCCAACAAAGAATTCCTCGTTTTGTATAGAAGTCTTTATTGCCGAAACCTAACGGTTAAGTAGAAAGCTGAGCGTGAGCCAGCCCTTGTCATACCCCTATGACGGGATCTAAACGAGCGGCCGCATCCGCGGCTTGGGGACGCCACGGCGCTATATTTTGGCGCGAAACCCCTTGGAATCGTTTATTCCCATCTGCCCCCTTCGGAGCTTGCCACCGGGGTGGCGGTTGGGACTAATTAGGTGACGTTCGCCACCACCGTTTATTCCCATCTGCCCCCTTCGGAGCTTGCCACCGGGGTGGCGGTTGGCCCTAAATTTAGTGCGTTTATTCCCATCTGCCCCCTTCGGAGCTTGTCACCGGGGTGGCGGTTGGCACTAATTAGATGACGTTCAGCACCGCCGTTTATTCCCATCTGCCCCCTTCGGAGCTTGCCACCGGGGTGGCGGTTGGCACTAAATTTGGTGCGTTTATTCCCATCTGCCCCCTTCGGAGCTTTTATTCGGCGTTTACCGCCCCGGTGATCGATGGTACCTATTTAGTTTCATCTGCCCCCCTCGTAGTTATAGTACAGGGGTTTAAAGGGTTTATCGCATTTCGTATTGGACATTATCAATGGAAATTAATATAAAACCTAACTGTATATCATGAGCAATAAAAATTATGTTTAAAATAAATAATTTTGGAATTCTTATAGTTAGTAAATTATTATAAAAATATAAAAATAATTTACATGGATAAATGAATTTTTTAAATTCTTTATTTCTTTTATTGGGTATAACTGTACTCTTACAATAATCAAAGATGGGTGTAAATGTCTCTGGATGTTATGTATGAGTAATAAAAATTAGGTTAATCACTATTAAATGTTATTTCATTATTATGTTGTATTGTTTGTTTATTAATTTTATGCCATTTCAAATAATATTAAACATTTTTAACAGTAGTAATTAGAGAAACAATTTACATGGATGGGTATACAGGGTTACTTTTGGACCCCTAGCGAAATTTTGTGACATCATTCTAGAGTAGCAGTACATTCACTTTATGAAATAAAAAAGCATTCTTTTTTGGACTTTTTTTTTCAACTTTTCTTAACTCTAATTAAAAATTTTGGTCACCTTACCGATACATGACGCATGCCAGTGCGTCGAACCCAGGGTGCCAACTACACCGTTATTACGGTAGATGTACCGTTTTTACGTGTTGTTGAGTGTCGTCTACTGTATTGAATTTTGAGCAATTTCACAGAAACACCGTAATTTTGGCATCAGCGCTTTCGAAACACAGTATTTTTAAATTTTTGAATATTTTGTATGGCGGAATCGTAATTTGAACCTACTAACATCGTATTTCACCGTATTTTGTTCGAGTAGTTTGGCAACACTGGGCCCGAACACTCGCGCAAGTCGCGCAGCCAATGGCAGTACAGTTAGAAAACCGAGCGCATGCGCGCGCAGCCTCGCAAGGCAATCCCGCGAGCCGAGCGACCCGCGCAGCCAATGGCAGTGCAGTTAGAAAACCGCGCATGCGCCGCAGCCTCGCAACGGAAATGTTTGGTTGTGGCTCGTGTAGGGTGACCAAACGCGCCTAGAAATCTAAGAACACAAAGAGACGCTATAAAATGCGGAATTTAAAGAAAAACATTTTTTTTTATTTCATTATTATTTTTTTTGTTACTTCCCTTATGTCATATTAAATTTTCGCTAGGGGTCCAAAAGTAACCCTGTATAAATTATTTTAAATTTCTTTGTTTCTATAATAATGTGTAGGTTAATGTTATAGTACCTAGGCGACCGAGGTTTGCTCGGGTGAAAATAGAAAAAATGAAATTTCCCAGAAATTAAATTTTTTCCAGATGTGAGACTTAGCTTTTTCTCCCCTGAAAACCTCAATTTCGCAAGTTTCAATTAAATTATTAGCTTTTTTCAAAAAAACTCGATTTTACAAATATTACTCGTTTAATAGGATGAGAATATAGCTACGTTATAATTTTTACAATATTACTGTTATGGTTTACCAACTGTGTATAGAATGACAAGTAAGTGTATGAAAGATAATAATAATTGCTAGAATAAAACGTTCATGGTATTTATGAATTAGAATTAGTAATTAAAATAAAAGTTGCATTTATTATCCATTAATATACATCTTTATTGCTCGTGATACCCAGTGATGTTTTATATCAATTTCCATTGATAACGTTCAATACGAAATGTGATAAACCCTTTAGACCCCTGTACCAACAAGGATCACAATTAAGCATAAGCTACTTTTGTCCACGCTCGTGAGCCGCTTGCGGCTCGCACACTGCGCACCCTCGAAAAGTCATAGAAACGTTGTCCATGCTGCGGGTGAAGCCGCGGGAAAAAGCTAGTACCCAATAAAGAAACAAAGAAATTTAAAATAATTTATATAGCCATCCATGTAAATTGTTTCTCTAATTACTACTGTTAAAAATGTTTAATATTATTTGAAATGGCATAAAATTAATAAACAAACAATACAACATAATAATGAAATAACATTTAATAGTGATTAACCTAATTTTTATTACTCATACATAACATCCGGAGACATTTACACCCATCTTTGATTATTGTAAGAGTACAGTTATACCCAACTAGCTGTTTCCCGCGGCTTCACCCGCGTGGACCACGTTTCTATGACTTTTCGAGGGTGCGCAGTGCGCGAGCCGCAAGCGGCTCGCGAGCGTGGTAAAGAGTAGCCTATGTCTTAATCCAGGTCCTAATCTGTCTACCTACCAAATTTCAGCCAAATCCATTCAGTAGTTTATGCGGGAAAGCGTAACAGACAGACAGAGTTACTTTTGCATTTATAATATTAGTAGGAATAAAAGAAATAAAGAATTTAAAAAATTCATTTATCCATGTAAATTATTTTTATATTTTTATAATAATTTACTAACTATAAGAATTCCAAAATTATTTATTTTAAACATAATTTTTATTGCTCATGATATACAGTTAGGTTTTATATTAATTTCCATTGATAATGTCCAATACGAAATGTGATAAACCCTTTAAACCCCTGTACTATAACTACGAGGGGGGCAGATGAAACTAAATAGGTGCCATCGATCACCGGGGCGGTAAACGCCGAATAAAAGCTCCGAAGGGGGCAGATGGGAATAAACGCACCAAATTTAGTGCCAACCGCCACCCCGGTGGCAAGCTCCGAAGGGGGCAGATGGGAATAAACGGCGGTGCTGAACGTCATCTAATTAGTGCCAACCGCCACCCCGGTGACAAGCTCCGAAGGGGGCAGATGGGAATAAACGCACTAAATTTAGTGCCAACCGCCACCCCGGTGGCAAGCTCCGAAGGGGGCAGATGGGAATAAACGGTGGTGGCGAACGTCACCTAATTAGTCCCAACCGCCACCCCGGTGGCAAGCTCCGAAGGGGGCAGATGGGAATAAACGCTCTAAATTAACCGTTAGGTACAACAGATTTAATAAGATAGTAATTTTAACCAGTTAATTAGTTAGCCAATTAATATTGTTTATTGAAATTTTTTTTAGCATAAATAGACAAATAAAGAAACTTTCAGTGCGGGGGGACGCATCACACGCGAGGCCGTCCTTTAATTAAAGCCCCGGGTGCGCCGACCGAGATTACAAGCCACGCATTCCAACCGCTCTGACCAGCAGCCTGAACAACTCAAGTATCGAACTCTCTACCAAAGTTTGTTCATTTCTTCTTTACCCCGCCGTGTATCTCTCCAAACCCAGCAAATATTGGTGTGTGTGCGGCCCCAGCTGCCTACAATACAGTCCACTACTGCCAACTCCAAGGGGCCGTCCCGCGCATTCTCGTTTTTGGAAATACTAAAAACTCGTTGACTGGAGGCTTGGTGTCAGTATTCCACTCCAATTGGTAGGCTTTCGCAGTGTTCTGATCTATTTTACGGAGTAAATAGAGTTCCAACTATCTACTTCGGCACCTAGATTTCTCAAGGCAGCTAATTATTTGTTTTACATTAGAAACAAACTCCCTAATTTGCACAAGGGTTGATTTTGTCGTAGTGTTCATATCTAAAAGACATTATTCCTTCTAGCTACATGAGGCAAGAGGCAAGATTTTTTTATTAAATCGTAGGGCTCGTTTTTTAATGGACCTCAGGTAGTGAAGTTTTTGGATGCTGTATTATCTGCCATCATTGTCTATCAAGAATTTGAACAGACAAATAAATTGCACATATTCTGTGCCTGTTTACCAGAGAAAGGAGGAATATCGATAGCAGGTAGTTTCGTGCAGTTTTATTGAGCATGCTAGATTCATGATGGGAACGGGACGCGTTATTGTTTGTAGATCCATGAATGCATTCCTCAAGACTGGCTAAACAACTAAGGTATTTTTGCTCTGGGACTTTTGCTATGGACTGGGATGCAGAAAGAAAACACACTTTACTGTATGATTGCTGTAGATTTAATGAATTAAAAAAGTTAAAAAGTATTGCCACACTAAATATTTGTTGGTGATACCAACATGCTCACCGGGAACTTAAAAATAAAGAAATCAAGTTATCTACATAATTTTTTTTACATATAGTTACTTATGGCAGGTATTTTTTTTTATTAGACAATGTTGTCATGGTGATATTTTAACAAAATATAAACTAACTAGCAGCGAATCCCGGCGTTGCACGGGTTAAAATACACCGCATGTTTAGTAGTGTCAAAAATACATAAGAATCCATTTTTTAATATAAATATTAAACATTCCTATCTGAAATATTTTCTGTCATTAAACATACGTTGTATATAAACTATATCCAATAAACTAATTAGAGAATTAAAATAATTTTAAGAAACAGTTCAATAAATGGAAAATTTATGTTTTATTCATACAATTATTCACATATTATATCATTCATATACATATATATATATATATATATATATATATATATATATATATATATATATATATATATATATATATATATATATATATATTACTCTATACATTAACATATATTGTACACGTTTCTGTTTATATTATATGATTATATATTTTTTGTTTTAAATTTATTTTTCTAATACTTGCTTATACACTACATTTATAGTTTTATTGTTTGGACTATAAATAAACAAATTTTGAGGTGATCCTACTCGTGAGCATGCGACGTATAGTTGGCCATGTGCAAAGCACGGTTCTTTCAAGTCAACGCCACAATATTGAAATGTTTGGCCCTGTGCTTTATTGACAGTCATGCTGTAAGCCAACTTTACCGGGAATTGTAAGCGTTTAAAAGTAAAGGGCAATCCATTTGATATTAAAGGTATCCGTGGTATAAATACTATCTGTCCTTTATCTTTACCAGTCATTATACTGGCTTCGATAATATCATTATGTAGTTGTTTGATGCAGAGTCTCGTACCATTACATAGTTTCGGCGAGTTCAAATTTCGTAATAAAATAACTGGTGAACCAATTTTTAATTTAAGACAGTGTAATGGCACATTCCTGGAACATTTAATGAATTTAAAAATTCAGTAGGAAAATTAACACTTTCTGCCTCATCAGTCATTGTATCAATTGATGTGTAAATTTTTTCTTCTCCCGGAATCATTCCCTGGATGATGCTGTTGATGTTGTTGACAACGTCGTTCTTTGTAGCTAGAATAATTCGTTCGCGTAACCATTCTGAATTGATATAATTCTCAACAATATTTGGATATATTTCATTTATAAGTTGTTCAGGTGTTTCAACAACATTACATAACTCGTTAGTTAACATTATTTGGCCAGTATTTTTATCTATTGGATAGGTGCCTTCTCCTATTTGTAAAAGTTTTTCTGAAAATTCTAGTGCCTTTTTATCTCCTGAAATTTGCGCCCTCATATTTGTTGTTAATTTAATTATTTTTACGTAATCCCATATGAACGACTTCTTCAAGCAAGCATTAATTTCATCTGCTGGTGTCGATTTGGGAATGACAGGTAACGTTTGACGAAAATCGCCTGATAGTATTAACAACACCTCCCATTATATGCTTGTTGTCACGTAAATCTTGAAGTGTTCTATTAAGTGCTTCTAGAGATTTTCTATGGGCCATTGTACTTTCATCCCATATAATCGCTTTGCACTGTTTCAATATTTGTCCACGTGCTGATGATTCTGATATGTCACATACCGGAAACTCGTAGTCAGCTACATTTAATGGTAATTTCAACCCAGAATGCGCTGTTCGTCCACCATCCATAAGAGTAGCCGCTATCCCAGATGACGCCAGGGCAAGAACAATTTCTTTATCTGCACGGATTTCAGCTAAAATTAAATTCAACAACCATGTTTTCCCGATGCCACCAGGTGCGTCTAAAAATATTATGCCACCTTGCTGATTTCTATAATAATCCATTATTGTATCGTATGCCTGTTTTTGACTTTGAATTAATCGAGGTTTGTTGTGTTGTATGTAAAGTTTCAATTCTTCTGTATTATAATTTGTTTCTCTTAAAAATTCACTGTTCATAGCATCCAAATGACATCGTTTAGGACATTGAACACCTAGTTCTACTAACGGTTGGTTAGATATTGCTAGACATTTATCTTCTATCAATATCAAAGCTTTGTTAAAAATTTCTTCATTAAAAGTTATTTCTAAGTCCGGGTTTTGTCGTCGTAGTTCAGCTAAGATATCATCGCTCATATATTCTTGATATTTTAGCCATAGCTGATTTGGATTAGAAGGATTACATGTAGTTAATATAATTGCAAAGAGTTCACGAAGTTGACTTGCTGTTGCTGTTTGGGCTGCTTCGTTCATAGCTGACTCCCAATGATTATCGTTTTCAAGTAGACCCAATCTTTGACATGCTTCGCGGTATGTTTCACAAATGTAACCATCGACAGTTTTTAAGTCTTCAAAACACGTTGGGCCTCGAACAGTGTGTAGTAATAAACGTAAATAGAAACATTCAGCGTTTTTTGGGTGCACTGTGTAGACTCGCCCTATTGTGTTACTCTTGAATACTTCATCATGTCCCTCAACTGGCATTCCACGTTTTCGAGGATTAAACTTTTTACTTGTTGTATCCCACGTATAATAACTTGGTACCTCTGAATAAAGTAAAGTCTTGGCAAATGGATCTTTCTGGCATAATTCAAAGAACGCTGTTAAAGTTGTTCGTGATGGTGGTTCTGTCGCAACTTTCTGTGCCGTTTCTGTAGTGAAAAACACACGTTGTCCATTTTCCAGGTGGACGGATAAATGGAGAACCGGCGGATCTCGATCGTGAATCGGAAAACTTAAAATTCGCCAAACCGCTTCGTTGGTATTAATGTAACGACCCATTTGATACTGAACTATTTCATCATGTTGGTTTTCTTTGGCCACTGTAAAAATGGCTATATCACTGCCTTTATTAATGTATTTGCATACGTATTTAATTGATTTGACAGAACTGCAGTATTCAACATTGATATGGGCATTAAACATTTTGGATAAAAGTAGATTGTAAGGAACTACCCATTGATTGTTAATTTGAATTTCTTGATTGCCTCGTATTTTAATTTTAGCTGTAAATCCGCCTTGTTCTGGTGATCGACGTCTGTATTTCGGATATCCATCTTCGCCGGTAACTGTTTCATTTAAAAATGGCTTTGGATAACGTTTCGTACATATTTGATCTTTCATGCATGGAGAACTTCTATTTAGTTCACCACACGGGCCATGAATCATGTTTTTCACTATTATAAATTATAAAGGTCAGGATCTTCTTCCGGGTTTGGAAATTCAGCTTTGATGATATTATCTATTTGATCCGGATGAATTTTATTTTGAAGCCAAATTAAGTTGTGAGAATGTGGCAATCCTCGTTTCTGCCATTCGATTGAATACATCCAGCAAATAACAGCACCAAATATTTGATATTTTGTGATGGCATCAATAAATTTAATTTGTTTTTGGCGGAAAACTCGGGCAACAATATCATGTCGATCGCTGGCCGCCTGTTTATATTGTAATTCATCTTTGATTTCCGCCCATGAAGAATTACATGTAAATGTTATAAATAAATCTGGTCGGCCGTGTTTTCTGACATAAGTTATCGCATCTTGGGCATATTCATGCATGTGACGTGGACTTCCAGTAAACGTAGAAGGCAAGATGACCAATTTTCCCATGTTATCAACGTTTCCATCATTTATCATAGCATCTCTTAAATGAATGTATTCATCAGAACGTAACTTTCGTTGATTATGGCGAATAAATTCTAATCTTTCCGTCTCCACTTTAGCATACATATCAACCATAAACTGCTGAAATAACTGTCGACAATTTAAAACATGGTTATATTCACTATTTCTAGTCATAATTCGATAAGCATAAAATTGCATAGCTGATACTTTTTTGTTAGTTTCTACACCTGTAGCGGGATCGATTTGTTGTATATTTAAGTGATAACCATCTTCACCTTGCCAAAAAATTAACGGGTACTGTAGGGCATCATAACTTCGATGTGTTTCAGCAATACGTTGCAATTGATTACTTCGGCGTTGAATAATAATATCACGATGGCTATATTCATTATCAACAATTACTACAGCAACTTCGTCCGTTTGAGGTGCATTAAACCTTCGTTCATGTTGACCGGCTGGTCTTTTATCCGCTCGAATGACGATCTTATAATTGTCTGCAACCATTTTGTCTAAAGAAGTTTTAAACACCTTGATAAGTTGATTATTATCGTGAAGTAGACGCTGTAATTTTTGAATAATGTCTCGTTGTAGCCCCTGAATGCGAGAACAACGTTGATTTATTTCAAGTTCTTCGTTACCAATAAAATATATTTGAAGAAACTTTGCAGTTCCATCGGACATTGGCATCAGAGATCCTACTCGATGATAAATTTGGCCTTGAACCTTGAAAACTGGGCTGAAATTTTCTTCCTTGCATACTAAAGTTGCTCCAAATGAAGTCATTTGGAAACAACAATTATATCGACGTATATTTTGAAGGAAATGATTGGAATCTGGCGTTTCTCCATTCATATATGCGAGTAACTCTGATGGTGGTACATTTAATGCTGGTAAATTTACTTTACCACTTGAGCAGCACATACCAGCAGTTTCTCCCTTGAATTTTCGTGCATGACAATACTTGCATATCGTATCCAATTTGCCGATGATAACATTTGGATGTTCGTTATATTTTTTTTTGCAATCATAATGGAACACCTGAAGTTCTAGACTCTCTCGCGAAGCAGCGCGTCGTTGGCGTAAAGCAGCCATTTTTTCTTTACTTTTGCTCTTTTCCATTTCACGTTGGTCAGCAGATTGACGATTTCGAATCGACTGTACTCGGGACCGGGTTTCCTCGTTAGTGTGTACTCTTTCTTCATCGGTTTGATTTTCTCTAATTCTTTTTACACCTTTACGAATATTCGAAAGTCGTTTTTCCCTTTGTTCTTCTGTCTCATTTTGACGTGCTATTTTTTTTCTTTTTGAATCAACTTTAGATTTTGTAAATATTGTTTTACGCTTTGGCATATTGTATATGTAATATAATAAAGTTACACAAATCGATCTCTTGCTTGTTACGATAATAAGACTGACGAAAAAACACTGAATTTTCGTTTATAAACAATCAAAGATAGAAATTTCTCGTATTAAAACACTCTAGAACATACAGGTAGTTTGTTATTTTTTACTTGTCAAAATCACTTGAATTAGTTTGAGCACTGTTCACTTTCGACTCCAATTGATCTTCACTCGACTGCTAACACCATTGAACTAACGAAAAGTCACTGAATTTCGCTTTATATACCATAAGACATGGAAATTTCTAGCACCAGAATACTCTAGAACATTCAGATAATTTGTTCTTTTTTATTCGTCAAAATCACTTGAATTGTTTGAACACTGTTCACTTTTGATCCCAATTGATCTTTACTCGACTGCTAATACGATTGAACTAACGAAAAGTCACTGAATTTCGCTTTATATACCATAAGACATAGAAATTTCTCGAAATAGAATACTCTAGAACATGCAGATAGCTTGTTATTTTTTATTTGTCAAAATAATTTGAATTGTTTTGAGCACTATTCACTTTTGATTCCGATTGATCTATACTCGATTGCTAACACGATTGAACTGACGAAAAGTCACTGAATTTTGGCTTATATAGCATCAGACATGGAAATTTCTAGTACCAGAACACTCTAGAATATTCAGATGTATATCATTTAGATTTAGGTCTGGTAGATAAATTATAACACTTGTACTTATTTCAGAATTTTCCAGATCATTCCAGAATTTTTAGAACTTTCTAGAGCTTTCCAGATCCATAACATTAAGTTGTGTACATTCTAGAGCTTTTTAGATGATGATATTCAGTTTAACTCATTCTGGAGCTTTCTAGATTATTTCAGAAATCTCTAGAATTTTCTAGAACATTCCAGATCGATAATATTCAGCTTAACTCATTCTAGGACTTTTGAGATCATTCCAGAAATCTCTAGAATTTTCTAGAACATTCCAGATCGATAATATTCAGCTTAACTCATTCTAGAGCTTTTGAGATCATTCCAGAAATCTCTAAAATTTTCTAGAACATTCCAGATGATAATATTCAGTTTAACTCATTCTGGAGCTTTCAAGATCATTCCAGAAATTTTTAGAATTTTCTAGAACATTCCAGATCGATAATATTCAGTTTAACACATTCTGGAGCTTTTTAGATCATTCCAGAAATTTTTAGATCTTTTCAAGAGTTTTCATGAGATAGAAAAGGACAGATATATATCTGAATACATTTTCGCCACCCACAACCACCCACTTCCACCCACCGCGACCAAACTCCCTTACTCCCACCTGGAGACCAAGGGGTATTTACCACCCCAACGGGAAGTTGATTGGAGTTAGTGGTGATAGAGAAAACCCTGGCTTTACGTACTAACATAAGCATTTTATATATATATATATATATATATGGACAAATACTTATTTTAATTCAAGGTACAGTGGCCAGCACGTGGCGATGGACAGTATACACACATATAACTACGACCGATTTTTAACAGTTGAACACTCGCACACATCGGTGATTGGTAGAATTCGTCATCTTTACGAAAATATACCAATCGACATTCTTTTCTAAATAAGCGTCTATTTAAGACCAATAACGAATTCACACAAACTTATTACCACAGATCTGTGCTTTTGACAAATCATAAGCCACGCCCCTTAAAAAGCATCCGCCACAGATCTAATAAACCAAGCATCCGCGCAGTGACACGAGCTAGCAGCAGTGTTGCCGTTTTAGCCACTTTGTGGCTAGATCTAGCATATTTTTAACGGTTTAGCCAAAAATAATTTTAGCTAACAAAACGAATCTAGCTACTTTTGGTAATTATGTTTTTGATAATTACTGTTTACAGTTGACCAAATATTTGACCTAGTTACTGCGGTCTTGTCTTCCTCACTCTAATGCGGAAGTAAGTAGTTAACTGTCATGAACACATTATGAAACAAAATGTGTGCATTAACACTTAATTCCATAATTATGATTAAAAGTCAATTAAAATACATACTAAAAATGCCACGACTATGTTTTGCCACCTGAAGTTTTAAACAAATTTACAGAAGCGGACAAAGCAATCAAAAAAATTAAAACCCCATCTACATCATCATCACTGATCGATTAACGTTGACGTAGAGATTTCAGAATTACCAGATGCCATTGTAGACCTACAATTATTTTGTTTCAACATGTATTAGATACTGTTTTGATTAAACCCACATCCTTATTGGCTTATTGGCATCCTTGGTGGCTAATTTTGTAGCCACTTTTTCATTTTAATAACCACAAACAAGATTGTCCTAACCGCAACACTGCCAGTATATTAAAGTCACTCACTCATCTGTCTCCGTCTCGTCCCGTCCAAAGGGAATATAAGTCACCAATACTTACTACGTTTGTCAGTCTAAGTCCAGTCGCATAGATATTAGATAGCATTTATTGTGAATTTGTTAGCGTACACCGTCTCATTCTTTACTGTTTTTTTTATTCACAATTGGTAAGCCCTTGGCATCATCTCACCTGATGGTGAGTGATGATGATGCCGAAGATGGAAGCGGGCTTACCTAGATTCCCCAACACAATGGAGCACGGGCTATCTTATCTTCAAGCCGGAACACATCAATGTTGTTAACACTGATGTTTATCGGCAAGACTTAGATAAGATGGTGGTAGCTAGCCAGGCGGGCTTAGAAAATGCCCTACCACCAACCAAACAGAGTCTTACAAGTTGACCCCACCGGGAATCGAACCCGCGACCTCCTGGTGTGAAGCGAATGGACTACCTACCCATTACGCCACGGAGGCGGTTAAAGAATTTTAGATTCGGTTCAATAATTCTAAAGTTTAACCCCCTACAACCAAACAAATAAACAAACCCTACCACTACCTATAATATTTTATTCTTAAAAGTCTGGTCTTTTTCACACATAAATCGGAATTTCCATCAATAAGTATGTAATGTAAAATCTTCGGATGAACGCGATCTCCCCCGACCCCGTCTACCCGCACCGGCCAGCGGTAAGCGGCAGCGCAGATTGAAAACAATGCGAAGAGAACAATTACTATCTCTTTTTCGCATTCGCTCTGTTCAACTTCTAACATTTTCAAGGCCATTATGTCCAACTGCATGTGCTGTTCACTGTACCTACTTACTACAGGTATTTCTTTTTTCTTAAACTTAGTGGTTGCATCACTGTCGTCTCCCCCCCTCACAGAACGCAAAGTTATAATCTATTTATGATGTACAGAAAAAAATAATTACCATAATTATACAATTAATGTTCTATAGGTAATAAAGAAATACCTGAAATGGGAACACATGTATGTTTTCTTAATGGATGTAATGACCTCAAGGACACAAACCTTGCCATCTTTTCCCGATAAGACCTTTGAAAGTCTGGACATGGGCCAACAAAGGGGTGGGGTGTTAGGTTCTATGAGAATAAACAAACAATGCACCCACTTTTACATTATGCAAAAAATAATCCCAAATAGCCCCCTTTTACGGTATAGCATATTTATTTATTTATTTAATAGGAAGACTTACAGCTAATATAACATAATAAAAATCAATTAAAAATCAGAATGCCACTCAAAAGTCCTCACTAATAGAAACATTATAAGATATTAAAAATAGCAACTTTGAGAGTTCACTGCAACGATTTTGAGCTCGTAAAGAAATAGAAGTCAATAATTGGACAGTCTATAGACTTACAGTCTAAATGGCTTGAGGAAGGACCTTTTTATTGGCCTGGTACTTCATCATTATCATTACAGCTCATATACGTCCCCACCGAGGGGCTCGAGCCTACCCTGAATCAGGGCGATTAGGCCTTAGTCGACCACGCGGGCCCAGTGCGGGTTGGTCGACTTCACACACAACCTTCGAGTTTCTTCGCAGGCGTGTGCAGGTTTCCTCACGATGTTTTTCCTTCACCATTAAAGCAATCAGTATAAGTATGTACGTAAGTTTTTGAAAACTCATTGGTACATTGGCCGTCCAGATTTGAACCCGGTACCTCTGGTTAGATGGACCGAGTCGTTACCGGTTGAGCCACCGACGCTTTTTAATCTAATTAGTTTTATTAATGTAACCGACTTCAGTTTTATTTTTAAGAAATATTACTTTGTACATCGTCATCATCATATCAGCCGAATGACAATGACAATAACTTATTAAATTCCGAGCCATATCCATGCAAGTTTATTGCCTGCATGTCTCTTAAGGTGTGCTGTCAAGTAAGATTTTTGGTGGAATTTTTTGTCACATACAAAACATAGATAATGGTTCTCCCTTTCATGTGTCCTCTGATGTCTAACAAAAGCCCTTCTGTCACTGATTAGCATATTACATTCTGAACATAAATATGATTTCACTCCTGTGTGAATCCTCATGTGTTTCACTAAATAAGCTTTAACATTGAACGCTTTGTCACATTCTGAACATGAATATGGTTTCTCTTTTGCGTGAATCCTCCTATGTTTTGCTAAGTTATCTTTCTGACTAAACGCTTTGTGACATTCTGAACATGAATATGTTTTCTCTCCTGTGTGAATCCTCATGTGTTTTACCAAATTTGATTTATCACTGAATGCTTTATCACATTCTGAACATGAATATGGTGTCTCTCCTGTGTGAATCCTCATATGTTTAGCTAAATCACCTTTTTGAATAAACACCTTTTCACATTTAGAACATGAATATGGTTTCTCTCCTGTGTGAATCCTCAAGTGTATTGCTAAATAACCTTTGTGACTGAATGCTTTGTCACATTCTGAACATGAATATGGTTTCTCTCCTGTGTGAATCCTCATGTGTTGCACCAAATTACCTTTTACATTGAACACTTTGTCACATTCTGAACATGAATATGGTTTCTCTCCTGTGTGAATCCTCATGTGTCTTGCTAAAGAACTTTTGTGACTAAATGCTTGGTCACAGTCTGAACATGAATATGGTTTTTCTCCTGTGTGAATCCTCATGTGTTGCACCAAACTACATTTTTGTCTGAACACTTTGTCGCATTCTGAACATGAATATGGTTTCTCTCCTCTGTGAATCTTCATGTGTTTTTTTAAAACATCTTTTTGACTAAATGCTTCATCACATTCTGTACATGAATATGGTTTCTGTCCTGTGTGAAACCTCATGTGTTTTGCCAAATAAGATTTATCATTGAATGCTTTATCACATTCTGAACATGAATATGGTGTCACTCCTGTGTGAATCCTCATGTGTCGCACCAAGCTACCTTTTTCACTGAACACTTTGTCACGATCTGAACACATATATGGTTTCTCTCTTGTGTGAATTCTCATGTGTTTTACTAATTTACATTTAACACTGAATGCTTCATCACATTCTGAACATGAATATGGTTTCTCTCCCCTGTGAATCCACATGTGTTTTGCCAAATTAGATTTATCACTGAATGCTTTGTCACATCCTGAACATGAATATGGCTTCTCTCCTGTGTGAATCCTGATATGTTTTGCTAAATCACCTTTTTGAATAAATGCTTTGTCACATTCTGAACATGAATATGGTTTCTCTCCTGTGTGAATCCTCATGTGTATTGCAACTTTACTTTTTTGACTAAATGCTTTGTCACATTCTGAACATGAATATTGTTTTTCCCCTGTGCGAATGCTCATAGTTTACTGATATACCTAAGGTAACTACCTATAAATAAATCAACCATAGGTAATATGCTCAGTGAATAAATCAACAAGGGTTTGTTTCTTATCTGAAGTTTTTTATGCTTTTCTTACCTTGGTGACTGTAGAATGTTCTTATGTGCCATATTATGGTGCATTTGTAATCAAATAAGTAGGTCACCATTTATTATAAAATACATGTAAGTATCTTTGGAGGTTTTGTTCGAGTCATTCAAAAAATGTAGGCCTAAAAATAGAAATTTTGACCTAGGGTAATTAATTATACTGATACTGGTCCCTGAGTTTGTTGTAGGTACCTACCTCTATCAAATCTTCAATTTTCATTGAGATTTCTGGTAATACATTCGCGTTCGAGGTAAAGGTTGTAATTATCAAATTAATTCTTCATTTGAAGACTTGCTTATATCCCGCCTTGTTTCGTCAGTATTATTTATAAACATCTTCCACAATCCACGTCAAACAAAACAGAAATCAGAAATACCACTGATCACTGAGCATGTAATCACTATGAGAAATACTCCGAGTCCACAGATCTAATTGGATCTATGTCAGACTTTTTTTTTTTACCAATATATTAACGTCTCTGGGTACCAGCCCTTTTGAGACTCTTCATTTTTAGTTTAATTTGCAATGCTAGTGACGACCGTTTCGTGGTTTGTACCGTAGCTTCAAGAGGCTTGAAAGCTGAAAAATCTTTTAATAACTGAAAAATAATTTCTTACTTTAACACTTACATCATTCGTAACGCATTCAGTACGGAATGATTGACTAATGAAGTTGGGCGAGACGACGAATCACCTGAAAACTTTTGCGTTCGTTTTTTAATCGTTTATCTTTTTTCCGAGCAGATTTGAAGGTTCAACAAGCGTTACGTTTCAAACGTTGCGGTGTCGACATAGTTGGTTTGTTTGTAGAGTGTCTACTTTTTCTGTAAATAGCCCGCAAAAATGGAACGGACGGGTTCAAGTTTTGCGGTCTATTTACAGAAAAAGTAGACACTAAAAGATTTGGAGCAAGTAACGGGAAAATTCTTATTACAATCGAATATATTACTCATACCAAAACTTCTTAAAATGAATTTTAACCTAGCGCTGTACACATTGAACATGAGAAATCACTCGATGTAAATAACGCTGTTGGGAATGTAGTGTTCATGCGTCGGATGTTCTGCGGCGTCCTCGACGGTCTTGAACTAAATCGCTGCAGCTTGGTAATTTTAGAAAACCACCGTCACGCTTTCCAAAGTGATCGATACTCCGGTCAGGGTTTAATATAGCTTACAGTGCTCTTCCAGGTGTGATAAGACGATGAGAGCAACCAAAAAGTCGGGGTAGTAGTCCTATGCCTTAGGTATAATGCAGCACAAGTAGGCCATTGTCTCCCGATTTAATGCGGCGGGGAATGTTAACAGAATGAAGTCACTCTTATTTATCGTGTATATATATATTTCATGTATATATATATATATATATATATATATATATATATATATATATATTTCAGCCGACAGAATCAACGATCCCCGGATCTTTGTTAATTTTTTCAAAAAAAATTGTCTCAAATATGAACTATTTTTACACAGTTATATAGGTATTCTTAAAGATTTTTGAATAATGACCAAAAAATGCGACATATGATGCGAAAAAACCTATGTATAATAATAATTCAATACATCATATCATTTTTTTTTATAGCTATAAAGTTGTTATAACATACGTATCCTTTATCGACTTAAGATATAAAATATGTTTTTCCAATAAAAAATAATTACTATTATAAAAACATTTACAATTATTATTCGCAATCAAAGATATTGCAAGAAGAGAGAAAAAATAAATATTGGTTAAGACATATTTCTCCTGCCTTAATATATTAATATACATTAGCTAAATGAAAAAAATATTTTATTATACTATTATGATATTTGAAGCAACTTAACATTTAGTTTTATACAGAATGTAAATTTGCATTCTTGCAATATTTATGGAGGCGGTAGTTTACAATTAAACAAATCACTTCAGCCAATGCAGAAAGTCTGATATTTGAAAGATAACCGCTCCATTGCGACGGGCGCGTTCAATATGACGTCAACTGGGGAGGCCCGCAGCGGGGCGCCGTCACTTCATGGGATTGTGTTACGTTTATATTAATTTCTTGGGAACGTGAAGAGCCTTGTGATTTTAAATTATTCTTCAGATTCGTCATTAAATAATCTAACCTACTGTATAAGAATGAATACAATCGTATGTATAGAAGTTTTTCAATGTTCAGCTAAATTTAGATTTTGCGGATTTTTTCCTATTTTTGTAAATTGAAACCATTAGTAAAAAGAAATAAACAATTTTTTCAAGTAAAATCTGCTTTATTTACACAGTTAAACATATATTACACAACTTAGAGAATTCATGTAGGTATAGAGCGCGCGTATCGCATCGGTTACTTTATACTCATCGTAGGCAAGTGAGCTATAGGTAACTATGTAGATGTTTATGTGACAAATAGGGATGGGCTGCTGTGTACTACTGGCTTAGTGGATTATCTATAGCCAAGGACAAACAGTAGCATAATATAGTAGGTACCTACTTGTAAGAATTTATGTGTGTTTTATGAGTTACAAGGTTTACTTCCTAATACGTATATAAATAAAACATTCGTATACATCGTTACACCTAGATGTACTGTTCGGGGTAGGTAAGTTAATTAACCAAAAATACTAATTTCAGTTTAATTTTATAAAGAAATAAAATATCACTGTTGAGTTTTCGTAAATTTTTATCAACCGACTTCAATAAAAGGAGGTTATCGATTCCTCACGTATGTATGTACTATTATTAGAACTGCAATATATACACAACAAATGTATTAGAACTTCCAAACATGTTCGATTATAGATATATGTTTGTATGTATAAATGTTTGTCCACGCATTTCTCCGAAAATATTAATCGGATTACAACCATTCTTTAGTATTTACTCAAACTTAGGGAACAGTGCAAGTTTCATCAAAATCAGTTCAGTAGTTTTCAAGACATGGACTAACTAATACGTGTAAGTGTAACGGCTTAGCTTAATGATACGAGCTACAGACACTGTGTCAAAGGAAAAACTTATACACAATTACAGCCCAACAAGACAACGAATTTTTCAAGTTTTTTTACAATTATTACCAAAAAAACTAGCTTTTACTTAAAACTAAAAATAACAAAAAGGAAAGATAATTAAAAAAATATTGACTTCAAAAAGAAATAAACACTTAATACATATCAATATTTTCATTAAAACTTATTTCTTTGATAGGGATTTAACTTTCATAATAAATATCGATTTTATTTATACTACTACCGTAAGCGTCACATCACTAGCTAGATAATTAGTCCGAGGCGGAGATGCGGGGTAGTACGCACGGAACATCTAGCCTCGCCCCTCACGTCTCCTTCACCCCCGCAATGCGTAATTAATTTTTAACTTAAAAGTATAAAAATGGACATAACGGTAAAATGTGATACTCGATTTGTGTTCAGTATGTTTCCATGTTCGTTTTTACAAGAATTTACTATGCAGTTGTCCATTTTAATAGGATAAATAGCTAAAATCACTGCTAGGAATCTACCACTAACGCACACCGCTAGCACCACTAGCGCTTGCGAGCGGAACGTCGCGTTATTCTCACCCGTGCCTACTGTTCTCACTCTAAAAGACGTGCTCTATACCTACATGTATACTCAAAGATTTACAAAAACATATCAAAACGACACATGTTTTCATACATTTTTATACAATATGGGCATAAAAACGTTTGATCTATTGTTGGTGAGTCTCGCTGGCGTCACACAGATTTATAAATTCCTAACAAATTTTACATAAATCATCAGGAAGGTGCATGTACTTATGCTATCCTTGTTACTCTTTCTTACTCTTGTCATAGTTTGTTTCACTCTGCTTTCAAAAGGATCATAAATATAAGGCCGTATCTAAAACACCACACCACTAGCCATAATATGGCTTTTCCCCAGTTTGCGATGTTTTTTTATTAGCCACATTATGGCTTTTCTCCAGTGGAGCGGATAACAAGTTTTTAAATGAAATTGTTTTGGAGTTCAAGTAAGAATATTCAATTTTTGTGTAGGTCCCAGTGGAACAAACTCCACGCGACTGTGACGCAACTCACGAAGGAACAGTTCATTCACTCCTCATTCTTTTATTCATTCATACACACCTGTTTTCAGATTTCCATTGTTACTTTAGGTGCTTAGGACGGTCCAAAACACATTTTTTTGTATTTTTACTACTTTCTGTTGGTATGCACCAAATGTTGGTACGTACCAATCAATGCAGCTTATTTACACACAATTAAAAAAAAATACAAACTGTGTTAAAAATGACAAGCTGTTGCTACTAGTTAACAACGTAAAAACACTACCACTAATTAGACATTAGATATAATAATTTTCCGTCATTTCGAAGATCCGACGACCGGGGCGCGGAGTCGTTGCGCTGCGAGCGAGTGAGAGCACAGCAGTCGACAAGTGTCGCATAAAACGTAGTGATTACATGCTCAGTGGTCGCTTACGGCAGCGCGCCGGCAACTGACAAAGGCAGGCGGTGCCTTTGTGAATGAGTCTACGCCCGCTGCTGTCTTTTGTTTCGAGAGTAGTCTGCGGGTGATCCGGCGCGTTCCGGTTGCCTCTTTTAAATTCGGTGCCTATTGACTTGACGACCCCCTCTCGGGCGAAAGGAGCCTGTGGGGTTGCCAGTAAAAGGTGTGCGATCCTCCAAATTATTAGATAGGGACGAGAGTGGTAACACCCTTGCGAGGGTTGGTTTTAAGCATGGGAAACATGCGCTGAGGCACAATAGGACCGTCTTTCGTTTGTGTGTGGTAGCCGTGTCCCGCGCTACCGTCACTGTGCCCGGACCTACCCGCATTTCGCGATCTCGTGGTACTTGCTAACGCAACTACCCTCCGAGAAGCACCCGACGCATCTCGTGTCGGAGGGGATCACCTACCCTCACAGCGCCGCGGCGAGTAGATGCCGTCACCGCGTGGGCAAGCCCGGTCTGCCACCAGCGGCAAGCCCCGGGTAAGGCCCACCCGCCACCGCCGCCGCACCGCCCCGCGGCGCCACCGAGCCGCGCCGCGCCGCGCCGGCCCACGCCGCGCCGTCCCGCGCCTCCGTCGCGCCACCCCGCACCGCTGCTGCGGAGCCCGCCGCCGCTACCGCCGCTGCCGTCGGCCAGCCCAGGAAGGCCCGCTACCCGCCTCTGGTAGTGGAGTCCCTTCCGAACTGGTCGACCCACTTCCGCAAGCTTGCCGAGGAGCTCCCAACACCCGCCCCTACGGCAACGGGGTCCGGTTTACCCCCGAGGACGGCGACGAGTACCGCACGGTGCAGCGGTACCTGTCCACGCTGCCGGAGATAAGCTGGTTTTCGTACACGCTGCCGGCCGAGAGGCCCCTCAAGGCGGCTATCCGTGGCCTCCCTTCCACCACCGAGCCCGCCGAGATCGTCGCCGCCTTAGCCAAGCACGGCTTCGAGGCGGAGCACGTAAAGGCCATCCGGGCGCGCGCAGGACGCCCTGGGTGCCTCTTTTACGTGCAGATCCGGCGGACCTCTAACATCGCTGCCCTCTACGCCATCGTGGAGTTCCTGCACATGCCGGGCATCACTATTGAGGCCTGGCGTGGCAAGTGCGGACCCGCGCAGTGCCACCGGTGCCAAGCATTCCGGCACTCATCCCATGGCTGCCACCGCCCGCTGGCCTGCGTCCGCTGCGGCGAGCCTCACTCCGCAAAGGACTGCCCACGGCCGCGGGAGGACCTTCCAACTTGCGCAAACTGCGCGGGCCCGCATCCCGCCAACCATGTCTCGTGCCCGGTGTTCCGAAGGGAGCTCCGAAACAAGAGGGCCGGGACAGTCGCCCGGACAACCGCCGACCCTCGCCCTGCTGCGCCCGCTGCCACTGCTGAGCGTGCCGTACCGGCAGCGCCCGCCGTGCTGAGTGGCTCGGCAGACGCACCCGTATCACGCCAGAAACGACGCAAAACCCGCCGGAGGAGGAAGAGGCCCTTAGCCCCCGCTTCCGCCGCCCCCACCACCGCCAACACCACCACCGTGCCCTCCCAGAGCGACCTCCTGCAAGCTCTGGGAGTACTCCAGCAGTTGCTCGCCTCAACCGGGGCTGGAGTGGCTGCCAAGGGCCCTGCGCCCACCCAAGGACCCGCTTCATCGTGATGGGTGGCGGAAGTGTTGAGGAACGTACCTTTAACAATTAAAAAGTTATATGTCTATGGCCCCGATCTACTGTCATACTCTATAAAAATACACTATGCTTATAATTTCAGTTCCTTTCCTTTGCTTCTTGCTTTAAAAAATGTCTGCACACTGTTGCAATAATAAAAAGTAGTTTACTCAGAAACTTTATTTTACTTACATTCCACTGCATAAAAACTAGAACAAAAAGGTCAAACCTTTTCAGGTTCTGTGCCCAGCGCGTAGTAGAACTTTCGCAGTTGGAAATAATAACTAGACAAACTTGTGCTGTGTGTGCAGTTAAAATACGGAACTGAAACCCAAAACCAAAATGGATGACGTATCAAAAGAATTGGCAAGGATAGAAATATTAAGTGATGGATCTTCATACCAGATGTGGAAGTTCCAAATTTGTATTTTGTTTGAAGCAAAAGGTCTGTCTGCAGTGGTCTACGAAAAAACAACAGAAAAACCCAAAGACGACGCTAAGAAAGAACTGGAAGATAATTTTAAAAAGAATGCCTTAGCGAAGCACCTCATACTACAAAGCATCGATAAAAAGTTAATACCACAGTTATACGAATGTGTAACGGCTGCAGAAATGTTTACAAAGATATGTGAAATGTTTGAGGGATCCGAAGAAAGAAAAAAAATGTCGCTGCTACAGGAATTCTACACCATGAAATTTCATGATAACATGTCAATGCAAGAAAACTTTTCTAAATTAGAGAATTTGTCTTATAGACTGAAACAAATGAAGGTAAATTTGGATGATGCAATGTTCGAGTCAAAGATACTTACTTCGCTCAACGATTCCTATCAAAACTTTCTTACGGCTTGGGAGTCTACACCTACAGAGGAGCGTACTATAAGAAACTTAAAAGCAAGATTGATAAAAGAAGAAGAAAGAAGAATTGAAATGGATGCCCCTATCGCATTGGCCTCACATAGAGTCGGTAACTTTAAAAATAGTAGCCATGGTCACAATTTACAATCCAGTAACAATCTGAAATGTTTTATTTGTAATAAGAGTGGTCATTTTGCTAAAAATTGTAGGAACTGTTGTTCAATATGTAAAAAAACTAACCATAAGGAGAAAAATTGCTATTTTAAAAATAAGAATAAGAGTGGTCCATCTAAGAATGTTGCCTTATTAGCTGAGGACTGTAATACTGAAACTTTTGTGATAGATTCAGGATGCACCATTCACATGGTACATGATAAAGAAATCCTAACAAATGTGAAATCAAACAATAGTGTAATAGGTATTGCAAAACAAAGTAATGTAATGAGCGCTATCTGTAAGGGAGATGTTGTCACAGAAAATTGTACTGTTAAAAATGTTTTGTGTGTGCCTGACCTTACTCACAATTTATTGTCGGTTTCAGCTATAACAAAAAATGGAGGTATAGTCTCTTTTAATGACAATAGTGTTGAGATCAGTAGCGGTGATCAAATTATAAAAGGAACAAAGGATTCATCAGGTTTGTACACTATAAAACTTTTTGTGAAAAATGAAGAGTCGCTGCTCTCCCAAGTAGAAGACAACTCTGTAGAATCCTGGCATAAGAAATTAGGTCACCCTGGAAATCACACTATGAAGATGTTGTCTAAGGCAGTTGACGGCATAACAATAGATAATAAAAATGAAGAAAGTTCACAGTCCCATTGTGAAATATGTGTAAAGGCAAAGCAAACAAGATTCCCTTTTAAAACAGAAAGAAAGAGAGCAGAAAGAATGTTGGAAATATTGCATACGGACGTATGTGGACCTCTAGAAGAAGAAACATGGGATGGGAAACGCTATTTTCTAACTGTTATGGATGACTACAGTCACTACACAAAAGTATATATGATGAAGAATAAAAATGAAGTGTCGCAGCACTTAAGAAATTTCATAGAGGAAGTAGAAAGAGAAAAAGACCAGAAAGTGTCTAAAATTAGGTGTGATAATGGAGGGGAGTATACGTCTAAAGAATTAAAAGCATATTGTGAAAGAAAAGGGATACGATTGGACTATACAGTACCATACACACCTCAACTCAATGGAAAAGCTGAACGTTTAAATCGGACGATAATGGAAAAAGTAAGATCATTGCTGTATAATTCAGAAATGAAAAAGGAAATGTGGGGTGAAGCACTCTATTGCGGTGTTTACCTGATAAATCGGCTGCCAAGTGAAGCCATAAAAGGACAAACTCCATTTGAATTATGGAATAAAAAGAGACCAAATTTGTCTAACATACAAGAGTTTGGATGTGATGCTTATGCAAAGGTATTGTCACCCATTAAAAAACTAGACTCCAGAACAAACAAGTATAAAATGATTGGATATGCTATAAATGGTTATCGGTTGTGGGATAACATAAAAAGAAGAGTAGTGATTGCACGTGATGTTCTATTCAGTAGCAAGAAATCAGACTTAAAAATAAGAGAAAACAGTGCTAGTAAGTACATAATAATAGAAAATAATAATAAAGAATCTGAAAAAAAAGAAAAGGTAGAATATTGCCAAAGTAAAGATGAGCAAGAATTTCTTCACGGTGAGTTATTAACCAATGAACCTGAAACAGAAAATACTACAAAAATGACAAATGAAGAGGTTGAGTCTGTATCAAACGAAAATAAAGATGGCGAAAAACGAAATTCAGTAGAGATCATCGAGAAGAAGCAACAAAAATTAAAAGAAAGTGTAGAACAAGAAGAAAAAGATTCAGAAGAAAATACAGCTGATGATAGAAATGAAACTAAAAGAAGTGCAAGACAAATAAAGTTTCCATCAAAATATAAAGACTATGTGTTACTTACATATAATGAAGCTATGAATACTCCTGAAAAAGAAAACTGGAAGCAAGCTATCAATGAAGAGTTAAATTCTATGAAAGAAAATAATGTATGGAAAGTAGTTAATAAAGAAGAGGCAGGAGAACATAAAATTTTAAGTAATAGATGGGTCTTTCGAGTTAAAGACGATGGAACTTACAAAGCCAGACTGGTAGTAAGAGGAAATGAACAAGATGAGATGGACTATGAAATTTTTAGCCCAGTTGCATCTCAATCTGCAATTAAAGCGTTGCTAGCCTTAGCATCGTCTAAAAACTACACCAGAATGACATTTGATGTAAAAACTGCTTTTTTAAATGGTCAGTTGCGAGAAGAAGAACAAATATACATGAAAGTTCCTATTGGAATTGATGAAGACAAAGGCAAAATTTGCAAATTGATTAAATCTATGTATGGGCTTAAACAATCACCTAAGAGATGGAATGAAAAATTTCTCCAAACCATGAAAGAACTGGGTTTTTACACAAACAAAAAACGAGCCATGTATATTGAAAAATAAAGACACATCAATAATAATAGCAATATATGTTGATGATGGTTTAATAATAGGAAAGGATAAAGAAGAAATTAAGAATGTTCTCGATAAAATAGACAAGAAATTCAAAATTAAAATCAATGAAAATCCGAATTTATTTTTGGGTATGGAAATAAAAGAAAATGCAGCAGGAATATACTTAACGCAGACAAACTATACAAAATATATTTTACGTAAATACAACATGGAAAATTGCAAACCAGTTCAGACACCCTGCTTAAATGAAGACAACTTGAGAATTGATAAGGAGGAAAATATAAGGTTCCCATACAGAGAAGCAGTGGGTAGTCTACTGTACTTATCAACAAGAACACGTCCTGATATAGCTTTCTCCGTTGGAATGGCTAGTCGTAACATGGAGAATCCAGAATCAAAAGATGTTGTCGCCTTGAAGAGGATTTTCAGATACCTGGCTGGCACATTAGGAGAGGGATTATTCTTTAAAAAAAATGCAGAAATAAACATGAATGTTTATTGTGATTCAGATTACGCAGGAGACTTGCAGACCAGGCGAAGTACAACAGGCTATGTAGTTATGTTCGGAGAAGGATCAGTTTCTTGGTGCTCTAGAAGACAACCAATTGTTGCCTTATCCTCTACGGAGGCAGAATTTATTTCAGCGGCTGAATGTTGTAAAGAAGCAATGTTCCTAAAATCTCTGCTACTGGATCTCAATACTAAAATTCAGATAATATTCAAAATTGACAATCAGAGTGCAATTCAATTAATTAAAACAGGCATTTTTAACAAAAGGTCTAAGCACATTGATGTGCGATTTCATTATATTCATGAGTTGTATTCTAATAATGAGTTCAGCATTGAATACTGTCCTACTGAATGTCAAATAGCTGATATTCTAACTAAAGCATTGGATGAAATTAAATTTAATAAACATAAGAAATGTCTTTTGTATAGGACAGGATAATTGAATTGTAATTGTGTAGGTATTTGTGTAATCATTTTTTTTTATGTTGAAAATTATTCTTTGTAAAAATCATAAAAACAATTTTATTATAACACTGAATTGTTGTTGATCATTGGGGCTAGTAATAAACAACATATTTATTTTTGTCAATGATTAAGTTTCATGGTAGGTACAAATGTTTGGTCAATGATTAAGTTTCATAGAAGGTACAAATGTTTTGTCAATAATTAAGTTACATAGAAGGTACAAATGTTTTGTCAATGATTAAGTTATATAGAAGGTACAAATGTTTTGTCAAAGATTATTTAATGTATAGATGGTACTTAATGACTGTCATAGATCAAGACTATGTATAATTTGGAAAATTAGGAGAGGGTGTTGAGGAACGTACCTTTAACAATTAAAAAGTTATATGTCTATGGCCCCGACCTACTGTCATACTCTATAAAAATACACTATGCTTATAATTTCAGTTCCTTTGCTTCTTGCTTTAAAAAATGTCTGCACACTGTTGCAATAATAAAAAGTAGTTTACTCAGAAACTTTATTTTACTTACATTCCACTGCATAAAAACTAGAACAAAAAGGTCAAACCTTTTCAGGAAGCAGCCCTTCGGGGGCAACGAGAAGAATACCACGGGGTGAGGTACAATATCCATGCGAGGGGTGACGAACAGGTTTGTTCGGGCCCGCTTTCAGAGCGAAGCCGATAATCGCCTGTTTATTTAGCGGTAGAAAAGTTTTTCATACACCGCCTGCTTTTTCAAGTACCGTTGTCAACGCATTAGTATTAAACACGTGCTTGCATGAAGGTGGAATTTTACGCAAGGCTTCTTTTATAAGAGGGTCACGAATATAGTTAATAATGCCGTCTCTTCTCATTTGAATGACTTCTTCTCTGTGTCCACAGAAGCTGCAAAAGGTCTGACGACACTTTAGATAAATCCCCCTTTAAAAACAGTTCTAACGAACACCTTTACACCTTTTCGGACAAAACTTCGATTTCTATGCTCTCAGAGGAATGAGCTCACTGTATGAGGCTTCTAAGTGAGGTTTGTAAGGCATAGCGTTGTTTAAGAATGCAAAAAGTAAGCAAAGCGTACGCTTTGTAAGCATAGGCTAAATGGCGTATAATGGCTTTGACTTCGTCATTTGTTTCAAGGTCAGTAAAGCCGGGTGTATTGTTTTTACAATTTTTGCTCTTCGAAATAACCAACTTTACACAATTCACTTGTATTAAAAATTTTGTACGTCTTTAAGCGTATCCAAGAAAGTTTTTGCGGTTTTGGGAATAGAGGGGTTCCTTTGATTTTGTCTCGATATAAAAAACTAAGTCATTCGCCGCAAGCGTCACTGCCTCCGAAGTAATGGTAGTGGTAGTGTAGCGTTAGCGGTAGTGTAGTGCAGTGTAGTGTGAGGCGGTACAAAGTTCGCCGGGACAGCTAGTCACTACATAGTATAAAACAAAGTAGCTTCCCGCTGTCTATCTGTCCCTATGTATGCTTAGATCTTTAAAACTACGCAACGGATTTTGATGCGTTTTTTTTTTATAGATAGAGTGATTCAATAGGAAGGTTTATATGTTTATTACATGCATAATATGCACAAAGGCTGAAAAGCCGGAAAAACTTTGTAAACCGTGTCGCCCCCCTGACAGACGACCCTCCAGAAACGAGAGTTGAGCTATGGGAGAATAGTATCTCTATTACTGGTCCCTTCGTTCCGATTTCCGAGAATCCCTCACCTGGATATAAGTTGCCATGGTCGACCTGGAAATCTCATAACAGACTCCGGACTCAGGTCGGCCGAAGAAAATAAAACTTGTTCAGGTGGGGATTCATTGGAGATACGAACCTGGAGTGTAGGTGTGGTGCGGTCCCTCAAACGATGGACCACCTCATTCTTGCCCTGTCATCTGCACGCGGGAGGACTTGATGCAGGCCACTGACAAGGCAATTTGCGTGGCTCGGTTTTGGGATGGGACTATCTGAGTTTGCCGTCGACTCGAAAAGAAGAAGATGCATAATATAGAAAAGAAACACTGATAATTTTAGAGGTTTCTAATGTGATGACGTAAATAAACACATTTTTTGCACTTCATTGCAAACGCTGGCTAAAACACAAATAATGTAACCCAAGGTGTAAAAAATGACTTCAAAATTCCTGCAATTTATACAAAAAGTAGTGTAGTGTAGTGGTAATTTACTGGTAGTGGTAGTTTATTGGTAGTGGTAGTATAATGGTAGTGTAGTAGTAGTGGTATTGTAGTGGTAATGATAGTGTAGTGGAAGTGTAGTGATAGTGGTAGAGTAGTAGTAGTCTTGTGGTAGTAGTAGTGTAGCGTTAGCGGTAGTGTAGTGCAGTGTAGTGTGAGGCGGTACAAAGTTCGCCGGGACAGCTAGTCACTTCATAGTATAAAACAAAGTAGCTTCCCGCTGTCTGTCTGTCCCTATGTATGCTTAGATCTTTAAAACTACGCAACGGATTTTGATGCGTTTTTTAATAGATAGAGTGATTCAATAGGAAGATTTATATGTAGGTATAATACATGCTCTAGAACTAAACAAACTAAACTAAACACTGATAATTTTAGAGGTATTTAATGTGATGACGTAAATAAACACATTTTTTGCGCTTACATTGCAAACGCTGGCTAAAACACAAATAATGTAACCCAAGGTGTAAAAAATGACTTAAAAATTCCTACAATATCTACAAAAAGTAGTGAAGTGTAGTGTAGTGGTGGAGGTAGTGGTAGTGTAAGTGTTTTTTCGTTTGTTTTGAATAATAGGCTCCGAAACTACTGGCCCGATTTTAAAAATTATTTCACCGTTGGGAAGCTACACTATCCGCGATTGCTATATTATGTTTTCAAAAAATTAGACCTTAAAAATTCCTGCAATATCTACAAAAAGTAATGTAGTAGTAATGTAGTGGTAGTTTATTGGTAGTGGTAGTGTTGTGGCAGTGTAGTAGTACTGTTATTGTAGTGGTAGTGTAGTGGTAGAGGTAATGGTAGTGTAGTGGTAGTGTAGCGTTAGCAGTAGTGTAGTGTAGTGTGAGGCGGTACGAAGTTCGCCGGGACAGCTAGTAAGTAATAATTTTCGAATCAACTACTCAAAACAATCTTTCAATGCCTGTGGTTTTTTAAAGCTTGACTAGTCTTCATGGTTTTTTTCGGCAGCAACTGCTGATGGATCCCAGACAGGACTCCAGATTGCGCAAACGTCACATATTGAAGCATTCGGTTCAGCTCATCGTCATGTCGGATAGCCAATGTGCCTTGGGTATATCCTGGTCTGCTTATTGTCTATAGCCGTAGCTGCTAGCTCCAAGACTTCAGTTGATAGGTACTCCAACACTCCAGCCAGGTAGACCGCAGCACCGTTTCCGACCCTTGGACATTACATTGTTTACATTGTTCAGAAACCTGTGGACTCTACCCACAGGAACAATCAGACCGGCTCTTGTACACTTGGTCTTGTTTTTAGGGTTCCGTACCCAATGGTTAAAAACGGGACCCTATTACTAAGACTCCGCTGTCCGTCCGTCTGTCACTAGGCTGTATTTCATGAACCGTGATAGCTAGACAGCTGAAATTTTCACAGATGAGATGATGTATTTCTGTTGCCGCTATACTCGTTACAACAAATACTAAAAATTAGAAAAAGTGAAAAAATAAGAGGCCTCCATACCAAAAACGTGTTTTTTTAAACATGAAGAAACTAGCGCCATCTAGTATGATGGTTTTTGAAAAATGAAATGAAATTAATACTGTTCTTATATTTAGGTGTGTTCTTATTTTTATTTTACCTACTAATGTTGCCTGATAAAAATAAGTCATTAAGTATTTCATTTCTGTGAGATGTGTTGTAGTTGTATTTTTATTTTGTTAATGTTTCCATTCACTATTTGTGCCTTATGTTTAATATACCCGTGGATTGCGTTGTGGGTTATGTACACACCAACTTATGTAATGTTTAACACTGATTGTATGTTACTTTGTGCATAACTGTTTGCTTTCCCAAATAAATAAATGAAACTAGCGCCATCTAGTATGATGGTACGGAACCCTATGTGTGCGGTTCTGACTCGCACTTAGCCGGTTTTTAGGGTTCCGTACCCAAAGGGTAAAAACGGGACCCTATTACCAAGACTCCTCTGTCCGTCCGTTTGTCTGTCTGTCACCAGGCTGTATTTCATGAACCATGATAGATAGACAAATGAAATTTTCACAGATGATGTATATTTCGGTTGCCGCTATAATAACAAATACTAAAATATAGAAAAAGGGAAAAAACAAGGGGGGGTCTCCATAAAAAACCGTGTTTTTTTTAAACATGAAGAAACTAGCGCCATCTAGTATGATGGTACGGAACCCTATGTGTGCGGTTTAGACTTACTGGTTTATTAGTAATTTTGCAGCGTGCCCGACATTTTTGTTGATCTTTTGTAAACATTTTGTAAAATGGTTGCATTTTTCTTTAAATATTGATTTAAGGTGCATTACAGCGTAATCCTATTGGTTAGATGGGTAACTATGTGTCTCAGACTAAATAAAAAGTCATCTGTATTGGTGGTCGATTGCGTGAAGCAAATGTGAAAATTGATCTACCCTCATTGATAAATAACATTGTTGTGTGAATATCAGGAGATTAAGTTTCGTTACATTAAGTCTTAGTTTGATTTTATGTAGGTATCCATATGCAATCAAAACGCAGGACACAAATCGTATTTACCTACCAACCTTTTATTTATTTTTTCAGATAAAATCAAGTACTTACCACTTACCTTTTGTTATTTTCAAATAACTGAAGGGACGGTTACCCCACAACACGAGGAATCCTAGTGTGGGGTAGGGATCAGGGTTACTTACTGTTATCGGAACAATAAAAATATTCTATTTATCTTTTATTGCCCGCGGCTTTGCCCGCGTGATTATCGTTTTTAGGTCTCCGTAGTCAGACAAGAAACTCTTATCCGCCATGTCCGTCGGTATGTCACAGCCATTTTTTTCAAAAACTATTACAGACATAAAGCTGAAATTTAGTCATCATCATCATATCAGTCGAAGGACGTCCACTGATGGACAAAGGCCTCCCCCAAGGATTTCCACGACGACCGGTTCTGCGCTACCCGCATCCAGCGGCCTCCCGCGACCTTCACCAGGTATACAGGGTGTAACAAAATTGGTGTAGGTCCCGTTAACTAAGGGTTCTACTCGTCATACTGAACAATTCCCCAGGAACACATAGTCAATTCTCAAAAAAAATATTGGACCCTCCATACTAAAATGCACAAAATCGGTCGATCAGCTGATCGATTTGTATGAAGACAAAAAAAAATACGTTTTCAGCAGCAAGTCGTAGAACAAGTATAATGAGTACAAGTCCCAGTTACCAGGACCTACACCAATTTTATTACACCCTGTATACAATACCAAATCTGTGACCCCCATCATCATATCAGCCGAAGGACGTCCACGGCTGGACCCCTATAAAGTTAAGGAATAAAACTTGGCAAAAAATATTTTTTTACAATTATAGTGGGGGAGAGTTTTTTGTTTAATTACCCTATCGTGTGGGGGGGATGTCGTTGAACAGGTCTTTCAAAGCTATTGAGGTTTTGCCGACGTAGCCCACAGAATCGCTAAACTGAAGTGGCAGTGGGCAAGGCACATAGCTCGTAGAAGAAATGGCCGTTGGGGCAGTAAAGTTCTAGTGACGCCCGCGCAGCGGAAAACGTAGCGTAAGCAGGCCTCCCACGCGGTGGACCGACAACCTGGTGAAAATCGCGGGAAGCCGATGGATGCGGGCGGCGCAGGACCGGTCGTCGTTTTTGTGGTCGTCCGAAAAGTATTAGAAATAGCAGGGCAGTTAAACAATTTTAAAGAAATAATAGTAGGCTGTGTTAGGTAGGAGTAATCGCCGACCCACTTAAGATGTGCAGTTGGATTTGTAAAAAGTACATAGAATTCCATGAAATTGATATAGCAACTGCAAAAACAACTTTGTTTTTTAAATTATATTTATTTATTACTTTTTTCACAATTGGTAAACCCTTGTCATCATCGCACCTAATGGTAGGTGACGATGATGCTGAAGATGGAAGCAGACTAACCAAAATTCCCCAACGCAATGGAGAACTGGCTATCGTATCTTCAATCCGGAACACATCAATATTGTTAACACTGATGTTTGGCAGCAAGACTTAGATAAGATGGTGGTAGCTAGCCATTTATTCCAGACATAATATTAAAGTTCATAGCTTTGTTAGTAACATAGATCTTAATTCTAGAGTTAGTAAAATACAAAAGGTACGTAAAAAAAAATTAAAAAGCATTTTAACAAAAAAATAAACCGAAGAAAAAGAAATAAACTGAAAAGCAAAACATATAAAGAACCTTTATTGTCTAACTGAGCTCCTACACTTATGTAAATACGCGTAGGGACCTAAATAATTTTGAGTCGGGGCCAATCAAACAAATAAGCAAATTAATTATTACGTAAAATTAAATGATAGCAGCGGAATGCACGGCGGCGGCGGCGACCGACGTGATGCGTCCCTTTGTTGGCAACTGCCGAACGTTCCGTTTGTTTGTTTGGCACTGATTCAAAATTATTTGGGTATTTACATAAGTGTAGGAGCTTAGACAATAAAGGTTCTTTTCATTTTTCGCTTTTCAGTTTCTTTCATTTTTTCATCGGTTTAATGTGTAATATAGTAATGGGTGCTGAACTTCTAAATGTATTTTTTTTATCAAAATCGGATTACTCTGTAAAAAGTTATGGTCATACATTACAATCAGTTAGTGAACAATCAATCATCCCCACGTGGTCATAAAAAAATATATACTCGTCGACTTGAGAACCTCCTCCGTTTTTTCGTCGGTTAAAAACAATCTGCTTATTGACAAGACCACGGTACCCTGTTTTGCGCGAGTCCGACTCGCACTTGGCCGATTTTTCATAATTTTTCTTCTTCTTATCATGTCGATGGCAAACTATATTTTGATGTGACATTGTTTAAAGTGATAGTCTTAACTCTAAATATAAATTTGGAATTTCGGATAAGCTAAAGACTTACTACTTTAAACATAGCTCATATCAGAACTAGATGAGAACAATGTAATGAAAAAAAAGTTTTCGGTATTTATTTTACGACCTACGGCTAATGGTTTCGAACCTCTGAGGCAGTATAACCGTTCCAGTGCAGAGATAGGACCTAATGTGCGGGTTAAATATAACTACATGAATTAATTAAAAATTAAAAACCCAACTGCATAAAAAATTAACCCCAATTTTTTGGTCAGTTTGGTTAAAATGTATCCTATTATATTAAATATTATAACTCCTTTAAATACACAAGACTAATAAAAAACCCGACCAAGTACGGCTTGCGCGAAGGAGTCCGAACTAATGAAAAATGCAATGCAAATCACTGTGCCACGCTCCATACAAAAATGTTCCATCCCCTTTAAATACACAAGACTAAAAAAAAACCAGCCAAGTGTGGCTTGCATGAAGGAGTCTCAACTTAATGAAAAATGCAATTATCTGTCGCTTGCATTGCTGTTTTTTGTTTATTAAGTTAATAGGTATCATTGCCATTGTTGTGTGGAGAGGTGGTGGTATGGAATCCCAAAAAGCAGCAATAATTAATTGATTAAAAATAATTTCATGTAGATGTGTAGGTAGTTAGATCGATTTTTTTAAGTAAATTAAAAGTATTAAATTATTTATCCTAAGCATAAGTCTAATGCTATGTCAATGCTAAGTCTGTAGCGTAACAATAATTGTGAAAGTATCTCATCATCATATCAGCCGAAGGAAGTCCACTGCTGGCCATAGGCCTCCCCCAAGGATCTCCACGACGACCGGTTCTGCTCTGCCCGCATCCAACGGCTTCCCACGACCTTCACCAGGTCATCGGTCCACCGAGTGGGAGGCCTGCCACTAGTGTAGTGCGTAGTGCTTTCCGGTGCGTGGTCGCCACTCGAGAACTTTACTACCCCAACGGCCATCTGTTCTACGAGCAATGTGCCCCGCCCACTGCCACTTAAGTTTAGCAATTCTGAGAGCTATGTCGGTTACTTTGGTTCTCTTATGGATCTCCTCGTTTCTAATTCGATCACGCAGGGAAACTCCGAGCATAGCACGCTCCGTTGCCCTTTGGGTGACCTTGAGCCTTCTTATGATGCCCATAGCGACCATGTCTCAGTTCCGTATGTCATCACTGGCAACACACACTGGTCGAAGACCTTGGTCTTAAGACACTGCGGTATCTGGGACGTAAAGATATTGCGAAACTTCCCGAACGCTGCCCAGCCGAGTTGGATTCGACAATTGATCTCTTTCTCGAAGTTGGACCTACCTAACTGGACTGTTTGTCCCAGTTATACATATTCGGTAACAACTTTGTAGAGCCTCCAACCTTCAGAGGAGTAGGTATGACACGGACGTTTGACATAATTTTCGTCTTGTCCATGTTCATTCTAAGACCCACTTGTTGAGAGGCTCTACTGAGGCCATCGAGCATTGTGCCTAAGTCGTCCATAATCACAGCCATGACCACGATATCGTCAGCGAATCGAAGGTGGGTGATGTACTCGCCGTTGATATTGATGCCGAGTCCAGCCCAGTCCAAAAGCTTAAAAACATCTTCCAGGGCGGCGGTGAACAGTTCCGGATATATAAGGTCTCCCTGTCTCACCCCTCGCTGTAGGTTCCGAGTTTTGATACTGGAGGCGAACCGACATGGTGGCGTTTTCATACAAACACTTCAGCACTTCGATATATCGATAGTCAATTTGGCACCTCTGGAGAGACTGTAACACAGCCCAAGTTTCGACCGAATCGAAGGCTTTCTCATAGTCCACGAACGCCAAGCATAGTGGCTGATTGTACTCTTCGGTCTTCTGTATAATCTGCCGCAGCGTCTGTATGTGGTCTATGGTACAAAATCCTTTTCGGAAACCGGCTTGTTCGGGTGGCTGGAAGTCGTCAAACCTGCGTGCGAGACGATTCGTAATGACCCTCAAAAACAGTTTGTAGACATGGCTCATAAATGAGATGGGTCTGTAGTTCTTCAGCAGAGTATTGTCGCCCTTTTTGAAGAAAAGCAAGACCACACTTCTGTGCCATGCCTAAGGCGTTTGTCCCTCAAGTATAACGGAATGAAATAATTTCTGAAGAGCTTTAAGTACCGGTGCTCCACCTGCTTTCAGAAGTTCAATTCCATCATCAACCGGTGCCTTATTGTTTATAAGCTGTTTAAGAGCCATTCTAATCTCGTACGGGCTGACGTCCGGGATATCTTCGGTATAGTGTCGGGTAAGTCTAGCTCTTGGGTCTTTAGCCAGATCGCTGACAGGCAGACGTGTGGTCGTGTACAATTGTCCGTATAACTTCTCAACTTCTTCCAGCAACTCAGTCTTAGACGATATGATCCTGCCGTCCTCAGTCTTCAGCTTGGTCAGTTGGCTTTGACCAACAGACAGATCTCCTGCGAACACTTTTGAGCCTTTGTTGTTCTTAATCGCCTCTTTTATACAATTGGTATTATAGTGGCGCAAATCGCAAGTTAGAGACTTAGAGATCTGCCTGTTTAGTTGCCGATACTGAGCAGCGTCTTCAGAGGACTGCAAAACCAATCTGCATCTTTCTTCCATGAGGTTGCTGGTGAAATCCGAGATTTTTTTGGTTCTGTTTGAATGGCGAGTTTTAAAAATCTTAGACCCGACCGTTCCACGAACCTGTCGTTATAATCGTCCACATTCTTGCTTCACTCTTCATTTTATTTTCAAGGAATTGCTTGCCTTTGTTTGTACACTGAATTGTAAATTAAAATCCGAGCCATATCCATGCAAGTTTATTGTTTGCATGTGCCTTTGAATGTGCTGCCAAGTAAGATTTTTGGTGGAATTGTTTATCATATTCTGAACATATGTATGGGTTCTTCCTTTTATGTTTCCTCTGATGTCTCACAAAAGCATTTCTTACACTGAATAGCATATTACATTCTGAACATGAATATGGTTTCTCTCCTGTGTGAATTCTCATGTGGTTTACCAAAGTACCTTTTTGAGTGAACACTTTTTCACATTCTGAACATGAATATGGTTTGTCTCCTGTGTGAATCCTCATGTGATGTATCAAATGACCTTTTTGAGTGAACACTTTGTAACATTCTAAACATGAATATGGTTTCTCTCCTGTGTGAGTCCTCATGTGGTTTACCAAAGTACCTTTTTCAGTGAATACTTTGTCACATTCTGAACATGAATATGGTTTCTCTCCTGTGTGAATACTCATGTGTGTTACGAAACTACATTTTGCACTAAACGCTTTGTCACATTCTGAACATGAATATGGTTTCTCACCTGTGTTAATCCTCATGTGGTTTACCAAATTACCTTTTTGAGTGAATGCTTTGTCACATTCTGAACATGAATACGGTTTCTCACCTGTGTGAATCCTCATGTGTTTTGCTAAATCACCTTTGGTACAAAACGCTTTGTCACAATCTGAACATGAATATGGTTTCTCTCCTGTGTGAATCTTCCTGTGGTTTACCAAAGTACCTTTTTGAGTGAACGCTTTGTCACATTCGGAACATGAATATGGTTTCTCTCCTGTGTGAATCCTCATATGTGATACGAAACTACGTTTTGCACTAAACGCTTTGTCACATTCTGAACATGAATATGGTTTCTCACCTGTGTGAATCCTCATGTGTCTTGCTAAATCACCTTTGTGACAAAACGCTTTGTCACAATCTGAACATGAATATGGTTTCTCTCCTGTGTGAATCTTCATGTGGTTTACCAAAGTACCTTTTTGAGTGAACACTTTGTCACATTCTGAACATGAATATGGTTTCTCTCCTGTGTGAATCCTCATGTGATGTATCAAATGACCTTTTTGAGTGAACACTTTGTAACATTCTAAACATGAATATGGTTTCTCTCCTGTGTGAGTCCTCATGTGGTTTACCAAAGTACCTTTTTGAGTGTACAATTTGTCACATTCTGAACATGAATATGGTTTATCTCCTCTGTGAATCATCATGTGATTTACCAAATTAACTTTTCGAGTGAACACTTTATCACATTCTGAACATGAATACAGTTTTTCACCCGTGTGAATCCTCATGTGATTTACCAAAGTATGTTTTTTAGTGAACGCTTTGTCACATTCTGAACATGAATACGGTTTCTCACCTGTGTGAATCCTCATGTGTCTTGCAATATCACCTTTGCGACTAAACACTTTGTCACAATCTGCACATGAATATGGTTTCTCTCCTGTGTGAATCCTCATGTGGTTTACCAAAGTAGGTTTATCAGTGACCACTTTGAACACATTCTGAACATGAATATGGTTTCTCACCTGTGTGAATCCTCATGTGTCTTGCTAAATCACCTTTGTGACAAAACGCTTTGTCACAATCTGAACATGAATATGGTTTCTCTCCTGTGTGAATCTTCATGTGGTTTACCAAAGTACCTTTATGAGTGAACACTTTGTCACATTCTGAACATGAATATGGTTTCTCTCCTGTGTGAATCCTCATGTGATTTACCAAATTATCTTTTTTTAGTGAACACCTTGTCACATTCTGAACATGAACATAGTTTCTCTCCTTTGTGAATCCTCATGTGATTTACCAAATTATCTTTATGAGTGAACACTTTGTCACATTCTAAACATGAATATGGTTTCTCACCTGTGTGAATTCTCATGTGGTTTACTAAATTACCTTTAACACTGAACGCTTTCACATTCTGAACATGAATATGGTTTGTCACCCGTGTGAATCCTCATATGTTTTACCAAATCACGTTTACCACTAAACGCTTTGTCACATTCTGAACATGTATATGGTTTCTCTCCTGCGGGAATCCTCATGTGGTTTACCAAAGTACCTTTTACACCGAACACTTTTTCACGGTCTGAACATGAATGTGGTTTCTCTCCTGTCGGCATCCTATGTGTGTTACCAAATTTACTATTAGACTAATAAATGCTTTATCACATTCTGAACATTAATATGGTTTTTCTTCTCCTGTGTGAACACTCATGCTTGTAACCAAATGGTTTTTTTGACAAAACACTGTTACATAAATATAGTTTATCTCCTGTACTGTGAATATTCATGTGTATTACCATTGGGAGCGCCACTAGATTGCTTGCAGCATAGTTTGTTATATCCTCTTTGGATTGCAGTGCAGCGAAGCGAAACAACTATTCCGATCTGTGATTCCGACGCTGGCCACAGATAACTATTACCCATTACAGCAATCTCCACGCAATCTCAAAAGTTTTTTTTTTTAATTTATTTTGTGGCTCTGGATACTAAACATGTTAATTTTATCACCAATTTCGTTGATTTTTTTTGTGAATCGGTAAAAGTAAACCCTAATGACGTTTGTTGTGACTATTTCGACGCTGGTTGCTATGGGTTACCAGTTGTGGCGTCATCACACACCGGCCAGCTAGCCAGAGTTTATAATTACCTACTCATTTGCTTTGGTTTCTTAGAGTACCTACTATGAATGAAGAGGTACATTTTGACTCAGCAGAGCCAGCCTTAACCATATTATATATATATATACTAGCTGTCCCGGCGAACTTCGTACCGCCTAACATTACATTACACTGCCCTACCCTACACTACACTACCCTACCCTACTACATACACTACACTACACTACCCTACCCTACCCTACACTACCCTACCCTACACTACCCTACCCTACACTACACTACCCTACACTACCCTACACTACACTACCCTACCCTACACTACCCTACCCTACCCTACACTACCCTACCCTACCCTACCCTACACTACCCTACCCTACCCTACACTACACTACACTACCCTACCCTACATAAGAACCTTCTCCTGACAATAACGAACTCGACAAAAAAAGAATTACCGAAATCGGTCCAGCCGTTTAGGAGGAGTTCAATGACTAACACACGGACAGAAGATTTATATGGAATAAAATCTTTTTGTACGTATCTCTATAAATACAAACAGCTGTGTCTTAAATAAAAATGTTTTTGCATTTTATAAATAAAAAATAATCAAATCTTTTTTGTCATATGGAGGTATATACAGTTTATGAAAAGAGTTTTATTATTCTCCGAAAATGATCAAATCTTCTTATATGTTTGTTTTGACAACCGATATTGTTGCCATGGCAACCGAGCGTAAATTTTTTTTCTTCGTTACGGAATTTCTGGATTCTTAATTAAAATTGCGACTATAATTTGAGATTTAAACTATCCTATCTCTCAAGTTGGATCGAACTGCACATGGTGTGCGAATTTTATTATAATCGGTTAAGTGGTTTAGGAGTCCATTGGGGACAAGATATATATTCTTTATTCCGAGACGAGACGAGTGTAGGTAGTGTAATGGTGTTTTGTGTGATGTCATGTCAGTTACCCTATCAAAGACTTCAAAGCATCTTTAAAGCTAAAGCAACTCATACATTATTTAAAGCAATTTAGTCAACTTCTTTCCAAGTGGCGAAGTGGGATCGTCGCGTCTTGAAGGCTAGGTAAATCGAAAGAAAAAAGGTAGTAAGTAGATAGAAATCTTTGCCTTTATGCAGTACGCACCCAATAAAATGAGGAAGAGACTGTGAGTGCCCCAGGAGAATTTGTTAAGTGCTTTTGGAAGGACGTAACGGGAGCCCAATACCAAAGGAGAGACTTGCAAGCAAATAAATAAACCTATGTTGAAATAAGCTTTATATCTTCGCGATCGATGCGTACTAGCCACAAACAAAGTTATCTGCAATCGAACTGCGCATGACACATGAGTTTGAAATGTTTATAGAATGAGTTGTCCACATCATTCCGGTTGAATTGAATGTAACGAATGTGAAATTAGAGCCTCTCTGCTCACTTGGCACGAGGCGAAGTGGCAGGAGAACCTCCAGCGGAAGCACAGTCGGCTGGAGTTCAGTGCGACGTGGAGAGAAAGCGTCGAACTATTCGGGCATTATCGAGGAGGACTGCTTTTTGCATTGCTGCAATTATTGGTCTGCCTCGGAGATCCAGCCGCCTTAGGTGACGTTCAAGGTCGGCTGAAATTAGCCCATTCACGGATAGGACTACGGGGATGATTTCGTTGGATTCCACTTGCCAAAAATCGGTAACCTCGTGCGCCAGGTCCAGGTACATGGTCCTTTTTGCGGCATCAGCCTGCACGAGGCTTTCATCGTATGGGATAGTGACATCCACCAAAAACACCCTTGACTGCGCCCGATCCATCAACACGATATCAGGCTTATTCGAAAGAATCGTTAATCCAGGTCCTAATCTGTCTACCTACCAAATTTCAGTCAAATCAGTTTAGTAGTTTTTGCGTGAAAGAGTTAAAAACATACCTTCTTTATTTTAACAATATTTTAAATTTCTCTGTTTCTTTATCGAGTATAGTCACAGGTTTTTACACCTACTTAAATGATGGATTTAAAATATTTTCACAACATGGAATAATCAACAAAAACTTAAGGTACAAAAAAACTTTTAATCCTTACTAATATCACAGTATACATATTAGTATGTGAAAATGAGTTTGTTTGTTTATTTGTTTGTTTGTTACCTTTTCACGCTTGAACACCTTAAACAATCCTGATGAAATTTGGCATGCAGGTATCCACACAGACTACTAAGGACATAGGCTACTTTTAATCCCGTGAAAATAGCATAGTCCGATGTAGTTCCTGAGGGATCTGAAAATATACTCTCTTTTTTGGTTAGTTTCTTTAATATTACAACGGAACAATGGATTGCTGTGATTTTTCGCACAGAGATGGCTGAGGAGGTGGGAAATGACATAATTTACTAAGTAACATATCCTGACATGGTATTTCCGCGCTCGCGCACGTCAGCGTCGCAACAGAGCTACGGACTGAAGTGGTTTTTTGTATAGAATTGGTTGAGGGGGTGGGAAGTGTCATAGACTTCTAATCAGAATAGCCCGATATCGTGGAGTCGTACAACAATGCATTGTTCCTGTCTTGTCGGCTACTGTTTTAAGTGTGTGCGTAAAGTATGGAAAAATACAAGGCACAAACTACAAAGCAACGGGGCGAGCGCGAGGAGGTGAAAGGGGAACGGGGAGGGGTTTCACATTCCAGTGAGGTCCGCAGATAATGTAATCGGGTGTACGTTCTTGACGACAATAGTTAAACGCATGACAAAAGAAAAAATATTTTTAGATCTATTTTTAACAACATGTGTGGTTGTTAATTTTATAGTACCTAGGCGACCGACGTTTACTCGGGTGAAAATAGAAAAAATGAAATTTCCCAGAAATTGAAATTTTTCCAGATGTGAGACTTAGCTTTTTCGCCCCTGAAAACCTCCATTTCGCAAGTTTCAATAAAATAATTAGAGCTTTTTTCGAGAACTCGATTTTACAAATATTACTCGTTTAATAGTATGAGAATATATATTGCTGTTATGGTTTACCTACCAACTGTGTATAAAATAACAAGTAACTGTATGAAAGATAATAATAATTGCTAGAATAAAACGTTCATGGTATTTATGAATTAGAAATAGTAATTAAAACAAAAGTTCCATTGATTATCCATTAATATACATCTTTATTGCTCATGATACCCAGTGATGTTTTATATCAATTTCCATTGATAACGTTCAATACGAAATGTGATAAACCCTTTAGACCCTTGTACCAACAAGGATCACAATAGTGTTAGTAACTACGTTAAGCATAGGCTACTTTTTTCCACGCTCGTGAGCCGCTTGCAGCTCGCACACTGCGCACCCTCGAAAAGTCATAAAAACGTTGTCCATGCGGGTGAAGCCGCGGGAAAAAGCTAGTACCCAATAAAGAAACAAAGAAATTTAAAATAATTTATATACCCATCCATGTAAATTGTTTCTCTAATTACTACTGGGGGACGCACCCGCATGGACAACGTTTCTATGACTTTTCGAGGGTGCGCAGTGTGCGAGCTGCAAGCGGCTCACGAGCGTGGAAAAAAGTAGCCTATGCTTAAAGTAGTTACTAACACTATTGTGATCCTTGTTGGTACAGGGGTCTAAAGGGTTTATCACATTTCGTATTGAACGTTATCAATGGAAATTGATATAAAACATCACTGGGTATCATGAGCAATAAAGATGTATATTAATGGAACTTTTGTTTTAATTACTATTTCTAATTCATAAATACCATGAACGTTTTATTCTAGCAATTATTATTATCTTTCATACAGTTACTTGTTATTTTATACACAGTTGGTAGGTAAACCATAACAGCAATATATATTGGGTGCGCAGTGTGCGAGCTGCAAGCGGCTCACGAGCGTGGAAAAAAGTAGCCTATGCTTAAAGTAGTTACTAACACTATTGTGATCCTTGTTGGTACAGGGGTCTAAAGGGTTTATCACATTTCGTATTGAACATTATCAATGGAAATTGATATAAAACATCACTGGGTATCATGAGCAATAAAGATGTATATTAATGGATAATAAATGGAACTTTTGTTTTAATTACTATTTCTAATTCATAAATCATCATATCAGCCACAAATCGTCCACTGCTGGACAAAGGCCTCCCCCAAGGATTTCCACGACGACCGGTCCTGCGCTGCCCGCATCCATCGGCTTCCCGCGACCTTCACCAGGTCATCGGTCCATAAATACCATGAACGTTTTATTCTAGCAATTATTATTATCTTTCATACAGTTACTTGTTATTTTATACACAGTTGGTAGGTAAACCATAACAGCAATATATATTGGGTGCGCAGTGTGCGAGCTGCAAGCGGCTCACGAGCGTGGAAAAAAGTAGCCTATGCTTAAAGTAGTTACTAACACTATTGTGATCCTTGTTGGTACAGGGGTCTAAAGGGTTTATCACATTTCGTATTGAACGTTATCAATGGAAATTGATATAAAAAATCACTGGGTATCATGAGCAATAAAGATGTATATTAATGGATAATAAATGGAACTTTTGTTTTAATGACTATTTCTAATTCATAAATACCATGAACGTTTTATTCTAGCAATTATTATTATCTTTCATACAGTTATTTGTTATTTTATACACATTTGGTAGGTAAACCATAACAGCAATATATATTCTCATACTCAGTCATGCGAACGTGTGCACCATCCAAAGCTACATGCAGAACCCTTGAACAAGGCTGACGTGCCCGCTGTGGTGATCCACGTGTCTGAGAACGGCGGCACCATACTCCTGAAAGTTGCGCCCATCGTCATTAAGGGACCTGAAGGTGAATTGGAAACACTGGCACTACTAGACCAAGGGTCGTCCATTACCCTGATTGACGAAGATCTCGCAAAGCGAATTGGTGTGTCGGGGCCCGAGAAGAAACTCCATATCCAGGGTGCCTCCGGCATGATGACGACGGTGGACTCCTACAGTGTTTCTTTTGATGTGCGCGGTGTAAATAGTGCTGATTTTTTTAAGCTATCTAATGTTAATTCTGTAAATAGTTTATCTCTACCAATGTACAAATGTAACTATAAAAAACTTGCACATAACTGGGACTTTTTGACCGACTATATTGTAAATATTGACGCGACTAATTGTGCCCGACCTATGCTACTAATAGGACACGACAACATCGACCTTATTGTGACGCGCCAGGTAATTCAGGGACCGAAGAACGCACCGATCGTCTCCCTCACCAAGCTTGGCCATATTATTCACGGTATCTTGCCCGGCGCAACACCTGACAGCGCCGCCGTGATGCACGTCTGCGAATGTAACGAGCTGAACAAAGCCTTCAGACGCACGTTTTCCACCGAAGATTTTGGTACCAAACCGAATTTCGACACTCCGCGCACCAGGGAGGATACGAGGGCGCTCGACATCATGCAGAAGACGGCTAAACTGGTAGGTGATCGCTGGGAAATTGGGCTTCTTTGGCGTGCTGACGATCCTGTGATGCCTAATAGCTACCCAGTCGCTCGCAAACGCCTGGACGGCGTATAAAGAAAGATGAGAAGATTTCCAGAGTTTGCAATTCGGTATCAAGAAAAGTTTGAAGAAAATCTACAGAAGGGGTACTTTTCTAAATTGACTGACGAAGATACGAGGGCGCTCGACATCATGCAGAAGACGGCTAAACTGGTAGGTGATCGCTGGGAAATCGGGCTTCTCGTGCCGTCTGCCAACCCTGACCGTCACAGGTCCGAAATAATCAAGTCGATGAACGTTGGAAGTTTGTTACGTAAAGTAAGCTGTGCTTTTCCTGTTTAGCAGCGACGCATCAGCTAAAGATAAGATCAGTGAAATAACGGAACTTACGTCACCTCATAACTGGAGGTGGGTCCCTTCAGGTATGAATCCTGCCGACGACGCGACACGTGATGTACTGACGGAAGGCACAAGGTGGCTTTTAGGGCCCGAGTTTCTACACAGACACGAAACGGAATGGCCACAGGAAGACAAGGAAAATTTGTGCCTTGACGACCACGATGACGAGCTAAAGCTGGTGTGCCCGCTCTCATTAGTCACATTAAGCGAGTCTTTGCCTGATGACCAGCGTTTTTCCATGTATAAGGCGTCAATTGGCGAAGACAACTGGAGTTGCTCATTGCGCCATTTCTTATTAAGTCACTATGTCCGTGGCATACGTTCTCCTCTGACTCTCTTTTATCCAGATCGTTTCCGCCGTAGACACCTCTTGAGAGGCCAACTCTCCAGTCCGCCTGTCTCCGGCATATTTGAGATTATGTAGGAATCTTTGTACCCAGGCCGTGCTCCGTATTAGACGCCAATACATGGAAAAACGCTGGTCATCAGGCAAAGACTCGCTTAATGTGACTAATGAGAGCGGGCACACCAGCTTTAGCTCTTCATCGTGGTCGTCAAGGCACATATTTTCCTTGTCTTCCTGTGGCCATTCCGTTTCGTGTCTGTGTAGAAACTCGGGCCCTAAAAGCCACCTGGTGCGTTTATTCCCATCTGCCCCCTTCGGAGCTTGCCACCGGGGTGGCGGTTGGGACTAATTAGGTGACGTTCGCCACCACCGTTTATTCCCATCTGCCCCCTTCGGAGCTTGCCACCGGGGTGGCGGTTGGCCCTAAATTTAGTGCGTTTATTCCCATCTGCCCCCTTCGGAGCTTGTCACCGGGGTGGCGGTTGGCACTAATTAGATGACGTTCAGCACCGCCGTTTATTCCCATCTGCCCCCTTCGGAGCTTGCCACCGGGGTGGCGGTTGGCACTAAATTTGGTGCGTTTATTCCCATCTGCCCCCTTCGGAGCTTTTATTCGGCGTTTACCGCCCCGGTGATCGATGGTACCTATTTAGTTTCATCTGCCCCCCTCGTAGTTATAGTACAGGGGTTTAAAGGGTTTATCGCATTTCGTATTGGACATTATCAATGGAAATTAATATAAAACCTAACTGTATATCATGAGCAATAAAAATTATGTTTAAAATAAATAATTTTGGAATTCTTATAGTTAGTAAATTATTATAAAAATATAAAAATAATTTACATGGATAAATGAATTTTTTAAATTCTTTATTTCTTTTATTGGGTATAACTGTACTCTTACAATAATCAAAGATGGGTGTAAATGTCTCTGGATGTTATGTATGAGTAATAAAAATTAGGTTAATCACTATTAAATGTTATTTCATTATTATGTTGTATTGTTTGTTTATTAATTTTATGCCATTTCAAATAATATTAAACATTTTTAACAGTAGTAATTAGAGAAACAATTTACATGGATGGGTATACAGGGTTACTTTTGGACCCCTAGCGAAATTTTGTGACATCATTCTAGAGTAGCAGTACATTCACTTTATGAAATAAAAAAGCATTCTTTTTGGACTTTTTTTTTCAACTTTTCTTAACTCTAATTAAAAATTTTGGTCACCTTACCGATACATGACGCATGCCAGTGCGTCGAACCCAGGGTGCCAACTACACCGTTATTACGGTAGATGTACCGTTTTTACGTGTTGTTGAGTGTCGTCTACTGTATTGAATTTTGAGCAATTTCACAGAAACACCGTAATTTTGGCATCAGCGCTTTCGAAACACAGTATTTTTAAATTTTTGAATATTTTGTATGGCGGAATCGTAATTTGAACCTACTAACATCGTATTTCACCGTATTTTGTTCGAGTAGTTTGGCAACACTGGGCCCGAACACTCGCGCAAGTCGCGCAGCCAATGGCAGTACAGTTAGAAAACCGAGCGCATGCGCGCGCAGCCTCGCAAGGCAATCCCGCGAGCCGAGCGACCCGCGCAGCCAATGGCAGTGCAGTTAGAAAACCGCGCATGCGCCGCAGCCTCGCAACGGAAATGTTTGGTTGTGGCTCGTGTAGGGTGACCAAACGCGCCTAGAAATCTAAGAACACAAAGAGACGCTATAAAATGCGGAATTTAAAGAAAAACATTTTTTTTTATTTCATTATTATTTTTTTTGTTACTTCCCTTATGTCATATTAAATTTTCGCTAGGGGTCCAAAAGTAACCCTGTATAAATTATTTTAAATTTCTTTGTTTCTATAATAATGTGTAGGTTAATGTTATAGTACCTAGGCGACCGAGGTTTGCTCGGGTGAAAATAGAAAAAATGAAATTTCCCAGAAATTAAATTTTTTCCAGATGTGAGACTTAGCTTTTTCGCCCCTGAAAACCTCAATTTCGCAAGTTTCAATTAAATTATTAGCTTTTTTCAAAAAAACTCGATTTTACAAATATTACTCGTTTAATAGGATGAGAATATAGCTACGTTATAATTTTTACAATATTACTGTTATGGTTTACCAACTGTGTATAGAATGACAAGTAAGTGTATGAAAGATAATAATAATTGCTAGAATAAAACGTTCATGGTATTTATGAATTAGAATTAGTAATTAAAATAAAAGTTGCATTTATTATCCATTAATATACATCTTTATTGCTCGTGATACCCAGTGATGTTTTATATCAATTTCCATTGATAACGTTCAATACGAAATGTGATAAACCCTTTAGACCCCTGTACCAACAAGGATCACAATTAAGCATAAGCTACTTTTGTCCACGCTCGTGAGCCGCTTGCGGCTCGCACACTGCGCACCCTCGAAAAGTCATAGAAACGTTGTCCATGCTGCGGGTGAAGCCGCGGGAAAAAGCTAGTACCCAATAAAGAAACAAAGAAATTTAAAATAATTTATATAGCCATCCATGTAAATTGTTTCTCTAATTACTACTGTTAAAAATGTTTAATATTATTTGAAATGGCATAAAATTAATAAACAAACAATACAACATAATAATGAAATAACATTTAATAGTGATTAACCTAATTTTTATTACTCATACATAACATCCGGAGACATTTACACCCATCTTTGATTATTGTAAGAGTACAGTTATACCCAACTAGCTGTTTCCCGCGGCTTCACCCGCGTGGACCACGTTTCTATGACTTTTCGAGGGTGCGCAGTGCGCGAGCCGCAAGCGGCTCGCGAGCGTGGTAAAGAGTAGCCTATGTCTTAATCCAGGTCCTAATCTGTCTACCTACCAAATTTCAGCCAAATCCATTCAGTAGTTTATGCGGGAAAGCGTAACAGACAGACAGAGTTACTTTTGCATTTATAATATTAGTAGGAATAAAAGAAATAAAGAATTTAAAAAATTCATTTATCCATGTAAATTATTTTTATATTTTTATAATAATTTACTAACTATAAGAATTCCAAAATTATTTATTTTAAACATAATTTTTATTGCTCATGATATACAGTTAGGTTTTATATTAATTTCCATTGATAATGTCCAATACGAAATGCGATAAACCCTTTAAACCCCTGTACTATAACTACGAGGGGGGCAGATGAAACTAAATAGGTGCCATCGATCACCGGGGCGGTAAACGCCGAATAAAAGCTCCGAAGGGGGCAGATGGGAATAAACGCACCAAATTTAGTGCCAACCGCCACCCCGGTGGCAAGCTCCGAAGGGGGCAGATGGGAATAAACGGCGGTGCTGAACGTCATCTAATTAGTGCCAACCGCCACCCCGGTGACAAGCTCCGAAGGGGGCAGATGGGAATAAACGCACTAAATTTAGTGCCAACCGCCACCCCGGTGGCAAGCTCCGAAGGGGGCAGATGGGAATAAACGGTGGTGGCGAACGTCACCTAATTAGTCCCAACCGCCACCCCGGTGGCAAGCTCCGAAGGGGGCAGATGGGAATAAACGCTCTAAATTAACCGTTAGGTACAACAGATTTAATAAGATAGTAATTTTAACCAGTTAATTAGTTAGCCAATTAATATTGTTTATTGAAATTTTTTTTAGCATAAATAGACAAATAAAGAAACTTTCAGTGCGGGGGGACGCATCACACGCGAGGCCGTCCTTTAATTAAAGCCCCGGGTGCGCCGACCGAGATTACAAGCCACGCATTCCAACCGCTCTGACCAGCAGCCTGAACAACTCAAGTATCGAACTCTCTACCAAAGTTTGTTCATTTCTTCTTTACCCCGCCGTGTATCTCTCCAAACCCAGCAAATATTGGTGTGTGTGCGGCCCCAGCTGCCTACAATACAGTCCACTACTGCCAACTCCAAGGGGCCGTCCCGCGCATTCTCGTTTTTGGAAATACTAAAAACTCGTTGACTGGAGGCTTGGTGTCAGTATTCCACTCCAATTGGTAGGCTTTCGCAGTGTTCTGATCTATTTTACGGAGTAAATAGAGTTCCAACTATCTACTTCGGCACCTAGATTTCTCAAGGCAGCTAATTATTTGTTTTACATTAGAAACAAACTCCCTAATTTGCACAAGGGTTGATTTTGTCGTAGTGTTCATATCTAAAAGACATTATTCCTTCTAGCTACATGAGGCAAGAGGCAAGATTTTTTTATTAAATCGTAGGGCTCGTTTTTTAATGGACCTCAGGTAGTGAAGTTTTTGGATGCTGTATTATCTGCCATCATTGTCTATCAAGAATTTGAACAAACAAATAAATTGCACATATTCTGTGCCTGTTTACCAGAGAAAGGAGGAATATCGATAGCAGGTAGTTTCGTGCAGTTTTATTGAGCATGCTAGATTCATGATGGGAACGGGACGCGTTATTGTTTGTAGATCCATGAAAGCATTCCTCAAGACTGGCTAAACAACTAAGGTATTTTTGCTCTGGGACTTTTGCTATGGACTGGGATGCAGAAAGACAACACACTTTACTGTATGATTGCTGTAGATTTAATGAATTAAAAAAGTTAAAAAGTATTGCCACACTAAATATTTGTTGGTGATACCAACATGCTCACCGGGAACTTAAAAATAAAGAAATCAAGTTATCTACATAATTTTTTTTACATATAGTTACTTATGGCAGGTATTTTTTTTTATTAGACAATGTTGTCATGGTGATATTTTAACAAAATATAAACTAACTAGCAGCGAAACCCGGCGTTGCACGGGTTAAAATACACCGCATGTTTAGTAGTGTCAAAAATACATAAGAATCCATTTTTTAATATAAATATTAAACATTCCTATCTGAAATATTTTCTGTCATTAAACATACGTTGTATATAAACTATATCCAATAAACTAATTAGAGAATTAAAATAATTTTAAGAAACAGTTCAATAAATGGAAAATTTATGTTTTATTCATACAATTATTCACATATTATATCATTCATATACATATATATATATATACATATTACTCTATACATTAACATATATTGTACACGTTTCTGTTTATATTATATGATTATATATTTTTTGTTTTAAATTTATTTTTCTAATACTTGCTTATACACTACATTTATAGTTTTATTGTTTGGACTATAAATAAACAAATTTTGAGGTGATCCTACTCGTGAGCATGCGACGTATAGTTGGCCATGTGCAAAGCACGGTTCTTTCAAGTCAACGCCACAATATTGAAATGTTTGGCCCTGTGCTTTATTGACAGTCATGCTGTAAGCCAACTTTACCGGGAATTGTAAGCGTTTAAAAGTAAAGGGCAATCCATTTGATATTAAAGGTATCCGTGGTATAAATACTATCTGTCCTTTATCTTTACCAGTCATTATACTGGCTTCGATAATATCATTATGTAGTTGTTTGATGCAGAGTCTCGTACCATTACATAGTTTCGGCGAGTTCAAATTTCGTAATAAAATAACTGGTGAACCAATTTTTAATTTAAGACAGTGTAATGGCACATTCCTGGAACATTTAATGAATTTAAAAATTCAGTAGGAAAATTAACACTTTCTGCCTCATCAGTCATTGTATCAATTGATGTGTAAATTTTTTCTTCTCCCGGAATCATTCCCTGGATGATGCTGTTGATGTTGTTGACAACGTCGTTCTTTGTAGCTAGAATAATTCGTTCGCGTAACCATTCTGAATTGATATAATTCTCAACAATATTTGGATATATTTCATTTATAAGTTGTTCAGGTGTTTCAACAACATTACATAACTCGTTAGTTAACATTATTTGGCCAGTATTTTTATCTATTGGATAGGTGCCTTCTCCTATTTGTAAAAGTTTTTCTGAAAATTCTAGTGCCTTTTTATCTCCTGAAATTTGCGCCCTCATATTTGTTGTTAATTTAATTATTTTTACGTAATCCCATATGAACGACTTCTTCAAGCAAGCATTAATTTCATCTGCTGGTGTCGATTTGGGAATGACAGGTAACGTTTGACGAAAATCGCCTGATAGTATTGACAACACCTCCCATTATATGCTTGTTGTCACGTAAATCTTGAAGTGTTCTATTAAGTGCTTCTAGAGATTTTCTATGGGCCATTGTACTTTCATCCCATATAATCGCTTTGCACTGTTTCAATATTTGTCCACGTGCTGATGATTCTGATATGTCACATACCGGAAACTCGTAGTCAGCTACATTTAATGGTAATTTCAACCCAGAATGCGCTGTTCGTCCACCATCCATAAGAGTAGCCGCTATCCCAGATGACGCCAGGGCAAGAACAATTTCTTTATCTGCACGGATTTCAGCTAAAATTAAATTCAACAACCATGTTTTCCCGGTGCCACCAGGTGCGTCTAAAAATATTATGCCACCTTGCTGATTTCTATAATAATCCATTATTGTATCGTATGCCTGTTTTTGACTTTGAATTAATCGAGGTTTGTTGTGTTGTATGTAAAGTTTCAATTCTTCTGTATTATAATTTGTTTCTCTTAAAAATTCACTGTTCATAGCATCCAAATGACATCGTTTAGGACATTGAACACCTAGTTCTACTAACGGTTGGTTAGATATTGCTAGACATTTATCTTCTATCAATATCAAAGCTTTGTTAAAAATTTCTTCATTAAAAGTTATTTCTAAGTCCGGGTTTTGTCGTCGTAGTTCAGCTAAGATATCATCGCTCATATATTCTTGATATTTTAGCCATAGCTGATTTGGATTAGAAGGATTACATGTAGTTAATATAATTGCAAAGAGTTCACGAAGTTGACTTGCTGTTGCTGTTTGGGCTGCTTCGTTCATAGCTGACTCCCAATGATTATCGTTTTCAAGTAGACCCAATCTTTGACATGCTTCGCGGTATGTTTCACAAATGTAACCATCGACAGTTTTTAAGTCTTCAAAACACGTTGGGCCTCGAACAGTGTGTAGTAATAAACGTAAATAGAAACATTCAGCGTTTTTTGGGTGCACTGTGTAGACTCGCCCTATTGTGTTACTCTTGAATACTTCATCATGTCCCTCAACTGGCATTCCACGTTTTCGAGGATTAAACTTTTTACTTGTTGTATCCCACGTATAATAACTTGGTACCTCTGAATAAAGTAAAGTCTTGGCAAATGGATCTTTCTGGCATAATTCAAAGAACGCTGTTAAAGTTGTTCGTGATGGTGGTTCTGTCGCAACTTTCTGTGCCGTTTCTGTAGTGAAAAACACACGTTGTCCATTTTCCAGGTGGACGGATAAATGGAGAACCGGCGGATCTCGATCGTGAATCGGAAAACTTAAAATTCGCCAAACCGCTTCGTTGGTATTATTATGTAACGACCCATTTGATACTGAACTATTTCATCATGTTGGTTTTCTTTGGCCACTGTAAAAATGGCTATATCACTGCCTTTATTAATGTATTTGCATACGTATTTAATTGATTTGACAGAACTGCAGTATTCAACATTGATATGGGCATTAAACATTTTGGATAAAAGTAGATTGTAAGGAACTACCCATTGATTGTTAATTTGAATTTCTTGATTGCCTCGTATTTTAATTTTAGCTGTAAATCCGCCTTGTTCTGGTGATCGACGTCTGTATTTCGGATATCCATCTTCGCCGGTAACTGTTTCATTTAAAAATGGCTTTGGATAACGTTTCGTACATATTTGATCTTTCATGCATGGAGAACTTCTATTTAGTTCACCACACGGGCCATGAATCATGTTTTTCACTATTATAAATTATAAAGGTCAGGATCTTCTTCCGGGTTTGGAAATTCAGCTTTGATGATATTATCTATTTGATCCGGATGAATTTTATTTTGAAGCCAAATTAAGTTGTGAGAATGTGGCAATCCTCGTTTCTGCCATTCGATTGAATACATCCAGCAAATAACAGCACCAAATATTTGATATTTTGTGATGGCATCAATAAATTTAATTTGTTTTTGGCGGAAAACTCGGGCAACAATATCATGTCGATCGCTGGCCGCCTGTTTATATTGTAATTCATCTTTGATTTCCGCCCATGAAGAATTACATGTAAATGTTATAAATAAATCTGGTCGGCCGTGTTTTCTGACATAAGTTATCGCATCTTGGGCATATTCATGCATGTGACGTGGACTTCCAGTAAACGTAGAAGGCAAGATGACCAATTTTCCCATGTTATCAACGTTTCCATCATTTATCATAGCATCTCTTAAATGAATGTATTCATCAGAACGTAACTTTCGTTGATTATGGCGAATAAATTCTAATCTTTCCGTCTCCACTTTAGCATACATATCAACCATAAACTGCTGAAATAACTGTCGACAATTTAAAACATGGTTATATTCACTATTTCTAGTCATAATTCGATAAGCATAAAATTGCATAGCTGATACTTTTTTGTTAGTTTCTACACCTGTAGCGGGATCGATTTGTTGTATATTTAAGTGATAACCATCTTCACCTTGCCAAAAAATTAACGGGTACTGTAGGGCATCATAACTTCGATGTGTTTCAGCAATACGTTGCAATTGATTACTTCGGCGTTGAATAATAATATCACGATGGCTATATTCATTATCAACAATTACTACAGCAACTTCGTCCGTTTGAGGTGCATTAAACCTTCGTTCATGTTGACCGGCTGGTCTTTTATCCGCTCGAATGACGATCTTATAATTGTCTGCAACCATTTTGTCTAAAGAAGTTTTAAACACCTTGATAAGTTGATTATTATCGTGAAGTAGACGCTGTAATTTTTGAATAATGTCTCGTTGTAGCCCCTGAATGCGAGAACAACGTTGATTTATTTCAAGTTCTTCGTTACCAATAAAATATATTTGAAGAAACTTTGCAGTTCCATCGGACATTGGCATCAGAGATCCTACTCGATGATAAATTTGGCCTTGAACCTTGAAAACTGGGCTGAAATTTTCTTCCTTGCATACTAAAGTTGCTCCAAATGAAGTCATTTGGAAACAACAATTATATCGACGTATATTTTGAAGGAAATGATTGGAATCTGGCGTTTCTCCATTCATATATGCGAGTAACTCTGATGGTGGTACATTTAATGCTGGTAAATTTACTTTACCACTTGAGCAGCACATACCAGCAGTTTCTCCCTTGAATTTTCGTGCATGACAATACTTGCATATCGTATCCAATTTGCCGATGATAACATTTGGATGTTCGTTATATTTTTTTTTGCAATCATAATGGAACACCTGAAGTTCTAGACTCTCTCGCGAAGCAGCGCGTCGTTGGCGTAAAGCAGCCATTTTTTCTTTACTTTTGCTCTTTTCCATTTCACGTTGGTCAGCAGATTGACGATTTCGAATCGACTGTACTCGGGACCGGGTTTCCTCGTTAGTGTGTACTCTTTCTTCATCGGTTTGATTTTCTCTAATTCTTTTTACACCTTTACGAATATTCGAAAGTCGTTTTTCCCTTTGTTCTTCTGTCTCATTTTGACGTGCTATTTTTTTTCTTTTTGAATCAACTTTAGATTTTGTAAATATTGTTTTACGCTTTGGCATATTGTATATGTAATATAATAAAGTTACACAAATCGATCTCTTGCTTGTTACGATAATAAGACTGACGAAAAAACACTGAATTTTCGTTTATAAACAATCAAAGATAGAAATTTCTCGTATTAAAACACTCTAGAACATACAGGTAGTTTGTTATTTTTTACTTGTCAAAATCACTTGAATTAGTTTGAGCACTGTTCACTTTCGACTCCAATTGATCTTCACTCGACTGCTAACACCATTGAACTAACGAAAAGTCACTGAATTTCGCTTTATATACCATAAGACATGGAAATTTCTAGCACCAGAATACTCTAGAACATTCAGATAATTTGTTCTTTTTTATTCGTCAAAATCACTTGAATTGTTTGAACACTGTTCACTTTTGATCCCAATTGATCTTTACTCGACTGCTAATACGATTGAACTAACGAAAAGTCACTGAATTTCGCTTTATATACCATAAGACATAGAAATTTCTCGAAATAGAATACTCTAGAACATGCAGATAGCTTGTTATTTTTTATTTGTCAAAATCATTTGAATTGTTTTGAGCACTATTCACTTTTGATTCCGATTGATCTATACTCGATTGCTAACACGATTGAACTGACGAAAAGTCACTGAATTTTGGCTTATATAGCATCAGACATGGAAATTTATAGTACCAGAACACTCTAGAATATTCAGATGTATATCATTTAGATTTAGGTCTGGTAGATAAATTATAACACTTGTACTTATTTCAGAATTTTCCAGATCATTCCAGAATTTTTAGAACTTTCTAGAGCTTTCCAGATCCATAACATTAAGTTGTGTACATTCTAGAGCTTTTTAGATGATGATATTCAGTTTAACTCATTCTGGAGCTTTCTAGATTATTTCAGAAATCTCTAGAATTTTCTAGAACATTCCAGATCGATAATATTCAGCTTAACTCATTCTAGGACTTTTGAGATCATTCCAGAAATCTCTAGAATTTTCTAGAACATTCCAGATCGATAATATTCAGCTTAACTCATTCTAGAGCTTTTGAGATCATTCCAGAAATCTCTAAAATTTTCTAGAACATTCCAGATGATAATATTCAGTTTAACTCATTCTGGAGCTTTCAAGATCATTCCAGAAATTTTTAGAATTTTCTAGAACATTCCAGATCGATAATATTCAGTTTAACACATTCTGGAGCTTTTTAGATCATTCCAGAAATTTTTAGATCTTTTCAAGAGTTTTCATGAGATAGAAAAGGACAGATATATATCTGAATACATTTTCGCCACCCACAACCACCCACTTCCACCCACCGCGACCAAACTCCCTTACTCCCACCTGGAGACCAAGGGGTATTTACCACCCCAACGGGAAGTTGATTGGAGTTAGTGGTGATAGAGAAAACCCTGGCTTTACGTACTAACATAAGCATTTTATATATATATATATGGATATGGACAAATACTTATTTTAATTCAAGGTACAGTGGCCAGCACGTGGCGATGGACAGTATACACACATATAACTACGACCGATTTTTAACAGTTGAACACTCGCACACATCGGTGATTGGTAGAATTCGTCATCTTTACGAAAATATACCAATCGACATTCTTTTCTAAATAAGCGTCTATTTAAGACCAATAACGAATTCACACAAACTTATTACCACAGATCTGTGCTTTTGACAAATCATAAGCCACGCCCCTTAAAAAGCATCCGCCACAGATCTAATAAACCAAGCATCCGCGCAGTGACACGAGCTAGCAGCAGTGTTGCCGTTTTAGCCACTTTGTGGCTAGATCTAGCATATTTTTAACGGTTTAGCCAAAAATAATTTTAGCTAACAAAACGAATCTAGCTACTTTTGGTAATTATGTTTTTGATAATTACTGTTTACAGTTGACCAAATATTTGACCTAGTTACTGCGGTCTTGTCTTCCTCACTCTAATGCGGAAGTAAGTAGTTAACTGTCATGAACACATTATGAAACAAAATGTGTGCATTAACACTTAATTCCATAATTATGATTAAAAGTCAATTAAAATACATACTAAAAATGCCACGACTATGTTTTGCCACCTGAAGTTTTAAACAAATTTACAGAAGCGGACAAAGCAATCAAAAAAATTAAAACCCCATCTACATCATCATCACTGATCGATTAACGTTGACGTAGAGATTTCAGAATTACCAGATGCCATTGTAGACCTACAATTATTTTGTTTCAACATGTATTAGATACTGTTTTGATTAAACCCACATCCTTATTGGCTTATTGGCATCCTTGGTGGCTAATTTTGTAGCCACTTTTTCATTTTAATAACCACAAACAAGATTGTCCTAACCGCAACACTGCCAGTATATTAAAGTCACTCACTCATCTGTCTCCGTCTCGTCCCGTCCAAAGGGAATATAAGTCACCAATACTTACTACGTTTGTCAGTCTAAGTCCAGTCGCATAGATATTAGATAGCATTTATTGTGAATTTGTTAGCGTACACCGTCTCATTCTTTACTGTTTTTTTTATTCACAATTGGTAAGCCCTTGGCATCATCTCACCTGATGGTGAGTGATGATGATGCCGAAGATGGAAGCGGGCTTACCTAGATTCCCCAACACAATGGAGCACGGGCTATCTTATCTTCAAGCCGGAACACATCAATGTTGTTAACACTGATGTTTATCGGCAAGACTTAGATAAGATGGTGGTAGCTAGCCAGGCGGGCTTAGAAAATGCCCTACCACCAACCAAACAGAGTCTTACAAGTTGACCCCACCGGGAATCGAACCCGCGACCTCCTGGTGTGAAGCGAATGGACTACCTACCCATTACGCCACGGAGGCGGTTAAAGAATTTTAGATTCGGTTCAATAATTCTAAAGTTTAACCCCCTACAACCAAACTAATAAACAAACCCTACCACTACCTATAATATTTTATTCTTAAAAGTCTGGTCTTTTTCACACATAAATCGGAATTTCCATCAATAAGTATGTAATGTAAAATCTTCGGATGAACGCGATCTCCCCCGACCCCGTCTACCCGCACCGGCCAGCGGTAAGCGGCAGCGCAGATTGAAAACAATGCGAAGAGAACAATTACTATCTCTTTTTCGCATTCGCTCTGTTCAACTTCTAACATTTTCAAGGCCATTATGTCCAACTGCATGTGCTGTTCACTGTACCTACTTACTACAGGTATTTCTTTTTTCTTAAACTTAGTGGTTGCATCACTGTCGTCTCCCCCCCTCACAGAACGCAAAGTTATAATCTATTTATGATGTACAGAAAAAAATAATTACCTTAATTATACAATTAATGTTCTATAGGTAATAAAGAAATACCTGAAATGGGAACACATGTACGTTTTCTTAATGGATGTAATGACCTCAAGGACACAAACCTTGCCATCTTTTCCCGATAAGACCTTTGAAAGTCTGGCCATGGGCCAACAAAGGGGTGGGGTGTTAGGTTCTATGAGAATAACCAATGCACCCACTTTTACATTATGCAAAAAATGGTCCCAAATAGCCCCCTTTTACGGTATAGCATATTTATTTATTTATTTAATAGGAAGACTTACAGCTAATATAACAAAATAAAAATCAATTAAAATCAGAATGCCACTCAAAAGTCCTCACTAATAGAAACATTATAAGATATTAAAAACAGCAACTTCGAGAGTTCACGGCAATGCTTTTGAGCTCGTAAAGAAATAGAAGTCAATAATTCTGGACAGTCTATATGGCTTGAGGAAGGACCTTTTTATTGGCCTGGTACTTAATTGTTGCATATTTTATGGCAGTGGTTCCCAATTACTTTTTTCAACGTACCACTTCAAGAAAGACCTCAAACTCGCGTACCCCTTAGCTTAGTTAGGTTAGCTAGGCCCTAGCCCTAACCGTTAGTTAGGGCGTTCTCACACGATGACGATGTCGTGTGTGGATCCAGGCGCGTTTTCATACAACTCCTTGCACTGATGCTTGCCGCACTGTCGCTGCTGCATCCGACATGCGTCATCGTGTGAGATCGTCCTTATTCGGAACGTTAAATAAAAATCAAATCAGGTGTATTTTTTATTTATTATCATCAAAAGACATTCTTATGACAGAGAACACATGTGTAAGTGCAAGTGTGCACTGGAGTGAGAGAGAGGTTGCACACCTTCGTGGATTGAACAGGCTAGCTAGACCTACTGATCGTTTAAGTAAATTGAATAATTATTGGCAATTGTTATTGCCTTAGTTAGATTGCTGCGCGTACCCCTTGATGCAATCTCGCGTACCCCTGGGGGTACGCTTACCACTAATTGGGAAACACCGTTTTATGGTATTTCCTTAGTGAGAACTTAGTAAGTAGCTATAAATTAGTTTTATTAGTGTAACCGACTTCAGTATTATTTTTAAGAAATTTTACTTTGTACACTGAATGACAATGACTTATTAAATTCCGAGCCATATCCATGCAAGTTTATTGCCTACATGTCTCTTTAGGTGTGCTGTCAAGTAAGATTTTTCGTGGAATTGTTTGTCACATACAAAACATAGATAATGGTTCTCCCTTTCATGTGTCCTCTGATGTCTAACAAAAGCGCTTCTGTCACTGATTAGCATATTACATTCTGAACATAATAATGATTTCACTCCTGTGTGAATCCTTATGTGTTTCACTAAATTAGATTTAACATTGAACGCTTTGTCACATTCTGAACATGCATATGGTTTCTCTCTTGTGTGAATTCTCATGTGTTTTACTAAATTACATTTAACACTGATCGCTTCATCACATTCTGAACATGAATATGGTTTCTCTCCTGTGTGAATCCTCCTATGTTTTGCTAAGTTATCTTTCTGACTAAACACTTTGTTACATTCTGAACATGAATATGTTTTCTCTCCTGTGTGAATCCTCATGTGTTTTACCATATTAGATTTATCACTGAATGCTTTATCACATTCTGAACATGAATATGGTGTCTTTCCTGTGTGAATCCTCATGTGTCGCACCAAGCTACCTTTTTCACTGAACACTTTGTCACATTCTGAACATGAATATGGTTTCTCTCCAGTGTGAATCCTCATGTGTATTGCTAAATAACCTCTATGACTAAATGCTTTGTCACATTCTGAACATGAATATGGTTTCTCTCCTGTGTGAATCCTCATGTGTTGCACCAAACTACCTTTTTCACTTAACACTTTGTTACATTCTGAACATGAATATGTTTTCTCTCCTGTGTGAATCCTCATGTGTTTTACCAAATTAGATTTATCACTGAATGCTTTATCACATTCTGAACATGAATATGGTGTCTCTCCTGTGTGAATTCTCATGTGTCGCACCAAGCTACCTTTTTCACTGAACACTTTGTCACAATCTGAACATGTATATGGTTTCTCTCCTCTGTGAATCTTAATGTGTTTTTTTAAAACATCTTTTCGACTAAATGCTTCATCACATTCTGAACATGAATATGGTTTCTCTCCTGTGTGAATCCTCATGTGTTGCACCAAACTACGTTTTTGTCTGAACACTTTGTCACATTCTGAACATGAATATGGTTTCTCTACTGTGTGAATCCTCATGTGTATTGCTAAAGAACTTTTTTGTGTAAACGCTTTGTCACACTGTGAACATGAATATGGTTTCTCTCTGGTGTAAATCCTCATGTGTATTGCTACATCACTTTTTTGACTTAATGTTTTGTCATACTCTGAACATGGATATGATTTCTTTCCTATGTGATTCTTCATGTGTTTTTTTAAAACATCTTTTCGACTAAATGCTTCATCACATTCTGAACATGAATATGGTTTCTCTCCTCTGTGAATCCACATGTGTTTTGCCAAATTAGATTTATCACTGAATGCTTTGTCACATCCTGAACATGAATATGGTTTCTCTCCTGTGTGAATCCTCATATGTTTTGCTAAATCACCTTTTTGAATAAACGCTTTGTCACATTCTGAACATGAATATGGTTTCTCTCCTGTGTGAATCCTCATGTGTATTGCAACTTTACTTTTTTGACTAAATGCTTTGTCACATTCTGAACATGAATATTGTTTTTCTCCTGTGGGAATGCTCATAGTTTACTGATATACCTTAGGTAACTACCTGTAAATAAATCAACCATAGGTAATATGCCCAGTGAATAAATCAACAAGGGGTTGTTTCTTAACTGAAGTTTTGTAATGCTTTTCTTACCTTGGTGACTGTAGAATGTTCATATGTGCCATACTATGGTGCATTTGTAATCAAATAAGTAGGTCACCACTTATTATAAAATACATGTAAGTATCTTTTGAGGTTTTGTTCGAGCCATTCAAAAATGTAAGCCTAAAAATAGAAATTTTGACCTAGGCTAATTAATTATACTGGTCCCTGAGCTTGTTGTAGGTAGCTACCTCTATCAAATCTTCAATTTTCATGGAGCTTTCTGGTAATACATTCGCGTTCGAGGTAAAGGTTGTAATTATCAAATTAATTCTTCATTTGAAGATTTGCTTATATCCCGCCTTGTGTCGTCAGTATTATTTATAAACATCTTCCACGTCACAGATTACTATATTAGTAGCAAGCTACCACGTCAAAACAGAAATACTCCGAGTCCACAGAAACGTAGTTTGTTATATTCTCTTTGTCCACAGATCTAATTGGATCCAAAGCGAATATAATAGTAGATCTGTGTATAATACACTACGTTTATTGCACGATCATATTCTCTTTGGCACGATCTATGTCCGACTCTTTTTTTTTACCAATATATTAACGTCTCTGGGTACAAGCCCTTTTGAGACTCATCATTTTTAGTTTAATTTGCAATGCTAGTGACGACCGTTTCGTGGTCTGTACCGTAGCTTCAAGAGGCTTGACAGCTGAAAAATCTTTCAATAACTGAAAAATAATTTCTTATTTTAACACTTACATCATTCGTAACACATTCAGTACGGAATGATTGACTAATGAAGTTGGGCGAGATGACGAAACACCTGAAAACTTTTGTGTTTGTTTTTTAATCGTCTATCTTTTTTCCGAGCAGATTTGAAGGTTCAACAAGCGTTACGTTTCAAACGTTGCGGTGTCGACATAATTGGTTTGTTTGTAGAGTGTCTACTTTTTCTGTAAATAGACCGCAAAAATGGAACGGACGGGTTCAATTTTTGCGGTCTATTTACAGAAAAAGTAGACACTAAAAGATTTGGAGCAAGTAACGGGAAAATTCTTATTACAATCGAATATATTACTCATACCAAAACTTCTTAAAATGAATTTTAACCTAGCACTGTACACATTGAACATGAGGAATCACTCGATGTAAATAACGCTGTTGGGAATGTAGTGTTCAAGCGTCGGATGTTCTGCGGCGTCCTCGATGGTCTTGAGCTAAATCGCTGCAGCTTGGTAATTTTAGAAAACCACCGTCACGCTTTCCAAAGTGATCGATACTCCGGTCAGGGTTTGATATAGCTTACAGTGCTCTTCCAGGTGTGATAAGACGATGAGAGCAACCAAAAAGTCGGGGTAGCAGTCCCATGCCTTAGGTATAATGCAGCACAAGTAGGCCATTGTCTCCCGATTTAATGCGGCGGGGAATGTTAACAGAATGAAGTCACTCTTATTTATCGTGTCTTAATTATATTTCAGCCGACAGAATCAACGACCCCCGGATCTTTGTTCATTTTTCGCAAAAAATTGTCTCAAATATGAACTATTTTTACACAGTTATATAGGTAATATTAAAGATTTTTGAATAATGACCAAAACATGCGACATATGATGCAAAAAACCTACGTATAATAATAATTCAATACATTATATCTGTTCGGGCTGGTCCCCGAACGATGTATGTGGTTTGTATGAGTGCAGGACGGCAGGAGAGTTTGTATGTAAAACGTGTGTGCTCTTGTCAAGCGTCTTTATTGCACTAAGTGAATGACGGCGGGCGATGTATGAGTTCGCAATGTCAGCTAAAATACTTATTATAAAATTAGCGGAAAATAATCCTTAATGTGCGTGCTCGTACATTGCTGCCGAATTTAAGAAATAAAACTTAAAACTAAACAACAGTAAAAAAGTAACAAGTTCAATGATCTGTAGAAGGTGAAATAGCTTTGTCCATCTTGCTCCGCATGTTTGGTTATGGCGGCGGCGGCGGCGGCGGCGGCGGCGGCGGCGGCGGCGGCGGCGGCGGCGGCGGCGGCGGCGGCGCGGCTGCGACCACTTCGCTGCAGTCACCACCGGTTCCATCTTCTAAAGATCTGGTCTTGCGTCTGCCTTGTAAAGTCTTTCTGTGAGCTTCATCGATGAGAAGGTTTGTTAGTTTGTCGTTGTTTGGCAGTATAATGGGGTGTTTTTGTGAGTCAGTTAAGTTTGACTGTTGCAATCTGCCCCCGACTCTCAAGATTCCTTCCGAGTTTAAAAAGGGGTTCAAACTCAAAATATGACTTTTTGAACTAACTTCCAAACCTTTTCGTAGCTTCCCTATCTCATCGCAAAAGTAGTTACTTTGTACTGATTTAACAATAATGTTATGTGCTGTTTCTATCTCCGACTTTGTTAAATAGGCAGTTAAGGTTGCATTTGCATCGCGTCGTGTCCGCTGAATGAAACGCTATACCCAGCCGAGTACGCGCACGAGTCGAGCCATAGAGCTGTGTTTGTTTAGAAGTTCCTCAATCAATGGAGATGTCATTTTTTGTGCAGTACACGTTTGTTTCTTGATCTCTTCTGTCGGGATTTCAAATGTTTGTTTTTCCATAGGAATATCTTCTTTCTTCAGCCATGACGGTCCCTTCCACCATAGCTTATTTGTTGATAATTGAGATGGAAGTTGCCCTCGGCTTGCACAGTCGGCAGCGTTATCTTCAGATTTCACATGTCTCCAGCATCCCAATGGCATGTTGCTTGCTATTGTTTTAACTCTGTTTGCCACGAATGCCTTCCACCTTGAGACATCTCCTTGTATCCATCCAAGTACGACCATAGAGTCAGTCCAACCATGGATTTTAATTTGAACTGTCTGAACGCGTTGTGACTCTATGACTTTTTTCATAAGTTTTGATAATAGTAGGGCCACACATAGTTCTAATCTGGGCAATGTTATTGTTTTGTTTAAGGGGGTGAGTTTTGTTTTTCCGCCCACGAGTCTTATCATATGTTCTCCATTTTTATCCAAACTTTTACAGTAGATCACGCATGCGTACGCCTTTTCGGAAGCATCGCAAAAGCCATGTAGTTCAAAGGGCTGGTTAGTGTTCCCCATCCAACGTGTTATTGTTATATTCTTAATGCACAGGAGATCTTGTTTAAATGTTTGCCACTCCTTTTGAATGTTTTGGGGGAGGGGGTCATCCCAACCAGTAGCTAAGGTCCAGACTTGTTGGAAGATGATTTTTGCCTTCATCGTAACTGGAGATAGCCAGCCCATCGGATCATAAATTTTTGATAAATCCGATAGTAATGTTCGCTTTGTTATTAAGTAATTTTCTTCTTTGTTTGAAAGTGTAGGTATGGTTTGTTTGAATGTAAACTGATCCGTGCACGGATTCCACGTGATTCCCAGTGTTTTATTTGTTTCTGCATGGGTAAAGTCAATCATGTTTTGACTTATTAAATCTTGTGACAGGTCTTCGAGTAACCTTGAGTCGTTACTGGCCCATTTTCGAAGATTGAAGCCTGCTGTTTTTAGGATGTTAATCAGCTGTTTTTGTGTCTCTTTAGCTTCCAAAATGTCATTACTTCCGCCTAGTAAATCGTCGACATAGAGCTGGTTGTCCAAGATGTCTGCAGCGAGAGGGAACCGATGACCTTCGTCCCTTATCAGTTGTTTGATTGTTCGCATCGCTAGGTACGGGGAAGATTTTAAGCCGTATGTCACAGAACATAACTGATACTCTCTGATGACGTCATCGACGGTATTGCGCCATACAATCTTTTTGAGGTGTTGGTCTATCTCTTGTACTAAGATCTGCCGATAAAATTTTTCGATATCAGCTGTGTAAACGTATTGAAATCCTCTCCAGCGTAGGATCATTGATTGCAGGTCTTGTTGAAGGTTAGGCCCGCATTCCATAAGTTCATTGAGACTGTAGCCCGATTTCGTTTTTTGAGACCCATTGAAAACAACGCGAAGTTTGGTTGTAGTAGAGTCAAGTTTCATTACTCCATGGTGTGGCAGAAAGCAGCTGGGTTCGCATGGTGATGTACATTCTTTCCTGTGTTGCAGCTCCAAATATTCATTTATGAATTTTTTGTAGTTGTCAGCCAGATTGGTATCCTTGGCAAGTCTTTTTTCGATTTGTCAGAATTGGGCCACCGCCTGTGGTTTTGACGGCCCCAAATGTTTCTCAAAACCTGGTTTCATGGGGATACGTACTTCGTATCGCCCCTCTGAGTTTCTTTGTGTTGTATTTTGATAGAGTGTTTCGCAGTACTCCTCTTCTGGTGTAAAGATTGATGTTTTCTCAGAAATTTCTTCCATTTCCCAGAATTGAGATATTTCTTCAATGTCATTTAGAACAGCATGGCAGTTGAATGTTTGGAAATTGCCGAGCAGAACCCACCCCAACTTTGTTTGCTGTGCGATCGGGGCTTGTGAAGGTCCTCGCAATATTCCATTCATGATAATTTTAGCATAGACTCCAGCATCCAGTAGAATGTCCACGGATCTTGAAATGTTGTAATTGGAGTCCGCTAGATTAATGTTAAGTAGATGTGGCCATTCCTGTTTTTTAAAAGTGTAGTTAGGCAAGTTGTTTAGCAACTTCGGCATCACCAGTGCTTCTGTAGTGAATGTATAGTCACCGTATATCGAATCGCATTCCAGTTGTATTATTCCTTTGCTCTTGTTGTCCGAGATACCTACTCCGGACACTGTTGAGTTGTTTTTACGTCTCGGGAGGCCTAGGCGCTGTGCAGCTGATTCTGTGATCAAGTTAATCTGTGATCCTTGATCTAATAAGGCTCTCATTTTCATTGGAGTTCCATCCGCTGCCTTTACATATATTTCCATAGTTGCAAGTAAAACCTCGTAATTGCCCGCCACGTGATTTGATTTTCGTGGCGTAGTAGCCGGCGCAGGCGGCGGCGTATACCTTGACGTAGTCGGTGTCATATTTACAGGCATTATTTTTTCCAATTGGTCGTGAATAATAATGTCATGTAGTGTCGTGTGGTGAGGCTTTTTGCAAACTCGGAACCGCTTACTAGAATTGCATTGTTTTCCATTGTGGCAGTACATGCAGTTTCGGCAAATATTATGTTGCGAAATTGACCTTAATTAAGTTTCCGGCGGCATGTTCTGGAATTCTTTACAGTAAACCAATAAATGATCTGATTTACAAATTGGACAGCTTCTCTCAGTATTTACATAAAATGTTTTTGGAGTTGGATTTGTGAAGTTTCCACGTTTCGGTAAAAACTTGGCAGAAAATTCCTTGTTATTGGTCTGTTCTAATTTTCCGGACGTAGTTGGTCGGTTTCGCCTTGTAATAGGTTCCAATGCAGTAAACTTGCACTCCAAAAATCCCATCAGCTCGTCAAACGCAGGTAACGACCTTGGGGCTTTTCTTGTTTCCATGTAAGCCGCGTAGGTGTCGGAATCCATTTTTTCGGTAAGAACGTGTACCAAAATAGGGTCCCACGTTGTAGTGTCGACCCCTAGATTATGGATAGCGTGTATGGTTTCCAGGCTGACGTCATGCAGGCGCTTCAGTTCATTGGAACAATTTTTGTGTACAGAAGGTTGGTTCATGAATATTTGAATTTGTTTGGTAAAAAGTAGTTGTATGTTGTTGTATCTGTGGGTTAGAAGTTCCCAACAGGTGTCGTAGTTTTCAGCAGATATGTTTAGGTGTTGGACCAGGCGCTCAGGTTCACCTTTCAGTTTTCCTTTTAAATGTTGCATTTTCTGTGCTTTTGTTAATGTTGGATTTTTATGGATTGCTTCTGAGTACAAATCCATAAATGTTGGCCACTGAGTGTAGTTCCCAGAAAACGTAGGTATTTCCATTTTTGGAAGTGACTGATGCTGGTGAGAAGATGCAAGAAGTTTTTGGTGTAAATTCCTTTTCGTATCTTCGAAGAGGTTTTCATGTTTAGTAAAATCTTGTTCGTAGTCCACGTCAGATCCAATAAGTAAGTTGTCAATTTGCCAGTGGACATCATCAATTACCTTCCAGCGTTGTTGAAGCATTTGTAGCTTGTCTTCTATTTCCCACTTTTCAGAAATGTCATTAAGTTTTATGTTTTTAATGACCCTCATAAAAGCACGGAAATTTGTACCTTGCTGCTTGATTAGCTCATCACCTTTTGACATCATACCTTTTTCTTCCAAAGCATTTGCAGGTACTGAGGGTTCTTCCGAAGCTCCAGAAATAATTCCACGTAGAATCGCACTTGTCACATCATACTGCTGTTCCAGTTTTTCAAACGCATTTGTCGTGAAGTAGCTGTGTGTCTTGTCTTCATATTTTTGTAACTTAATGTGGTTTTCCCCGAATTCTTGCCAATGATTGTTGAGTGTGGCTAGCCTTGTGTTGGCGTAGTCAATTGTTTTTCGATCAGCAGAATCCTTTTTCAAGTTTGTAAAAATTTTTCTTATGCTCTCGGCGATGATCTCCTGACGCTGATATAGTTCCTCCATTGTTGTAGTTTGTTCGAAGGTTTCAGACAGCGCAATCGTTATCACCAAAAAATATAGTGGACTGTTTCACTTATTACTGGTTTGTAGTTTTCACTGTAACCTCAGCTTACCTACGATATCGTAGAGCGCTTCTCAATCTGCCGGTGAGACCCGCTGGTGGGAGGCCGGCAAACCGAACGCAACCGTAGGTAACTGGAAGTCACACTGTAGGACCGAAGGACCAAAATGTTCGGGCTGGTCCCCGAACGATGTATGTGGTTTGTATGAGTGCAGGACGGCAGGAGAGTTTGTATGTAAAACGTGTGTGCTCTTGTCAAGCGTCTTTATTGCACTAAGTGAATGACGGCGGGCCATGTATGAGTTCGCAATGTCAGCTAAAATACTTATTATAAAATTAGCGGAAAATAATCCTTAATGTGCGTGCTCGTACAATATCATTTTTTATAGCTATAAAGTTGTTATAACATACGTATCCTTTATCGACTTAAGATATGAAATATGGTTTTCCAATAAAAAATAATTACTATTATAAAAACATTTACAATTATTATTCGCAATCAAAGATATTGCAAGAAGAGAGAAAAAATAAATATTGGTTAAGACATATTTCTCCTGCCATAATATATTAATATACATTAGCTAAATGAAAAATTTATTTTATTATACTATTATGATATTTGAAGCAACTTAACATTTAGTTTTATACAGATTGTAAATTTGCATTCTTGCAATATTTATGGAGGCGGTAGTTTACAATTAAACAAATCACTTCAGCCAATGCAGAAAGTCTGATATTTGAAAGATACCGCTCCACTGCGACGGGCGCGTTCAATATGAGGCCCGCAGCGGGGCGCCCGCCGTCACTTCATGGGATTGTGTTACGTTCATATTAATTTCTTGGGAACGTGAAGAGCCTTGTGATTTTAAATTATTCTTCAGATTCGTCATTAAATAACCTAACTTACTGTATAAGAATGAATGTACAATCGTATGTATAGAAGTTTTTCAATGTTCAGGTAAATTTAGATTTTGCGGATTTTTTCCTATTTTTGTAAATTGAAACCATTAGTAAAAAGAAATAAACAATTTTTTTAAGTAAAATCTGCTTTATTTACACAGTTAAACATATATTACACAACTTAGAGAATTCTTGTAGGTATAGAGCGCGCGTATCGCATCGGTTACTTTATACTCATCGTAGGCAAGTGAGCTTTATGTAACTATGTAGATGTATATGTGACAAATAGAGATGGGCTGCTGTGTACTACTGGCTAAGTGGATTATCTATAGCCAAGGACAAACAGTAGCATAATATAGTAGGTACCTACTTGTAAGAATTTATCTGTGTTTTATGAGTTACAACGTTTACTTCCTAATACGTATATAAATAAAACATTCGTATACAATTATACATCGTTACACCTAGATGTACTGTTCGGGGTAGGTAAGTTAATTAACCAAAAATACTAATTTCAGTTTAATTTTATAAAGAAATAAAATATCACTGTTGAGTTTTCGTAAATTTTTATCAACCGACTTCAATAAAAGGAGGTTATCTATTCCTCACGTATGTATGTACTATTATTAGAACTGAAATATATACACAACAAATGTATTAGAACCTCCAAACATGTTCGATTATAGATATATGTTTGTATGTATGTATGTTTGTCCACGCATTTCTCCGAAAATATTAATCGAATTACAACCATTCCTTAGTATTTACTCAAACTTAGGGAACAGTGCAAGTTTCATCAAAATCAGTTCAGTAGTTTTCAAGACATGGACTAACTAATGCGTGTAAGTGTAACGGCTTAGCTTAATGATACGACCTACAGACACTGTGTCAAAGGAAAAACTTATACACAATTACAGCCCAACAAGACAACGAATTTTTCAAGTTTTTTTTTACAATTATTACAAAAAAAACTAGCTTTTACTTAACTAAAAATAACAAAAAGGAAAGATAATTTAAAAAATATTGACTTCAAAAAAAAATACTTAAACACTTAATACATATCAATATTTTCATTAAAACTTATTTCTTTAATAGGGATTTAACTTTCATAATAAATATCGATTTTATTTATACTACTACCGTAAGCGTCACATCACTAGCTAGATAAATAGTCCGAGGCGGAGATGCGGGGTAGTGCGCACGGAACATCTAGGCTCGCTCCTCACGTCTCCTTCACCCCCGCAATGCGTGATTAATTTTTAACTTAAAAGTATAAAAATGGACTTATCGGTAAAATGTGATACTCGATTTGTGTTCAGTATGTGTCCATGTATCGTTTTTACAAGAATTTACTATGCAGTTGTCCATTTTAATAGCATAAATAGCTAAAATCACTGCTAGGAATCTACCACTAACGCACACCGCTAGCACCACTAGCGCTTGCGGGCGGAACGTCGCGTTATTCTCACCCGTGCCTACTGTTCTCACTCTAAAAGACGTGCTCTATACCTACATGTATACTCAAAGATTTACAATAACATATCAAAACGACACATGTTTTCATACATTTACAATACGGGCATAAAAACGTTTGATCTACGAGGGCAGTTTGACAACTCAATGACTTTAAGGTTAAATAAAAACTTTTTTAATATTTTTTTTTGTCTCATATTTGGAAACTCACTAAGAAGCGCATGCCGTTCTTTTTTCAAATTTGGCGCGAAAACAAGCTTTTTAGAAACAAAAAAGTTAGGCGACTTCTAAGTATTCTTTGAAAATGGAGAAAAGCGAGTTTCGAGTGCTAATTAAACACTATTTTTACGTGGTAAAACTATTAAGCAGACTGAAGACAAATTGAAAAAGTATTATGGTGATTCTGCGCCTTCTCATGGAATGGTACATAAGCGGTTCACTGCATTTCGTTGTGGACTTACTACTACTAATGACGCGGAGCGCCCAGGAAGGCCGATTGAGGTCACTACGGAGGGCATGGTTAATAAAATACATGATATTGTTTTGGCAGACCGTCGAGTGAAGATACGCGAAATAAGTGATGCTGTGCACATCTCGACTGAACGAGTTTTTTTTATATTTTGCATGATATTCTGGGCATGAAAAAGCTTTCTGCAAGATGGGTGCCGCGTTTACTAACAGTCGACCAGAAACGAAATCGTGTAACAGCTTCTGAGGAATGGCTAGCCATGTTTAATCGCAATCCGAGTGAGTTTATGCGTCGGTCGGTACATAACAGTTGACGAAACGTGGGTCCATCATTATACACCAGAGTGGACTTCTACCGGGGAACGTGTCCCAAAGAAGGCAAAAACTGTTTGCTCGGCTGGTAAAGTGATGGCCACAGTCTTTTGGGACAGCCAAGGGGTTATTTACATCGTGTTTTTGGATAAAGGCAAGAAAATAACCGGAGCTTACTATGCTGCATTGTTACATAGATTCAATGAAAAGTTGATCAATAAACGACCGCATCTAGCAAAGGAAAAAAATCTATTTCATCAGGATAATGCACCGGCCCACTCGTCTGCAATCGCGACATCAAAAATTGTCGAATTAGGATACGAATTATTGCCACACCCTCCGTATTCGCCAGATTTAGCCCCCTGTGACTTTTCCTCTTCCCAAACATGAAGAAATGGCTTGGCGGGCAAAGATTATCGTCAAACGAAGAGGTGGTAGCCGAAACTGAGGCCTATTTTTCAGGGTTTGACAAAAAATATTTTTTGATGGGTGTAAGAGGTTGGAACATCGCTGGACTAAGTGCGTAAAGTTGAAAGGAGATTATGTAGAAAAATAAAAATACATATATTATGTAAAAAGAGTGTTTCTTCTTTCGAAAGTTATGGACTTATCAAACCGCCCTCGTATTGTTGGTGAGTCTCGCTGGCGTCACACAGATTTATGAATTCCTAACAAATCCCTACTAATATTATAAATGCGAAAGTAACTCTGTCTGTCTGTTACGCTTTCCCGCAAAAACTACTGAACGGATTTGGCTGAAATTTGGTAGATAGACAGATTAGGACCTGGATTAAGACATAGGCTACTTTTTACCACGCTCGCGAGCCGCTTGCGGCTCGCGCACTGCGCACCCTCGAAAAGTCATAGAAACGTGGTCCACGCGGGTGAAGCCGCGGGAAACAGCTAGTTTTACATAAAACATCAGGAAGGTGCATGTACGTATGCTATCCTTGTTACTCTTTCTTACTCTTGTCATAGTTTGTTTCACTCTGCTTTCAAAAGGATCATAAATATAAGCCGTATCTAAGACACCACACCACTAGCCATAATATGGCTTTTCCTCAGTTTGCGATGTTTTTTATTAGCCACATCAAAATCAAATCAATTTATTTCAAATAGGTGTTTACACACACTTTTAAATAGTCAAAACAAAAAAAAAATACTGTATATTACAAATAATGTCATGATTCAGATTACAGTCTCAGGTAATGGTATTTGATATAGAATCAACATACGTAGGGCGCTACATAAGTTTTGTCGCATGCAAACTACATATCATAATATTGTGATTTGAGACTACAGCCATAAAATCTAAGTTATTTAATAACAACAAAAAACAAGTTTAGTTGCAAGGAATCGTTTGTTCGATTTTTAAATTAATTTTCTAAATGAAAATGGCGGCCTTTTCTCGTTACGATATTCGTGTAATTATTTCGTATAACTTTAAGCGTGGCTTGACTAAACAAAAATGTTTCGAGGAAATGAATAGTGCACTGAGGGAAACTTGTCCATCTCTGAGGACCATAGAACGGTGGTATATTCAATTCAATCGCGGCAATTTCAACTTGGAGGTTGAAGCAAGGTCTGGCAGGCCGATAGAAGTGACTACCGATAATAACATTGAGGTGGTACGAAAACTGTTGGATGAAGACCGACGTGTCACATATCGACAGATCGGGGAGACCCTCAAGTTAAGCGCACCAACTGTTCATCGGATTCTTCACCACCTTTGGAAAGTACGGAAACTTTGTTCTCTCTGGGTACCACACTTGATAACTGACGTGCTAAGGGAGCAACGCGTGACTTGGTCAGGTGATATGTTAAAAAAAATTGAAGACGGCCGATCTTACTACGTGAACTCGATTGTTACATGTGATGAAACGTGGCTGTATTATTTCGATGTACCTACTAGATCCTAGAGTAAAGTGTGGGTGTTTGAAGATGAACCACCGCCGACGTCCTCGGTGAAAATGTCCCAATCCATAAAAAAAAGAATGGTTGCTGTATTTTTTACTAAGAGAGGAATATTGGCTACGGTTGTACTTGATAAAGGGACAACTGTTACTGCTGCATGGTACACAGAATAATGTTTACCTCGTGTATTACAAGCTTTAAAAAATGATCGACCAAACTCAAGACTCGATACTTGGATCTTGCATCCCCTGCACATCGAGGCGGCAAAACTAAGAACTACTTGCGCCAAGCTGGAATAAAATTGTTAGGACAACCTCCTCATAGTCCGGATCTAGCGCCATACAACTTTGCAATATTCCCTTATGTAAAAAAACAAGTTTTCGAGCGATGACCAGCTTATAGGAGCTTTTGAGGAGATATGCGGCTGTGTTCCAGAAGCATACTGGAGCAATGTGTTCAGCACCTGGTTTGTACGTATGAAGACCTGTATTACTGCCGGTGGTGACTACTTCGAAAAAAAAAATATTCCACAAAGTACGACAAAACTTATGTAGCGCCCTAGTACATATCTTTGTCATTTACATAATCTATTATTTTATAATATCCTCTAGAGCACAAAACTTTTTTGACATGAGTCTTGAATTTATTCTCTGACAAACTAGTTACATTTTCTGGAATTTTATTGTAGAATCTTATACACTGCCCCACAAATGACTTCTTAACCTTACTCAGTCTCGAAAAGGCTATATCTATGTATTTTATTTACATTTCTTAAATTCAAATTATGCCTGTCACTGTTTTTAGGAAATAAATGCAAATTCTTACGAACGTACATGATGTTTTCATATATAAATTGACTAGCAACAGTTAAAATAGGTATTGATTTCTTTAAACTTATTCTGTAACGACTCACGTGATCGCATCTGATAGATTGCGCGGATAGTATAAAAATACATTATGGCTTTTCTCCAGTGGAGCGGATAACAAGTTTTTAAATGAAATTGTTTTGGAGTTCACGTAAGAATATTCAATTTTTGTGTAGGGTCCCAGTGGAACAAACTGTTTGCGACTGTGACGCAACTCACGAAGGAACAGTTCATTCACTCCTCATTCTTTTATTCATTCGTACACACCTGTTTTCAGATTACCATTGTTACTTTAGGTGCTTAGGACGGTCCAAAACACATTTTTTTGTATTTTTACTACTTTCTGTTGGCATGCACCAAATGTTGGTACGTACCAATCAATGCAGCTTATTTACACACAATTAAAAAAAATACAAAAACTTCACGTGTTAAAATATTCATGTATAAAATGACTTTCGGACTGTTTCGAAACATTTCTACAAACATTAATTTCTACTACTAACTAACAACGTAAAAACACTACCACTAATTAAACATTAGATAGAATAATTTTCCGTCATTTCGGAGATCCGACGACCGGGGCGCGGAGTCGTTGCGCTGCGAGCGAGTGAGAGCACTGCAGTCGACAAGTGTCGCTTAAAACGTAGTGATTACATGCTCAGTGGTCGCTTACGGCAGCGCGCCGGCAACTGACAAAGGCAGGCGGTGCCTTTGTGAATGAGTCTACGCCCGCTGCTGTCTTTTGTTTCGAGAGTAGTCTGCGGGTGATCCGGCGCGTTTCCGGTTGCCTCTTTTAAATTCGGTGCCTATTGACTTGGCGACCCCCTCTCGGGCGAAAGGAGCCTGTGGGTTTGCCAGTAAAAGGTGTGCGGACAAGAGTGGTAACACCCTTGCGAGGGTTGGTTTTAAGCATGGGAAACATGCGCTGAGGCACAATAGGACCGTCTTTCGTTTGTGTGTGGTAGCCGTGTCCCGCGCTACCGTCACTGTGCCCGGACCTACCCGCATTTCGCGATCTCGTGGTAGTTGCTAACGCAACTACCCTCCGAGAAGCACCCGACGCATCTGTCGGGACCTTTGAGAGATAGCTAAATTAGTTTATTAGGGATGTAACTCTTAATATACTATCTCTCTCCAGTCACCAGACAAAACTGATTTAATATGTCTTTTAGAATGGAATTGACTCACCAGATGTATACTTGTGTGGTGTTCATAAGGACGCCTGCGTAAGTCCGCTCAATCAGACCAGGTATCTCCGTCTGTTAATATAAAATATAACACTGATTTTACTTGTTTCATATCTAAGTACGGAGCGTAGAAACAATGATCTTTTATCTTGATAATCGTAATATTTAGTAAAGGACAGTCATTAATCATAAGTCAGTCTCCCATAATTGGCCACTACTAGCTGGCCACATAGTTTGCCATACAGGCTTCTTTATAGACCACAATAGGTTTCCATTAACGCTGGACACACAGTTGTCCATTTATATACACTTGTTCATGGATCACAGAAGACCCTTGCCATACAGGCTTTACACTGGCCACACAGTTGTCCGTTTATATGGACTTGTTCATGGATCACAAAAGACCCTTGCTATACAGGCTTTACACTGGCCACACAGTTATCCATTGATATGGACTTTCATGGATCCTTTATAGGCCTTTAATGGGCCATCATCACGCCATACAGGCTTCAAACTGGCCACACAGTTGTCCATTGATATGGACTTTTCATGGATCCTTTATAGGCCTTTAATGGGCCATCACCACGCCATACAGGCTTCAAACTGGCCACACAGTTCATGGATCACGATGATCCTTTAATTGGCCATCGTCACACAACACACATCACACAATTATTCAACAGTGTATTGTGTGTTCACAAATCATTTGCAAGTATAAAGGCTTTCAAACATGAGTAGACATTTAGGCATGGAACATTTAGGTTTTATGTTGTTATAAATGCAACACCTACTAGACGTGTGCGCCGATCGGCGTGGCGCACGCCGCCGACATTTTTAGTCACGCCGCCGCCGCCGACGATTGTGTCGGCGTAAAATCGGCGCCAATATGTGTATGTTGTCTACCCGTACAAAGTCCTTAGTCACGCACCAATAAATCAAAATTAATTCATAAATAGGATAAATACGTACAAATCTGCATAAATGGAAACACTCAGCTCACGGTGACTTCTTGGAGCTTCTTGGAGATTTGATAAATATAAATATTGAATAAAAATCGGGATGCCGTCAATATAATGAGTGGGTCAAAATCGACTACAATTAATGCCGCTGTTGTACTTCGATGTGAAATAGAAGATGCTTTGAAACAAGTGAATGAAACAAATGAAGAAAAACATGTCAGCAAGATTAAAACACCGATTTTCTGTGAACAAGCTCTTGATCGCAGCAGAATTACGTGACTGTCGATTTCAAAGTCTCTATGCTGTTGACAAGTATTAAAAAGCAAAAGGTGAAACAAGAGTATCATTTCTTTCTATGTAAGAGAGCTAACAAAAGAATCTGATATTCATCAGAGAGAAAGAAATGAAAATGTTTAGTCGTCGTCTTTTACCGAAACTCTAAATACCGCCTTAGATTTGCTTCTAACAATGTCACAAAATTATTACTCTCCAAGCGCTAGTACAGATGATGATCGTACAAGTGGAATGTTGGAAGTAGTTTGGAGGATGCGATCCCAAAGATTTGTTAGACGGAAACTTGCTAAGTTATTAGCAAGAAAAAAAACACAGTTATCCTTGGCTGTTTAATTTGGTGAGAGCCATAATGTGTACTCCTGCCACCCAGCGAGCGAGTGATTTCGGTTGCAGGACTTACAATTTCAGTCACAAGGTCAAGGTTAAGTCCAATATCAGTGGACAAAATTATATGACATGTAAAAACTAAGTACAAGCGAAATAGTGTTTTTTTTTATTCCGTTTAAGATTTGATTTGAATATAATATTAATAATGCTATGTGAACAATCTTGCCATATGGTGCTAGATTGAGTAGGGGTGCTTCTAGTGCTCGATTTTTTTTATTTTATTTTGTTATCTGTTTTTGTAGTTCATTTATTAAAGATTGGATATTTTGAATAAACATTCTCAGAAAAGTTGTTTGAAGATAGTGCCATATTATGATAGATTGAGTAAAGTGCTCTGTTTTTCTAATTTTAAGCAGTTTTTTTGTTAATCTGTCTTTTTAAGTAATGTTGTGTTAAGGACTGTGCCTTATTATTTTAGACTGTGCATTAGTGCTCTATTTCTTTAATTTTAAGTAGATTTTCGTTAATCAGTTTTTAGTACATTTACTTAAGACTTAAAAAAATTAAAGTAACGTGGTGTGAAGGACCGTGACATATTATGTTAGATTGAGCAAAATTATTCAATTTTTGTTATTATAATAAATAAAAGGTGGAATAATTTTAACATATCTGTTAATTATACTGCCCACGCCGATGACGCCGAATACGCCGCCGCCGCTGACAAATTTGACGCCGGCGTCCGCCGCCGGTTAAGAAGGCATCGGCGCACACTTCTAACACCTACAATAGGGCAGGTCACTTTAATAGCAGGTATGTAGAAATAAGTTATTTGTACAAGGACCGTCCTCAGACATGGAACACGTTAAAATCTCCAAGCACCTACTCATGGTAAGTACTTAGCTTTCGTTCTGATGATCCAATGAGACGCAAATACCCGCAGACACGTGGTGTCAGGCCACGCCATCATCTCGTGCATCTCCAACTTCGATGTGCACACAAATTCACAGTCTTGAGTCTAATGACACTTACAGAAAGAAGCGGTCATTTTTCTTACCATAGCCAAATCAATATACTTTTTATTTCCACAGATAATATTCTGACCATAAACAATTACGTTGCTTAAGCAGTGTTACCATATGCGCTTTATACACGTACCTCGCGACGTGTGTGTTCACTCGTCGCGACACTCCCGAGAGCCTCAAAAGAACTTATCAACTTCTGGTTCATTTACATGCTTCGTGACGTGCATGACGTTCGTCACGACAGCATCTCGTGTCGGAGGGGATCATCTACCCTCACAGCGCCGCGGCGAGTAGATGCCGTCACCGCGTGGGTAAGCCCGGTCTGCCACCAGCGGCAAGCCCCGGGTAAGTCCACGTAGTGCGGCACCCGTCCTACTCGCTGCTTTTGGTCGAAATCCCGTGGAGCTACCTACGAGCGCCGGCTCCAACCACAGTGTGATGGCCTCGGGTTCCGACTCGGGGTCACCGCACGCGTCCCGGCCGTCATCGTCGCATGACGGCACACCACGAGAAGATGCCCCGGCGGAGGACGTCGCGCCCACAGTGAGCGCAAGTACTCGCCTACCGCAGCCCCTCTCGCCCAGGTCGGCGCTGGACGCCGACACCGTGGTCGTCGCACGCCTGTGTCAATCACGGATCGGGTCGGAGAAGCTGCTGAGAGCGATGGCGGCGCACCCAATGGAGCGCGAGCGCCACCTGGAGACCCCCGCCGAGCCACAATACGCCGAGGAGAGCTTCGCCGCTGCTTGCCTCAAAGCAGCGAGCTCGGAGCTGCTGCAGATACCCGCAGACCTGGAGGTCTATGCCGCCGTCGTCAGGGACACGGTGATGGACTTCCAGATGAAGCCCACCCGACGCCTCCGCAGCCCCGAGGACTCGCCTGAGCAGCTGGCGAAGCGCCACTGCGGCGAGTTCGGCGACCCCCTGCCGCCGTGGTCGCAACGCGATCCGCGCTGGCAGTCGCGACCGCTACCGGCCGCACCGGCCCCGAGGCGCTCAGCGCCCCCCACCGCCGCCGCACCCCTCGCCCGGCCCACGTATGCGGACCGAGCAAAGACGCCGCCCATCCCGGCCCCACCCGCCACCGCCGCCGCACCGCCCCGCGGTGCCACCAAACCGCCCCGCACCGCTGCTGCGGAGCCCCCCGCCGCTACCGCCGCCGCCCCCACTGCTGCCCTCGGCCAGCTCAGGAAGGCCCGCTACCCGCCTCTGGTAGTGGAGTCCCTTCCGAACTGGTCGACCCACTTCCGCAAGCTTGTCGAGGAGCTCGGGCGAGCTCCCAACGCCCGCCCCTACGGCAACGGGGTCCGGTTTACCCCCGAGGACGGCGACGAGTACCGCACGGTGCAGCGGTACCTGTCCACGCTGCCGGAGATAAGCTGGTTTTCGTACACGCTGCCGGCCGAGAGGCCCCTCAAGGCGGCCATCCGTGGCCTCCCTTCCACCACCGAGCCCGCCGAGATCGTCGCCGCCTTAGCCAAGCACGGCTTCGAGGCGGAGCACGTAAAGGCCATCCGGGCGCGCGCAGGACGCCCTGGGTGCCTCTTTTACGTGTAGATCCGGCGGACCTCTAACATCGCTGCCCTCTACGCCATCGTGGAGCTCCTGCACATGCCGGGCATCACTATTGAAGCCTGGCGTGGCAAGCGCGGACCCGCGCAGTGCCACCGGTGCCAAGCATTCCGGCACACATCCCATGGCTGCCACCGCCCGCTGGCCTGCGTCCGCTGCGGCGACCCTCACGCCGCAAAGGACTGCCCACGGCCGCGGGAGGACCTTCCAACCTGCGCAAACTGCGCGGGCCCGCATCCCGCCAACCATGTCTCGTGCCCGGTGTTTTATTTTATTTTTAATTAGGAAAACTTACAGCTAATTAACATCATTATAGAGAACTAGATAGCAAAATAACATAGCCATTATAAGTTTCCACCTATGAAACGTTAATGTAACATATTATTGTTATTAGAGAGAAAAGAAAAAAATAGTCAAATGAACAAGTTGTCCTTTAGAAATATACAGCTAAGTAGGAAGTACCTTTAGAATAAATACATGGTAAGATAGTGTGTACAAAGTGAGCTTAATTACTTGCATGGAGCACAGGTTGTGCTGAGTGTATTTATTGTGTAAAGTTGCGAAACAATGAATGCTGATGTCATAGTAGAAACAGATAAACAAGGAGCTCCGGAACAAGAGGGCCGGGACAGTCGCCCGGACAACCGCCGCCCCTCGCCCTGCTGCGCCCGCTGCCACTGCTGAGCGTGCCGCACCGGCAGCGACCGCCGTGCTGAGCGGCTCGGCAGACGTACCCGTATCACGCCAGAAACGACGCAGAACCCGCCGGAGGAGGAAGAGGCCCTTAGCCCCCGCTTCCGCCTCCCCCACCACCGCTAACACCACCACCGTGCCCTCCCAGAGCGACCTCCTGCAAGCTCTGGGAGTACTCCAGCAGTTGCTCGCCCCAACCGGGGCTGGAGTGGCTGCCAAGGGCCCTGCGCCCACCCAAGGACCCGCTCATCGTGATGGGCGGCGGAAGCAGCCACGTTAAGGAGGCCTCGCCTCGGGAACGTTTCCCCGTCGCCCCCTTTGGGGGCAACGAGAAGAATACCACGGGGTGAGGCACAATATACATGCGAGGGGTGACGAACAGGTTTGTTCGGGCCCGCTTGCAGAGCGAAGCCGGTATTCGCCTGTTTATTTAGCGGTAGAAAAGTTTTTCATACACCTCCTGCTTTTTCAAGTACCTACCGTTGTCAACGCATCAGTATTAAACACGTGCTTGCATGAAGGTGGAATTTTACGCAATGCTGCTTTTATAAGAGGGTCACGAATATAGTTAATAATGCCGTCTCTTCTCATTTGAATGACTTCTTCTCTGTGTCCACAGAAGCCGCAAAAGGTCTGACGACACTTTAAATAAATCCCCCTTTAAAAACAGTTCTAACGAACACCTTTACACCTTAACACCTTTTCGGACAAAACTTCGACTTCTATGCTCTCAGAGGAATGAGCTCACTGTATGAGGCTTCTAAGTGAGGTTTGTAAGGCATAGCGTTGTTTAAGAATGCAAAAAGTAAGCAAAGCGTACGCTTTGTCAGCATAGGCTAAATGGCGTAATGGCTTTGACTTCGTCATTTGTTTCAAGGTCAGTAAAGCAGGGTGTATGGTTTTACAATTTTTGCTCTTCGAAATAACCAACTTTACACAATTCACTTGTATTAAAAATATTGTACGTCTTTAAGCGTATCCAAGAAAGTTTTTGCAGTTTTGGAAATAGAGGGTTCCTTTGATTTTGTCTCGATATAAAAAACTAAGTCATTCGCCGCAAGCGTCACTCACTGCCTCCGAAGTAATGGTAGTGGTAGTGTAGCGTTAGCGCTAGTGAATGGGAGTGGTAGTGTGGCGTTAGCGGTAGTTCAGTGTAGTGTGAGGCGGTACAAAGTTCGCCGGGACAGCTAGTCACTACCAAAGATAATTATAGTTCCTAATGTCACTACATAGTATAAAACAAAGTAGCTTCCCGCTGTCTATCTGTCCCTAAGTATGCTTAGATCTTTAAAACTACGCAACGGATTTTGATGCGTTTTTTTAAATAGATAGAGTGATTCAATAGGAAGGTTTATATGTTTATTACATGCATAATATGCACAAAGGCTGAAAAGCCGTAAAAACTTTGTAAACCGTGTCGCCCCCCTGACAGACGACCCTCCAGAAACGAGAGTTGAGCTATGGGAGAATAGTATCTCTTCGTATTTCCGAGAATCCCTCACCTGGATATAAGTTGCCATGGTCGACCTGGAAATCTCATAACAGACTCCGGACTCAGGTCGGCTGAAGAAAAGAAAACTTGTTCAGGTGGGGATTCATTGGAGATACGAACCTGGAGTGTAGGTGTAGTGCGGTCCCTCAAACGATGGACCACCTCATTACGTGTCCTTCTTGCCCTGTCATCTGCACGCGGGAGGACTTGATGCAGGCCACTGACAAGATAATTTGCGTGGCTCGGTTTTGGGATGGGACTATCTGAGTTTGCCGTCGACTCGAAAAGAAAAAGATGCATAATATAGAAAAGAAACACTGATAATTTTAGAGGTTTCTAATGTGATGACGTAAATAAACACATTTTTTGCGCTTCATTGCAAACGCTGGCTAAAACACAAATAATGTAACCCAAGGTGTAAAAAATGACTTCAAAATTCCTGCAATATCTACAAAAAGTAGTGAAGTGTAGTGGTGGTGGTAGTGGTAGTGTAAGTGTTTTTTTGTTTGTTTGTTTCGAATAGGCTCCGAAACTACTGGCCCGATTTTAAAAATTATGTCACCGTTGGGAAGCTACACTATCCGCGATTGCTATATTATGTTTTCAAAAAATTAGACCTTAAAAATTCCTGCAATATCTACAAAAAGTAGTGTATTATTAATGTAGTGGTAGTTTATTGGTAGTGGTAGTGTTGTGGTAGTGTAGTAGTACTGTTATTGTAATGTTGTGGTAGTGTAGTAGTACTGTTATTGTAGTGGTAGTGTAGGTAGTGGTAGAGGTAATGGTAGTGTAGTGGTAGTGTAGCGTTAGCAGTAGTGTAGTGTAGTGTGAGGCGGTACGAAGTTCGTCGGGACAGCTAGTAAGTAATAATTTTCGAATCAACTACTCAAAACAATCTTTCAATGCCTGTGGTTTTTTCAAGCTTGACTAGTCTTCATGGTTTTTTTCGGCAGCAACTGCGGATGGATCCCAGACAGGACTCCAGATTGCGCAAACGTCACATATTGAAGCATTAGGTTCAGCTCATCGTCATGTCGGATAGCCAATGTGCCTTGGGTATATCCTGGTCTGCTTATTGTCTATAGCCGTAGCTGCTAGCTTTTTTTTTTTTTTTTTTTTTATTAAAAATTTGAGTGCGTTTGACTGCAACTCACCTGATGGTAAGTGATGATGCAGTCGAGGATGGTACACGCAAACTCAAATAATGCCTATTCACTCTTGCCTTGAAGATCCCCAAATTATAGGAATCGGGAAACACTGACGCAGGCAAGGAGTTCCACTCCTGCGCTGTACGCATAATAAATGAAGAAGCGTAACGATTCGTGCGAAAAGGTGGAACATCAACAACAAAGGGGTGCAACCCCTCCCTGCGTCTCGTTGACCGACGGTGGAATGGAGCAGGGGGAATGAGGTCGTGAAGTTCTTGCGCGCACTCTCCGAAATGAATTCGATAGAATACCGATAGACAGGCGACTTTGCGGCGATGCTCAAGGCTTTGGAGCTTGTCATTGACTAGCTCATCGTCGCCAATGAGTCTCCGTGCGCGTCGGTCGATGGCGTCCAAGGTATCCAGCTGATAGCGGGCTGATCCATCCCATAAGTGTGAACAGTACTCCATACATGAGCGGACCTGTGCTTGATACAAGGTAAGCAGCTGTCCAGGTGTGAAGTACCGTCTCACCTTAGAGAGAATGCCCAGCTTCATTGCAGCAACTTTTGCCTTGGACTCAATGTAACGACCGAAGTTAAGATACCGCAGTGAAGATAGCACCCCACTTTGCCGGACCCCTTTTTGTTGTGTATGCTGTGAACACGCCCTTACTATAAGGGGGTTAGCACCCTTAATCTTACTTAATTTACCAATAATCGACACTACCGTACAAATAAAAGAATTTCAACTGTCATAAGCCTTTCTTTTCATCTTTGTCCATATCCTACCTTGATTAATAGTTCAGTCAATCTATAATATATAGCTGAGGTACCTACCTAAATAAACAAACGCACAGCACAGACGAATTATTGTAAAGTGGATAACTGAATATCAGCGTAAGTATCTACCTACCTATCAAGCAATAACGGAAGGATTTCACTACGAAAACAAAGCTTACTTTTGATCACGCACGATTAAACAACAGTTTCCTCAAATCGTTACTCAAGTGAATTGTACCTACTTTGAAAGAGATAAATAAGTACGGCTCCCTATTCAAATACATGAGGTGAAGTGGGTAAGACACATGTCGGCATGTTAAACAGGCTCTGCTGAATCGTTTAAGACACAGAGCGACTCCAGTTAATGTTCATATTTTTAAGATATTTACGTCTAAACTTTATTTGTGTAGTCGATTTTCAAAAAAATTGAACTCCACTTTTAGGTACTTTGCATGAGGTGAAGTGGGTAAGACATATGTCTGCATGTTGAACAGGCTCTGCTGAATCGTATAAGAGACAGAACGACTCCAGTTAATGTTCATATTTTTGAAATATTTGCGTCTGAAGTTTCTATATGAAGTCGAATTTTTCAAAAAATTGAACTCCACTTTTAGGTACTTTCCAAGAGGTGAAGTGGGTAAGACACATGTCGGCATGTTGAACAGGCTCTGCTGAATCGTTTAAAGTACAGAGCGACTCCAGTTAATGTTCATATTTTTAAGATATTTACGTCTAAACTTTATATGTGTAGACGATTTTCAAAAAAAATGAACTCCACTTTTAGGTACTTTGCATGAGGTGAAATTGGTAAGACATATGTCGGCATGTTGAAGAGGCTCTGTTGAATCGTATAATTGACAGAGCGACTCCAGTTAATGTTCATATTTTTGAGATATTTGCGTCTGAAATTTCTATATGAAGTCGAATTTTTCAAAAAATTGAACTCCACATTTAGGTACTTTGCAAGAGGTGAAGTGGGTAAGACACATGTCGGCATGTTGAACAGGCTCTGCTGAATCGTTTGAAGTACAGAGCGAATCCAGTTAATGTTCATATTTTTAAGATATTTACGTCTAAACTTTATATGTGTAGTCGATTTTCAAAAAAATTGAACTCCACTTTTAGGTACTTTGCATGAGGTGAAGTGGGTAAGACATATGTCTGCATGTTAAACAGGCTCTGCTGAATCGTATAAGAGACAGAACGACTCCAGTTAATGTTCATATTTTTGAAATATTTGCGTCTGAAGTTTCTATATGAAGTCGAATTTTTCAAAAAATTGAACTCCACTTTTAGGTACTTTGCATGAGGTGAAGTGGGTAAGACACATGTCGGCATGTTGAACAGGCTCTGCTGAATCGTTTAAAGTACAGAGCGACTCCAGTTAATGTTCATATTTTTAAGGTATTTACGTCTAAACTTTATATGTGTAGACGATTTTCAAAAAAAATGAACTCCACTTTTAGGTACTTTGCATGAGGTGAAATTGGTAAGACATATGTCGGCATGTTGAAGAGGCTCTGTTGAATCGTATAATTGACAGAGCGACTCCAGTTAATGTTCATATTTTTGAGATATTTGCGTCTGAAATTTCTATATGAAGTCGAATTTTTCAAAAAATTGAACTCCACATTTAGGTACTTTGCAAGAGGTGAAGTGGGTAAGACACATGTCGGCATGTTGAACAGGCTCTGCTGAATCGTTTGAAGTACAGAGCGACTCCAGTTAATGTTCATATTTTTAAGATATTTACGTCTAAACTTTATATGTGTAGTCGATTTTCAAAAAAATTGAACTCCACTTTTAGGTACTTTGCATGAGGTGAAGTGGGTAAGACACATGTCGGCATGTTGAACAGGCTCTGCTGAATCGTTTAAAAGACAGAGCGACTCCAGTTAATGTTCATATTTTTGATTTATTTACGTATAAACGTTGTTTCTGTAGTCGATTTTCCAAAAAATTGAACTCCTCTTCTAGGTACTTTGCATGAGGTGAAGTGGGTAAGACACATGTCGGCATGTTAAACAGGCTCTGCTGAATCGTTTAAGACACAGAGCGACTCCAGTTAATGTTCATATTTTTAAGATATTTACGTCTAAACTTTATTTGTGTAGTCGATTTTCAAAAAAATTGATCTCCACTTTTAGGTACTTTGCATGAGGTGAAGTGGGTAAGACATATGTCGGCATGTTAAACAGGCTCTGCTGAATCGTATAAGAGACAGAACGACTCCAGTTGATGTTCATATTTTTGAAATATTTGCGTCTGAAGTTTCTATATGAAGTCGAATTTTTCAAAAAATTGAACTCCACTTTTAGGTACTTTCCAAGAGGTGAAGTGGGTAAGACATATGTCGGCATGTTGAACAGGCTCTGCTGAATCGTTAAAAGTACAGAGCGACTCCAGTTAATGTTCATATTTTTAAGATATTTACGTCTAAACTTTATATGTGTAGTCGATTTTAAAAAAAATTGAACTCCACTTTTAGGTACTTTGCAAGAGGTGAAGTGGGTAAGACACATGTCGGCATGTTGAACAGGCTCTGCTGAATCGTTTAAGAGACAGAGAGACTCCAGTTAATGTTCATATTTTTGATTTATTTACGTATAAACTTTGTTTGTGTAGTCGATTTTCCAAAAAATTGAACTCCTCTTTTAGGTACTTCGCATGAGGTGAAGTGGGTAAGACACATGTCGGCATGTTAAACATGATCTGCATAATCGTTTAAGACACAGAGCAACTCAGTTAATGTTCATATTTTTAAGATATTTACGTCTAAACTTTATTTGTGTAGTCGATTTTCAAAAAAATTGAACTCCACTTTTAGGTACTTTGCATGAGGTGAAGTTGGTTAGACACATGTCGGCATGTTAAACAGGCTCTGTAGAATCATATAAGAGACATAACGACTCCAGTTAATGTTCATATTTTTGAGATATTTGCGTCTGAAGTTTCTATATGAAGTCGAATTTTTCAAAAAATTGAACTCCACATTTAGGTACTTTGCAAGAGGTGAAGTGGGTAAGACACATGTCGGCATGTTGAACAGGCTCTGCTAAATCGTTTGAAGTACAGAGCGACTCCAGTTAATGTTCATATTTTTAAGATATTTACGTCTTAACTTTATTTGTGTAGTCGATTTTCAAAAAAATTGAACTCCACTTTTAGGTACTTTGCATGAGGTGAAGTGGGTAAGACATATGTCTGCATGTTGAACAGGCTCTGCTGAATCGTATAAGAGACAGAACGACTCCAGTTAATGTTCATATTTTTGAAATATTTGCGTCTGAAGTTTCTATATGAAGTCGAATTTTTCAAAAAATTGAACTCTACTTTTAGGTACTTTCCAAGAGGTGAAGTGGGTAAGACACATGTCGGCATGTTGAACAGGCTCTGCTGAATCGTTTAAAGTACAGAGCGACTCCAGTTAATGTTCATATTTTTAAGATATTTACGTCTAAACTTTATATGTGTAGACGATTTTCAAAAAAAATGAACTCCACTTTTAGGTACTTTGCATGAGGTGAAATTGGTAAGACATATGTCGGCATGTTGAAGAGGCTCTGTTGAATCGTATAATTGACAGAGCGACTCCAGTTAAAGTTCATATTTTTGAGATATTTGCGTCTGAAATTTCTATATGAAGTCGAATTTTTCAAAAAATTGAACTCCACATTTAGGTACTTTGCAAGAGGTGAAGTGGGTAAGACACATGTCGGCATGTTGAACAGGCTCTGCTGAATCGTTTGAAGTACAGAGCGACTCCAGTTAATGTTCATATTTTTAAGATATTTACGTCTAAACTTTATATGTGTAGTCGATTTTCAAAAAAATTGAACTCCACTTTTAGGTACTTTGCATGAGGTGAAGTGGGTAAGACATATGTCTGCATGTTAAACAGGCTCTGCTGAATCGTATAAGAGACAGAACGACTCCAGTTAATGTTCATATTTTTGAAATATTTGCGTCTGAAGTTTCTATATGAAGTCGAATTTTTCAAAAAATTGAACTCCACTTTTAGGTACTTTGCATGAGGTGAAGTGGGTAAGACACATGTCGGCATGTTGAACAGGCTCTGCTGAATCGTTTAAAGTACAGAGCGACTCCAGTTAATGTTCATATTTTTAAGATATTTACGTCTAAACTTTATATGTGTAGTCGATTTTCCAAAAAAATGAACTCCACTTTTAGGTACTTTGCATGAGGTGAAATTGGTAAGACATATGTCGGCATGTTGAAGAGGCTCTGTTGAATCGTATAATTGACAGAGCGACTCCAGTTAATGTTCATATTTTTGAGATATTTGCGTCTGAAATTTCTATATGAAGTCGAATTTTTCAAAAAATTGAACTCCACATTTAGGTACTTTGCAAGAGGTGAAGTGGGTAAGACACATGTCGGCATGTTGAACAGGCTCTGCTGAATCGTTTGAAGTACAGAGCGACTCCAGTTAATGTTCATATTTTTAAGATATTTACGTCTAAACTTTATATGTGTAGTCGATTTTCAAAAAAATTGAACTCCACTTTTAGGTACTTTGCATGAGGTGAAGTGGGTAAGACACATGTCGGCATGTTGAACAGGCTCTGCTGAATCGTTTAAAAGACAGAGCGACTCCAGTTAATGTTCATATTTTTGATTTATTTACGTATAAACGTTGTTTCTGTAGTCGATTTTCCAAAAAATTGAACTCCTCTTCTAGGTACTTTGCATGAGGTGAAGTGGGTAAGACACATGTCGGCATGTTAAACAGGCTCTGCTGAATCGTTTAAGACACAGAGCGACTACAGTTAATTTTCATATTTTTAAGATATTTACGTCTAAACTTTATTTGTGTAGTCGATTTTCAAAAAAATTGATCTCCACTTTTAGGTACTTTGCATGAGGTGAAGTGGGTAAGACATATGTCGGCATGTTAAACAGGCTCTGCTGAATCGTATAAGAGACAGAACGACTCCAGTTGATGTTCATATTTTTGAAATATTTGCGTCTGAAGTTTCTATATGAAGTCGAATTTTTCAAAAAATTGAACTCCACTTTTAAGTACTTTCCAAGAGGTGAAGTGGGTAAGACATATGTCGGCATGTTGAACAGGCTCTGCTGAATCGTTAAAAGTACAGAGCGACTCCAGTTAATGTTCATATTTTTAAGATATTTACGTCTAAACTTTATATGTGTAGTCGATTTTAAAAAAAATTGAACTCCACTTTTAGGTACTTTGCAAGAGGTGAAGTGGGTAAGACACATGTCGGCATGTTGAACAGGCTCTGCTGAATAGTTTAAAAGACAGAGAGACTCCAGTTAATGTTCATATTTTTGATTTATTTACGTATAAACTTTGTTTGTGTAGTCGATTTTCCAAAAAATTTAACTCCTCTTTTAGGTACTTCGCATGAGGTGAAGTGGGTAAGACACATGTCGGCATGTTAAACATGATCTGCCAAATCGTTTAAGACACAGAGCGACTCAGTTAATGTTCATATTTTTAAGATATTTACGTCTAAACTTGATTTGTGTAGTCGATTTTCAAAAAAATTGAACTCCACTTTTAAGTTCTTTGCATGAGGTGAAGTTGGTTAGACACATGTCGGCATGTTAAACAGGCTCTGTAGAATCATTTAAGAGACATAACGACTCCAGTTAATGTTCATATTTTTGAGATATTTGCGTCTGAAGTTTCTATATGAAGTCGAATTTTTCAAAAAATTGAACTCCACATTTAGGTACTTTGCAAGAGTTGAAGTGGGTAAGACACATGTCGGCATGTTGAACAGGCTCTGCTAAATCGTTTGAAGTACAGAGCGACTCCAGTTAATGTTCATATTTTTAAGATATTTACGTCTTAACTTTATTTGTGTAGTCGATTTAAAAAAAAAATTGAACTCCTCTTTTAGGTACTTTGCATGAGGTGAAGTGGGTAAGACACATGTCAGCATGTTGAACAGGCTCTAGTGAATCGTTTAAAAGACAGAGCGACTCCAGTTAATGTTCATATTTTAAAGATATTTACGTCTAAACTTTATTTGTGTAGTCGATTTTCCAAAAAATTTGGAATCCTCTTTTAGGTACTTCGCATGAGGTGAAGTGGGTAAGACACATGTCGGCATGTTAAACAGGCTCTGCTTAATCGTATAAGAGAAAGAGCGACTCCAGTTAATGTTCATATTTTTAAGATATTTTCGTCTAAACTTTATTTGTGTAGTCGATTTTCAAAAAAATTTAACTCCACTTTTAGGTACTTTACATGAGGTGAAGTGGGTAAGTCACATGTCGGCATGTTGAACAGGCTCTGCTGAATCGTTTAAAAGACAGAGCGACTTCAGTTAATGTTCATATTTTTGATTTATTTACGTATAAACGTTGTTTCTGTTGTCGATTTTCCAAAAAATTGAACTCCTCTTCTAGGTACTTTGCATGAGGTGAAGTGGGTAAGACACATGTCGGCATGTTAAACAGGCTCTGCTGAATCGTTTAAGACACAGAGCGACTCCAGTTAATGTTCATATTTTTAAGATATTTACGTCTAAACTTTATTTGTGTAGTCGATTTTCCAAAAAATTGAACTCCTCTTTTAGGTACTTTGCATGGGGTGAAGTGGGTGAGAAATATGTCGGCATGTTCAAGAGGCTCTGCTGAATCGTATAAGAGATAGAGCGACTCCAGTTAATGTTCATATTTTTGAGATATTTGCGTCTGAAGTTTCTATATGAAGTCGAATTTTTCAAAATATTGAACTCCACTTTTAGGTACTTTGCGTGAAGTGAAGTGGGTAAGACATATCTCGGCATGTTGACCAGGCACTGCTGAATCGTTTAAGGGACAGAGCGACTCCAGTTAATGTTCATATTTTTGATTTATTTACGTATAAACTTTGTTTGTGTAGTCGATTTTCCAAAAAATTAAACTCCTCTTTTAGGTACTTTGCATGAGGTGAAGTGGGTGAGACATATGTCGGCATGTTGAAGAGGCTCTGCTGAATCGTATAAGAGATAGAGCGACTCCAGTTAATGTTCATATTTTTGAGATATTTGCGTCTGAATTTTCTATATGAGGTCGAATTTTTCAAAAAATTGAACTCTACTTTTAAGTACTTTGCATGAGGTGAAGTAGGTAAGACACATGTCGGCATGTTGAACAGGCTCTGCTGAATCGTTTAAAGTACAGAGCGACTCCAGTTAATGTTCATATTTTTAAGATATTTACGTCTAAACTTTATATGTGTAGTCGATTATAAAAAAAATTAAACTACACTTTTAGGTACTTTGCAAGAGGTGAAGTGGGTAAGACACATGTCGGCATGTTGAACAGGCTCTGCTGAATCGTTTAAGAGACAGAGCGACTCCAGTTAATGTTCATATTTTTGATTTATTTACGTATAAACTTTGTTTGTGTAGTCGATTTTCCAAAAAATTGAACTCCTCTTTTAGGTACTTCGCATGAGGTGAAGTGGGTAAGACACATGTCGGCATGTTAAACATGATCTGCCGAATCGTTTAAGACACAGAGCGACTCAGTTAATGTTCATGTTTTTAAGATATTTACGTCTAAACTTTATTTGTGTAGTCGATTTTCAAAAAAATTGAACTCCACTTTTAGGTACTTTGCATGAGGTGAAGTTGGTAAGACACATGTCGGCATGTTAAACAGGCTCTGTTGAATCATATAAGAGACATAACAACTCCAGTTAATGTTCATATTTTTGAGATATTTGCGTCTGAAGTTTCTATATGAAGTCTAATTTTTCGAAATATTGAACTCTACTTTTAGGTACTTTGCATGAAGTGAAGTGGGTAAGACACATGTCGGCATGTTGAACAGGCTCTGCTGAATCGTGTAAGAGACAGAGCGACTCCAGTTAATGTTCATATTTTTGATTTATTTACGTAAAAACTTTGTTTGTGTAGTCGATTTTCCAAAAAATTGAACACCTCTTTTAGGTACTTTGCATGAGGTGAAGTGGGTGAGACATATGTCGGCATGTTGAAGAGACTCTGCTGAATCGTAAAAGATATATAGCAACTCCAGATAATGTTCATATTTTTGAGATATTTGCGTCTGAATTTTCTATATGAAGTCTAATTTTTCAAAATATTGAACTCTACTTTTAGGTACTTTGCATGAAGTGAAGTGGGTAAGACATATCTAGGCAGGTAGAACAGGCACTGCTGAATCGTTTAAGATACAGAGCGACTCCAGTTAATGTTCATATTTTTGATTTATTTACGTATAAACTTTGTTTGTGTAGTCGATTTTCCAAAAAATTGAACTCCTCTTTTAGGTACTTTGCATGAGGTGAAGTGGGTGAGACATATGTCGGCATGTTGAAGAGGCTCTGCTGAATCGTATAAGAGATAGAGCGACTCCAGTTAATGTTCATATTTTTGAGATATTTGCGTCTAAAGTTTCTATATGAAGTCGAATTTTTCAAAATATTGAACTCCACTTTTAGGTACTTTGCATGGAGTGAAGTGGGTAAGACATATCTCGGCATGTTGACCAGGCACTGTTGAATCGTTTAAGAGACAGAGCGACTCCAGTTAATGTTCATATTTTTGATTTATTTACGTATTAACTTTGTTTGTGTAGTCGATTTTCCAAAAAATTGAACTCCTCTTTTAGGTACTTTGCATGAGGTGAAGTGGGTGAGACATATGTCGGCATGTTGAAGAGGCTCTGCTGAATCGTATAAGAGATATAGCGACTCCAGTTAATGTTCAAATTTTTGAGATATTTGCGTCTGAAGTTTCTATATGAAGTCTAATTTTTCGAAATATTGAACTCTACTTTTAGGTACTTTGCATGAAGTGAAGTGGGTAAGACATATCTCGGCAGGTAGAACAGACACTGCTGAATCGTTTAAGAGACAGAGCGACTCCAGTTAATGTTCATATTTTTAATTTATTTACGTATAAACTTTGTTTGTGTAGTCGATTTTCCAAAAAATTGAACTCCTCTTTTAGGTAATTTGCATGAGGTGAAGTGGGTGAGACATATGTCGGCATGTTGAAGAGGCTCTGCTGAATCGTATAAGAGATAGAGCGACTCCAGTTAATGTTCAAATTTTTGAGATATTTGCGTCTGAAATTTCTATATGAAGTCGAATTTTTCAAAATATTGAACTCCACTTTTACGTACTTTGCATGAAGTGAAGTGGGTAAGACATATCTCGGCATGTAGAACAGGCACTGCTGAATCGTTTAAGAGACAGAGCGACTCCAGTTAATGTTCATATTTCTGATTTATTTACGTAAAAACTTTGTTTGTGTAGTCGATTTTCCAAAAAATTGAACTCCTCTTTTAGGTACTTTGCATGAGGTGAAGTGGGTGAGACATATATCAGCATGTTGAAGAGGCTCTGCTGAATCGTATAAGATATAGAGCGGCTCCAGTTAATATTCAAATTTTTGAGATATTTGCGTCTGAAGTTTCTACATGAAGTCGAATTTTTCAAAATATTTAACTCCACTTTTAGGTACTTTGCATGAAGTGAAGTGGGTAAGACATACCTCGGCATGTAGAACAGGCACTGCTGAATCGTTAAAGAGACAGAGCGACTCCAGTTAATGTTCAAATTTTTGATTTATTTACGTATAAACTTTGTTTGTGTAGTCGATTCTCAAAATATTGAACTCCTCTTTTAGGTACTTTGAATGAGGTGAAGTAGGTGAGACATATGTCGGCATGTTGAAAAGTCTCTGCTGAATCGTTTAAGAGACAAAGCGACTCCAGTTAATGTTCATATTTTTAAGATATTTACGTCTAAACTTAATTTGTGTAGTCGATTCTCCAAAAAAATAAACTCCTCTTTTAGGTACTTTGCATGAGGTGAAGTGGGTGAGACATATGTCGGCATGTTGAAGAGGCTCTGTTGAATCGTATAAGAGACAGAGCGACTCCAGTTAATGTTCATATTTTTGAGATATTTGCGTCTGAAGTTTCTATATGAAGTCGAATTTTTCAAAATATTAAACTCTACTTTAAGTTACTTTGCATGAAGTGAAGTGGGTAAGACATATCTCGGCAGGTAGAACAGGCACTGCTGAATCGTTTAAGAGAAAGAGCGACTCCAGTTAATGTTCATATTTTTGATTTATTTACGTATAAACTTTGTTTGTGTAGTCGATTTTCCAAAAAATTGAACTCCTCTTTTAGGTACTTTGCATGAAGTAAAGTGGGTGAGCCATATGTCGGCATGTTGAAGAGGCTCTGCGGAATCGTATAAGAGATAGAGCGACTGCAGTTAATGTTCATTTTTTTGAGATATTTCCGTCTGAAATTTCTATATGAAGTCGAATTTTTCAAAAATAAAGAACAACTTAAAGGTACTTTGCATGAAGTGAAGTGGATAATACATATGTCGGCATGTTAAACAGGCTCTGCTGAATCGTTTAAGAGACACAGCGACTCCAGTTAATGTTCATATTTTTGAGATACTTGCGTCTAAACTTTCTATGTACAGCCGATTTTTTCAAAAATAAAGAACATATTTTAGGTACTTTGCATTAAGTGAAGTGGATGGGACACACGTCGGCATATTGAACAGGCTCTGCTGAATTGTTAAAACTACAGAGCGACTCCAGTTAATGTTCAAAATTTTGAGATATTTGCGTCTGAAGTTTCTATATGAAGTCTAATTTTTCGAAATATTGAACTCTACTTTTAGGTACTTTGCATGAAGTGAAGTGGGTAAGACACATGTCGGCATGTTGAACAGGCTCTGCTGAATCGTGTAAGAGACAGAGCGACTCCAGTTAATGTTCATATTTTTGATTTATTTACGTAAAAACTTTGTTTGTGTAGTCGATTTTCCAAAAAATTGAACTCCTCTTTTAGGTACTTTGCATGAGGTGAAGTGGGTGAGACATATGTCGGCATGTTGAAGAGGCTCTGCTGAATCGTATAAGAGATAGAGCGACTCCAGTTAATGTTCATATTTTTGAGATATTTGCGTCTAAAGTTTCTATATGAAGTCGAATTTTTCAAAATATTGAACTCCACTTTTAGGTACTTTGCATGGAGTGAAGTGGGTAAGACATATCTCGGCATGTTGACCAGGCACTGCTGAATCGTTTAAGAGACAGAGCGACTCCAGTTAATGTTCATATTTTTGATTTATTTACGTATAAACTTTGTTTGTGTAGTCGATTTTCCAAAAAATTGAACTCCTCTTTTAGGTACTTTGCATGAGGTGAAGTGGGTGAGACATATGTCGGCATGTTGAAGAGGCTCTGCTGAATCGTATAAGAGATATAGCGACTCCAGTTAATGTTCAAATTTTTGAGATATTTGCGTCTGAAGTTTCTATATGAAGTCTAATTTTTCGAAATATTGAACTCTACTTTTAGGTACTTTGCATGAAGTGAAGTGGGTAAGACATATCTCGGCAGGTAGAACAGGCACTGCTGAATCGTTTAAGAGACAGAGCGACTCCAGTTAATGTTCATATTTTTAATTTATTTACGTATAAACTTTGTTTGTGTAGTCGATTTTCCAAAAAATTGAACTCCTCTTTTAGGTAATTTGCATGAGGTGAAGTGGGTGAGACATATGTCGGCATGTTGAAGAGGCTCTGCTGAATCGTATAAGAGATAGAGCGACTCCAGTTAATGTTCAAATTTTTGAGATATTTGCGTCTGAAATTTCTATATGAAGTCGAATTTTTCAAAATATTGAACTCCACTTTTACGTACTTTGCATGAAGTGAAGTGGGTAAGACATATCTCGGCATGTAGAACAGGCACTGCTGAATCGTTTAAGAGACAGAGCGACTCCAGTTAATGTTCATATTTTTGATTTATTTACGTAAAAACTTTGTTTGTGTAGTCGATTTTCCAAAAAATTGAACTCCTCTTTTAGGTACTTTGCATGAGGTGAAGTGGGTGAGACATATGTCAGCATGTTGAAGAGGCTCTGCTGAATCGTATAAGATATAGAGCGGCTCCAGTTAATATTCAAATTTTTGAGATATTTGCGTCTGAAGTTTCTACATGAAGTCGAATTTTTCAATATATTTAACTCCTCTTTTAGGTACTTCGCATGAAGTGAAGTGGGTAAGACATACCTCGGCATGTAGAACAGGCACTGCTGAATCGTTAAAGAGACAGAGCGACTCCAGTTAATGTTCAAATTTTTGATTTATTTACGTATAAACTTTGTTTGTGTAGTCGATTCTCAAAATATTGAACTCCTCTTTTAGGTACTTTGAATGAGGTGAAGTAGGTGAGACATATGTCGGCATGTTGAACAGTCCCTGCTGAATCGTTTAAGAGACAAAGCGACTCCAGTTAATGTTCATATTTTTAAGATATTTACGTCTAAACTTAATTTGTGTAGTCGATTCTCCAAAAAAATAAACTCCTCTTTTAGGTACTTTGCATGAGGTGAAGTGGGTGAGACATATGTCGGCATGTTGAAGAGGCTCTGTTGAATCGTATAAGAGACAGAGCGACTCCAGTTAATGTTCATATTTTTGAGATATTTGCGTCTGAAGTTTCTATATGAAGTCGAATTTTTCAAAATATTAAACTCTACTTTAAGTTACTTTGCATGAAGTGAAGTGGGTAAGACATATCTCGGCAGGTAGAACAGGCACTGCTGAATCGTTTAAGAGACAGAGCGACTCCAGTTAATGTTCATATTTTTGATTTATTTACGTATAAACTTTGTTTGTGTAGTCGATTTTCCAAAAAATTGAACTCCTCTTTTAGGTACTTTGCATGAAGTAAAGTGGGTGAGCCATATGTCGGCATGTTGAAGAGGCTCTGCGGAATCGTATAAGAGATAGAGCGACTGCAGTTAATGTTCATTTTTTTGAGATATTTCCGTCTGAAATTTCTATATGAAGTCGAATTTTTCAAAAATAAAGAACAACTTAAAGGTACTTTGCATGAAGTAAAGTGGATAATACATATGTCGGCATGTTAAACAGGCTCTGCTGAATCGTTTAAGAGACACAGCGACTCCAGTTAATGTTCATATTTTTGAGATACTTGCGTCTAAACTTTCTATGTACAGCCGATTTTTTCAAAAATAAAGAACATATTTTAGGTACTTTGCATTAAGTGAAGTGGATGGGACACACGTCGGCATATTGAACAGGCTCTGCTGAATTGTTAAAACTACAGAGCGACTCCAGTTAATGTTCAAATTTTTGAGATATTTGCGTCTGAAATTTCTATATGAAGTCGAATTTTTCAAAATATTGAACTCCACTTTTACGTACTTTGCATGAAGTGAAGTGGGTAAGACATATCTCGGCATGTAGAACAGGCACTGCTGAATCGTTTAAGAGACAGAGCGACTCCAGTTAATGTTCATATTTTTAAGATATTTACGTCTAAACTTTATTTGTGTAGTCAATTTTCCAAAAAATTGAACTCCTCTTTTAGGTACTTTGCATGAGGTGAAGTGGGTGAGACATATGTCGGCATGTTGAAGAGGCTCTGCTGAAACGTATAAGAGATAGAGCGACTCCAGTTAATGTTCATATTTTTGAGATATTTGCGTCTGAATTTTCTATATGAGGTCGAATTTTTCAAAAAATTGAACTCTACTTTTACGTACTTTGCATGAGGTGAAGTAGGTAAGACACATGTCGGCATGTTGAACAGGCTCTGCTGAATCGTGTAAGAGACAGAGCGACTCCAGTTAATGTTCATATTTTTGATTTATTTACGTAAAAACTTTGTTTGTGTAGTCGATTTTCCAAAAAATTGAACTCCTCTTTTAGGTACTTTGCATGAGGTGAAGTGGGTGAGACATATGTCAGCATGTTGAAGAGGCTCTGCTGAATCGTATAAGATATAGAGCGGCTCCAGTTAATATTCAAATTTTTGAGATATTTGCGTCTGAAGTTTCTACATGAAGTCGAATTTTTCAAAATATTTAACTCCACTTTTAGGTACTTTGCATGAAGTGAAGTGGGTAAGACATACCTCGGCATGTAGAACAGGCACTGCTGAATCGTTAAAGAGACAGAGCGACTCCAGTTAATGTTCAAATTTTTGATTTATTTACGTATAAACTTTGTTTGTGTAGTCGATTCTCAAAATATTGAACTCCTCTTTTAGGTACTTTGAATGAGGTGAAGTGGGTGAGACATATGTCGGCATGTTGAACAGTCTCTGCTGAATCGTTTAAGAGACAAAGCGACTCCAGTTAATGTTCATATTTTTAAGATATTTACGTCTAAACTTAATTTGTGTAGTCGATTCTCCAAAAAAATAAACTCCTCTTTTAGGTACTTTGCATGAGGTGAAGTGGGTGAGACATATGTCGGCATGTTGAAGAGGCTCTGTTGAATCGTATAAGAGACAGAGCGACTCCAGTTAATGTTCATATTTTTGAGATATTTGCGTCTGAAGTTTCTATATGAAGTCGAATTTTTCAAAATATTAAACTCTACTTTAAGTTACTTTGCATGAAGTGAAGTGGGTAAGACATATCTCGGCAGGTAGAACAGGCACTGCTAAATCGTTTAAGAGACAGAGCGACTCCAGTTAATGTTCATATTTTTGATTTATTTACGTATAAACTTTGTTTGTGTAGTCGATTTTCCAAAAAATTGAACTCCTCTTTTAGGTACTTTGCATGAAGTAAAGTGGGTGAGCCATATGTCGGCATGTTGAAGAGGCTCTGCGGAATCGTATAAGAGATAGAGCGACTGCAGTTAATGTTCATTTTTTTGAGATATTTCCGTCTGAAATTTCTATATGAAGTCGAATTTTTCAAAAATAAAGAACAACTTAAAGGTACTTTGCATGAAGTGAAGTGGATAATACATATGTCGGCATGTTAAACAGGCTCTGCTGAATCGTTTAAGAGACACAGCGACTCCAGTTAATGTTCATATTTTTGAGATACTTGCGTCTAAACTTTCTATGTACAGCCGATTTTTTCAAAAATAAAGAACATATTTTAGGTACTTTGCATTAAGTGAAGTGGATGGGACACACGTCGGCATATTGAACAGGCTCTGCTGAATTGTTAAAACTACAGAGCGACTCCAGTTAATGTTCATATTTTTAAGATATTTACGTCTAAACTTTATTCAACATGCCAACATATGTCTCACCCACTTCACCTCATGCAAAGTACCTAAAAGAGGAGTTCAATTTTATAGAAAATCGACTACACAAATAAAGTTTAGACGTAAATATCTTTAAAATATGAACATTAACTGGAGTCGCTCTATCTCTTATACGATTTAGCAGAGCCTCTTCAACATGCCGACATATGTCTCATCCACTTCACCTCATGCAAAGTACCTAAAAGAGGAGTTCAATTTTTTGGAAAATCGACTACACAAACAAAGTTTATACGTAAATAAATCAAAAATATGAACATTAACTGGAGTCGCTCTCTCTCTTTAACGATTCAGCAGTGCCTGTTCTACATGCCGAGATATGTCTTACCCACTTCACTTCATGCAAAGTACCTAAAAGTGTAGTTAAATATTTTGAAAAATTCGATTTCATGTAGAAACTTCAGACGCAAATATCTCAAAAATTTTAACATTAACTGGAGCTGCTCTATATCTTATACGATTCAGCAGAGCCTCTTCAACATGCCGACATATGTCTCACCCACTTCACCTCATGCAAAGTACCTAAAAGAGGAGTTAAATTTTTGGGAAAATCGACTACACAAACAAAGTTTTTACGTAAATAAATCAAAAATATGAACATTAACTGGAGTCGCTCTGTCTCTTAAACGATTCAGCAGTGCCTCTTCTACCTGCCGAGATATGTCTTACCCACTTCACTTCATGCAAAGTACCTAAAAGTGGAGTTCAATATTTTGAAAAATTCGACTTCATATAGAAACTTCAGACGCAAATATCTCAAAAATATGCATATTAACTGGAGTCGCTCTATCCCTTATACGATTCAGCAGAGCCTCTTTAATATGCCTACATATGTCTCACCCACTTCACCTCATGAAAAGTACGTAAAAGTGGAGTTCAATTTTTTGAAAAATTCGACTTCATATAGAAAATTCAGACGCAAATATCTCAAAAATATGAACATTAACTGGAGTCGCTCTGTCTCTTATTCAATTCAGCAGACCCTGTTCAACATGCCGACATATGTTTCACCCACTTCACCTCATGCAAAGTACCTAAAAGAGGAGTTCAATTTTTTGGAAAATCGACTACACAAATAAAGTTTAGACGTAAATATCTTAAAAATATGAACATTAACTGGAGTCGCTCTGTCTCTTATACGATTCAGCAGAGCCTGTTCAACATGCCGACATATGTCTTACCTACTTCACCTCATGCAAAGTACGTAAAAGTGGAGTTCAATTTTTTGAAAAATTCGACTTCATATAGAAAATTCAGACGCAAATATCTCAAAAATATGAACATTAACTGGAGTCGCTCTGTCTCTTATTCGATTCAGCAGACCCTGTTCAACATGCCGACATATGTTTCACCCACTTCACCTCATGCAAAGTACCTAAAAGAGGAGTTCAATTTTTTGGAAAATCGACTACACAAATAAAGTTTAGACGTAAATATCTTAAAAATATGAACATTAACTGGAGTCACTCTGTATCTTACACGATTCAGCAGTGCCTGTTCTACATGCCGAGATATGTCTTACCCACTTCACTTCATGCAAAGTACCTAAAAGTGGAGTTCAATATTTTGAAAAATTCGACTTCATATAGAAACTTCAGACGCAAATATCTCAAAAATATGAACATTAACTGGAGTCGTTCTATCTCTTATACGATTCAGCAGGGCCTCTTTAACATGCCGACATATGTCTCACCCACTTCACCTCATGCAAAGTACCTAAAAGAGGAGTTCAATTTTTTGGAAAATCGACTACACAAATAAAGTTTAGACGTAAATATCTTAAAAATATGAACATTAACTGGAGTCGCTCTGTCTCTTAAACGATTCAGCAGTGCCTGTTCTACATGCCGAGATATGTCTTACCCACTTCACTTCATGCTAAGTACCTAAAAGTGGAGTTCAATATTTTGAAAAATTCGACTTCATATAGAAACTTCAGACGCAAATATCTCAAAAATATGAACATTAACTAGAGTCGCTCTATCTCTTTTACGATTTAGCAGTGCCTCTTTAACATGCCGACATATGTCTCACCCACTTCACCTCATGCTAAGTACCTAAAAGTGGAGTTCAATTTTTTGGAAAATCGACTACACAAATAAAGTTTATACGTAAATAAATCAAAAATATGAACATTAACTGGAGTCGCTCTGTCTCTTAAACAATTCAGCAGTGCCTGTTCAACATGCTGAGATATGTCTTACCCACTTCACTTCATGCAAAGTACCTAAAAGTGGAGTTCAATATTTTTAAAAATTCGACTTCATATAGAAACTTCAGACGCAAATATCTCAAAAATATGAACATTAACTGGAGTCGCTCTATCTCTTATACGATTCAGCAGAGCCTCTTCAACATGCCGACATATGTCTCACCCACTTCACCTCATGCAAAGTACCTAAAAGAGGAGTTCAATTTTTTGGAAAATCGACTACACAAATAAAGTTTAGACGTAAATATCTTAAAAATATGAACATTAACTGGAGTCGCTCTGTCTCCTTAACGATTCAGCAGTGCCTGTTCTACATGCCGAGATATGTCTTACCCACTTCACTTCATGCAAAGTACCTAAAAGTGGAGTTCAATATTTTGAAAAATTCGACTTCATATAGAAACTTCAGACGCAAATATCTCAAAAATATGAACATTAACTGGAGTCGTTCTATCTCTTATACGATTCAGCAGAGCCTCTTCAACATGCCGACATATGTCTCACCCACTTCACCTCATGCAAAGTACCTAAAAGAGGAGTTCATTTTTTTGAAAAATCGACTACACAAATAAAGTTTAGACGTAAATATCTTAAAAATATGAACATTAACTGGAGTCGCTCTGTATCTTACACGATTCAGCAGTGCCTGTTCTACATGCCGAGATATGTCTTACCCACTTCACTTCATGCAAAGTACCTAAAAGTGGAGTTCAATATTTTGAAAAATTCGACTTCATATAGAAACTTCAGACGCAAATATCTCAAAAATATGAACATTAACTGGAGTTGTTCTATCTCTTATACGATTCAGCAGGGCCTCTTTAACATGCCGACATATGTCTCACCCACTTCACCTCATGCAAAGTACCTAAAAGAGGAGTTCAATTTTTTGGAAAATCGACTACACAAATAAAGTTTAGACGTAAATATCTTAAAAATATGAACATTAACTGGAGTCGCTCTGTCTCTTAAACGATTCAGCAGTGCCTGTTCAACATGCCGACATATGTCTTACCTACTTCACCTCATGCAAAGTACGTAAAAGTGGAGTTCAATTTTTTGAAAAATTCGACTTCATATAGAAAATTCAGACGCAAATATCTCAAAAATATGAACATTAACTGGAGTCGCTCTGTCTCTTATTCGATTCAGCAGACCCTGTTCAACATGCCGACATATGTTTCACCCACTTCACCTCATGCAAAGTACCTAAAAGAGGAGTTCAATTTTTTGGAAAATCGACTACACAAATAAAGTTTAGACGTAAATATCTTAAAAATATGAACATTAACTGGAGTCACTCTGTATCTTACACGATTCAGCAGTGCCTGTTCTACATGCCGAGATATGTCTTACCCACTTCACTTCATGCAAAGTACCTAAAAGTGGAGTTCAATATTTTGAAAAATTCGACTTCATATAGAAACTTCAGACGCAAATATCTCAAAAATATGAACATTAACTGGAGTCGCTCTATCTCTTATACGATTCAGCAGAGCCTCTTCAACATGCCGACATATGTCTCACCCACTTCACCTCATGCAAAGTACCTAAAAGAGGAGTTCAATTTTTTGGAAAATCGACTACACAAATAAAGTTTGGACGTAAATATCTTAAAAATATGAACATTAACTGGAGTCGCTCTGTCTTTTAAACGATTCAGCAGAGCCTGTTCAACATGCCGACATATGTCTTACCCACTTCACTTCATGCAAAGTAACTTAAACTTGTTCTTTATTTTTTTCAAAAAATTGGCTGTACATGAAAATTTCAGACGCAAATATCTCAAAAATATGAACATTATCTGGAGTCGCTCTGTCTCTTAAACGATTCAGCAGAGCCTGTTCAACATGCCGACATATGTCTTACCAACTTCACCTCATGTATTTTAATAGGGAGCCGTACATATCTATCTCTTTCAAAGTAGGTACAATTTACTTGAGTGACGATTTGAGGAAACTGTTGTTTATTCGTGCGTGATCAAAAGTAAGCTTTGTTTTCGTAGTGAAATCCTTCCGTTATTGCTTGATAAGTAGGTAGATACTTACGCTGATATTCAGTTATCCACTTTACAATAATTCGTCTGTGCTGTGCGTTTGTTTATTTAGGTAGGTACCTCGCTATATATTATAGATTGACTGAACTATTAATCAAGGTAGGATATGGACAAAGATGAAAAGAAAGGCTTCTGACAGTTGAAATTCTTTTATTTGTACGGTAGTGTCGATTATTGGTAAATTAAGTAAGATTAAGGGTGCTTACCCCCTTATAGTAAGGGCGTGTTCACAGCATACACAACAAAAAGGGGTCCGGCAAAGTGGGGTGCTATCTTCACTGCGGTGTTAAGATTGGGTGTTAAATCCACGCCGAGGAGTTCCAGGTGGTCAGATATCTGAATCGGTTCATTCCGGAGAGTTGGAGTCAAGTTGAATGGACTCCTTTTGGCGGAAAAAAGACACGCCTGTGTTTTAGAGGCATTAAACCTTACGAGGTTGGAATCACCCCATTCAGACACTGCCTGAAGTGATAGGTTAATGCGCTCTATCATGGCCTCTCTCAGAAACAGCGTATCAGCGCTGTTAGCTCGTGCACTGGACAGGTATCTTTCTACAACCGTGCTCCAAGACTTCAGTTGATAGGTACTCCAACACTCCAGCCAGGTAGACCGCAGCACCGTTTCCGACCCTTGGACATTACATTGTTCACATTGTTCAGAAATCTGATGTGGACTCTTCCCACAGGAACAATCAGACCGGCTCTTGTACACTTGGTCTTGTTTTAGGGTTCCGTACCCAATGGTTAAAAACGGGACCCTATTACTAAGACTCCGCTGTCCGTCCGTCTGTCACTAGGCTGTATTTCATGAACCGTGATAGCTAGACAGCTGAAATTTTCACAGATGAGATGAGTATTTCGTATAAAAATTAGAAAAAGTGAAAAATAAGAGAGGCCTCCATACAAAGAACGTGTTTTTTTAAACATTAAGAAACTAGAGCCATCTAGTATGATGGTTTTTGAAACATGAAACTAGCGCCATCTAGTATGATGGTACGGAACCCTATGTGTGCGGTTCTGACTCGCACTTAGCCGGTTTTTAGGGTTCCGTACCCAAAGGGTAAAAACTGGACCCTATTACCAAGACTCCTCTGTCCGTCCGTTTGTCTGTCTGTCACCAGGCTGTATTTCATGAACCACGATAGATAGACAAATGAAATTTTCACAGATGATGTATTTCGGTTGCCGCTATAATAAAAAATACTAAAATATAGAAAAAAGGAAAAAATAAGTGTGGGGTCTCCATAAAAAACCGTGTTTTTTTTAAACATGAAGAAACTAGCGCCATCTAGTATTATGGTACGGAACCCTATGTGTGCGGTTTAGACTTACTGGTTTATTAGTAATTTTGCAGCGTGCCCGACATTTTTGTTGATCTTTTGTAAACATTTTGTAAAATGGTAGCATTTTTCTTTAAATATTGATTTAAGGAGCATTAAAGCGTAATCTTATTGGTTAGATGGGTAACTATGTGTCTCAGACTAAATAAAAAGTCATCTGTATTGGTGGTCGATTGCGTGAAGCAAATGTGAAAATTGATCTACCCTCATTGATAAAAAACATTGTTGTGTGAATATCAGGAGATTAAGTTTCGTTACATTAAGTCTTAGTTTGATTTTATGTAGGTATCCATATGCAATCAAAACGCAGGACACAAATCGTATTTACCTACCAACCTTTTATTATTTTACAGATTAAATCAAGTACCACTTACCTTTCGTGGTTTTCAATTAACTGAAGAGACTGGTTACCCCACAACACGAGGAATCCTAGTGTGGGGTAGGGATCAGGGTTACTTACTGTTATCGGAACAATAAAAATATTCTATTTATCTTTTATTTTGTTCTATTTTAGGTCTCCGTAGTCAGACAAGACACTCTTATTCGCCATGCCCGTCGGTATGTCACAGCCATTTTTCTCAAAAACTATTACAGACATAAAGCTGAAATTTAGTCATCATCATCATATCAGTCGAAGGACGTCCACTGATGGACAAAGGCCTCCCCCAAGGATTTCCACGACGACCGGTTCTGCGCTACCCGCATCCAGCGGCCTCCCGCGACCTTCACCAGGTATACAGGGTGTAACAAAATTGGTGTAGGTCCCGTTAACTAAGGGTTCTACTCGTCATACTGAACAATTTCCCAGGAACACATAGTCAATTCTCAAAAAAAATATTGGACCCTCCATACTAAAATGCACAAAATCGGTCGATCAGCTGATCGATTTGTATGAAGACAAAAAAAAATACGTTATCAGCAGCAAGTCGTAGAACAAGTATAATGAGTAGAAGTCCCAGTTACCAGGACCTACACCAATTTTATTACACCCTGTATACAATACCAAATCTGTGACCCCCATCATCATATCAGCCGAAGGACGTCCACGGCTGGACCCCTATAAAGTTAAGGAATAAAACTTGGCAAAAAATATTTTTTTAGGATACTTCCTCTACAATTAAAGTGGGGGAGAGTTTTTTGTTCACTTACCCTATCGTGTGGGGGGATGTCGTTGAACAGGTCTTTCAAAGCTATTGAGGTTTTGCCGACGTAGCCCACAGAATCGCTAAACTGAAGTGGCAGTGGGCAAGGCACATTGCTCGTAGAAGAAATGGCCGTTGGGGTAGTAAAGTTCTAGTGACGCCCGCGCACCGGAAAACGTAGCGTAGGCAGGCCTCCCACGCGGTGGACCGACAACCTGGTGAAAATCACGGGAAGCCGATGGATGCGGGCGGCGCAGGACCGGTCGTCGTTTTTGTGGTCGTCCGAAAAGTATTAGAAATAGTAGGGCACTTAATCAATTTTAAAGAAATAATAGTAGGCTGTGTTAGGTAGGAGTAATCGCCGACCCACTTAAGATGTGCAGGTGGATTTGTAAAAAGTACATAGAATTCCATGAAATTGATATAGCAACTGCAAAAACAACTTTGTTTTTTAAATTATATTTATTTATTACTTTTTTCACAATTGGTAAACCCTTGTCATCATCGCACCTAATGCTGAAGATGGAAGCAGATTAACCAAAATTCCCCAACGCAATGGAGAACTGGCTATCGTATCTTCAATCCGGAACACATCAATATTGTTAACACTGATGTTTGGCAGCAAGACTTAGATAAGATGGTGGTAGCTAGCCATTTATTCCAGACATAATATTAAAGTTCATAGCTTTGTTAGTAACATAGATCTTAATTCTAGAGTTAGTAAAATACAAAAGGTACGTAAAAAAAAATTAAAAAGCATTTTAACAAAAAAATAAACGGAAGAAAAAGAAATAAACTGAAAAGCAAAACATATAAAGAACCTTTATTGTCTAACTGAGCTCCTACACTTATGTAAATACGCGTAGGGACCTAAATAATTTTGAGTCGGGGCCAATCAAACAAATAAGCAAATTAATTATTACGTAAAATTAAATGATAGCAGCGGAATGCACGGCGGCGGCGGCGACCGACGTGATGCGTCCCTTTGTTGGCAACTGCCGAACGTTCCGTTTGTTTGTTTGGCACTGATTCAAAATTATTTGGGTATTTACATAAGTGTAGGAGCTTAGACAATAAAGGTTCTTTTCATTTTTCGCTTTTCAGTTTCTTTCATTTTTTCATCGGTTTAATGTGTTGTTAAAAAGTTTTTTATTTTTTTAATTTTTGTGGCTAAAATATAATAATGGGTGCTGAACTTCTAAATATATTTTTTTTATCAAAATCGGATTACTCTGTAAAAAGTTATGGTCATACATTACAATCAGTGAGTGAACAATCAATCATCCCCACGTGGTCATAAAAAAAAAATATACTCGTCGACTTGAGAACCTCCTCCGTGTTTTCGTCGGTTAAAAACAATCTGCTTATTGACAAGACCACGGTACCCTGTTTTGTGCGAGTCCGACTCGCACTTGGCCGATTTTTCATAATTTTTCTTCTTCTTATCGTGTCGATGGCAAACTATATTTTGATATGACATTGTTTAAAGTGATAGTCTTAACTCTAAATATAAATTTGGAATTTCGGATAAGCTAAAGACTTACAACTTTAAACATAGCTCATATCAGAACTAGATGAGAACAATGTAATGAAAAAAAAGTTTTCGGTATTAATTTTACGACCTATGGCTAATGGCTTCGAACCTCTGAGGCAGTATAACCGTTCTAGTGCAGAGATAGGACCTAATGTGCGGGTTAAATATAACTACATGAATTAATTAAAAATTAAAAACCCAACTGCATAAAAACTTAACCCCAATTTTTTGGTCAGTTTGGTTAAAATGTATTATATTAAAATATTACAACTCCTTTAAATACACAAGACTAATAAAAAAACCCGGCCAAGTACGGCTTGCGCGAAGGAGTCCGAACTAATGAAAAATTCAATTATCTATCGCTTATGTTTTTTATTTGTTATGTGTGAGCCGCCTTCGTTCGACTCACATGTTTGGTATTAATTTTGCGACCTATGGCCGTTAAAATGGCCTAATATCGGTATCTATTTGCATAGGTAACAGATTTTGAAAAAAAATATATTATACATATATTATCAAGCACTATGCCACGCTCCATACAAAAATGTTCCATCCCCTTTAAATACACAAGACTAAAAAAAAACCAGCCAAGTGCGGCTTGCATGAAGGAGTCTCAACTTAATGAAAAATGCAATTATCTGTCGCTTGCATTGCTGTTTTTTGTTTATTAAGTTAATAGGTATCATTGCCATTGTTGTGTGGAGAGGTGGTGGTATGGAATCCCAAAAAGCAGCAATAATTAATTGATTAAAAATAATTTCATGTAGATGTGTAGGTAGTTAGATCGATTTTTTTAAGTAAATTAAAAGTATTAAATTATTTATCCTAAGCATGGAGTAGTAAGTCTAATGCTATGTCAATGCTAAGTCTGTAGTGTAACAATAATTGTGAAAGTATCTCATCATCATATCAGCCGAAGGAAGTCCACTGCTGGCCATAGGCCTCCCCCAAGGATCTCCACGACGACCGGTTCTGCTCTGCCCGCATCCAACGGCTTCCCACGACCTTCACCAGGTCATCGGTCCACCGAGTGGGAGGCCTGCCACTAGTGTAGTGCGTAGTGCTTTCCGGTGCGTGGTCGCCACTCGAGAACTTTACTACCCCAACGGCCATCTGTTCTACGAGCAATGTGCCCCGCCCACTGCCACTTAAGTTTAGCAATTCTAAGAGCTATGTCGGTTACTTTGGTTCTCTTATGGATCTCCTCGTTTCTAATTCGATCATGCAGGGAAACTCCGAGCATAGCACGATCCATTGCCCTTTGGGTGACCTTGAGCCTTCTTATGATGCCCATAGTAAGCGACCATGTCTCAGTTCCGTATGTCATCACTGGCAACACACACTGGTCGAAGACCTTGGTCTTAAGACACTGCGGTATCTGGGACGTAAAGATATTGCGAAACTTCCCGAACGCTGCCCAGCCGAGTTGGATTCGACGATTGATCTCTTTCTCGAAGTTGGACCTACCTAACTGGACTGTTTGTCCCAGTTATACATATTCGGTAACAACTTTGTAGAGCCTCCAACCTTCAGAGGAGTAGGTATGACACGAACGTTTGACATAATTTTCGTCTTGTCCATGTTCATTCTAAGACCCACTTGTTGAGAGGCTCTACTGAGGCCATCGAGCATTGTGCCTAAGTCGTCCATAATCACAGCCATGACCACCATATCGTCAGCGAATCGAAGGTGGGTGATGTACTCGCCGTTGATATTGATGCCGAGTCCACCCCAGTCCAAAAGCTTAAAAACATCTTCCAGGGCGGCGGTGAACAGTTCCGGAGATATAAGGTCTCCCTGTCTCACCCCTCGCTGTAGGTTCCGAGTTTTGATACTGGAGGCGAACCGACATGGTGGCGTTTTCATACAAACACTTCAGCACTTCGATATATCGATAGTCAATTTGGCACCTCTGGAGAGACTGTAACACAGCCCAAGTTTCGACCGAATCGAAGGCTTTCTCATAGTCCACGAACGCCAAGCATAGTGGCTGATTGTACTCTTTGGTCTTCTGTATAATCTGCCGCAGCGTATGTATGTGGTCTATGGTACAAAATCCTTTTCGGAAACCGGCTTGTTCGGGTGGCTGGAAGTCGTCAAACCTGCGTGCGAGACGATTCGTAATGACCCTCAAAAACAGTTTGTAGACATGGCTCATAAATGAGATGGGTCTGTAGTTCTTCAGCAGAGTATTGTCGCCCTTTTTGAAGAAAAGCAAGACCACACTTCTGTGCCATGCCTAAGGCGTTTGTCCCTCAAGTATAACGGAATTAAATAATTTCTGAAGAGCTTTAAGTACCGGTGCTCCACCTGCTTTCAGAAGTTCAATTCCATCATCAACCGGTGCCTTATTGTTTATAAGCTGTTTAAGAGCCATTCTAATCTCGTACGGGCTGACGTCCGGGATATCTTCGGTATAGTGTCGGGTAAGTCTAGCTCTTGGGTCTTTAACCAGATCGCTGACAGGCAGACGTGTGGTCGTGTACAATTGTCCGTATAACTTCTCAACTTCTTCCAGCAACTCAGTCTTAGACGATATGATCCTGCCGTCCTCAGTCTTCAGCTTGGTCAGTTGGCTTTGACCAACAGACAGAACTCCTGCAAACACTTTTGAGCCTTTGTTGTTCTTAATCGCCTCTTTTATACAATTGGTATTATAGTGGCGCAAATCGCAAGTTAGAGACTTAGAGATCTGCCTGTTTAGTTGCCGATACTGAGTAGCGTCTTCAGAGGACTGCAAAACCAATCTGCGTCTTTCTTCCATGAGGTTGCTGGTGAAATCCGAGATTTTTTTGGTTCTGTTTGAACAACAAGTTTTAAAAATCTTAGACCCGACCGTTCCATGAACAATTTCCACGAACCTGTCGTTATAATCGTCCACATTCTTGCTTCACTCTTCATTTTATTTTCAAGGAATTGCTTGCCTTTGTGCACTGAATTGTAAATTAAAATCCGAGCCATATCCATGCAAGTTTATTGTTTGCATGTGCCTTTGAATGTGCTGCCAAGTAAGATTTTTGGTAGAATTGTTTATCATATTCTGAACATATATATGGGTTCTTCCTTTTATGTTTCCTCTGATGTCTCACAAAATCATTTCTTACACTGAATAGCATATTACATTCTGAACATGAATATGGTTTCTCTCCTGTGTGAATCCTCATGTGATGTATCAAATGACCTTTTTGAGTGAACGCTTTGTCACATTCTGAACATGAATATGGTTTCTCACCTGTGTGAATCCTTATGTGTTTTGCTAAATCACCTTTGGTACAAAACGCTTTGTCACAATCTGAACATGAATATGGTTTCTCTCCTGTGTGAATCTTCCTGTGGTTTACCAAAGTACCTTTTTGAGTGAACGCTTTGTCACATTCTGAACATGAATACGGTTTCTCACCTGTGTGAATCCTCATGTGTTTTGCAAAATCACCTTTGCGACAAAACGCTTTGTCACAATCTGAACATGAATATGGTTTCTCTCCTGTGTGAATCCTCATGTGGTTTACCAAATTACGTTTATGAGTGAACACTTTGTCACATTCTGAACATGAATATGGTTTCTCTCCTGCGGGAATCCTCATGTGGTTTACCAAAGTACCTTTTACACTGAACACTTTTTCACGGTCTGAACATGAATGTGGTTTCTCACCTGTGTGAATCCTCATGTGTCTTGTTAAATCACCTTTGTGACAAAACGCTTTGTCACAATCTGAACATGAATATGGTTTCTCTCCTGTGTGAATCTTCATGTGGTATACCAAAGTACCTTTTTGAGTGAACACTTTGTCACATTCTGAACATGAATATGGTTTCTCTCCTGTGTGAATCCTCATGTGTTCTACCAAATGACCTTTTTCTCCGAATGCTTTGTTACATTCTGAACATGAATATGGTTTCTCACCTGTGTGAATCCTCATGTGTCTTGCTAAATCACCTTTGGTACAAAACGCTTTGTCACAATCTGAACATGAATATGGTTTCTCTCCTGTGTGAATCTTCCTGTGGTTTACCAAAGTACCTTTTTGAGTAAACACTTTGTCACATTCTGAACATGAATATGGTTTCTCTCCTGTGTGAATCCTCATGTGATTTACCAAATTAGCTTTTTGAGTGAACACCTTGTCACATTCTGAACATGAATATGGTTTCTCTCCTGTGTGAATCCTCATGTGATTTACCAAATTATCTTTATGAGTGAACACTCTGTCACATTCTAAACATGAATATGGTTTCTCACCTGTGTGAATTCTCATGTGGTTTACTAAATTACCTTTTACACTGAACGCTTTTTCACATTCTGAACATGAATATGGTTTGTCACCCGTGTGAATCCTCATGTGATTTACCAAATTATCTTTATGAGTGAACACTTTGTCACATTCTGAACATGAATATGGTTTCTCTCCTGTGTGAATTCTCATGTGGTTTACTAAATTACCTTTTACACTGAACGCTTTTTCACATTCTGAACATGAATATGGTTTGTCACCCGTGTGAATCCTCATGTGTTTTACCAAATCACGTTTACCACTAAACGCTTTGTCACATTCGGAACATGAATATGGTTTCTCTCCTGCGGGAATCCTCATGTGGTTTACCAAAGTACTTTTTACACCGAACACTTTTTCACGGTCTGAACATGAATGTGGTTTCTCTCCTGTCTGCATCCTCGTGTGTTACCAAATTTACTATTAGACTAATAAATACTTTATCACATTCTGAACATTAATATGGTTTTTCTTCTCCTGTGTGAACACTCATGCTTGTAACCAAATGGTTTTTTTGACAAAACACTGTTACTTAGATATAGTTTATCTCCTGTGTGAATATTCATGTGTATTACCATTGGGAGCGCCACTAGATTGCAGCCCGTGGATTCCGTACAGTATTGTCCACCCCATCACTCGCGGCCCGTATGGCGTGGTTCTACGCGTACACAAACTACAGCCCGTGTTCTACGGCTACCTACACTAACTTAACTACGCAGCGGACGGCTCAGTTCCAGCAGGCGTAGCTGTAGTTGTATAGAGTGTGCAGTCGATGTGGAAGCTATCAGCCGATAGATATTAACACTTATTTAAAATAAAACAGACTTTTATTTAACATGCGTCTCAGTTCATTTTGTTATTTTTTATCGAGACGACACAAACATTTTTTTTTTTGGTTTCTTCTTTCCGGCTTACAAAAAGCGCGGATCGGATAAGGCAAAGGTTACTAAGACCATACAGCCAGGTCTGACGTATTTAAGCTTCCTTAGCTTTTGGATTTGTAATGCTAGTGCCGGTGCATTACAAATCTTCTCTGAAGTTCTTGACAGCATTTGCAGCAGCTACATTCTGAGGTGGAACACCCAGTTGCTGTAAGGCGTCTATAAAACTGCACCTAAAGCAAGTTGGGTTCTCACGTCCTCCTTCGTTTTATTTTCTTGTTCTCCACATTGCTCACGTGCACTAGACGATTTTCTCCAAAATGCACCACTTTTTAAACAAAATCCTAGCAGAAAACAATGAAAAAACAACAAAATAAAACTACGAATTCGTCTACCACAAATCCCGCCAAAAAACTCTGACGCAAGACACAAACAACACGTTGCTAAGTAACGTTTTTTTTATATCATAACTAGCTTGGTTTGCCGTCTTCTGTAACACGCCCAAAACACGCCCTCTAAAACAAGGCTAGTGCACAAAGAGAATATAATACACTACGTGCTAGTGCAGACCTCATCTTCACAAAGGTGGGTTTCCTTTAGGACCATAAAGTTGAATTCCCATAAAGTTGAAATCTCGAAATGTTGAATTTTCCAGAACGTTGGATCTCATAATAGGTAGGTACCTAGATAAAAATACTTTTTGGAGGGAATCTGTAGCGTACAGTTTGTCATATTCCTTTTATTATCCATAAAATTACATTTCATGATTTTTGATGTATCATATTGATAATGTAAAATGTAGAAAAGTATATTTTATGTGTTTATTGTGTAGGATAATGAAATAAAAGTGTGTATGCTGTGGTTCGTGGTCCCTCAAGAAGTCCGCGATAGCTTCAGCAAAAGTGTTATCATTTTGCTGGAGTGTGTAGATTAGGTTAGTTTGCTTACAATCATTGTTAATTTGTCACTAGAACTTTAAGAAGTTCTATAGTGACAAATACTTAAAACTGGGAAAAGTGAATAATATTCACAAATTCGGCTGAAGGAATTGATTCCATTGCCAAGAAAAATTAAAAGATAAATACACTTTATTGTATACCCAAAAAAACACACCAAAAAAAAAACAACAACCTAGATAAAAAACAAGTGTGTGGTTTTATGAAACCACGGTAAAAGTGAAATTTTACTTTATGAAACCACGGTAAAAGTGAAACTTTACAGAGGACGAAACGATCATGGTAGCTCTCGCTACGGTACGGAGGACGAAACGATCATTTCGTCAGACGAAAGCGACTGTCACGCGACATGCAACACAGACGAAAAAATTTGAGATGATGTAATAAGTTTCACTTTCATAAGTAATTTAGTTATGGTTTAGATATGTACTATTAGTTAAATTCTATGGTTTTTTTTGGCGGGATTTGTGGTGATCAAGTTTGCAGTTTTGCAATGTTTTCTGCTAGAATTTGTTTCAAAAAGTGGTGTGTTTTGGAGAAAATAGTCTGGTGCACGTGAGCAATGTAGAAATAAGAAAATAAAAAGAAGGCGGACCTGAACACCCGGCTTTTTGTCCCACGGACTACAGAGGAGGGGAGGAGGAAAATGCTTTTACGCATACCAATAACAGCCGGCTGAACTGGTTATGTGGGACTCACAGCCCTGAGCCTATATGCATACATATCCATTATATACATAAGGTATATATAAATAAATATGCACAGTACCAAGACCACACTACCCACTAAGACTCCCCCTAAGCTTTGGCAGCTAAGCTACCTTAAAAGCTAATCGGAGCGACGCCCCCCCTCCCCCTCCTAGGGAGCTGGTGCCTGGGTGCAGTTTTATATACACCCTACTGCAACCGGGTGGTCCGCCTTAAAATGGGATCGCTGCAGATGTTGTCAAGAACTCCCCAGATGATTTGTAATGCACCGACACCAACATTACAAATCAAAACAGCTTAGCAAAACAGAAATGATGATCAATAATTTGAAGACTGTCTCAAAAGGGCTCGTTTCTAGAGAGTAAATATATTATCAAACAAACAATTTAAAACAAAAACAGTTAAATTCACTTCAGTGTGACTTGGTGATATTGGTGTCGATTCGGTGTAACACGATTTAACTTATTTGACAGGACTAAACTAAATTTAAGCATTCTATCCTTGTCTTTTCGTACAGAAAGTAAAAGACAGAATGTGTAAATTTAGTTTAATCCTGTCAATTAAGTTAAGTCGTGTAACACCGAATCGACACCAATGTCAAGTAACTAGCAGGGCTGCCATATTATTTTTGGAGGAGATCGTACCAAAGGGGTAAAAAAATCGTATACCCATACAAAACATAGCAAAAAAAGTCGTACGCCTATACAAAACATAGAATCCGTTTCATTTAAAAAATCGTAATCCCAAAAAGTATTTAATATTTATAAGTCATGTCATAACCACATTACCACAGATGAGATCACAGGATGAGATGCTAGTTCAGGGCTGCCAGATGTACGATTTAAATCGTATTCGTACGATTACATAGCAGTCCGTACTATTCAAATTTTGGTTGATTTGTATGGGATAATCCCATACAAATCAACCAAAATTTAAATAGTACGGACTGCTATGTAATGTACATCTGGCAGCCCTGAACTAGCATCTCATCCTGTGATCTCATCTGTGGTAATGTGGTTATGACATGACTTATAAATATTAAATACTTTTTGTTCACTTTGTTGATGTACTTCTTGCAAGTTGCAATCAAAGAGAATATTACGAACTAAAGTGGTTACATACAATGCAAAATTCCATCGAAATCCTTGAAAATCGGAATCATTAGTCAGACATTTCAGAAAGTGTAGTATTTTTCGCAATAAATATGATCTATGTTGTGATCTGAATACCTGGTGGTGCTTATCTACCGTTGCAGTATTAAGCAGCAGGAATCAATCAGCTCGATATGGTGGACTTGAGTGGCGGCGGACAGGACGGGCCGCTGGAGCATGCATTTTCCAATTCCGTTTTCATCCTTCCTGGCATCGTTGTGATCGGTCTAACAGGTAAAAATGCAAGTTTCGTTAGTTTTCTACAAAATACAGCCGTGAAAATCTCTGTACGATCAGTAGTTTGCCGAGTAATCTTCATACAAAATGTTTTGCAAACGTTGGTAGGCTTTTTACCCGACTGCCTCTGAAGGAGGGTTATGGTTTTCGAGTGTATGTATGTACATTTCTGTGTTCCCTGCTGTGTCTTGATCAAGTGAGTGACATATATGATACCTACATTTATACCTAACTGGCCAAAAAGAGGGGTTAAATTTTCACACAGTCCGATTATTTTTTAATGAATTCCTAAAGTTATTAAACTGACAGTAGAATTGTGACAAGTAGTGAGTGAAAAAGTTAGCGCATTCTCAATAACTATATATATATAAAAATGAATTGCTGTTCGTTAGTCTTGCTAAAACTCGAGAACGGCTAGACCGATTTGGCTAATTTTGGTATTGAATTATTTTTGGAAGTCCAGAGAAGGTTTAAAAGGTGAATAAATATGAAAACGCTCAGAATTAAATAAAAAAAAAAATTTTGGTTGACTTCACACACAACTATATCATTTTTATACATACACATAAATATATTTTTTTGCTGTTCGATTGTCTCGCTAAAACTCGAGAACGGCAGGACCGATTTGGCTAATTTTGGTATTGAATTATTTGTGGAAGTCCAGAGAAAGTTTAAAAGGTGAATAAACATGAAAACGCCCGGAATTAAATAAAACAAAAACCAAAAATAAAAAAATCTGTCAAAAAATAATTGGTTTTAGGGTAGGGTAGTGTAGTGTAGGTGTAGGGTAGTGTAGGGTAAAGTAGGGTTGGGTAGTGTAGTGTAGGGTTGGGTAGGGTAGTGTAGTGTAGGGTAGTGTTCGGTAGGGTAGTGTAGAGTAGTGTATGTAGGGTAGTGTAGTGTTGGTAGGGTAGTGTAGGGTAGGGTAGTGTAGTGTAGGGTATTATAGTGTTGGGTAGAGTAGTGTAGGGTAGGGTAGTGTAAGGTAGGATAGTGTAGTGTAGGGTAGGGTAGTGTAGGGTAGGGTAGTGTAGAGATGGGTAGTGTAGTGTAGGGTAGGGTAGTGTACAGTAGGGTAGTGTAGAGTAGTGTATGTAGGGTAGGTTAGGGTAGTGTAGTGTAGGGTAGTGTAGGGTAGGGTAGTGTACGTTAGGGTAGTGTACGGTAGGGTAGGGTAGGGTAGGGTAATGTAGTGTAGGTTAGGGCAGGGCAGGGAACGAAGTTCGCCGGGACAGCTAGTTTTTATATAAAACACATGATACATTTTGTGAGTAGTTGTTGTGCTTTCATTTATGTGTTGAAAAGAAAACGTAAAGTGCTTGGAGGAAGTATGAAAGCTAGGTAGGTATAAACATTCAATGTGCACAGTCTCGCACACCGCCCAATATCAATGGCGAGCCACTTGCAGGATGCCCACTGCGCACCATTACATAATAATAACGCTGCGGAGCAGCATGGGTCCTTCTTGTCTTTTTTAAAATAAAGTATTTATCCACAATTTAGAATTTTGTGACTTGCATATGTGTATAAAGTTTCATTCGAATCTGCCCATCCATTTTCAAGAAGAAGTAATTTTAAGTTTGTATGGGAAACAATTATGTGAATATGCTCTTAATTATTTTTAATGTTAGTACCTATAGATATAGTGATTCATTTCGTCTGCAGTAAACAGGGTGTTTTTTTAACACCAAGCAAACCGTTAAGGATGGGCTCTACTCATGAAACTGTCTGACTTTCCCCAAGAAACCCATACTGAAATTGCAAAAAAGTTGACTCTCCATACACAGTTAGCTAATCAGAATGATCAATTTCTATGGTCTAAAAAAATTGCGAATCTAGTATGGGTTCCTTGGGGAAAGTTGTTCAGTTTCATGAGTAGAGCCCACCCTTAATGGCTTGCACGGTGCTAAAATACACCCTGTATAAAAAAGAATGCTTTTATGCTTTATAGGTACTTAATTTTGTTTTGCATCCTAAGAGATTCTATTAAATATCTAATTTTAAAGATTGCTACCAGTAACATAAATAAATAAATAAACCTAAAGAGACAAATTATGTAAACACACATTCATCTGGTCCCACACTAGGATTCTCTGTACTATGAGAACATGTGTATATACTTATAAGTATGTGTAAATACTTACATACCCTATACATATTAAACATCCAGCCAGACACAGAGCAAACAAACCTGTTCATCACATGAATGTATGCCCTGGATGGGGATTGAACCCACTATCCTCGGCTTAACAGATAGAAGCTAATCACTGGACCACCTGGTCAGTCTACAATAGTCTCATATGCCCTGGATGGGGATTGAACCCACTATCCTCGGCTTAACAGATAGAAGCTAATCACTGGACCACCTGGTCAGTCTACAATAGTCTCATCATCATATCAGCTGAAAAATATCCATTGCTGGACATAGGCCTCTTCCAAGGATTTTCACAATGATCGCTCCTGCACTGTTCGCATCTAGCAGCTTCCCGCATGCATTACCAGATTGCCAGTCCACTGAGTCACACCCCAGACACTTCATACAAATGAGCATGAAATGATATACATATAAACAACTGACCTATCTATTGGCATACATGCATGTAGGGCTGAATCACCGGTGGCATTGGTTTGTTAGATATTTACTGCATGTAACAGTCAACAGTGGCTACTTTGTAGGTTGGTAACTGTTATGAATAAAATTGTTGTTCAAACATAGCTACAGGAGCGCTGGTCACTGCTTTTGTCAGTGAAACAATCTCATGGATGTCAGCCTACAATAACAGTTAATCTCAATCTATTATCTCATGATCACATTCTATAATATATCACATCACTAGATATATCTATACAACTCATATCATATTTTCACACCATTTAATCAAAATAAAGCAAACAGCACCCATGAACGAACGAACCTATGAAACAGACAAAACTCCATTCATACTGCATTTCTAAAAGAATGTACAACTACGAGTAGTATAATGAAGATTCATACAAACTGATTGTTTAAAGTAGTATTTAGTTCTAATGAAGATTCATACAAACTGATTGTTCTTAGATTTAGTTCTGTAATAATGGGTTGAACGAACCACGCTGCCGTGTTTTGAAACACAAGTGCAGTGATATACACGCATCAGCCACAGATGAGATACTAGTTACTTCGTAACAGATACTGCACTTCCTTATAAAACGAAAATACCTACGCATTTATTCACCTACTCGTTCCCACTGTCCGACAATACATGGAAACATGGGTATTAAGGCGCTCGATTTAGCGGTCATAACTGCGTACACGGGCGGCGCGCGAATCGCGGCAGCGGGGAAAAACCCGATTGTACGTCGTTTTAGCGCTAGGGTTGATTCATGAAAACCCAATCAAAATAAAAGTTTTACAAGTGATGGTTTTTATTTATTTGATTAGTAAGTAACAGTCGTACTAGTTGATAGTACTTAGAATGTGGGCCAGCCTAAAAATAATTACAAGTTACCTTTAATTTTTGTTTGGTTAAAAAATATACATATATGCGCGGTACTAACTTGGTAAATCCTGATTCCTGATTCACGCGTTCTGATTGCGACCCGATAGTATTTTTTTTTATCCAAAATTGATAAGCCCTTACTTAGGATCATCTCACCTGAAGGTAAGTGACGATATGCCGATGATAGAAGCGGGCTTACCAAGATTCCCCAACGCAATGGGGATTTGGCTATCTTATCTTCAACTCGGAACACATCGATGCTGTTAACACTGATGTTTGGCGGCAAGACTTAGACAAGATGGTAGTAGCTAGCCGGACGGGCTAAAAAAATGCCCTACCAAACCGACTCTTACAAAGTTGACCCCCCGGGAATCCAACCCGCGACCTGCTGGCGTGCAGAGAATGCACTAATCATTACATCACGGAGGCGGTTAAAATTTGCTTAACTTAGCTGTTTTTATCGGTACGTCGGTGATTTTTTTGTAGTCAAACTAAGAACCTTTATAAATTCGCCATGGCCGTCAATAAATGATTACCTAGTTAAAGAAATATTAAGTTTTTAAGTTTTTTGTTACAGTTTCGAAACCGCTATTTCAGGAAATCTGAACATGACTTGGAATAGTAGGACACATAATGGATTAACAATAAAAATTATCACGGCTAATTAATTAGGCTTTCTTAGTTTAAGAGTGATAGTGGACTTACTTAAGACATGCAGTTATATTTGTAAAAAGTTCAAATCCTTACAAAATGTCTAAATCTAAACTCCAAAATTAACTTAGTTTTTTTTTCTAAACGGAACCTTACTTTGTTCATGATCCGACACGCACTTAGCCAGTTTTATTAGATCTGTTATTAATTTTTTTTATTACCTACATACCTAGCAGCACAAACATAGACTTCCACCATCTTCCACTTAGCACGATTCTGACACACAATACTAATGATTACCTACCTACCTATCTCGAGGTATCTATACCTACACAAGACACACGGTGGCGGCCCGACTCGCGAGAGCCCGTCCGAACGGGTCGCTAAGCGTAGGTACATTTTGCGGTAGGTATAGGCAAGTGACGGAGCACTGCATCAGCTCTTAGAGCTGCTAGTGTATTAACCAAATTATAATAATAACTGGCTTTTTGTGTTTCGTTTTCTCCAAAGGATATCTGTCAAAGCTTTTTTGACAACCTTTATCACTATGTGAACTAAAACATTAGTAAAATTAACAGTTTACCGAATTATGATTTAATAATTCGAAATAGAAATCACAGCGGTCGGGGCGCTGTAACGTAGCTCATCCTTTTCGTTCAGTAGCCAAACTGTAACCAATCTCCGTGACGGGGGGGGCGGGGGGGTGAGGTCGAATCTAGAGAGCGGCAAGGAGCGTCCATACTGTACAATAATACTAATATACATTTATACTTTGACTGAGTATAGATCTGCCTTCGCTACGTCTTCCGCTGCGCGATCGCCACTCGAGATTTTTACTGCCCCAACAGCCATCTGACGAACTATGGGCCCTGCCCACTACCACTTAAGTTTAGTGATTCTTTTAGGTATGTTGGTTACCTTGGTTCTCATATGGTCTACAATTCTTACATAGGTATTTTATTTTTATTGGGTGGGGGTGGGACGCCCGCAGGGTACAAGCGGTTGTTCAAGTCATTATACCTACTAGTAGACTCATTATAGTTACACCCTATTCCCATGATGGTATGATGGTTACTGTGACCTCGGTCCCCTCAAACCTTGAGTTCCTTTTACAGTACTCCATTATGCGACTGATGTCTAGGTTGCATAGTTCCTCTTCCTTAATCCTGTCGGTAAAGCCAAGTAGTGTTGGCTGGTCTCCACTTCTCCGCAGTTGGGTGGGGCAGGAGGGGTCTGTGGTCTTGTCTATTAGAGACATGTGTCGATTTTATCTGCATAGGTAGATACTACTATATAGCATTAATAAAAATTAAAAGACAATGCATTATAACACAATCACAATTATATCAAATAGAAAAGTCTTATTGAGACCTCCATTTTGTAATATTGCACAGTTCAGAGGTAGAATTCGGATCTTGGCCATAGCAGCAATAGGCGACCGCGACCGGGTCGCGGTTTTGTATGAATAATATCGCGCGACCCGGTCGCTTGCATCCGTCAGTGCTTCATATAAATTCATACAAAGCGGTGGTTCGATCGGGGTCGCCGGTCGGGGTCGCTAACATCGGAATGCTTGGTACCATAACTAACTAGTATCTCATCTGTGCCATAACACATAACATGTCTTGAAAAAACTGGCCAAGTACAAAAAAAAGAAAATCCTGAAATCTATGCATTCAATCTGTGTAACTGTGTTTTATTTCAAGATAGCTGTTTCCCGCGGCTTCACCCGCGTGGACCACGTTTCTATGACTTTTCGAGGGTGCGCAGTACGCGAGCCGCAAGCGGCTCGCGAGCGTGGTAAAAAGTAGCCTATGTCTTAATCCAGGTCTTAATCTCTCTACCTACCAAATTTCAGCCAAATCCGTTCAGTAGTTTTTGCGGGAAAGCGTAACAGACAGACAGAGTTACTTTCGCATTTATAATATTAGTAGGGAAATAGTAGGGAAATATTAGTAGGGATATTAGTAGGGATTCTGTAGGTCTATTAGTTTCGGAGATAAGTATTTTCTTAAATAAATTCAAAACTATTTATTTTAACACTATTAAAAAAATATACATATTTGAGATTCTCACAATAAGCCCTTTCATTTGATATGTCACAGGATATAGTTAGCAAAACTTTTTTTTTTAAAGTATGTACTAAGAGGTCTTGTTCTGTTGGTAGTGTGGAACCCTGTTTGTGTGACCACGAGTTGTTTCTTTTCGCTGTATCGTGAATCGCTCTTTAGCCAAAACGGGTTGATGTATTTTGGAGTGTGAGGTCTTGACTCTGTGAGTGACATTACAAAAAAGAGGGGTTCAGTTTTTATGCCGTTGGGTTTTTAATTTTTTATTGATTTATAATTTTTAAAGTGCATTATATGGCATTATCTGTCGCCTAAATAAATAAATAAATAAACCTATTTTAAAAGATTTTATTTTACTTGCAATGTTTATATGTATGTTATGTTTGTTTAGGTCAAATCTTGCAATCGATTTTAGAGCGACTTCAGGGCTCCGATTGAGCTGAATTTTGGTATGAATGAGTTTTGGTGCGATGACAATATATCCTTATTACCCGACTACGAAAAAAAAGGGTTATTTTTAGACAGTCTATAAAAAAATATTTTCATATCATGTTTGGTATCAAAAGAAAGGTCTTGACGAACACATTAAATGCACATATTTTTAATGTCTTGGCAAATGGTCTCACAAGCGAGATTATGAGATTATGAGACGGACACGCGGCCGCGGGTAGCGAGGTGGGGTGGCTGAGCACAAAAAAAGGATAGAAAATAAAAGTTAAAAAAACGAAAGTCCGAATAAGGCAAAATAAAAAAAAAAAGTTTCTCGCCTGAAATTATAGTCTTTATTTTTCCCTTCACCTGGGGTAATAGCCGTAGTCGCAAGCCCTGACGTAATAAAAATTACCCCAAATTAAGGAAATAATAAAGGCTATGATTTCAGGAATTGGCGTTCGATTATCACAAAGTGCCCCTGTGTGGTTTTTCCACTTTTGCCATTCCCGCGCTTATGCTTTGGGTGACGTTCGAGAGCATACTTCCTAAGTACTAGAACTTATCCACGGTAGCAAGTGTGTCATTCTGTAACAGCATTTCGTGTCTGTTATTATTGCCTGAGAAGTCACAGTGCATATATTTGGTTTTTTGCCTGCTGGTGCGTAAACCGGCCCTCCAGTGCAGACCTCCAAGTTTCAAGTGTTTGCTGAAGTGCATCCGGTTCTCCATCGATGATGACGATATCATCGGCATATAAGATGTTCCAGGATGTTGGCTGCTACACTTGTTCTGTTAGGTAGTTCATCACCAGATTGAAAAGTAGTGGACTTAGGGCCGAGTACATCATACTCCGTATTTAACTTCAAACTTGTCACTGATTCCTGCAGGACATCGTATTTTAGTGGTCACATCTTTATACATGTCAGCAATGACATTTATTTAAGCCTCTGGTATTGTTGTGGCACTCGATCGAATGCTTTCTCGAGATCTATAAACACCATATTCAGATCTTTCCTGTGTTCCTTGTGTTTCTTCATTAATGAGCGAATTGTGAATGTGGCGCCATTCGTTGATTTGCCCGCTACAAATCCAAACTGATTTTTTTTTCTTGATGTTTTTTATTTTGATAAATTTATATTTATTTTTGAAAATGTAAATACAATTATGAACTTTTGCTAAGGCGGCATTTCTTTATCTCCAATTGTTCCTCTTCCTTATTTATCTCAATTGATTGTAAAAGAGGAATGAAATGGGGCCCGATCCTCATCTTAAAAGTTTTCCCTTTATGTGGGTACTACAACCTATCCCTTTAGCTCTCTAGGCATATGGGAAGTACCAGGTGTATGGCCAAGTAATCCTAATCGAGACTTGACACATTTTACAGAATGTTTTGTTGAAATTTTTCTTCTTGATGTTTTTTTATTTTGATAAATTTATATTTATTTTTGAAAATGTCAAATACAATCAAGAACTTTTGCTAAGGCGGCATTTCTTTATCTCCAATTGTTCCTCTTCCTTCTTTATCTCCATTGATTGTAAAAGAGGAATGAAATGGGGCCCGATCCTCATCTTAAAAGTTTTCCCTTTATGTGGGTACTACAACTTATCCCTTGAGCTCTCTAGGTATATGGGAAGTACCAGGTATATGGCCAAGTAATCTTAATCGAGACTTGACACATTTTTACAGAATGTTTTGTTGAAATTTTTCTTCTTGATGTTTTTTATTTTGATAAATTTATATTTATTTTTGAAAATGTCAAATACAATTAAGAAATTTTGCTAAGGCGGCATTTCTGTATCTCCAATTGTTCCTCTTCCTTCTTTATCTCCATTGATTGTAAAAGAGAGGAATGAAATGGGGCCCGATCCTCATCTTAAAAGTTTTCCCTTTATGTGGGTACTACAACTTATCCCTTGAGCTCTCTAGGTATATGGGAAGTACCAGGTATATGGCCAAGTAATCTTAATCGAGACTTGACACATTTTTACAGAATGTTTTGTTGAAATTTTTCTTCTTGAGGTTTTTTATTTTGATAAATTTATATTTATTTTTGAAAATGTCAAATACAATTAAGAAATTTTGCTAAGGCGGCATTTCTGTATCTCCAATTGTTCCTCTTCCTTCTTTATCTCCATTGATTGTAAAAGAGGAATGAAATGGGGCCCGATCCTCATCTTAAAAGTTTTCCCTTTATGTGGGTACTACAACTTATCCCTTGAGCTCTCTAGGTATATGGGAAGTACCAGGTATATGACCAAGTAATCTTAATCGAGACTTGACACATTTTTACAGAATGTTTTGTTGAAATTTTTCTTCTTGATGTTTTTTATTTTGATTTTGAAAATGTCAAATACAATTAAGAACTTTTGCTAAGGCGGCATTTCTTTATCTCCAATTGTTCCTCTTCCTTCTTTATCTCCATTGATTGTAAAAAAAGAAATGAAATGGGGCCCGATCCTCATCTTAAAAGTTTTCCCTTTATGTGGGTACTACAACCTATCCCTTTAGCTCTCTAGGTATATGGGAAGTACATACTAGTTCTATTTTGATGACCTAAAAGTGAATGAGTGACTTGAGTGAGTCATTGAATGAGTGTCATACTAGGTAGCTGAAATTTATAATCTAAACTAGCTTTTTCCCGCGGCTTCGCCAGCTCAGATCCCGGTGAAAAATTTTCTATACACAAAAAATATACACATACCTATATATGTATACTTTGTGACCTACCGAATATACACAAAAAAATTCATGGAAATCCGTCCAGGTTCGGAGGAGTATGGCAACTAACACTGTGACACGAGAATTTTATATATATAAAGATTTATCTACGAAGCCCCTGCCCGGTAAAGTTGTAAAGGACCCCATGGCCAACAACAAGCTTGTCCTTTCGAAAAAAAAAATATCTACGAAAATATCTGAGTTATAAACTTAAAATTCCAAGGTCCTCAAAAGTACACGTAGTTAATGAATAATTAGATAGCGATGTTTTCAATGTTTTAACTGTTCCTAGTGCCGAGATACAGGGCTGGAAATCGGCCATATGGTTCTAGAAAAGGTATTACAGCAATGCTTGCTCTTCGCTCGACTTACTGTGCCCCCAGATGCTTCTTACCTGAGTGGCTACATTGTGACGTCACTTTGTCATCATTCGTGCTAGTATTTTGTCTACTAATAGGTAGAAGCAAGGTCAAATGAAGCCTGCATACTCTGATGCACCACAGATCATCCCTTACATCAAGCCTTCTTAGCTATCTTTTAAAATAATTTTAAAAGCAAATTTTGTTAGGTGGAAAACTGGTAAATACTTGAAATAAATTGATAAAAGAAAAAGACACTTGTGTCAACATTACTTTATATTTTGGTGGATGGTGCAAGATGTAAGCTGAATGTTTAAAATTAAATAGAATAAATTTTAGAGTACCCTACTAGGTAATAAAATTACTAAGCATACGCTATCGGTCCGTCTATCAAACCTTTAATAGGCTGTATCTTTGGAACTGTAACAGGTAGCTCGCTGGTTTTTTTTTTACAGAATATGTGTTATTTATTACGGGAGATTTAACAAAAACTGAAAAACCGACCAAGTGCTAGTCAGAACCGCACACAAAGGGCTCCGTATCATCATACTAGATGGCGCTAGTTTCTTCACTTTAAAAAAAAAAACATGTTTTTTGAAGACACCCTTATTTTTTCACTTTTCTAATTTTTAGTATATTTGTTGTTATAGCGGCAACAGAAATACATTATCTGTGAAAATTTCAACTGTATAGCTATCACGGTTCATGACATGAAATACAGCCTAGTGACAGACGGACAAACAGACAGACAGACAGACGGACGGACAGCGGAATCTTAGTAATAGGGTCCCGCTTTTACCTTTTGGGTACGGAGCCCTAAAAATGTTTACTAAAACTGCTTTTCTTAGCTTGTAATATAAAAGACTATTTAATTATAATTATTAATTAGTGAGTAAAGCTCATATGGAATTCTTTAAAACCAAAAGGTGACTAACGGTAACCCCATTACCACACCCCGGACACTGCATACAAGTGGTCGTGAATTGACTTTTTTTAAACACATATGACGGAGCAAATAAAATGGTGCGAAATCCCATACGTTCGAGAACCAAACTGTAACCAATCTGTATATCAAACTGGGTGAGGTCGCAATCTAGAGAGCTGCAGGGAGTGTCCATAATGTATGTTAGTACTTATATACATATATACTTTGCTATTACTAAGCCTCCGCTGTCCGTCTGTTCTGTAAGCGGGCTGTATTTCATGAACCGTTGTAGGTAGACAGTGTCTGTTTCTGTGGCTGCTATATCAACAAATAATAAAAATTAGAAAAAGTGAAAAATTAAGGTTATCCAAAAAAACCACATGTTTTTATAGGTATTTTTTAGTTTGCTCTATCGTAAAAATGGTAATTAATAAGTACAAACGTGAAAATTGGTGTGATTGTAATTCCATTGCGTTGGGAAATCTTGGTAAGCCCGTTTCCATCTTCGGCATCATCGTCACTTACCATCAGATGAGATGATGCCAAGGGCTTACCAATTGTGAATTAAAAAACTGAAAAAATTCAGAAGTAAAATTTTAAATAATAAAACCCGGCCAGTTGTGAGTGGTACTTGCTCTAAGGAGTTTAAACTGAATTTAAAAGAAAGCATTTTTCTGTTCCTCGCGTTGATGTCTTTTGTTTGTAATGAATAGGTATCATTGTCATAGTTGCGTCGAGAGGTATGGTGATACGGAACCCTCGGAGTGCGACCGCGATTCGACTGTTTTTAGGGTTCCTTACCTACCAAAGGGTAAAAATGGAACCCTATTACTAAGACTTCACTGTCCGTCCATCCGTCCGTCTGTCTGTCTGTTACCAAGCTGTATTTCATGAACCGTATCAATGAATAATAGGTAGACAGTTGAAATTTTCACAAATGTATTTCTGTTGTCGCTATTACAACAAATACCAAAAAATATTTAAGGGGGGCTCCCATACAACAAACGTGATTTCGTGAAGACACTGGCGACATCTAGTACGATGGTACGGAACCCCTTTGCGCGATTGTGACTTGCATCTGGCCGGTTTTTATTTTATTTCATATTATAATAAGTGTGATTTGTTTTTTTTAATAACTTGTTCACAAATGCATACAAAATGATAGCATTGCAATGTTTATCAAGACTGTGTTAAACAATCAATATAACAAGAAATACACCTTTTTTTTGTTATCATTTTTGGGGTTCCGAAATCAACAAGGAACCCTTATAGTTTCGCCATGTCCGTATGTCTGTTTGTCCGCGGCTTAGCTCATAGACTATTAGTACTAGCAAGCTGTAATTTGGCATGGCTATACATATTATCGTGAGGAAACCGGCACACGCCTGCGAAGCAACTCGAAGGTTGTGTGTGAAGTCGACCAACCCGCACTGGGCCCGCGTGGTCGACTAAGGCCCAATCGCCCTAACTCAGGGTAGGCTCGAGCACCTCGCTTGGGACGTATATGAGCTGATATGATGATACTTATTAATCACGCCGCCACCCGCCGACAAAGTGTACCGTAATAGTTATTTATGATACAAGAGCAAGGGTGATAAAAAGGTAAATAACAAACGAGTGACATTTGTAAGCCCGAACCATAAATATTTAGCAGCAGATTTTTCAATATATAGCATTTTAGGATAAATACCTAACGTCATTGCGTATGAAGAACATTAAAAAATCTGCTTCTCAGATTTATGACAAACTAGCCGTCCGCCCGCGGCTACGCCCGCGTTGCTTTCGGTTTTCCCGGGGTAAAAAGTAGCATATGTTCTATTTCAGGACCTAACCTATATGTTTGCCAAGTTTCATCCCTATCCGTCCAGTGGTTGAAGCGTGAAAGAGTAACAAACATCCATACATACAAACCTTCACATTTATAATATTTAGTAGAATTAGATGTTCAGATATTATTAACAACTTCTAGTGTACAGAATTTATTGTAATTCAGCGCTGCTCAAGTATTTAAACACCTCGCCCGCTACGATACATCTGGTGGCGACTGTACCTACTGCAAAAAACAGACTAAGATCAGGTCAGTCTCGCGCACCAACAGTTCCGTACGACCACACAATATTTTAAGTTGTTAAAAATTATTTTGTTGCATTCAGTTCGGGATCCTAAAAGCGAATACGACTCACACGCGGCCGGTTTCTATTATTTGTTGTTTAATTTTAGGGTAATAATCACAACTCGGCAATTGTATTTAATACCATTTTTACGATAGAGCAAAAACAAAAAAAAAGTCTTTAAATACATTTTTCCCCTTAATTTTTTACAATTTACACATATTTTTTATTACCCGACTGCGCCAGAAGGAGGGTTATGTTTTTCGAGAGTATGTATGTATGTTTGTATGTATGTATAATTGTTTGGCACGCTCTGCAGCCTGAACGGCTGGATGGATTTTAGCTTGAGACGTGTCGTTAGATTCGTATTTACTGTGAGAGTGACACTGGGTATATCAAAATAAAAAAAACAAAATGGCGGATTTTTGGCGCAAAATTCAAATGTTTGACACGCTCTGCAGCCTGAACTGCTCGATGAATTATAGCTTGAGGGTTGTCGTTAGATACGTTTTTATTTTTTATTGTTTTTTGGGTATATCCAAATAAAAAAACAAAATGGCGGTTTTTTGGCGCCAAATTCCAATGTTAGGCACGCACTGCAGCCTGAACGGCTCGATAGATTTTAATTTGAGGGGTGTCGTTAGATACATATTTACTGTGTGAGTGACATTGGGTATATCAAAATAAAAAAAAACAAAATGGCGTATTTTTGGCGCCAAATTCAAATGAACTTATTCAATAATAAAACTTAAAAAATGAATAAAATAAAAAACGGTAATTTAAAAAACTAAAAAACCCGCCTGCGTTTCTGTGTAATTTGGAAATGAAAAACCCTAAAACAAGAAAGTCGTCATACCCGATTGCACTTAACTTAAGAAAAATTGTAGCAGTCGGGACCCATTCTAGAAATGGAGGCATAGTGAATTGAGAGCACATACCTATATTACATTGCAGATTTCTCCAATATACTGACTAGACGGCTGACTTTCTAGAATGGGTCCCGACTGCTACAATTTTTCTTAAGTTAAGTTCAATCGGGTATGACGACTTTCTTGTTTTAGGGTTTTTCATTTCCAAATTACACAGAAACGCAGGCGGGTTTTTTAGTTTTTTAAATTACCGTTTTTTATTTTCATTATTCGTTTGGAAATTCGCCTAACATACTCTGAAAGTTTCAATCAGCTACCTATAAACGTACAAAAGATACATCTCTTTAAAGGTCGGACAGACATACAGACAGGCGTAAATTTAGTAATAGAGTCCCATTACCTTTGGGACTTGATACTTTATATATTTTTATTTACAATTAACAATTACTTAATTTTATAATCGGAACTAATAATTTCTTTAGCATAGGGATGATGATTTTTTTCATAATTACATGTGATTTGTTATCGTTCTCCTGGCTTGGAAAAAATATATCAAAAAGCATGTAAAAAATAAATTTAATATAATACTTGATGGTGATACTCACATATAATAGAGAATATGAGTATCACAAATACAATAGCCAGGAGAGTGCCGCTCCCGTAAGATCCAAACACTTGTGGAGCGTTTCCCTGCTGCATAGCCCGCAGATTTTCCTTCATCTCCTCTCATCCATTAATTCGGAAGTTTCCAGCAATTCCAACATCTCTTTTATTGGGCGTTTTAATCTTTTTTTTTTTTTTTTGAAATACATACTCGTAGAAGCGACTTCATCGATTTATAGCGTCATTTATGCACTTAATTTGTGTTTTTTGAGCAATTAAAAATTGAAGACTTAAGGGAAAAGACAGTGGGTAAGGTTAATTGAAATTTCCTTAGAAGGGGAAATTTAGTGACCAAGTTCACAATATATTTTTAATGTAGTCTTCATCTCATTAGCAAGAAATGTTTCGTTCAAGCAAAACCTCTCCAGTTACCAATAATCAAAGCAACAGAAAACGCTATCATCTCATATCTTGTTGCCATATCAATTCTGTCCACGTTGAAATACACGCATATTATGTGAATGTATTATCTTTAATACATTTATATTAAACGAATAACATAATGTACATGGTTCAGTCTTGATATAATCATCTGTACTAACATACTCATACCTTACATCAATTTTAAAAGAAGAAAAACAAAAATAAAAATGGCCGACGCAGATATAGATCCCGAAGTTAACAAATTGGAGGACTTACTGGGAAATGTTGGTGGCGGAAAGATGCCTTCTAGAAAAGAGATGTTGGAATTGCTGGAAACTTCCGAATTAAGTGAGGAGATGAAGGAAAATCTGCGGGCTATGCTGCAGGGAAACGCACCACAAGTATTTGGATCTTATGGGAGCGGCACTCTCCTGGCTATTGTATTTGTGATACTGATATTCTCTATTATATGTAAGTATCCCCACCAAGTATTATATGTGAGCTATACTCAGAGTTTCCCTATATGATCGAATCAGAAATGAGGAGATCCGTAAGAGAACTAAGGTAACCCACATAGCCTACAGAATCGTAGCAGAAGGCGTCGGGGTCGCTCATAGTGCACTCGTAGAATAGATGGCCTATGGGGTAGTCAAGTTTTCGAGTAGCGACCGCGCACCGGAAGACACAACGTAGGTCGGCCTTCCACTAGGTGGACTGAGTGCCTGTTGAAGGTCACCTGAAGCCGCTGGATGCGGGCAGCACAGGATAGGTAGTTGACCATTGTGGAAATCCTTTGTCCAGCGGACGTCGCGTCGTTCGGCTGATCATCATCAATCTCCTCTCTTACTCTACTGCATATACTAAACTACGCGGGTTTATGATGCAGCGTCCCCACATTCTAACCTCCCGGTTATAGTGAGGGCTGCTATACCTGCCAACACCGAAGGCAAGGATCACTCGTAGTAGGCGAGTGTCTCGTAGAAGCAACCTCTACCTACTCTTTAGGTAGGTACCGGAGCTGTAGACACGCTCACCTCCCGCGGTGGCGTGGCGGTTTATCATCAGTCCATATGAGTCCATTGCTGGACGTATTCCTGCCTCAAGGCTCGCACTTAGGCCCTTGGATCTTAGGTGTCTCCAGCAACTTTGCGCAAATTATTGCTTTCTAATATCATTGGCTCTGTACCAGGTATCGGGAGTTTTTGACTTTTCGGCTGTCTCCGTATTTTCCAACTTCATCATATCACATACCTTCTTTTTACCTTTTTCGTGTTATATTTTATTTAATCTGGTGATAAAAACACATTTATTTACTAAAGCCTTCCAAGATCTTCAACCTCACGAGCCAGCAACGTCGCGAGTGGAAGAGCGCGACGGGGCTGCACTGATTCAGGATCCTATTACTAAGCTTAAGGTGTCTGTGTGTCCTACTGTTTAAAAGGCTGTATAGGTAGCCGGCTGAATTTGCGCTAATAATCATCATATCAGCGGAGAGACGTCCACTGCTGGACAAAAGCCTTCCCCAAGTTTCTAACGACCGGTCCTTCACTGGTCAATGGTCATATTAATGATTGTAATTTTGAATTTGTGTTATTATGGGGGATTTACGTACAAGTATTTATTATAAAAAAAAGAAAAATAATGGGGGTGGCCATACAAGAAAAGTGTTTTTTTAATATATTTTTTTTTACTCTATCGTAAAAACAGTAATTCATACAAGCGTGGAACCTGGTGTAAATATATTACTCATTATCATCATCATATCAGCCGAAGGACGTCCACTGCTGGACATAGGCCTCCCCCAAGGATTTCCACGACGACCGGTTCTGCGCTGCCCGCATCCAGCGGCTTCCCGCGACCTTCACCAGGTCATCGGTGCACCGAGTGGGAGGCCTGCCTACACTACGTTTTCCGGTGCGTGGTCGCCACTCGAGAACTTTACTGCCCCAACGGCCATCTGTTCTACAAGCAATGTGCCCCGCCCACTGCCACTTAAGTTTAGCAATTCTTAGAGCTATGTCGGTTACTTTGATTCTCCTACGGATCACCTCGTTTTTGATTCGATCACGCAGAGAAACTCCGAGCATAGCACGCTCCGTTGCCCTTAGGGTGACCTTGAGCCTTCTTATGAGGCCCATAGTAAGCGACCATGTCTCAGTTCCGTATGTCATCACTGGCAACACACACTGGTCGAAGACCTTGGTCTTAAGACACTGGGGTATCTGGGACGTAAAGATATAGCGAAGCTTCCCGAACGCTGCCCAGCCGAGTTGGATTCGACAATTGATCTCTTTCTCAAAGTTGGACCTACCTAACTGGACTGTTTACTAATATATTACTATTATTATTTAATATATTACTAATCCTAAAATAAAACAACAAATAGTAAAAACCGGTCAAGTGTGATTCGTACTTGCGCTAAAAATCCAAACCGAAAAAAAAAGATGCCGCTCGTCTTTTGTTGGAATTGAATAGGTTTAAGTGTTGTACTTAATTAAAAAAGCGTCGGTGGCTCAACCGGTAACGACTCGGTCCATCTAACCAGAGGTACCGGGTTCAAATCTGGACGGCCAATGTACTAATGAGTTTTTCAAAAACTTACGTACAATACTTACCGATTGCTTTAACGGTGAAGGAAAACATCGTGAGGAAGCCTGCACAGGCCTGCGAAGAAACTCCGAAGGTTGTGTGTGAAGTCGACCAACCCGCACTGGGCCCGCGTGGTCGACTAAGGCCTAATCGCCCTGATTCAGGGTAGGCTCGAGCCCCTCGGTGGGGACGTATATGAGCTGATATAACAATAAATTGTTGTACTTGTTGTAGGTAAGGTGGTACGGAACCCTCGCTACGCGAGTCCAACTCGCACTTGACCAATTTTTATGTGACCTCAGACAGGAATTGTTACTTTCAACGTGTAACATTTACCTCATATCTGTGAAACTTCTGCGTGTTGGAAGTTTAATTTGTTGTTTAGGTGATAAAGGATATGTAATAACTTGGATATAGACAGGCAATGGAAAAACAAATATTATCTAGTTATTTAGGTCAGCTTACCTTATCTACTATTGTTTTGATTTGTTACCGATACAAATCATAATTTTGTTTGGTTATCTGACTTTAAGCGATTTATTTATCCACTTACTTTTGACCGTGCTTCGCCCACGTGGACATCGTTTTTATGACTGTCTTTGAGGGTGCAGTGGTGCGAGCGTGGAGATGAGGTTTCTCCAGATCTCTATCCCAGATCGGGCTATTCTGATTAGCAGTCTATATCACTTCCCACCCCCTCAACCAATTCTATACCAAAAATTACTTCAATCCGTTGCTCCGTTGCGACGCCGACCTGCGCGAGTGTGGAAATGAGTTTTCCCCAGATCCCTCGGGAACTATGTCAGGATATGCTAGTAAATTATATAATTTCCCACCCCCTCAACAATCTCTGTACAAAAAATCACAACGATCCATTGTTCTGTTGCGAGATTAAAGAAATTTACCCAATAATAAATATTTTTTTTAGTTCCCTCAGGAACTGCATCGGACTATGCTATTTTCACCAGATAAAAAGTAGCCTATGTCCTTTCCCGCGACACATGCTACCTGCATGCCAAATTTCATCTATATTGGTCAAGGTATTGAAGCGTGAAAATGTAACAAACAAACAAACACATATTTAAATTTATAATATAAGTAAGGATTATGTTCGGCAATCAACTTTATGTATAAATAAAATTTGTCGATTCGGATTTTCCACGTTTATATATTATTATTTGATCTCCTTGAATATTTCAAAAGTTGTAGACCTGTGTTTAAATTGTGCAACGGTTTGTGCATTATCCAATTGTTTGTGCAAAGATATGTGCTTTGTTTATTTGATTGTGCAAAGATTTGTGAATTGTCGAAAGCTGGGAAAATATTTGCCGGACAACACGTAACTATAACAAAAAAAATACAGCTCAGTTTTTTTTTCATTTATCCGATGATAAGCGCTGAAGACCGCCACTACACGTTGGATCGATACGTTATCTATCTTACGTACATGAACTAAGATAAATAACACTGATTATAATACATGAAAATAAATACTGTGAAGGAAATAAACGAATAACGTGTGTTAATGGCAATAGCATACTTGCTTGGCTTCACATTGCAATCACATCGTGAACGTCTATACTATGATGATATTATTATGAAATTTATTTTAGGTAGTGCTAATGTATATTCTGTGCCCATAGACCCCCTTCCCCACTGGCATTCAGCCCTAGGTTAAGAAAACTTTGTCTTTAGCAATTCCTCCAAACAGTGCCTACACAATACAAACGGGGTTATATATTTTTTATAACTTTTTCATTAGGTTTTATCTTTTTCTGCGTTTTAGCAAAGTTATCGATCAAAAGTTGTTCAAATTCATGAGTAAAATCACCAGCTTAGAGGTTTATGTTAAAATGATAAAATAATCCTGCATTGTAAATTTAAAAACATAAACAAACTGTCATTAACTTTCCCATCTTCCCAGTTGGCGCAGAGCCACTGGGGCGGACGGGACCAAGCCGTCATACATACCTACCAACTAAATTGCTATGGTGACATGTAATTATAAACTTATCGCAAAATTGTTGCATTAAGTATATAATATTAAGTTTTACGTTATTGATAAACAAATAATCAGTGTCCTTCGATAACTCTGTGTTTATCTTAAGGTGGACGTTTAGTAACGTGCGGTGAGCCACTTTCTTGTTGGTGTCAATAATTTTGGTATAATAAAATTTTGTTGATAAAAGGTGAATTGCTACATTCGTTTATATTGATAATAATTAATTTCATATTTATAGGTAGCTTCTTACTTGAAAGAGTAGTCCAATCTATAGTTTTCTAGTCGTTTTCATTTGTACGAGTAGAAACTTACAAATCAAAACTGAATAAACAAAACAAAAAAATATAACTAGTGACTTTAGCTCTCGAAACGTAAGTACCTATATTATTTTCAATGCCATTAAAAATATAACAATATTAATGTTTTGACTATAACCTGTAAATACTTCCTGACTGAATATTCAAACAGTAGGTAAGTTTTATTTCTTACTAAATTATTCTATTGATCAATCCCATTTTATCTAAATATGAACATTAGCTACTTACATATTATTATTTTATTACTAACGTACCTACTACCTTTATTGAGAGGTACATAATTATTGTTTTTTGGTTTTTATTTTAAGAGGAGTGTAACCCTAGTGTGTTCCACGCAAACGAAGACAGGTTATTTTTTTAAAATCAATCAAAGTTTTTGTAACTTTGTAAACATCTTCTAGAAGCTAAGATCTGTGTTCACAATTTACCGTGCTGTTCAAGGGATAGACGACGGTGGTTGCCTGGTGTTGCACTTGGCATCACCCGCGTTCACGTGTAGGGCATTTAGATTTTCAGCTACGGACGTGTGCAACGCGAACTTCATACACATCTGAAATCAGATGTGCAGCTTTCCTCACGATGTTTTCGTTTACCGTTAAAGCAATCGGTAATATAATGTACGTAAGTTTCGAAAATCTCATTAGTGCATTGGCCTTGAACCCGGGACCTGTGGTTATGAGGACCGAGTCGTTACCGATGGAGACACCGACGCGACGTGACGCATAGAACTGTGATTATGGATTGTCATACTTCCGTAAAAATAATGATCAATAAATTAAAATAATTCCTTTAATTACAGTAGATATAAAAAAAAAATACTAGCTCCACAAATTTCAGAATATTGTCAAAAAAAAATTGTAAAGAAATGTAGTTTCAAAGTGATACAGTCTCAAAGATTAGTATACAAAACTCATATGTTTTTGTCACTAAAATAAATAAATGAGAAGTAAACTTCGTTTGTATGAAGATCGCGCTAGAGATCCACTCCTTTTAACTTTGACCACACGTTAAATTCGTTCAGGACCATTGTGTTGAATTCAATGTAATTTTCCCGCCAAAAAACAGAAAATGGCCGACGACGACGCGCCCAAAATTGACATTGCGAACGCGATCAAAGCGAAGATCGCCGAATCCGTCCAGAATTTCGACATCGTTTCAATGATGCAGAAAATAGTCGACGTCACTCCTGCAGATGAAGAGGGCGAAGAGGTCAGGAACAATATACAATCTATTCTTGCCAAATACAACGAGATGACAGATGAAGAAAAAGAAGGATTCACGAGCAAAATGAAAAATGTGCTAGCGTCAAAAATGGCTTCCAAGCTGGGCGAACAGAATATAAATTTGGATGGGCTGCAGGACGCGATTAAAGAGGCAATCTTGTATAAGTTGATTTTCGTCGGTGTTGGCGTTTTGGTGTTGATTTTAGTCATTGGTAGGTTCTATTTCAGTAAAGTTCTCCAGTGGCGACCGCGCACCGGAAAACGTAGCGTAGGCGGACCGCCTACTCGGTGGATTTACGACCTGGTAAAGGTCGCGGGAAGCCGCTGGATGCGGATAGCGCAGGACCGATGACTACGGTGTAGATAACTTTTTGACAGTGCGAGGCATTTCCTCAACGTAACCGCCGCGTTGCAGCCTGCATTGATTTAAACTTAAAATGAATAAGGTTACGTTTGATATTATTTTATCGATCCCGTACACATTCGTCACTTTTCGACTAACTTCCTAAAACGCGTTTATGTATTTTTAGTGCACTTTCGTCAGCAGACTGATCGACCAACTCGAATTGAGTCATCTTAACGCCTTAACATAATGCATAATTTCAGCTCAATCGGAAACCGGGAATTGATTCTAATTTAGCTTTAAGATTTGTTCCAAACTAACAGACAAACTAACTAACTAACACGGCAAGCTAATGTAAAGCTTCCAAATAAGTTAAATCGTGTTGCATCGATAGACACCATTATCACTGGTGAAATAATTTTAGGAGTCGGTTCAGTAATTCCAAAGATAACACCAACATACTAAAAACAAACTTTACCTCTTTATAATAATATACTAGTGGATGCCCGCAGTTCCGCCCGCGCACATCCCGTTTTATGCCGTTCCCGTGGGAATTTCCCAAAATCCTTTCTTTGCGAATTCCCACGTCCTAATTGCTGTCTGAATTCCAAATTTCAGCGAAATCCGTTCAGTGGTTTCGGCTGTGTGTTGATATACCAGTGTGTCATCTTTTCCTTTTATATATATGTCACCGTAAAATTGTAAAAACCGTTAGATTATTATCTAACGGGATCTATCTCGCGAGATTGAAAACTGTCGATTGTGAACCGTAACATACTTCATACAATTTCACTAGTGACATCACAATAACACTAAGTGAAGTGAATAATATTAAATAAATGAGCGAGCGAAGCAAGCGATGTTAGGTTGGGTCAGGTTTGATTGATTTAACAGTCCTCCCCCTGAGTAACAGACTGCTTCGCAGAAGAAGAAATGATCGGTTTTATTCGGAGATACAAGAATGGGCCGTGAAATTGTAAACCGATTGTCAATTTACCGTCAAATTATAATATAATCTAACGGAATTTAGTGTAGTGAGATTGTAATATCGCGGTTTTGACAATATCCCGGCGACATAGACAGAGTAATATAGATTACTAGCTGTCCCGGCGAACTACGTACCGCCTTACATTACACTACCCTACCCTACCCTACACTACCCTACCCTACACTACACTACCCTACCCTACCCTACACTACTCTACCCTACACTACACTACCCTACCCTACACTACTCTACTCTACTCTACCCTACACTACACTACCCTACCCTACCCTACCCTACATACACTACACTACCCTACACTACACTACCCTACACTACTCTACCCTACCCTACACTACCCTAATCTAAACCATCCTCAAACCCCCTGGAATACACACAAAAAATTTCATCAAAATCGGTCCAGCCGTTTAGGAGGAGTTCAACGACTAACACACGGACAGTTTTTTTTTTTTTTTTTTTAGATTTTGTATGATGTCTAAGTATTTAACCGCCTCCGCGCGGCGTAATGGTTAATCCATTAGTTTCACACCAGGAGGCCGCGGTTTGGATTCCCGGCGGAGTCATTGTTAGACTGGGTTTGGTTGGTGAAAGGGCATTTTCTAAGCCCGCCTGGCTATAGCCCGTCAACTTCGTACCCGATACGCCTGAGAAACTGACGCGGGGTGTGCGGGAAGATCTCTGCGGGGGAGCTTGAGGCTAGCGGGGAAGGGCACGAGACTCGTGCCCTTCCCCACCAGCCTCAAGCTCCCCCGCGGAGATCGTGTCGTGTCGTGCTACCTCTCCACCGCCTTTCCGCCCGTGCCGCGCACGAAGTTGACGGGCTAAAGCTACCACCATGTTGTAGACGATAAGGAAGTCTTGAAGATAAGGAAGCCACTTCCCCATTGCGTTGGGGAATCTTGGTTAGGCCGCTTCCATATTCGGCATCATCGTCACTTACCGTCAAGGGCATACCAATTGTAGATTTAAAAAAAAATGTGTTAATAAAAGATTACACTTACTTATTGTTTTTTTTGCCTTTTTCAGTTTTCTTCGGCTACAAACTCTACAAATCGATAAAGGACAAAGAACTCAAAAAAGAAGAAAAGAAGAAGGCTAAACAAATGAAGAAGAAGAAATGACGACCCTAAGATGATATTAAGAAGGTTAGGATGACGCCACGACTAACAGCATCCACCCGGAAGACATCCACTGTTGAACAACCCCGCCCTCCCCCTTCATTGACCTTCTCTTAGCGTGATTTCGAGTCACATGTGTCTAGCCTAGCGGCTTCGTGCAAGCCTCAGAAGATCAGTGTTGCCAGATGTACGATTTAAATCGTATCCCTACAATTCTATAGCAGTTCATACGACTCAAATGTGGGTAGGATCTGTATGGGAATAAGATTGATGAAAACCGTTTTATGTGACTTATCTATCACCTTAAGACGGTATATCCGCTTTACACAATCGATTCAGGCAGCGCAGGACTGGTCGCTGTGGAAATCTTTGGGGGGAGGCCTTTTTCAGCAGTGGTGATTTTTCAATTGATATGATGATGGCACTATCAGACAGATGTAAAAACTTCATCTCGCTGACGTAATCATAGTTCACTTGTGGCGTTATTCCTAACATGTGTTTTCGCTCGAAAATTTGATTAGGCGCTCCGTTTAATTTTTCGAGACAATTTGAAATCCCATTTTTATTTAAGGGTTCCGTAGAGAAACTTGTTTTCCTTTATAGCTTCGCCATGTCCGTCTGTCGGCATGTCACAGCCGTTTTTCTGTCTACTACATCTGTAAAGTTGTTTGGTCCTGTTATACAAATCTATAACACGTATAAAGTTATATACCTATCATTAAAAAATATTTTTTTAGGTTTTACCTACCCTACATGTCAATTTTTTTTTTGTTCAGTTACCCTATCGTGTGGGCTAGCCTATCGTTGAATAGGCCTTTCGAAACTACCGAGGCTTTGCTATGATTGTTTTTGTGATAAATGATCCGTTTACTAAATAACTAGTTTTCAAGTGGTGATTTTTGTTAATTGCATGTTTAAAATAGTCATCATGTCAGCTCATATACGTCCCCACCGAGGGGCTCGAGCCTACCCTGAATTGGGGCGATCAGGCCTTAGTCGACCACGCGGGCCCAGTGCGGGTTGGTCGACTTCACACACAACCTGCGAGTTTCTTCGCAGGCGTGTGCAGGTTGGTTTCCTCACGATGTTTTCCTTCACCGTTAAAGCAATCGGTAATTATATGTACGTAAGTTATTGAAAAACTCATTGGTACATTGGCCGTCCAGATTTGAACCCGGTACCTCTGGTTAGAAGAACCGAGTCGTTACCGGTTGAGCCACCGACGCTTTTAAAATAGTTGAAAATAGTAGACCATGTAAATAATTTACCGGAAAACGTAGCGTAGGCAGGCCTCTCATTCGGTGGTCCGACGACCTGGTGAAGATCGCGGGAAGCCGATGGATGCGGGCAGCGCAGGACCGGTCGTCGTGCAAATCCTTGGGAAGGCCTTTGTCCAGCAGTGGACGATTTTTGGCTGATATGATGATAAATAATTTAAAAGGAAATTTATCACGGCCAAGTAGACTTTCTTAGTTTATGAGTAATAGTCGACCCACTTAAGATGTGCAGTTGGATTTGTAAACAATTCATAGACATTCCATTTTTTTTATTGCTATACAAAAATATCTGCAAAAATAACTGTTTGCAAAATAAACATTTTTTTAAAGACTACGGAACACTTTTTTGACTGGTCCGATAAGGACTTGACCTCTTTTTATAGCTTTTAATAGCTTAGTTAGGCAATTAAATAGCGTCTGTGCTGTGTTGTGTAAGTATGTGTCAATGACTTGTCTATCTGTTTACCATAGGATCAATGTATATTTATAATTCGCGGTGTATAAGTTGAACACAAATGGCGGTCGTTCGCGCACGCATGCGCAGGTAGCGGGTTACGCGGGGAGCTGGCGTCCAGTGTTGCCAATTTAGCGACTTAGTAGTGTTATTCAAATAATTTTTTTTCTAAGCACCAATATTTTGAATTTTGAATACCAGATGTCAGAGGAGAAATCAATCATCAACTGAGATCCACCAGAAATCAATGTATTAGGCTCAAAGAAATTTTGCAGTATGAACCATAGCCAAGCACTAGGGGAATAAACTCCAATTCAATAAACTCCATCTCTTCTCCTCTTCAAACTGGTCAGGTCAGCTATCGTCCTGCCGGCATCCCGGCAACTATGCTGCCTGCTGGTGGAAGGATACTGCTTGTCGGTCATCATCACGGATGGCAGCAGCTCCTTCCTCCCCTCCGGAAGTGGACTGCTTGGCTATCATCCTCATGGACGATCTCGCCAATTCCCATCTTCCTTTTCTTGGTGCTGCGTGCCCTTTCCCTGACGCGCGGATAACAAATATAATACCCTTGGAAAAAGGACCTCTGTTCTGGCTCACGGTCCACCATAGAATGAATATCTATTGTTTTGGAAAGCTTTCGAACGACTTACTAATTCAAATTTAAATTAATATTCTTAATTCGACTCGCGCTGGCAAGAAAATAACTAAAGGAGTTGCAAGTTCGGAAATGTAGAGATATACGATCTCTACAGTAGCTAGATCGACGTATTTTCGGAGCAGTCTAGCGACAAAAAAAATCGATGCTTCATACATTTTAGCGACTTTTCAAGCACAGTAACACCATACATCTAGCGACAGAATTGCCATTTTTATATTGTTCTAGCGACTTTTCAAACGTACGATTAACGACTTTTTGACATATTAAGTTGGCATCACTGCTGGCGTCTCTTGGCGCTAAAATAAAACACTGCGCGCGACAAAGCTGCGCACTGTTCAACTTAGATTCCACGGTTTATACCTAGGTACTTAACACCTGATTCAATACATACAAGTTTTGCTATACGTAAAGATAAACTATGGTCGGGCCGTTCTATGATGACCGCTATGTCACTATTTTACCATTTGTGTACACTGTTTTTTTTTTAAAAAAAAATAACACGTAAAAAAACAAAGAGAGTGCACTAAAATAGTGACATAGCGGTCATCATAGAACGGCCCTGTACTTTAGTAACAGTAATTTGGGACGTAAAAATAGTACGAAGCTTCCCAAACGCTCGCTGCCCAGTCGAGTTGAAGTCGACGATCGATCTCTTTCTCGAAGTTGGACACTACCTAACTGGACTGTTTGTCCCAGGTATAGGTCTCCAACCTTCAGAGGAGTGGATGCGATATGGACATTTGAAATTCGTCTTGCGTATATGTTCATTTAAAACCCACTTGTTGAGAGGCTGTACCAAGGCTGGAAATATTATGTTATGCGTCCTCGCGGCCGGCCGGTGAATACGCTGTATGGCTGTATGCGAAGAATTATATTATAACCCGCGCCGCTGCTTGCATATGTCGGCGGCAGTTCGTAAGAATCCGGCAGATCGCCTAGGTATTTTTCGAAGCCCTCACGATACTCCGATAAAGTGCCCCAGGCATTTCACTCAATATTTTTAAGATCTGCCTGAGAATATCTGGGCAGATCGCGATCTGCTGGATTCTTATGACTGCCGTCGACACATTTCACGGCATCGCAGCGGCCAGGCCGCTCAGGACCCGTTAACCCGGCGTGCGTAAGGTTATTTTTTTTAACAGGGAGCATAAAGTGGGTGTGACAAACCCATATGATTCCACCCGTGTCTTTACAGGTTAATTGATTTTTATTATTATGTAAAATGGTTCAAAAACTGATTGAGAGCGTAAAATTAAAAATATTTATGAATTTATATTTATTTACGAAAATGTAGCAATTAACACAAAAAAAATATATTAATTACACACCTTATCCCGCGCAGCTAAGTACTAGGACGCACAGCTCATTTGGACTTTTTAATAACAAAATATCGAGTGATTTATTAGCGTATGGGTGTATTACACCCAACCTTACGCTCGCCTGGTTAAGTAAGTAAATATACTTTAATGCACGCCAAAAAACAATAGAGGACTTATAATTTATAATGTACGCGAACTGGGGCTTCTACTCATCATACTGAACAACTTTCCCCCAGGATCTCATAGTCGTCTCAAAAAAAAAAATACCCTCCATACAAAAATTCATAACATTGGTCGATCAGCTGATTGATTTGTATGAAGTTTTTTTTTTGGATAGAACAAAAGTTGTTCTGTATGAAGATGGGTTAACTGCATAAGGTATAAAAATAAATATTTGTATTAAACTCACTTGAAACTAAAATTTAGTCTGGATTTATCATACTTAGTACTTTTTCAATAATAAGGGTAAATGAAAAAAGTGAATGACAAAACTTTATCATGACGTAAATTATGTAATTAAATTATTGTATTGTTAATATTTTTGTGAATTTATTATGTAGGTAAAAACGAATTTTTAATCGACTAAAACGGCTTGGAAATGTTTTAGATAAGTGATGTATTTGGGTAAAAATGACATGATTAGGTAAACACTCTGACCACGTTGTCAAGTTGAATTAATATAACTAGGTACCCCTACTTACAAACATATTTTATTAATACCCAGTACAGTCATAGTCAAGTTGTATAGAAACGTTCAAACATCAAAAATATGTATCATATGTCGCAGCCGTTAAATAGAATCTGCTGGTTTGCAAAATAGCGCGTTGCTTTGCAAAACGGCGAATTTTGCGCTGCTCTGTAAACTAGGTATTGAGTAAAAAAACTCCGAATAAAACCGATGATTTCTTGTTCTGCGAAGCATTCTGCTACCCAGGGGGAGGGGCTATTTCACTGTATAACATTGGTCTACAGTCAAGTGGTTTTGTTGCCTTAGATGTAAGATCGATTTTGGATACATTTACTCACAATTCATGAAACTATCAATGATTTTGTAAGATTTGCTTTCGTTTTTTTGCGCAGAACTCTAATCATGACTGGAAAAATAAATTTTATTACTAACAAGCCGAACAAGAGCACATTCAATACAATGAATAAATTTGTAATCTGGGCACTTCAAAACATCAAAATTTGCTAAGATATCCAGGGCAACAATTTTTTTTTGTAGAGCTGTGTAATCAATCAAACCTGACCGAATCGCTCGCTCATAACATTTTTTTACTTTGTAGTTATACACAAAGCTTCGCCTCATATAATGCGGAGTACTTTATTTCAGCCGAATTGCATTCCGGCTGAACGTGATGTCGCCGCATTACAAAACGCCCCCGTTTTACAATCCGGCGTTAACTATTCAGTGCGCTATTCTGCAAAACGGCGGATTCTACAATACAGCTTCCACATATACATTAGGTCGTGGATACATGTTTTTGATACTTAGAACGTATCTATATTGTTGAACTTGACTGTATCCTATCAATTTCTATCATATTGTGAAAAAAAACCTCAAGAAATGTATGTCTTTTTTTTTGCGATTCCAGTAGGTATAGGTTGTTTGGGGCAAGTTTTCTGTTTTATGAATAGAAGCCACGGTTAAAGTTGTGGCGATTTTTTTTATATCCTGTATAAATTAATGTAGGTACTTTCTTATATTTATGTATTAGATGAAACTTCAGAAAACCGCTGTACCTATAACACAAGTAGATATTACCACAGATACAAGTACCTACATACTTACTTATAAATCGCAGTTTCACATCCTGCGCGCACTTGCGATTTTAAGTTGGCCGATAGTTCAGTTCATGCTCAAACTGTCGGTAACTTTAGTCAAGTGGACACACTGTCATATAACTCCATACTGATCCTCCGACCGATTAAACTATCGGCCAACTTAAAATCGCAAGTGCGCGCAAGCTCTTAAACTTCCAATGTGGACGAGCGAAAGAATATAAAAAGAATATTAATAGGTACGTACCTACTTATTGTAAGGTTTTTTAATTATTATTTTAAGAATTTATTCCAAAAACATTCCATTTAGGTACCTATGTAATATTATGTACTGTGTTTAAAGTTATTTTTTTCTAAAATATACCTACCTATATAAATTTTACACAATTTTATTCGTATTTTATTTTTATTACCTATAGAATCAAAAACAAAATCTTCCTCACAAGACTGGGAGTGAGGCATCATGCTGAGCAGACTTTCGATTTCCCATCTCTGAGCGCAGCGAATTTTTTTTTACGTCTGTCGTCGGTCTCATCATGTCGGCTCATATACGTCCCCGCCGAGGGGCTCGAGCCTACCCTAAATTAGGGTGATCGGGCTTTAGTCATACTAATATATATACTGTGCTTTAGTCGACCACGCGGTCCCAGTGCGGGTTGGTCGACTTTACACACAACCTGCGAGTTACTTCGCAAGCGTGGGCAGGTTTCCTCGCGATGTTTTCCTTCACCGTAAGAGCGTCGGATATGAAATCGAAATCACATTGGTACGTGGCAGGATTCGAACCACGACCTCCCGGGCAGGAGGCGGCATACTTAGCCTTTACGCCACCGACGCTCTCGTCGTCGTGTCGTCGGTCTACGCAAAATAAAACGGCAAATAGATGCACAGAATAGTCGTTTGGTATACATGTACCTACTTTAGGTTAATACCAAATTTTATCAAAATAATTATATCGCAAACGCGCTAGGAGCAAAGGACCTTCCCGGTGTGGATTGACCGTGTAAACTGGACGGCAACATCCAGAGGGCAGTCCACTGCGCACCATCAACCGCAGCCGTTGGAGAGACCTCACTTGTGGCCGCGATACTCAGCATTGAGGGACGGAGGCAGAAGAAAGGAAAGTTATGAAGTCATCAAATGTTTGTACAGAGGCCAACACATCAAGCTAGACACTTTGGACTTTGTACCGTTCTTAAGCCGTACGCATATGGATCAGAATCGCACTACGAGTGTGTAGCTTGATGTGCTGGCCTGTGTACATAAGGGATTTGTTTTTTAGGGTTCCGTACTTCAAAGGAAGAAACGGAACCGTTATAGGATCACACGTGTGTCCATTCGTCCGTCCGTCTGTCGCAACTAATTTGCTCCGAAATTACTGGATCGATTGAGTTGGAATTTGGTACACATATGTACGAGTAGGTCGGTGACAAAAAAACGAACGTGTAACGTAAATAAATGAATTTTAATGATAGGGGCCACTTTTGAGGGATTAATAAGATTTCTTTATATTTGCAAACTATATCGTGTGACATGTCAAATAAAAGGGCTTGTTGTGAAGTTTCAAATATGTACTTACATATTTTTTAATTATTTTATATTATAGTTTTGAAGTGATTTAAGAAAATAGGCGATAATTGACCATTCTCCTACTTATCTTCGAAACTACTGGGCCTAAAAACTTGATAAAATCACTGTAGGTACCTATATGAGGTTGAATGCATTGATAACAGGAAAACCTAGGAGAAAATCTAGTCCTTCAGTTCTCACAGAAAAAATAAAATTCCCTGAAGTCCCGAATTTTTAGATCTCTATTTACCTAAAGCAAAGTACGTACTGAGAGTTCTTGTTCTGTTGGTAGTAAAAATTTTGTTGCGGAACCCTGTCTGTGTGACGCCGAGTCGCACATGGCCCATTTTTTTATTCTGAAAAAGATTCCAAACATCGTGTGGGTGGTATCAAATGAAAGGGCTTTACGAGCCGATTCTAAAAATACATAAAGTATTTTCAAAACTTACCAGGTTTGGGCTCCTCCAGGTAGGAAACTGCTGAAGTAAATTGTAAACTGTAAAACATGCGCCAAATATCTTGTATAGTAACGTATTTTTTGGACTTTTCTGGTGCTTTTACTTATCATACTTAACAACTTTTGTTCTATGGCTTTGCTGAAATCGCAAAAAAAAAAAAAAAACTTCATAAAAAATCGATCAGCTGGTCGACCAATATTGTGTCTTTTTTTTTGAGAATCGACATAAAAAAACGATCAGCTGGTCGACCAATATTGTGTCTTTTTTTTTTGAGAATCCTATCCTTGTTCAGTATGATGAGTAGAACCCCCAGTCAACGGGTCCTACACCATGTATACGTTGTGTGCCTTTCTCCGTAGCATCCAAGCTCCTAGCTTGGAAAGATGACGAAAACGGAAAGTGGACGAGGTCCTCCTGAGTGACTTGGACGATACGGAGAAATGCAACTACGCACAAGTAAATTCTTTTTCGTCGAAAAGCGTCATGAAGGTGGTAGGCAACTCATGAAACTTAGCAACTCTCCTCAAAGGGCCTGTGAGCCTTCGATAGTGTAGGCACACCCTGGACACTTTATACAACGGGCCAGAAATAACATTTCAAAAAAAGGAATGAAACAAAATGGCGGCGAAATCCTATACGTTCGACAACCAAACTGTAACCAATCTGTATCAATCTTGGTGACGAGGGGGTGAGGACGCAATCTGGAGAGCGGCAGGGAGTGTCCATACTGTATGTTAGTACTAATATACAGGGTGACTTTTAATTAGTTCTTGATAGCAAAGTATATGAATGTACTCGTGATTACAAACAACTTTCCCAAAGAAACTTATGTCAAATCAGAAAAAAAAATCGGTCCTCGATACATAAGTTATCAAATCGGAAAAAATGTATGAAGCACCAAATTTTTTTTTTCATATTTCACATAGTTTTTTTTGGGAAAGTTGTTTGTAATCACGAGTACATTCATATCCTTTGTTATCCAGAACTAATTAAAGTCACCCTATATAAACTTTAGTCTAGGTAGGGTCGCAACCGCAATAAAAGATTTTCTTCTAAATATAAAATGGGTATAAAAAGACAATGACAGCCCGCCCAAACTGACAGCTGTCAATTCCACAGATTAAAGATGTTTTTTAAATTATGGGGTTATTCACAGGGCTTATATCATAAGGTGCAAAAAGAATCAAGACTCCATACAAATCGACTGATAAATATTGGAACTAGCTCTTGCCCGCGGCTTCGCACGCGTGGATATCGTATTTAGGGTTCCGTGTCAAACTAGGTACCCTTATAGTTTCGCCATGTCCGTCTGTCTGTTTGTCCGTACTATTACAGCTATAAAGCTGTAATTTGGTATGGTTATACAGATCTGTGACCCCTATAAAATAAAATCTGTAAAGTAATCATCATCATCATATCAGCCGAAAGACGTCCACAGCCGGACAAAGGCCTCCCTCAAGGATTTCCACCTGCTGAAGGCCACGGGAAGCCGCTGGATGCGGGCAGCGTAGGACCGGTCGTTGTAAAGAAATACTAGGTTAATATTCGGATAAAATGTGTGAACTTTCGTTTTACCGCTTTTTTCAACAAACACCAAACATTTTTGGACTCAACATACAAAATGATCAGCTACGTCGATGACATTTGTATGGAGTCTAAAAATTTTGCCGTTTATTTAAAAAAAGTGGTAGAACAAAAGTTGATACATATTAACATTATTTACCGAATTCTAGCGTGGTTGTTTTCTCAACCGCCTTGTACTTAATCATTATACATATGTACTTAAGTATATGTGGGAAATCAAATTTTTTGAAGTGAAAACTTCTTTAGGACATTTTTGAGATGGGAAAACCATTGAACTCGCGACACTGTCACCGACACCTTACTAGGAACACTCGCAGGGTCAAAACTTTGTCAACCTAGTCGTTCGCCGGGAACACTCGGAGGGTCAAAACTTATGAAACTGTAAAAAGTTTTCACTTCTATCAGCACTCCCGGAGTGGTTAGGTTTTTTTGCTCCGATTGTGTTCATGAGTAGGATCTGCTTTTAAGCGAATATCAAGCAGCCCTGTATAAAAATACCAATTACACAGGTTGGTATATTCTAAATATTGTGGTTTATCACAATTTAAATAAGAATTCTGGCAATTTTTTAATAAAAAAAAATCTCATTCTAGAAATAAATGGAATAAATGGGAAATTTATTTTTCTGGGAAAAAATTTAAAGAAATAATGGTTAGGTATGTATACAGGCCTTCCACGCGGTGGTACGATGACCTGGTGAAGACCGCGGGAAGCCGATGGATGCGGGCATCGCAGGACCGGTCGTCGTGGAAACCCTCGGGGGAGGCCTTTGTCCAGCAGTGGACGATTTTTGGCTGATATGATGATGATGTATCCTGTATAACAAAATTGGTGTAAGTCCCGTTAACTGAGGGTTCTACTCGTCATACTGAACAACTTTCTCCAAGGAACCCAGTCAATTCTCAAAAAAAAAATGGACTCCATAATAAAATACACAAAATCGGTCGATTTGTATGAAGAGTAAAAAAAAATTTACGTTTTCAGCAGTCGTAGAACAAAAGTTGTTCAGTATGATGAGTAGAAGCCTCAGTTAACGGGACCTAAGTACACCAATTTTGTTACACCATGTATACTTTAGGAAATTTGTTAGATACTCGTCTAGTACACTGCTTAACATTGTCTAGGGATGTTGTAGGATATATGATGCAAAACATCTATACAGGGTGTAACAAAATTGGTGTAGGTCCTTTTAACTGGGGCTTCTACTCATCATACTGAACAACTTTTGTTCTACGACTTTGCTATAAACGCAAATATTAATAATTTTAACTCCATACAGCTGTGATCGACCAACTTTGTGCATCTTTCTATGGAGGGTAATTTTTTTTTAGAATTGACTGTGGGTCCCTTGGGGAAAGTCGTTCAGTGTCATGAGTAGAAGCCCCGTTAACCCCGTTATCAATTTTGTCACAACTTGTATATTAAAAGAATTTGTAAAAACTCGAGTGATGCGAGTCCGTCTGGCCGTTCTAACCGATTTGCTTTTTTTTTTTAATGAAAGGTTTTTATGCACAGATTTGTTATCATTGGAAATAACCCCCCCACGAGCGGCACTCACTCTACAATTTAATACAAGTCCGTCCGGCCATTCTATCCAACCTATTTGTTTTTTTTTTATGAAAGGTACCTATTGATACACATATTTGTCATCAAGCATTGGAAATCACCTAACTTTCGCCCTTCTCAACATGTTCAACAAAGTTATGAAACCTAATATGAGTCTATCCGGTCGTTCTATCCAACTGTTTTTTTGTTAATTTAAGGTATTTATGCATAGATATGTCAACAAGCATAGGAAATGCCCTTCCACCAACTAAACCGAGTCTTGCAAAGTTAAGACTCCGCCTGGAATCGACACCGCGACCTCCTGAAGTGAAGCTAATGGACTAACCATTAAGCCACTGCGCGGAGGCGGTTAATGTTCCCATTGATTACCAACTTTGTATAGAGTATACTTTTTTTGCTCTTTATGTGTGGGTTTTTTTGGGCAAAGTTGTTCAGTTTCATGGGTGGAGTATGTCCTTAAAGTTTGGTACAATTTTAATTTCATCCTGTATACGTTTGTACAATAACATAATAATTAAAAACCCGACTGCATAAAGACTAAACCCCTCTTTTTTGCCAGTCGGGTAAAAATATATCCTATGTCACTCACGGGGTCTAGTCGATTCTAACGACACTTTGTATGCACTCCAAAATCCATCAAGCCGATTAGACTACAGAACGTGCCAATGAAATATACATACTTCATGGATACTTTTTATCCCAGAAATTTCAAGAGCTCCCGTGGGAAAATTCAAAACCTCACCGCGGACGAAGTCGCATGCACAGTTTGTTAATATTCTCAGAACTGTAAGGCAGTTAGCATCTATTAGGTCGAGGAAAACGTTCCTTCATATTATGTATGCAAATTCAAACAGGGCGACCAGAGCGAGTTGCATCTTGGACGTTAAAACATCGAGAGTGGAAACGCTTGAACCAAGTTTGTGCTACTGACTGACTGATACTGCATGAGTTCCATAAACAGCACAAATTTTATTCGAAGCTTTGTTGCGTTTTTACCTTTTTTAAATATAATTTAAAATTAGCTAATTTTTTCGTTACTATTACTCATTTTCGTACACAGAAAAAAAAATGGCGGGACTTTTAGGATTCCGTACTTCAAAAGGTAAGAACGGAACATTATAGGACCACACGTGTCTGTCCGTTGGTCACAGCTAATTTGCTCCGAAACTACTGGACTGATTGAGTTAAAATTTAATGTATGTATGTACTGAGAGGTTCTGTTAGATGTTTAGTTTTGGTGCGGAACCTCGTTTGTGTGACCCCGAGTCGCACTTGGCCGGTTTTTTCTATTAAAATTTTGTATGTTCACCTTTTTCATTTTATAACTCGAAGCCAGGTACCAATAATACAAAGCAGATATTTAATTACAAATTAATACTTACAAAATACGTAGACTTTTTCCTCGACTTTTTACCTACACCCAGTTTCACAAATAAAAGCACAATTTTAAAATGTCGACGACTAATTCTAAACATCATGTAGGTATTGGGGTGTTATTTATTATTATAATAGCAAATTTTTTAATTAGTTTTACCCTGTGACGCAAATAAAAAATTGAAAATGAAATGACACTATGTAAAGATAATGCTTTTTTTTAAGGTCAATTCAATTAGTTTATGCACTCTATTCATGAAAAAGTATTTATGTAAACAGAAATTTGTATAGTATGACCACGAGGACATATTATTATATGTCCTGGTGGTCATACTGGTATGACAAACTATATAGTATGACCACGAGGAAACAGCGCGGTAGGGAGTGACGTAGGAGTAAAGAAGGTATAGATCGCGGCATCTAAGTTGAACAGTGCGCTGTGTCTTATTTTCAGGTCTCAATCGAAGTGCGGGACGCGGGACGCAAATCGCGCCAAGAGACGCCAGCCCCGCACGTAACCCGCGCGCTTCCTACCTGCGCGAACGACCGCCATTCGTGTTCAACTGTATAATATATAATTGTAATGTGATAGCAAAAACCTAACCTAACCACTCCGGGAGTGCTGATAGAAGTGAAAACTTTTTACAGTTTTATAAGTTTTGACCCTCCGAGTGTTTACTTGCGAACGACTAGGTTGACAAAGTTTTGAACCTGCGAGTGTTACTGATATGATAAGGTGTCGGTTACGTTACAGTGTCGCGAAATCAACGGTTTTTCCACCATCTCAAAAAATGCCCAACGCGCCTAGTTTTCATTTAATAAATGTGTGTACGGTGTGTCTGTCCTGTGCTCTAGCGCCGAAACTACTGAACGGATTTGGGTAAAATTTGGGTTCATCATAGCAGCTTATATAATATGTCCCCAACGCGGAGCTCGGACCTACCCTGAATTAGGGCGATCGTGCCTAAGTCTTCAACGTGGGCCCGTGCGGGTTGGTCTACTTACACACAGCCTTCGATTTGGGTTACACAATTGGGTTCGACAATTTGGGTTAAGTAGGGCAATATTATTTTTAAATCGGCAGCCTTTTTCAAGTGAAGGGTAGGCTTTTCTATGAAACTAACTAAACAGCTCTCCAAAAGAACCCATACTGATTTTTTTCAAAGACTGCATACTAAGTTGCCCGATGGAGCTGATTGATTTGTATGAAAAGTTCAATTTATCTTTGAGAATTCAGTAAAGGTTCCTTGTTCAGTTTAAAAAGTGCCTACCCGTAAGAACTGCAAGCCCACTATAAAAAAACACCCTCTATACATGTGTACCCAAATTGGTGTAGGACCAGTAACTGGGGCTTCTACTCATCATACTGAACAACTTTCCCAAAGCAACCCATAGTAGAATTCTAAAAAAAATCTACGCTACTTACAAAATTGGTCAATCATCTGATCGATTTGTATGAATTAATATTTTTTTTGCGAATCGACTATAGGTCTCTTGTGAAAAATTGTTCAGTATGATGAAAACTTTACCAATTTTGTTACAGCCTGAAATATACAATGTCCGCGTGAAAAAGAAAAAAAATACGTGCGGATGGAACGCCAACGGTTAAATTCAAAAAACAGATCTTACTTTCAACATACCTTCATTTTGCCTGTAAAAATTTACATTTATTTTTATTTACAATCTTATTTCTAGAGTTCGTAATTTTTGTCTCTAAAATCAATGAGAAAAATCTGACCAATCTTCATCGCTATTATATAATATTCAAATTATTTTTTTATGACAATAAAGTAAAAAAGTTTTTTTAAGACAATTTAAAATTCGTCCCAAAGTTTTAAATTGAAATTATAACTTTAAAAGCTTAAATCGAAAAACTTATATAAGGGTGGCTCATAGCAATGAGAAAATGGCAGTTACAATTATAAAAAAAAATGAAAAAATCTGTAAATGTTTTTCGCCTTTGCATTACACCCTGTACTGTATATAAATCTTTCCTCCTGCCTGTCCTTTTGAAATACTAGAAAAAGTTAAGTTGAGGTTCAACTTATAAAACTGAACACCTTTCCCCAAGCAATCTACAGGGTGAAACATAAAGGCGTAGTGATACTTAAGGTGGGCTTGTACTCATCAAACTGTACAAATTTTGTCCTACAACAGTGCTGAAGTCGCGTTTTTTTTCATTCAAATCTGTCAGCTGGTTGGCCGGTTTTGTATAGAAAGTTTTTTTTTGCGAATTGATCAAAGGTTTCTTGAAGAGAGTTGTTCAATTTGACGAGTGGAAGCCCACCTTTATGTACCACCTCACCTTCATGTTACACCCTGTATATTAGTAAAATATTTTTTTGAATTGTCACACAAAATTATTAATCAGCTAAAAGCGCACTTTGTATGCCAGGCATAGACTATTTTTTTCGGATATAATTTTGAACAAAAAAAAACCGACTTCAAACAGGAAACTAAGGTTCCCCTCGATTTCTCTGGGATGCCATCATCAGATCCTGGTTTCCTTATCATGGTACCACCCTTGGGATATCTCTTATCCAACAAAAAAATAAACATCAAAAACGGTTCATAAACGACGAAATTATACGCGAACACACATAAAAATATATATATAAGGTCGAAATGAAAAAACCTCATCCTTTGTTTGAAGTCGGTTAAAAACTAACAAGATTTTTACAAATTCATTTTTCAGTCTCTATTTTCTCATCACTATAAGGCATCCTTAACGAAACTAAAAATTCCTACAAAATTACTTTGGTCGTAAGAAAGAATCAGACCTTTTTTAATGCCAAATAAAGATATTTCGCAAAATGCTAGCCGAAATAAAAAGTAAGCCCTACAAAGGAGTGACTATTTTGACAATTGTAATTGTCACATCCAAATAAAAAAGTCAAAGTTTTGTATTTTTACCAGAACAGTGTATTTTTTCATTAGTTTAGGAATAACCTACAAAAAATAGCTTCGCCGTTTCTAATCTAACGAAAAAATCTATTTTTTTTTGTTTTTTAAACATAAAAATAATTTGTTCGTAACAATCAGGCATTCTGTCGACTCTTCGAACATACAATGAATATTATTAAGTGAGTGTGATTCAGATGGGGCTAAGGTATGTAGACCTAATGTAGGGTAATCCTAAAATCCGGAAATTGCGTTAAATAAGTACTTTAATGACTATTTTAAGAAACTAATTTGATTTTTTTTTAAACAACTGGGCATTTTTTATGATTTATCAAATGATAAAAAGTAATGACGTCACAGACCCAAATACTGAGAAAAACGTCTTCAGTACTAATTTCTGTTGACGACTATTAAAAAATAATAGATTACTTAGTTTTTTTTATTTAATACAAGTACTTTTTACAGTATAAACTCGTTAAATCTCCAAATGGCATTTTTTGTTTGCATGCCATAAAAAAAAACGATACAATGCCAGATCTCAAAAATCCGGAGGTCTTTAAATTATAAAATTTCGTACAATTGCGTTGAAATCGTGTCAGGTTAGACGTCTGGCTGGTGCCGTAAATAGAAGCCCCGTTGACGAAGCCCTCATTTCACGACCTTCATTATTTTTATTTAATGCCTATTCACTCTCGCCCTGAAGACCCCAAACTGTGGAAAAACTGACGCAGGCAACGAATCCCACTCTTACGGCGGATTTTTTGCGAAAGAACGGATTTCGAGATCTTACGGAGACATTTCATTTAAAAAATCCTAAAAAGTGACAAAAAATTGACTCTCCTGTTATCGCTGCAACAATATACAGTAACAATAATACGTAACAAAAGGCTGATTTTTCAAAACTTGAGTATCTATTTTGGGACAACACACATTAATGTATTTAAACAGCGTAAATTCAAAAAATATACTACTGATTGACTATAATTAGTCAACTAACTAATTTAATATAATTATCGCTGATCGAGTGAGTGAAAAATTAAGGAAATATGTTGCTCAAGTTTCACTTCTATCTACTGTTTCAATAAACGCATTGTCTATAATCAAGTAATTTTTAATTGAACAATATCACAAAATTAGTACATGAATAACACTGGAAAACTATGACGTCACGTCTTGATAACAATAGTTGTTTGAAATATTCAAGCATTTTTAGAACAGAATTTAGTTTTGACAGATGATAAAATGTAAGTAAACCAAGTGACTAGCAGTCGACAGAGCTTTTGAGCTTATAAAGTAAGAATAGTTTTTTTTTAATAATACCTACGTTTGTTTTGAAGTTATTTGGGAACAAAAAAAATCGAATAATGAACACGTTAAAACAGACATCCATCGCAAAAACTTGGTACAATTTTGAATTTTGTCAATTTTCTAAAAAAAAGTACTACACCGATTTTAATAAAATTTATATGAGCAACCAGCGGCATATCCTATCGAATAAAAAATAATCATGAAAATCGGGTTACAATCTGCGAAGACATCGCGTAAAAAACATACAAAAAACATACAGTCGTATTAAAAACCTCCTCCTTTTTGGAAGTCGGTTGAAAAGCGTATTAAGGTTTCCCAGAATCACACCCACCATTTACTAAAATTAAAACTGACAAAGACTTGCCTAAACATTAATGAAATTAAACTTATAACGTGGGCTTAACACTAATGTGAAACTTGACACCTACTTATTGATAAATGCACGAAAATAAGGACATAATTTTCAGCCACAGAACACCCACCGACACGAGAAGTGAAATATCCTTGCGCGTCTGTATGCCGAGCATTTGTTTATGTTTGTGTCCATATTACATAACAGGTTATTAAGGTGTTACGTTAAGGTCATGGCGGGAATTTTAAATTTTCAAAGATTTTTTGTTGAGTTTGACTCCATAATTAGTTTTTTAACAAGTTTTACCTGTTTCGCGAATCGGGGACCATCATACATTAGTTTCTAGCGATTTTAATGAATTTATAAAATGTGAATTCCTTATCTCTAAATATATATAACTCAAAGGTGACTGACTGACATAGTGATCTATCAACGCACAGCCCAAACCACAGGACGGATCGGGCTGAAATTTGGCATGCAGGTAGATGTTATGACGTAGGCATCCGCTAAGAAAGGATTTTGGGAAATTCCCACGGAAACCGCAAAAATCGGGATTTGCGCGGGCGAAGCTGTGGGCATCCACTAGTTTTGGATATAATACTTGAATATCATCACATCAGCTCATATATACGTCCCCACCGAGGGGCTCGAGCCTACACTGAATTAGGGCGATCGGGCCTTAGTCGACCACGCGGGCCCAGTGCGGGTTGGTCAACTTCACACACAACCTTCGAGTTTCTTCGCAGATTTGTGCAGGTTTCCTCACGATGTTTTCCTTCACCGTAACTCCGTTCACTTGAATATCACTAAATGTCATATTTATTTACAATTTATCGTACACAGAAATAGGGACAAACAAACATTAAACTAGATAAGGACATACAAAAGGTATAGCTTATTTCTATTTCAGCTTATTTTTCAGGTTTACGGAGAAAATATAGAAATTTATAACAGATAAGTTACATTAAAATTGAGAGAAAGTAATGTAAGGTGGTCGCGAAACAGTTTGAACTTGTTAAAAAACTAAATATGGCGTAATATTTTACGAAAAACCTTCAAAAATTTAAAATTTGCGCCACAGTTGTGACGGCCAATGGGCACCGAAATATGAAGTATTCCACTGAGGGCATCATTTTCAAGGCAGTCAAGTATTCCACCAAGGGCACCACGGCCATGTGCCTTCAGTGGAATAATAAAAATCGTAATACTTTATTCCACTGAGGGCATCTGTGCTAGGCACATGCCTTGATATAGTGTAACAAAATTCAAATTAAAAAAATTAACGTGTATATATATAGATGTTAAATCACTCGGTTAAAAAATACCATTAAGCTTGAATTTGACGCAATTCCATCTCTAGACATGTACCTAGCGCAGGTGCCTTCAGTGGAATAAAATATTGTACTATTTCACTGAGGGCACCACTTAGTGGAATACTTGGGTGCCCTTAGAAAAGGTGCATTTATAATCGGTACACTCAGTGGAAATACTTCACAGAAATGTGCAAATGCTTGACAGACAGCTGCGTAAAATTCCACTTGTCGTGGCGGTGGGTGATCTGTGTTTTCAGTCATCCATCACTCATCAGTAATAATTGTAGCATTTCAGTAAATGGCCTAGCTAAGTTGGGATAATTCGAAACACTTATTTTGCCCGACACAAAGGACAGGTAAAAAAAAATCTCACTAAGAAAAAACTCATGCACTCACCTAAATTGTGAGACAGCAAATTTTTAACATACTTTATTTTATGCAAATAGAAAAATAATTTTATGCCGAAAGCGCATACGAACTGGAATAAGTGAAACACGAGTTTTTTCGAGTAAATAAATTAATTAGACATTAAAAGCACCCTTACAAGTTAACGGAGTCATAAACCGTATTTATTTCACTGTTTTTTGTAGATTTTTTTTCCAGCGCTCGCACCTGTACCACCATAACGGTCGGTTTTGGCTCAAAACAATAATACAAAAAAAAATCAGTCTCTATTTTAATAAACTACCTAATCTAACCGTAATTGTTTAATCGTCTACAAATTATTGCTGCATAACCAACAAGTAGTAGTACTTGTATCGAAACACAAGACATGTGTTAAAAATGGACTTACAGAACAACTTTCGCATTCTTTTTTCCTTTTCAACAACGCATGCCTCTTAGCGAAGAGGCATACCGTATTGCATGCGTCACTCTCTCTCTTTTATTCTCTCATAGGGTAGACAGAGTGAAAGTGATGGGGAGTGACGCATCTCTCTTAATTGCTATGGCGTTTTAGACAGGCAACGTCCCAGTTAAGGTGGAACGTTTTCGAATGGCGTGAATTTTGATTTTTTTAAAGGTTTTTCGTGAATCACGACTCCATGTTTACCAATTACAATGACTATCAAATGTAAAATTCCTTTTTTAGAATATCATGAAGAGTAATCACAAAAAATATCTTTTTTTTTTCAGATTATCGTCAAAATATCCTAAATCAGGAACTTAAACCAAATATGTTGCATTAAAATTGGTAGAAAGTGATTCAAGACTATCGCAAAACATGTTTTTGTTAATAAACTATACACATATTATAGTTAATTCATTTTTATATGGATTCACGAAAACCATATAAAAATGAAATTCGCGCGTCTCCAAAACACAACCTTAAACGGTAGGGCTCTTCAAATAGAAATTATAAAGTACTGGGTTCAGGGCAGTAGCACACCCCGGACACTCCATACAAACGAGCGAGAAATGATATACATATATATAACTGACGTATCTATAGGCAAGAATGCAGGTAGGGTTGAATCACACGAAATGTTTGTTAGTTATTTACTGAATGCAACAGTGTGAATACTAAACTCTTTTTTTTTTCATACTTTTCGTTGTAAACAAACACCGCTCGAACAAAAAACACCACTTTCCGAATACACCATACACATTATGAGACTAAAAAACATTGTAAATGGTAACTGCGATGTGAACGTATGAATTAACACTGAAAACTGCTATTATTTTGTACATCTTTAAACACTTTTTCCATAAAATTGCGAAATTGATAAAGGATTTTGTCACAGATTAAAAATCGACATGATAGTTTTGTTGCTTTGGTGTAGAGATGGGACGAAGTGAATGACTGAATGAATGATTTTGAACTGTTGTTGCGAGGTAAAAATTGGGTCATCTTTGGGCTCAACTGTACAATAGGGTACGCGTCCGCGATTTTTTGGTAAGAGATAGGCTTTAGCTGAACATCCATACCAAATTTCAAGGTTAGGAAACCAGCGGTTTTTGAGTTATGAATTTTTGAAAATTGTATTTTTAGGTACTCCTTGGTCTTTGTTTTGTGAGTTTATGTAGGACCAAAGATGACTTATTACTGATTGTATAATTTGATTCCAAAGATTCATAATATGGGGTTAAAACCCCCAACAAACCTTCGGGATCCGAGGGGGATGTGGGAGTATCAAGGCGGGGAAAGCACGCGGGGCCGACTTGAGGGCAGACAAACTTGGGGGTAACAAATCGAAAACTAGGGGGTAATCTTTAAAAAAGGTCGTCCACTTCTCTGATGGCGAAAATCGCTACCGCTTATTCCAAAAAAAGGTGTAAGTAAATTTGATCACCAAGATTCATGATATGGGGTCCAGGGGGCCCAGCCCCCGCCACCCATTTTTTGGGATCCGAAGGGGATGTAAAACCCCCAACAAACCTTCGGGATCCGAAGGGGATGTGGGAGTATCAGGGCGGGGAAAGCACGCGGGGCCGACAAACTCGGGGCTCCTACTTCTGGATTCTCATGTTAAACCTAACACTACGACTGTGCGGGGAGGCAAGCTAAGCTCGCCTCCCCGCACAGTCTCCGAACCTAACGGATCCGAGTCGGGGTGCTCCGAAAGTCCGAGCTCGCTTCGCTCGCTCCCGCTTCTATTTATAACTCCCCGTACCTCACTCGCGGACCCCATATTATGAATCTTTGGCATCAAATCGACTTAGACCTTGACCTTGAAATGACCTTGACTGATTGACCTTGACTTTAACAGATTACCCCCTGGTTTTCGATTTGTTATCCCCAAGTTTGTCTGCCCTCAAGTCGGCCCCGCGTGCTTTCCCCGCCTTGATACTCCCACATCCCCCTCGGATCCCGAAGGTTTGTTGGGGGTTTTAACCCCATATTATGAATCTTAGGAATCAAATTATACAATCAGTAATAAGTCATCTTTGGTCCTACATAAACTCACAAAACAAAGACCAAGGAGTACCTAAAAATACAATTTTCAAAAATTCATAACTCAAAAACCGCTGGTTTCCTAACCTTGAAATTTGGTATGGATGTTCAGCTAAAGTCTATCTCTTACCAAAAAATCGCGGACTGCCAAATCGATGTACCCTATTGTACAGTTGAGCCCAAAGATGACCCAATTTTTACCTCGCAACAACAGTTAAATCATTCATTCTGTCATTCACTTCGTCCCATCTCTACACCAAAGCAACAAAACTATCATGTCGATTTTTAATCCTTTATCAATTTCGCAATTTTATGGAAAAAGTGTTTAAAGATGTACAAAATAATAGCAGCTTTCAGTGTTAATTCATACGTCCACGTCGCAGTTACCATTTACAATGTTTTATAGTCTCATAATGTGTATGGTGTATTCGGAATGTGTTGTTTTTTGTTCGAGCGGTGTTCGTTTACAACATAAGACAAGTATGAAAAAAAAAGAGTTCAGTTGGGCCTTTACGTTCGGTAACTGGTTGGTTTTTATTCCTGTGAACGAAATCACAGCGGCGCGCAAAGTGAATATAGTGAATAAAAGTGCTTGCGTAGCTCGTCCTTTACGTTTGGTACCCAATCTACATCCAATCTGAGTGACGGGGGGTGAGGTCGAATTTGGAGAGCGGCAGGGAGTGTCCATACTGTACGTTAGTACTAATATATATACTGTGGCAGTAGTTAGTTTCCATCAAGAGTATCATTAATCTTTTTTTTTAATTTTACTATCTATTTTAAAGGAACTACATTAATTTGATTATTTTTTTCTACGGTTTTCCAAAAATTAAGTCTTACTTACACGGCTTGGACGCTTCCGATATAAATCAGCATATATTTTTTTATTTCTCATTATTTTTTCAATAAAGGTAAACAGTAGATTAACATATGATTATGTTTAATACTAATTAATTTATATACAATTTTAGTATGTATTAGTACAAGTATAATGTATTTACAAAAGAGAGTGAAATCTATTCAAAAGTGTTTAACGATTCACCCGAAACATTGAAAAAAAAATGCTATATTAGTTGTTTTTTTCTTATGGTGCATCACACCCACCTCAGGTCAGTTTTTTAAAAAAAACAAGCGAGCCAAAACCTTCCTTTCCATTATATAAAAAAAAATATCTATTAGTAAAAATATGGACTGCAGATATTTGTCTGTAACTGGACAGATATTTTAAGAAGAATGATTACGTCACAATCAGACACACAAATTCTCTCTCTCAAAAAAAAACAAATACAAATTTTAAATCAGAGGCAAAGGACTAACGTCTGCAGCCCATACTTTTTGATGAAAAAGAAAAAGAAAACACGCTTAACAACCGCTCGTTACACTACACTAGTGAGGTCCGATAGTTGATGTGGAGGAACGTCGACACACGCAGCGCCACGGGAACGGCCCGTATGACGTCACTTCCCGTTGCCCACCGGCGGCTCCACCACCTGCAAACGAGCGACGAGTGAGCGCGCGCACAGCCGTGTGTCGTCGTTCCTATGAGGCTGGACAGGTGGCGGTAGTCCGGGGGATCCGGCGGAAGGACCAAGTATCCGGTGGAAGGACCAAGTATTCGGTCGGAAGGACCAATTTTTTTGTAGGCGACCACCGCCACGTGCGCGTTACACGCTCGCAATTCGCATCGCATGACAATAAAGTTAACCCACTTTACCCTGATATTATTTTTTTTATTTTTAATAATTGCATGCAATTTGTTATCTTTTTCCTGACTTGGAAGAAGTATGTTTTTTTAAATTTTCAAGCAATTTTGATCGTTTTAACGATCTGTAGGGTAATCTGGCTTAATATTTTATTTTATTCAATTCGCAACGAAAATTACAATGTGGAAAACTTTTATTAACATCTAGTGCGAGATACGAAGCGTTCATTCACCCGCCACCAGGGGTTTAAAACAAGCAAGGAGACCCAGCGATTAAAATGTGCAACCCAAAAATTTCCCAACTTCCACTTAGCGAAACAATTAGGTAACCAGGTAGGGGGGATTTACTTTTTTGTACAATGAGTGTCTGGAGCCCCACAGAGAACGATATACACAGCTGCGCTCAAGGTCGTAATTTAGCTGTTACATCCATATAATAGAAAAAAAAACATTGACACATAACAAAAAAAAAACACCTTTAAAAAAACATGATTGGCTTATTATAAGAAGTCAACCACGATGCATCATACTATTATTTATGCACATTAATTACTAACAGTTCAATCTGACAATATGTTTTAAATTTAAAGAAAAAAAATAATTATGACTTTAAAAACGAAATATAACAGCCAAATAAAAGTGTAAAAAACAGTGCCGTTTATATCATTTTGGTTTAATGATCGTGTAGTTCTGAACTAAAACAAAACAATGTTTTTAAAAATTATTTTAGTAATACGTAATTTTTGGGTGATTCAGTTACTTTATTAGAATCGAATCTAAAATATTAAGTATAAAAAGTCGTGACCCTTGTGAGTACGGCAATTTTTGTATATTTTTTTTTAAATTTTTTTATTTCTAGATTACACGATCATTTCAAAAATGATAAAAAGTGATCAAGCGACACACATGCGTACATAATAATATCAAAGTATTTTTAGATAATGATTTCCTAGGTTTCATCTGTACTATGTTCACTTTATCAGATAATTTAACGGCCTAATTTATACTTCGACTGAAAAAAAAATGTTGCACATGTGCATACGACTACGACAAACTTTACACATATGCGTGTTTTAATTATTGTTACCAAGAAACCTGTAAAAAAAAGATTATTATCAATAAAAAAATTCAAACTCTAAAACATCAAAAACATTGATTTAATGCATTCACATACTAAAACTTAACAACTAACTTTTAAGCTACACAATAAAAAAAATAACACAGAATAAAATTATAGATACACCAAAAAAATTTTGTTTCTTTAAAAAAATATTTTGAGTCTTTCAATTTGGAACCAAATTTACTTAGTCAAGTTAGCTGTGTTTTAAAGAATTACTGTACACATTCTACAATTCTTATGATATAACTAAATGAAATTCGTGATAATCTCAGAAAAAAGTTCTATATACCAAACCTATGCAAAATTACTCATTTTATGAGAATTGCGAGTGTTTTTACATTATAATTTCTCTAATTCTTCATCATACAATATATCAGTCAATGTTGTTGTCTATTATTTTATAATAAAATGTTAATAATTAACATTTAATTAGAGCTTAATATGTAGCAATTTTTCGGGCATGGTTCAAATTATTTATGAAGAAACTGGACAAAACAGTCCAGGCCCGAGAATCGCGTGTTAAAAGTATGCATACCGCATTCTGACATCTGGTAGTGTAGTTTACGTGGTACTTTGTAGGGGGAGTCCCAAAATTCGATGACTGATGTTGCCACCCTGTTGTGGTATTTTTAGGGTTATCTCCATGAAATGTAATGTGGGGATGAGTTTTTAATGTATTCCTTGTGTGGGGGTGTCGTTGAAGATATTTTTAAATGAAATTTTGTTTTCTTAAAACACATTGAACGAATCAGCTGTTGTACATATGAGTCAGTAACAAATATCAAGACTTTCGTCATATAATGAAACCTAACACGAAATAAAAGATTGGATGTTTGTTGAGTAATCACGCAAAAACGGCTGAACCGATCTTAATGGAATTCGTCATATAGGCAGTGAAAAAATATCGGGAATAAGAAATGTACACACACACAACACACTCGGGCAACGTTAGCCATCCCCTATAACATACAGGATGTAACAAAATTGGTGTAACTGGGGCTTCTACTCATCATACTGAACAACTTTTGTTCTACGACTTTGCTAAAAACGTAATTTTTTTTTACCCTTCATACAAATCGATCAGCTGATCGTCCGATTTTGTGCATTTTAGTATGGAGGGTCCAATTTTTTTTTTTTGGGATTGACTATGGGTTCGTTGAAGAAATTTGTTCAGAATGACGAGTAGAACCCCTAGTTAACGGGACCTACACCAATTTTGTTACACCCTGTATATTAGAAGTCAAAATACGGTCCACAATCTGTATATCGTGTACACGAGACTCTTACGTATACTAAAGGTTTTGTATTACATTCTATAATGTATTCTTCATTTACTACTGAAGAAAAAAACAATGTAAAAACGTCAAAAGTATTAAATGTATATTATAAACTAGAAACATTTCGTACACTTAAAAAACCTATAAAGAATAAGTACTTTTTATATTTATTACATCTTACATAGGTATTAAAAATGTGTCAAAAAATAAAAATATCTAAGTACTAAGATAAATGGTAACTTCAATGGCACCACTGTATTTTCTTTTAAAGGCGTGTCTCCTCCGCGTATTTTTCGAAACAATACACATTAAATATTTGTTTTTGTACACAAGCTATCTCCTGCTACCATGGAAATGTTTCTGGTTCCAAAAAAAAGGTATGTCAAATGTATAATGTATATTGTCAATATCTATGTGATACGTAGCGCAGCGGCGGCATTGCCGTTGTAAAAAAATGAAACAAAACCATTTTCCGCCTCCGACCCCCTCGCGGAATGTTTTCCGTCCACGTCGGAAGACAAAACATTGTTTATCATATACAAATATGTATGGACACGTCCCAATGTTTCAATTTTTGTGTTTATTGTTTCGAAAACAGTCGCAGGAGACCCGGCTTTAAGTGTTCACTCAAAATTGATTAGCCTAGAAAAAATGCAAAAAAGTACGATGACAACATTGCAGATTATTAAAAAATACAAGAGTTGCTGTTTTTTTTAATGGCTCGCGTCTCCACATACACGTAGTTCCGTTCTAATACAAAAACAAAATGCCGGAATGAATCCAAACTTTGCAAATATATTGAGAGACACGTATCGACTGTCAGATTTTTTTTATCGTGTAAAAAATTTGGTGTAGGTCCCGTAAATGGGGCTTCTACTCATTATTCTGACCTTTTGTTGTATGCCTTTATTGAAATCGCATAAAAAAAAGAACTGATCGGTCAATTTTGTGCATTTTTGTATGGAGTCAATTTTTTTTTTGCAAATCACTATGAGCTCCTTGGGGAAAGTTGTTCAATATGTTGAGTAGAGCCCCTAGTTAACGAGTCCTACAGCATTTTTTCACACCCGTATATAAACATAACTAAATAAAGCCATTAGTTTTGTGCTTAAAGTTTCAACTCGCTCTTATTTTCAACCCACTTCCAAAAAGGAGGAGTTTTGTTCAATATTTGCTTTTTTAATTAAATTCCCTTTTTTAATCGTATTTCAGTATTATTTTCAAGCGACTTCCAAAAAGGAGGAGGTTCTCAATTCGTCTGTATGTTTTTTTTTTTTTATGTTTGTTACCTCAGAACTTTTGACTGGGTGAACCGATTTTTACGATTCTTTTTTTATTTGAAAGCTAGTGCTTCCCGTGTGGTCCCATATAAATTTTATCAAAATCGGTGTAGTACTTTAGTAGAAAATTAACAAAAACCAAAAATCATAATGCAAAAATGTACTAATTTGTTGCGATGGAAGTCTGTTTTTAACGTGTTTAGCGTTTTCAATTATTTTAATTAACAAAAACATAAAAAATGTAGCAAAATTGTACTTGGTTGTTTGTTAGCTTGTTAACTAGTTATTGTACAGCAAAACATATGTACAGATGTTGTTGCGATTTAAGTCTGTTTTTTCACGTTTTCAGCGTGCTCAATTATTTCTGTTTTATTTTAGTACATCACTAACAATTTACACACGTCGATAGATGTGTATCTCAATGTACTTGCAAAGTTTAGATTCGATCCGGCAAGTCCTTCTACCTTCGAGCGACGAGGGAGCAAATATAAAAATTTACCAAGAGATTTTGACAAAAATGCACAAAATGTGTGTGTATATCCGTATCCACGATTTGCAGAGAAACAGTCAGCCCGATTTTGATGAAATATCATACATGTTTTTTTTTGCCAGGAGGTTGTTGGACTCTTTTACTTAAAAAAATACTAAGGGTGTTTTAACCTTCTTATATAAAAAAGTTTAAAAAAACTTCAAAAAGGGCGCCAAATGTTGTATTAAAAGGAAACTACGTTTTTACGAAACTCGAGCCTTCTTGCGACTTTTAACGGAAAAATCTACTAACATACTTGTCAATTTGTGATAACAAAATTGGCACTTTTACTTATTACACAATAGTCGCATTATTCCTTTTTTTTTTTGTAAAATCTTTTTTGTTGTGTGGCACAAATATCTATGTGCTAAGTATACAAAGGCATAGATAGTGGCGTGCAGTAATGTCCTGTCAACAGTAGGTACAATACTGTATACACATGCTCTGTAAATCCACGTTTTTAAAAATATTATTTATAATAATAGTTAATCAAGGAACTTGTCCGCGTACCCTGTATTATAATATATTTTTTAATTGTTTTGAGCAAGAATTAATTCTAAAAAAAGTGAACTTGTGGTTTTCAACGAAATTGGCGCACATTGTTTTTAATTTTTAACTTATAATTAGGCAAATTATTAAAGCTGATATGGTAATGTTTTAAATTATAAAAAAAATATGTATGTCAATTTATGAAATTACTAAAAATAAATATAATATAAAAGCGATAGTAATGAATGGATCTGGTATGGACAAAACCACAGTATTAAAATATAGCGGCTTACAGTAGCGCAACGAATGTACTTACGCAGAGCAACGGAAGGGTACTCCGCGAGTTTGCCAGGCTGACTACAGGCTAGTACTGCTAGTACCTACGCCGTGGCGGCATCGTGTGATATTAAAGGCGTTTAGCTTCTGTAAGCCATATCGTAATACTGTGACAACTACATTCATGTCATGAATGATAAATATTGGAATGTACTTATAATATGTAAAATGAATATTTTTTACTTATAAACTAAATAATGAAACGTAATACGATAATGATAGAAATAAGTACTTCTGCAAGAGTAAGTATAAAAAAACTATAAATATTTTATTATTTTTGCATTTGCTTTCTCTGTATTTTTGTATTACAAATTCGATTATTGACAATAAATAAATATCCTTTACATTAACCATACACAAATTGAATAAAAACATAGAACTATAATTAAAACTTTATAAGAGATATATAACAATACATTTTAGAAAATCTTACCTTAGGTAGGTACATAAATACTTAAAATAAAGATAATAGATACAATAAGTACCTATAACTATTTATAAATCTGTGAAATATGCTACAGTAAATTTTGTAATACTTTGTAAATAGTAGAAATATTTATATTAATAACATGTTGGTATAATAACAATAATGTCATACGAAGTTCATATTATTGTAATATACTTTTTTGTATAAATCGTAAATTTAAAAATATTTTAATAGCCCTGTTTCGATTATGTATCTTTTAACCTTATACATATGTTGACTGAGACTGGAAACACCTCGTATTCGTTTTAGAAAAAACTACATTTCATTTGCAAAAAAAAAGTTAAAAAGATACAAAGTTAAAAAAACAATTTGATAACAAAACCAGCAAGGATTCTTTTTCGTATTTCGCACGCTTACTGTAGTATATTTATTTTTTTACAAAATCACGATGAATCCAATCAATGCGATTTAAAACAAAATTTTAAATAATATTAATAATTACTCAATTTCCGATAAGTTGCTTAGCCGCCACCCATTAAATCTTGTTTATGTTCTTTTAACTGCCACGAGACAGGCCTAGCCCCTAGTGTCGGGTCACAATTAACCTGTATTAATCAAGCTAACTTCTTGAAAATTTTGTTTTGTCTATGTCTCGAAAACCGTTAAATTCTGACCCCTAGGTTCATGACTTTTTTGTTGCAAATTAGATGTGGTATATCGCCTTAAAAGGAATACGAGGTGTTTCCAGTCACCTTGTGATGAGTTTTAAATATTGTAAAGAAACTTTTAAAAAAATTGCAAAAATGTAAATATGTATTTATTTTGTGATGTTTAATAGTTCCAAAATTATACAATCAGTGTGTCAACTTAGAAAAAAATTGCATAGAAATTATTACTAAATGCTATGTCAGGAATGTTATTAAAAACATTAATAAATATTTGATCATAAATAGATAAAGTGTCAAAATGGTGAATACTCCGCAAACTTTAAACTGAGGCTTCTTAACCGGTCAAGTACCTAGAGCTTGAAAAAGAGTAAATAAACCTTGGAAATACCCAGCTTGACAAAGAGTATGAAAACCAGGAACATTAACGTACCGGAAATCCTTCAATGATAGCTAACTAACCAATGAATAAAAAACCCGAGATAGATAGTTCAGAGAAAAAATTTAAGAACCCATAGGTTGTGAAGAAAAATATTTTGGACTAAGAAAGTTTCTCAAATGAATAAAAATAAAACAATTTTAAACAGGGGGCATCATGTACTGCAAATAACCTGTAGGAAGAGACAAGATAAAAAATTAGAGTAAGAAACCACCGATCCAAACAACAATCTAGGCATACTCGTATGTAAAAAAAAGAATTTACAAAGATCCAAAAGAAACCAAAGTAACCGACATAGCCCTCAGAATCGCTAAACTTAAGTGGCAGCGGGCGGAGCACATAGACTGCCGTTGCAGTAAAGTTCTCAAGTGTCGACCGTGCACCGGAAGACGTAAGGTAGGCAGGCCTTCAATAGACTGACGACCTTGTGAAAGTCTCGGGAAGCCGCTTGATGCGGGCAGCGCAGGACCGGTGGTTGTGAAAATCCTTGGGGAAGCCTTTGTCCAGCAGTGAATGCCTATGATGATGACGATTACGGTTTAAGCGGAAGGTGACATAAAAGGGGGAATGGCAAGATTTGAGTGGTTTACCCTAGTAACGAGATAAGAAAAATAAATATGTGTTGGACTTAGAAGCCCCAGCTTATGTGTCTGGGAGTACAGTAACGAGATAAGAAAAATAAATATGTGTTGGACTTAGAAGCCCCAGCTTATGTGTCTGGGAGTACAGTAAAGAGATAAAAAAAAATGTGTTGGACTTAGAAGCCACAGCTATTGTGTCTGGGAGTACAGTAACGAGATAAGAAAAATGTATGTGTTTGACTTAGAAGCCCCCAGCTTATGTGTCTGGGAGTACCATAACGAGATAAGAAAAATAAATATGTGTTGATCTTAGAAGCCCCAGCTTATGTATCTGGGAGTACTCTTAAGGTCAAGCTCCATTTTTCCATTGCACTCTCCTTTTCTGTCACCCAGAAAGGTCACTCGTTAGAGCGAGAACACTAATCGCATTGTTAATGCTTGAAATGAGGATGATTAATAAAAAGTAGAACTTCACACTTCACACTTCTGATCGCCGCTGTATACAGAGTTAATTGTAATTATCCCGGCTCTTCGTAAGTGGCGATGCACTCATGAAACTAAAAAATGTAGATATCCAACTATTCTGAAATCGCCAAGAAAACTGGCCACCTGCAAGTCGGCCTCGCACACCGAGGGTTCCGTACCACTACACTATACAGGGTGTTCGGCGCAAAGGCCGACAGTTTTTTTTGGGTAGAAGGTGAGATCTTGAGGACTATTTATCCTAAGTGTTATGGTTACAGGGATGAGATTTGGTGTTTTTTTTAATTACCTAAAATCACGTTTTGATATGATAACTTTTGTATTTGTGATGGTAGTGGCAAAAAGAAATCTTCGTATTCTTAAGTGTAGCTTTGTTCTAGTAAGCAAAAGCAGCCAAAATAATAACATATGAGTACCAATAACGTGGTCTAAATAAAAGGGTCTTGACAGACAGACAACAAAGTGATCCCACAAGGGTTCCTTTTTAAGGTATGGAACGCCCCAATTCAGGGTAGGCGCAGCCCCTCGGTGGGGACATATATGAGCTGATATGGAGGTACAGAACCATAGATCACATAATATGGAAGAATGAACTCTAAATATTGGACTTTCCATACAAACTTGGCTCACCAGCTGATCGATTCGTATGAAGTTTTTTTGTAGTTTCGGCTAAGTTGTAAAACGAATATTTTTAATTTCATGAGTAAAATCACCACGATGTTTCGGGTCAGTTACAAAATAACCGTGTATGGAAATGTAAGTCTAGAATAAAAATTAAACAAATATATTTTGTGTCAAAGTATTGGGTAGTTGTTGATGTACGTATACTTTTAAGACATACTAACACAGTCACAAGTTCGCAATAAAATGGAAACTATTCTTAATTTTTCTTTTTACGAATGAGATCGCACTTATATCTTAACTTTTCCAAATTATATCCACATCTTATCTTAAATCCTAATCAAAAAAGTCTGTGATGCATGCCTACGGATATACTCAAAACTAAGACTTAGTAAGACTAAGTTCAACGACTTTATATACTGTGACAACTACACAAACAGAAACAGTGACAGACATATTGGCGTTTTATCTTGAACAATTTGATTTTGTAGGGTGACCATTGGTGTCGATTCGGTGTAACACGACTTAACCTATTTGACAGGATTAAACTAAATTTACGCATTCTGTCTTTTACTTAAAGACAAGGATAGAATGCTTAAATTTAGTTTAGTCCTGTCAAATAAGTTAAATCGTGTCACACCGAATCGACACCATTATTGTACAATATTAAAGTAGTAAACACGATGGCAAACGATCCGTAATTAAATATTGACTGAGTTGTGTAGGGTTGGTCCTGAACCCGGTTGACAGCACGCGGTCACGAGTATAGCGCGTCAGGAATAGCTCCCCTCGACCATTTTAAAAATCCATAATTGGTACGCCCTTGGCATCATATCACCTGATGGTAAGTGACGATGATGCCGAAGATGAAAGCGGTCTTACCAAGATTCGGGACACATCAATGCTGTTAGCCTAGTGGCGGCAAGACCATAAGATGGTGGTAGCTAGTCACGCGGTCTTAGAAAATGTCCTTCCTCCAACCAAACTGAGTCTTACAAAGTTAGACACCGCCGAGAATCGAACCCGCGACATCCTGATTTGAAGCTAATTGACTTAATTACGCCATGGAGGCGGTTGAAATTAAAGGAAAAAGGAACGACCCGGCTCTCGATGCGCCATCAATTTACTAACCGATTATTTAACCACATTTCTGTTAACTTTATTTTCTGGTACCCAAAGTTTAAGGTATCGTAACTATTAGGACACTTTAATTATAGATATGACGTCATACCGCAAAATAAGGCTACCGTAATTTAGCGGTTATTCAGTCCCTGTGTCAAACTGTACATTTTGTTTTTCTTTGGAAAGTAGGTATTTGCAACACAGACCTTTCCGAATCGAATTCAGAACAATTTAATAACCACCTAAAAAAGCTATAGGCAACTACTCCGGAGGGGGCGGCGGCACCGGTGGGGGCGGCATCGCTGGAAGGGGCGGCGGCTGCTGCTGCTGCGGCGGCTGGGGCGGTGGCGGGAACATATTTCCCATACCGCCTATGGGCGGCATGCCTCCCATACCGTAATAATACCCGTCCATACCCATACCGTAATACAACGGTGGGGGCGGTTGAACCATGTAGTAGGGGAGTGGTTGGGAGTAGGGGGTAGGAGTGTGTGTAGGAGGGTGCCATACCTTAGGAGCTCCGTTGTGCCGCGGCATCTTATGCACAGGTGCAGACGGCTCGCTCGGCGCCTGGCGTTTCCGCGACGTCTCCAAAACATCCTTCGATATCTTAATCTTGAGACTCGACTGTGGCGGGGGAGGGGGAACAGCCAACCTTTCTTTGGGAATCTTAATTTTTAAGCCCGGACTAGCAGACAATTTGTCCCGTGGTATTGTTATTCGTAAAGTGCCATCGTTAGTTTCGTTCTGAACCGGGGCGGGACTGGGAATCGGTTCGGGTTCCCGTTTTCTTTCTTTATCCTTATCTTTTTTGTGTTTCTTCCTCTCTTCCTTCGACTTGTCTCTGTCTTTGTGTTTATGTTTCTCTTTCTTTTTCTTTTCTTTCTTATGCTTGTGTTCGTGGGCATCCTCTGCAGGTTGTTGAGGGGGGATTTCTGGTTGCGGTGGTGGGGGTTCCACAGGTTCTTTTTTAAGTTCAACCATAGGGTCCTTTTTAATTTCCAACAGAGATTTTTTCTCAGTTGGAACAGTTATCGGTACGGGTTTAGCTAAGCTTTCCTTCAGCAAATTTGATACTAATGTAGGATCCGTTTCTATGCCATTCAAGCTCCTACTTTGAGGTAATTCTGGTTTCTTCTCTATTTTCATTTCTGGTTTCTCTATTTTAACTTCAGGCGGACGTGTTTTGATTATGTTGCCTCTCTGAGAGTCCCGTATGACATTCTCATAGCCCGGGGTTTCCTCAATTTTCTTTACTACAGGTACTAATTCAGGCTCAGATGAGTTAGACTGGTGTCTCTGCCTAGGTTTTGGTAGTTCTTTAACTACAGGAGGCGATGAGAAAGGAGATAGAATAGATGGCGGTTGCATCTCTCTGATAGCAGATGATGGATCCGGTCTCTTTTTGGGTGGACTCTTTTGCTCTAACTTTGTCTCTGTTTTCAGTCGAGGTTGACTTTGCTGTTGAGTTTGACTCTGTGGTTGAGGTTGCGACCTCCTTGGTGCCGCCGCAGCCGCTGCTATGGGCGTCGTCGCGTTTTCCGGCGAGAACAAAGATGGCGGCCGCGTTCTCACTACTTCCGTTTGCGCCGGATGTGACGTCGGCGTTTGGTTGACATTCAAACTAGGCTCTTTCTGCGCCGTTGAAGAGCTAGTGCCCGGTACAGGTGGTCTATGATGCCTATGATCATGTGGTGGTTTATGGTGTGGGGGTTTATGATGGGGCCACGCATGGTGGGGCTTGTTGTGATGGTGTTGGCCGGATGATTGTCTTTGGTGATGTGGCGGCGGCTGGGTGGCAGGTCGTGGCTGTCCAGGCGCGGCGGGTCTCTGCATGGCCTGTTGCCGTCTCTCTCTTTCTTCCCGCCGTTCCCGCTCCTCTCTTTCCCTTTTCTCTCTGTACAGGTTGTAGTCTATCTTCTGAGGTTGCGATGGAGGGTTGGACGATGTTGTTGTGGTAGTCGATGTGGAGGCTGCCGTGGCTGGCACGTAGCCGCCAGGGAGGGGCTGTCTTCGCCTCTCTCTCTCGTATTCTGGAACAATGTTTACATGTGAGACAGCAGGAACAAAACAATGATAAAAGAAAAAACGCATATGTGACATCAGACTATTTACAATAATAACTTAGGTTATACAATTTATTAGCGAATTATTTTTGTAGTTGGTATATAGAAAAAATTATAAGGAAAATATGACTTTTTAGGGTTCCGTAATCAACAAGGAACCCTTATAGTTTCACCGTGTCTGTCCGTCTGTCCACGGGGCTTAACTCAGAGACTATTAGTACTAGAAAGTTGTAATTTGGGTATACATATTAATCACGCCGACAAAGTAGTAAATAAAATTTTGAAAAAAAATAGGAATAATCCCCTACATGAAAAGAGGGAGTAATATTTTTTAAATAAGTTTCTGTAAAGTTTTTTTGGTATGCAATTAAGGATATTTATTATTATTATTATTTTTCGGTGACGTACCCATCGTGTGGGTTATCGTTGGATATGTCTTTCATTAAAAAGCGTCGGTGGCTCAACCGGTATTTAACGACTCGGTCCATCTAACCAGAGGTACCGGGTTCAAATCTGGACGGCCAATGTACCAATGAGTTTTTCAAAAAACTTACGTACATACTTACCGATTGCTTTAACGGTGAAGGAAAACATCGTGAGGAAACCTGCACAGGCCTGCGAAGAAACCCGAAGGTTGTGTGTAAAGTCGACCAACCCGCACTGGGCCCGCGTGGTCGACTAAGGCCTAATCGCCCTGATTCAGGGTAGGCTCGAGCCCCTCGGTGGGGACGTCTATGAGCTGATATAATAATAATAATAAATGTCTTTCAATACTACTGAGGGTTTGCTAAAACCATTTTTCGATTCAGGGATTAATGTGCGTAATATTAAGCTTTAAAATGATAATTTTTGTTATTCAAATGAAAAAAATGTATTGTAGGATTCGTAGGTCAAGGCGGGTCATTCGACGAGCCGCCCTGCGACAGAGATTTTTTCTTTTTTTTTTAGTGTCTCGGCAATTTCCGGTCGCGTGCTGAATGCATACATTTGTACTAAGCATCTTCCGTCTCACGCGCCTGGCGGTTTACAGCGCACGGCGCCGTTTTTGTTTATAAGATCTAATTCTTTTGCAGTAGAAATCAAAACAGCCCAGTATCATATTATTTTACTCGTATTACTATTATTAAATAACAAAACATGACTTTACGCGATAATCAGTAACGTAATTTCTGTATAGGGCAGTATGGATGGGATAGTTAGATAGGTTAGGTAAAGGATATTGTTGTGAAAGTTTATACTACACTAGCTGTTTCCCGCGGCTTCACCCGCGTGGACCACGTTTCTAAAAAGTAGCCTATGTCTTAATACAGGTCCTAAACTGTCTACCTACCAAATTTCAGCCAAATCCGTTCAGTAGTTTTTGCGGGAAAGCGTAACAGACAGACAGAGTTACTTTCGCATTTATAATATTAGTAGGGATAGTAGAGCGTTATTCGCTACATATAGGATAGTTTTACGCGCGGGTATTCACGTAACTCTCGCTAATCTCTTTGCTTAGATTCCATTTTTTTCAATGGATAAATATCTAGACAAAGAAAAAGTTAAGTCAGTTGTTATCGCTTTGGAAATAGACACTGGCCAGCGGCACTCACTGGTCTCGCACTAACTTCCTGTCATTTCACCACAGTACGGCAGCGAAAAACCTAAAGGCACAATTTTACTTCTTGAAGCCGCCACTCCATCGGATCACGTCTGACCCCGGTTTCTATATGTGCTCTCCCGCTACGAGATCGCCTTAAGGAAGTGCTATCTCACGAAGATAAATCCGGAAAGTATTTTTAATTACACCAAATCGGAACGCTACACGAGGATTTTATTTTAAGACCTATATTTTAAATCACATTAATATTTTAAATCACATTAATATTTTACCTCGTACGTATGTAGTAAGCTGATTTTTTCAATTCTAGATTTATTTCAATTATTTATTTTTCGCTACTTCCCGGTGGGAAATAAATTCCCAATTGTTAAATTTTTATAGTGGATTTTTGTAAGCAATGACAACTTTTTTATATTACTATGTTTTCTTAAATTCCATGCACTTCCTTTTTTCATATTATATTTTTAATCTTTTCTCAACGACCTTTTACTTCTAACATCAACCTTTAGGACCTGAACCGAAATTATAACGTATTTGTAGCAGTCTGGTTTGTTTTATAATTTTAACCCTATTTTGCTACAATAGGTAGAAGGAAGATACCTTTTTCATCATTACAGCTCATATACGTCCCCACCGAGGGGCTCGAGCCTACCCTGAATCAGGGCGACTAGGCCTTAGTCAACCACGCGGGCCCAGTGCGGGTTGGTCGACTTCACACACAACCTTCGAGTTTCTTCGCAGGCGTGTGCAGGTTTCCTCACGATGTTTTCCTTCACCGTCAAAGCAATCGGTAAGTTTTTGAAAAACTCATTGGTACATTGGCCGTCCAGATTTGAACCCGGTACCTCTGGTTAGATGGACCGAGTCGTTACCGGTTGAGCCACCGACGCTTTTAAAAAAACATTTTTAAAAGGCTTAAAATGGTAGTGCGGCACACGAGCGCACTTCAGGTGCAGCCGCCACTGCTGCCTACGCTCGCGAGCCGCTTGCGCGCACGACCTACCCTCAAAGATAGTCATGACAACGAAGCCGACGCGAGCATAAGTATATTATTTTCTACGAAAATATTTGTCTATCTTAACTTGTTTTCTGTTTGTATAATTGTTTATATTCTGGACTGATAGATTTGTGTAGGTATGCATAACATAGCCGATTCATTATAAATTTGTCATTGCATGTATGTACGAGTACCTAGCATGTACAACTGTGAGCACCTATACAAACCATTCAGGTTTAATGGTGCTCAATGAAATGATTATTGTTTTGCATTTTGTTTTGTATTTGGTAAAAAACTAACTGATCTTGGAATAGCCAAAATTAAACTTATCAGCCTTGGTTTTGAAACTCGTGGTCCTTGTTGTCGTGGCGTAGTGTGCCGATCTACAGGGCGTGCCGATTTACTGAAGTACCGGATTAGTGAAACTACTGTATTGAGAATGCTTTTCAAAACAGACAAACCGCCTCCGTGGCGTTAAGTTTAAGTCAATTAGCTTCGCATCAGGTGGTCTTGGGTTCGATTCCCGGCGGAGTTTTACTTTGTAAAACTCGGTCTACTTGGTGGAAGGGCATTATCTACGCTCACCTGGTTAGCTACCACCATCTCGCCGTCAAACATCATTGAAGTGTTATGGCTTGAAGATAGCCAGTTCTGCATTGCGTTGGGGAATCTTGGTAAGCCCATTTCCATCATCGGCACTTACTATCTGGTAAGATGATGCCAACCGGGCTTACTAATTGTGAATAAGAAAATGGTTTACCCTTGTCGAAGGCAGATTTGTCGAACTCCTCTGTTGTGGGCGCATGTTTCTTGTCAAACGCAGCCGGCGCGTGCGGCGAGCTGCCGCCTGAAGGACAAACAAGGTACATCAATCAGTCATTTGTTTTTAAGTTCTCTCTATAAACAGGGTGTAAGACCCATTAACTGGGAGTTCCATTCATCATACTGAACCACTTTCCCCAAGGAACCCATAGTCAATTGAAGTAGTTTTTTTTTTGCGATTTCAGCAGTCAGAAAAGTTGTTCAGTATGATGAGAAGCCCCAGTTAACGGAACCCACACCAATTTTGTGATATCCTGTATCAAAGCGATACTACTACTAAAATACTAGTTGATCTATGAAGCTGACATTTGACAGGTAATTACCTAGTTGATAGGTAGGAGACGTCAGCAAAGAGTGGATTTTGCGACAGGGCCGGGTCTAAAGGCTATCGTAAGTGTATATGAAAGTCCTATGTTTCTGCTGCTAGAGACATAAAGATGAGGTTATCTGGTTTAAAATGTAAATGTCAATGTAGTTATTTTTTTAATAGGGACGGATTAAGGTGGTTAAAATAACTGAGTTATTTTTTCAAATTCCCACGGGATGGGAAGCAAGAACTTAGTCGCGGTCAAAAGCGATGTCCAACGCGGGCGAAGCTGCAAGAAAAAAACGGGCGCAGGAGACACGCCTTAAGACTGCAACAATGACAGATCTGATTACTGTGTGGTGACGTCATCTTAGATTCAGCCAATCCCGACTGTTTTGTCAGGCCTCCGTCACTCCATGTACTTGCGCGCTATAATTACCTACCGCCCGGCCCAGCGTTCTCGGGCCGTTTGCGGACCCAATTCAGTGCGGTTTTCACAAACGAAGCGCACGCACGTAGTTCAATTTAAATCGTTTCGTTCGTTCGTACGCGTACCTACGATGCCGTCTGGTGCCTTATGTGCTGTAGATGGGTGCAAATCAAGCAAAAGAAGAGATAAACACCTAACATTTTTCCATTTACCTGTCAATGAAGAAAGGTAATTGATAAACTATTACTATTTTTTGTCGTCTTAAAATTATTTTTAATACTAGGTATACTAAGCATTAGCTAGTACTCTTTATTACACTGTGGCATTAGCTTGCCTTTCAAACACAGATTTACATTTATTTGTTACATAGAAACGTCATACTTATCTTAAACACTATTTTAACAACGTTTAAAAAGCTATTTTTATTAAAATAAAATTGTGATAATATGTGAGTCGCAGGCGCGGCGACCTGTCTCAACTTGTCGTGCTGTTAGCGCACACAAATACTTGTGACATAACTATTTAGTAATATGTGCATAAAAAGCATCGGTGGCTCAACCGGTAACGACTCGGTCCATCTAACCAGAGGTACCGGGTTCAAATCTGGACGGCCAATGTACCAATGAGTTTTTCAAAAACATACGTACATACTTACCGATTGCTTTAACGGTGAAGGAAAACATCGTGAGGAAACCTGCACACGCCTGCGAAGAAACTCGAAGGTTGTGTGTGAAGTCGACCAACCCGCACTGGGCCCGCGTGGTCGACTAAGGCCTAATCGCCCTGATTCAGGGTAGGCTCGAGCCCCTCGGTGGGGACGTATATGAGCTGTAATGATGAATATGTGCTTGTGATTCTGTTTTATGCGATTTATAACCGATAATTTAGAAAGGGTAAGAAATTAATAAAAAATTATATCAAAATAAAACACATGTAACTCTTAAAGATTTTTTTCATTTTACTTACACACTGACCTCTAAAATTATGTGTTATCTAGATGTATTGCACAATCAGCACCTTTTTAAAAAATATATATATTTTACTAGCTGTTGCCCGCGGCTTCGCCCGCGTAGGGGTATGAAAAATAGATAAGAACCTATTCTCAAACCTACCCGATATGCACACAAAATTTCGTAAAAATCGGTCGAGCCGTTTCGGAGAAGTATGGTTACTAACACTGTGACACGAGAATTATATATATATATATATATATATATATATATATATATATATATATATATATATATATATATATATATATATATATATATATATATACTAGCTGTCCCGGCGAACTACGTACCGCCTTACATTACACTACACTACCCTACCCTACACTACCCTACCCTACCCTACACTACCCTACCCTACCCTACCCGACCCTACACTACCCTACTCTACACTACACTACACTACCCTACCCTACATAAGAACCTTCTCCTGACAATAACAAACTCGACAAAAAAAGAATTAGCCAAATCGGTCCAGCCGTTCTCGAGTTATGCGCTTACCAACACATTTTGCGATTCATTTTTATATATTAGATATATAGATAGATAAATGATACAATTTTAAACTACCACCTATAAGTCAAAACATATTCACAGTTCTCAATAACATAGACACAAAAAGTTATGTTAATTTAATTTTATCGAAGAGGCAGCCCTGCGATCGTAGGTAGGATCGCGTGGTGTGAAGCAAGCTGACGCGATGGAGTAGGCTATTATAGCAGTAGGTATTGGAAATTTACTACTGAGTGAAGTATCTGTTACGTAGTAACTAATTAGTAATCTGTGGTTTTGTATCACGTGACAAAGGTGCGCACAATAGGTTGCGCGCGAAAAACGTAATGCGATCACTAGATTTTACTCCTCATATTTTTTTCATACCGGGCGCCTAATATGAAAATCGATTCTTAAGGAGTAAACTCCAAAAAGCTAGTAAGATATAAGTAACGGATCGCTCAGTGACAATAAGTGTTTGAGGCCGCAACGGACGCAAGTTATAGCTTAGATAGGGATGTAAGTACGTCCTTGTTATGTCTAATTCCATAGCTTTGTCCGCGTCTGTTGTGGTCACACTTCCTTTTTTTTCTTATTCTGCCACCAGCCCCATTAGTGGGGAAAGGTAACGTGTCCACTATAGGCGCTACGCACATTAGAGTTACTATAGTCCTCTGCTAAGGATTTTGCGAGCCCAGCGAGAAGTAGCTCGCGGCAACCCTGATACCTCTGCACGTCGCCGCCCTTGAGGCCCTGTTCTAGTGTGACTCACTGTTTGACTTAGTCATCATTTTGCGCTTGAGAAGCAACAAGCACTTATCGATTATTTGCAGGACCTCAGCCGTGGGTCGCTACACCAACTCCACCGTCATCGACCGGTCCACGTACTGGAACCAGTGCTGGCCCTCGTTGAACTGGAGTACATTAATGTGCCATAGTGTGACTTACTGTTAGTTGTGGTCATTATTTTGCGCTCAAGGCGCGACGTGCACTTGTCGAATATGTGCAGGAACTTGGCCGAGAGTCGTTCCAGCAACTCCGCCGTCACCGACCGGTCCACGTACTGGTACCAGTGCCGGCCCTCGTTGTACTGAAGTACAGTAATGTGCCATAGTGTGACTTACTGTTTGACATGGTCATCATTTTGCGCTTGAGGCGCGAGGGGCACTTGTCGAATATGTGCAGGAACTTGGCCGAGAGTCGTTGCAGCAACTCCGCCGTCGCCGACCGGTCCACGTACTGGTACCAGTGCCGGCCCTCCTTGCACTGAAGTACAGTAATGTGCCATAGTGTGACTTACTGTTTGACATGGTCATCATTTTGCGCTTGAGGCGCGAAGGGCACTTGTCGAATATGTGCAGGAACTTGGCCGAGAGTCGTTGCAGCAACTCCGCCGTCGCCGACCGGTCCACGTACTGGCACCAGTGCCGGCCCTCCTTGCACTGAAGTACAGTAATGTGCCATAGTGTGACTTACTGTTTGACATGGTCATCATTTTGCGCTTGAGGCGCGAGGGGCACTTGTCGAATATATGCAGGAACTCCGCCGTGAGTCGCTCCAGCAACTCCGCCGTCACCGACCGGTCCACGTACTGGAACCAGTGCCGCCCCTCGTTGGACTGGGGGATCTGGAAAGAGGGAGAGCTTTAAATAACATGACCAATTTAACTGGTTTTCTGGTCAATTTTTTCATGTTATGATAATTATCAGCGTTGGTTCTTATTTTTGGCTGTTTATTTTTTTTTACTTAAAATGAAAATACAAAAAAATATGTAGAAAAAATAAATGTATCATAACGGTTATTAATCAACAATTTCATTAACTTTTTTCGGAGTTTTAGGTTTGACGCGTTTCAATAGGTATATCACGAAACGTCTAATCGGGTTTCGATAAACATGGCAGAACATAGCGCGAGGCGCGCATTTTGTCAAAGATCTATTACTGTTTTTGCAATTTTATAAATATAAATATAATTATCAAGGTTATAGTTTTCGATAATTACCGGTTTTCGCAAATAATTATCACTTCGATACCTGAATTTAACTAAGCTATGACTCTCCGCCCACGGGAAATAGATTCCCGGAAGATAAGACTGGCTACTGCAGGGTCGAGGAAATGCTTATATGTTGACAGACCCCTTCCCTATATGTTTCTGTGTAAGAGTGAGGAGTGGGCATATAATTAATGGCTACTGCAGGGTCGAGGAAATGCTTATATGTTGACAGACCCCTTCCCTATATGTTTCTGTGTAAGAGTGAGGAGTGGGCATATAATTAATGGCTACTGCAGGGTCGAGGAAATGCTTATATGTTGACAGACCCCTTCCCTATATGTTTCTGTGTAAGAGTGAGGAGTGGGCATATAATTAATGGCTACTGCAGGGTCGAGGAAATGCTTATATGTTGACAGACCCCTTCCCTATATGTTTCTGTGTAAGAGTGAGGAGTGGGCATATAATTAATGGCTACTGCAGGGTCGAGGAAATGCTTATATGTTGACAGACCCCTTCCCTATATGTTTCTGTGTAAGAGTGAGGAGTGGGCATATAATTAATAACACTAACTTATTTTTTACAAGCTTTTATTTAACTCGCAATGTTAGTATGCACTATGTATGTGTGTATATAAGTTGTCTGCTTCAAAATTTGTAGGTTAAATTTGAACCACTTCTCAGTTTCCGATTGAGCTGAAACTTTGCATACACGTTTAGTTTGGATGACAATGCATGGTTAGCCATACTTAATCCAATATGGCGGGCTCCTAAAGATGGCAGACCAGTTATTTTTTATGCACCCCCATGATATGGGTAGCAAATGAAAGGGTTTGCTAAGAAAATACGAAATGATTTAAATTATTTTATAATAAAAGCTTGTACCTAAAAGATTTTACAAAAGAGCTCTCTCTCTCTTATCGTGTGACACAATGAACTGTGCTATCCAATAATTAGAGCAAATCAACTTTATAAATGATTTTTTACGGATCATAGAAAGTTCATAGCTATTTAACTATAAAGCATTGATCTTAAGACAAATTTTAGACTAGGTTTGCTAATATAAAATAAAGGTCTTATTATAAATTATTAATAAAATATTTTATTTTAAAATTTGGAAAAATCGGTGCTCTGTAGTACAATATACCTTCAAAGTTTGCAGCTGAGAAAAATAAACTATATAAAAATCACACTATATAGCATCTAGTTTTTTAAATTAATTTTTTTTATCGTGTTTGACTGTAACTCACCTGATAGGACGTGACAATGCAGCCGAGGACGGCACCCGTCAAACTTAAATAATGCCTATGCACTCTCGCCTTGAAGATACTCAATTTGTTTGAATCGGGAAACGTTGAGCCAGACAAGGAGTTATTTCTCCCTCGAGCCGTAAAAAGACATTACTTCTCTTTTGTAAGATATGACCTCATTGGTCTTCCGAATGGAGTTAATATCCACAACAGCACGCAGGACACCGCTGGACACATTTAGAGGTCACCGAGGGATACTACTACCCTTTTTTGATCTGAGGCCGTTACATCCTCCATGGTCACCTGGAGGAGATGTTGAGCCGAATAAACATGATGGATGAATGACTGCTAGTCATTTGAGTTATTTTTAAAACCTGTCAATAACGACATTTTGTTTCGGGAACTATGTCGGGATATGCTAATTAGTAAATTATGTCATATCCCACCCCCTCAACCATATCTGTGCAAAAAATCACAGGAAGCCATTAGTCCGTTGCGATGTTAGAGAAATTAACCAAAAAAGAGTATTTTTCCTTTCCCTCAGGAACTGCATCGGACTATGCTATTTTCATGGGATAAAAAGTAGCCTATGTCCTTCCCAGTGACACAGGCTACCTGTATGCCAAATTTTATCAAGATTGGTTAAGGTGTTGAAGCGTGAAAAGGTAACAAACAACATATTTTCACATTCATAATATTTGATATACATAGACGTGACGGCATAGATTTTCAGAGTCATTATTTAGGTAGGTACTCATTTTGTGATTAAGTTAAATAATTTACGAAAAACGTAAAAGCTTATAGGTTACAAGCTGAATCAAGTTTTTAGGCTCAAAAGCCAAATGCTCAAATGAATAATCACGGTTCCAAATAAAAAAGTGAAAAACGACGACCGGTTCTGCGCTGCCCGCATCCAGCGGCTTCCCGCGACCTTCACCAGGTCATCGGTCCACCGAGTGAGAGGCCTGCCTACACTACGCTTTCCGGTTCGTGGTCGCCACTCAAGAACTTTACTGCCCCAACGACCTTAAAAAATAAAGGTGATCAATGGTTCATAAATTTGTTTTTGATGCTGTCATCATCGTAGTTGCCATGGCCCTTAACAAATGAAAGCCCAACCCAGATCCGGATCGTCGTCGTGAGCAACGGAAGACCCCTCTGACTTAGTCGCGATCCGGATTTCTCTGACTGCGTGAGGAGTCAAGAGATGACCCGAACGGTCACAAACTGATAACTCACCACCTAATTGCTCCACTTGGTGGCGAGCTGGATGTATGTACCAGCACGCCACCATCGTCGGCCGGTACTGAAAGCACATCGTTTTCAGGTGCACGCTCACCGCCCAATTTTGCTCCACTCTGAAGCGAGGCGGATGCAGAAGCACGCCACCATCGTGGGCCGGTACTGCAGGCACATCGTCGTCAGGTACACACTCACCGCTCAGTTGCCCCACTTGGAGGCGAGATGGATGCAAAAGCACGCCACCACCGTGGGCCGGTACTGCAGTGACATCGTCGTCAGGTACACTCTCACCGCCCAGTTGCTCCACTTGAAGGTGAGATGGATGCAGAAGAACGCCACCACCGTGGGCCGGTACTGCAGGCACATCGTCATCAGGTACCTCACCGCCCAGTTGCTCCACTTGGAGGAAAGATGGATGCAGAAGCACGCCCCAACCGTGGGCCGGTACTGCAGGCACATCGTCATCAGGTACACACTCACCGCCCAGTTCAGTTGCTCCACTTAGAGGCGAGATGGATGCAGAAGCACGCCACCACCGTGGGCCGGTACTGCAGACACATCGTCTTCAGGTACACACTCACCGCCCAGTTGCTCCACTTGGAGGCAAAATGGATGCAGAAGCACGCCACCACCGTGGGCCGGTACTGCAGGCACATCGTCGTCAGGTACACTCTCACCGCCCAGTTGCTCCACTTGGAGGCAAAATGGATGCAGAAGCACGCCACCACCGTGGGCCGGTACTGCAGAAACATCGTCTTCAGGTACACACTCACCGCCCAGTTGCTCCACTTGGAGGCGAGATGGATGCAGAAAGAAGCACGCCACCACCGTGGGCCGGTGCTGCAGGCACATCGTCGTCAGGTACACACTCACCGCCCAGTTGCTCAACTTGGAGGCAAAATGGATGCAGAAGCACGCCACCACCGTGGGCCGGTACTGCAGGCACATCGTCGTCAGGTACACTCTCACCGCCCAGTTGCTTCACTTGGAGGCGAGATGGATGCAGAAGCACGCCCCAACCGTGGGCCGGTACTGCAGGCACATCGTCATCAGGTACACACTCACTGCCCAGTTGCTCCACTTGAAGGCGAGATGGATGCAGAAGCACGCCACCACCGTGGGCCGGTGCTGCAGGCACATCGTCGTCAGGCACCTCACCGCCCAGTTGCTCCACTTGGAGGCGAGATGGATGCAGAAGCACGCCACCACCGTGGGCCGGTACTGCGGTGACATCGTCGTCAGGTACACACTCACCGCCCAGTTGCTCAACTTGGAGGCAAAATGGATGCAGAAGCACGCCACCACCGTGGGCCGGTACTGCAGGCACATCGTCGTCAGGTACACACTCACCGCCCAGTTGCTCTACTTGGCGGCGAGATGGATGCAGAAGCACGCCACCACCGTGGGCCGGTACTGCAGGCACATCGTCTTCAGGTACACACTCACCGCCCAGTTGCTCCACTTGGAGGCGAGATGGATGCAGAAGCACGCCACCACCGTGGGCCGGTACTGCAGGCACATCGTCGTCAGGTGCAGGCTGTTACTAGCCATGAAGTACGACGTTTGGGCCAGGTCTTTTGGTGCTGGAATAGAAAACAATTTGGGGTGAACTTATTTGGAGATGTGGTCCGATCGTTACAATTGGTCAGATTACAAAACAGGAAATACCCGGGAATTTCTACGCGGGGCTCCAAAGCATACAGAGTTGACGGAGCCCTAGTTCACGGGGCTTAGACGTGCTGAACTCGTTATAACCTATTGACATCCCAACTACTAACGGATCTCTTTCCAAACTCGAGAAGATTAGGCCATACCTCAGAGCCAAATCCGGATATGTGGAAGTTGTGGGGCTAATGGCAAACCCCACTATTATAAGATTTCAAGCCGCCTATAAGGCATCTGACACGGCTTAACGGCTGCCATTTAGTGACAGCAACCGGCTCCAGCGCTTAAAATGCCTTGCGAAGCATAAAACGGTCGAGAAAAATGTCACAGTCAAACCTATCCAGGAAATGACCGTGCTTCAGGTCAGTTGACCTGCCTGATCGAACCAACCACGCAATTTGCACTGAGTTACAACCGCTTCACTAAATACGCTTAACTGACTACTTTTTTTTAATCACAATTGGTACGCCCTTGGCATCATCTCACCTGATCGTAAGTGACGATGACGACGCGGGTTTACTAAGATTCCCCAACGTAATGGGGAACTACTAACTTTAAGCCAGAACACATCAATGTTGTTAGCATTGATGTTTGGCGGCAAGACTTGCGGGCTTAGAAAATGGCCTTCCACCAACCAAACCGTCTTAAAACATTCGACTCCGCCGGGAATCGAACCCGCAACCTCCTGATGTTAAGCTAATGGCCTTAACCATTACGCCACGAAAGTTTTTCGGAGTCCCGCGACAAAATGCCCGGGCATTTCGTGATCGGCAATTCTACGATCGGGCCACGACAGAAACATTATTGTGGTATGAGTAAAAGTTAAGCTATTGATAGATGAAAAGCCTACTATTTTAACGGAAAACAGGCTACTCAATGATAAGTGCCTACAACTCTTTAAAGTAGTGTTAAGAATTGACTGCCCGTGGGGCCAAAAAAATTACGATTCAGGAAGAAAGCAGGAGGGCGCGCGCTGGTGCATAACATGGCCTTAAGGATCGCCTCGTTACCTGCTCTAGGGCATATTTTATCTGTGACTCAACACCCTTCAGACAACAAAAAAAACTGAGTGTACTAAAATGTCATGTTTTAGCTGTCATATAGAACGGCTCTACAATAGGTATAAAAAATAACAGAGCAAACAACTTGTACGGTACGTCACACAATTCTTAGCCCTGGGTGGGAATCGAACCCACGACCGGGCAGGAGCACTGAACCTTGATATTAAGGATGTTTTAGTTCAATCTTCTCAATGGCTTGCCTGCCCTTAAACACGTGTAACAAAATTGGTGTAAAATTCGTTCGCTCTTTGAACTGCAGCTTTGACGGCTCGCAACAAACACTCTGTCAAAGAGGCCGCTTTGAGTTGAATCGCTCCGCCCGCCGCGCCGCCGCTGATGCTGTCGGCGTCGCGATTGAAATCAGCGCGACCCCTTTGTCGGAGTGTGAGTGTCGACGCTGCCAGCTCGCGGCATTCATTCATTCAATCACTTCACAATCTCGCGAGATAGATCCTACTACGACCTAAGAATAATCCTGCGACATAAGAATAATTTAGTTAATGTTATTTAAGTTGATATAAGGAGGGGGAGCTTCAATGTACGATATGATAATTTGTACCTAGCGCTAATCTACATGGATCGTGATAGGAGCAAAATAGTGCAAAACTAAAAAAAGAAAATTACATCGACGAGTATAACCTCGAAACATCCTTCCTATACCCATAGTACGGTTTTTTTTTCAGTTTACGTTTTTTTTGAATTTCACTATTGGTAAGCCCTTGACATCATCTAACATGATAGTAAGTGACAATGATGCCATAGATGGAATTGGGCTTACCAAGATTCCCCAAAGCAATGGGAAACTGGGTATCTTATCTTCAAGCCGGAACACATCAATGCTGTTCACATTGATGCTTAGCGGTATGACTTAGATGGTGGTAGCTTGCCAGGCGGCCTTATAAAATGCCCTTCCACCAACCAAACAGAGTCTTGAAAGTTAAGACTCCGCCGAGAATCCAACCCGCAACCTCCTGATTTGGCCAAAAAAACACGATGTCTGTGTATTTAAATTACAATACTAAAAAAACGAGACCTACAGTACTCGCATATGATGTGTAACATGTGACAAAATACTTATGAAATTAATTAATTATCGGGTCGTACATTCACGGGCCGACCCTTTGAATAGTAGTATGTCATCTTTGCCTTTGCCATCACACTAGGCGGCATGGCTATGACAACCTTAGTTTTCGAGAATTAAAAAAGTTCGCATTTCCTGTTACACATTTCCGTCCCATGTCACGAAATCACTCCCACAAATTGCAGGAAAGCGAGAGCAAAGATGTTACACATCAAAAATAAAATTACAATGACTAGTTTTCACTGATACGTCTTTGAGAGTACTACTTTTCCTAGTCATAATTATCAGATCAGCCTTAAGACATCCTGAACAAGAACCTCCCCAAGGATTTCCACAACGACCGACCCTGCGGTGCTCGCATCCATATAGGAGGTAACCGAGTAGGAGGTCTGCCTTAGCTACGTCTTCCGGTACACAGTCGCCACTCGAGAACTAATACTACTCTAAAGACCGTCCGTTTTAGGGCTTGTGCACAAATCACGTGAGGTTCGATAGGGGGAGGGGAGGATCACGAAAATATCACGACAGATCACGTTGGGGGAGGGGGGTATAAGGAGACCTCACGTGTTTTTTTATCTACAGTGAACGATCAAAGAAAAAAAATCTCACACATGAGTATATAGTTTTTCTCGGTTTCATTAAAAATAAATCTTCACTTGTAGCGAGTATATTTTACGAAATTTTGGCGCGCGTGAACTTGACCGCGCTTGACCCCGCCCGCTATATACAATATTAATCTTAAAATTAGGTTAAATTAAAAAAAAATACACGTGAGGTTGTGAGGGGGTGGGAGGGTAGACCTCACCAAATATCACCAAGGGGCGGGAGGGGTCAAAAAGTAGCCGAAAAAACCTCGCGTGATTTGTGCACAAGCCCTTACGATCTATGTGCCCAATGCCCATTCATTCCATTTCCAGTTTCCACTGCCACATGAGTTCGATTCTGCGAATCTGTGAGCTATGTTGGTTACTTTGGATCTCCTCATTTCTGATTCAAACACAGGGAAACTCTAAGCATAGCTCGCTCCATCGTCCTTTGTGTAAGGCAAGCATTAAACTGATGAAATCATCGTAATATAATGCCAAGGGCTTACCAATTGTGGATTTAAAAAAAATATATATTATTGACCATCCATAGCGTCCCCATTGACTATCCATAGCGTACCCACTGACTATTTATAGCGTCCACACCGATGGGGCCACGGATCTAAGTTAAATCATAGACCTCAATTGCGGGCGAAGTTCGAATAAGTAGAGGTTATAAGGCCAGTGGTGAACCCAGAAGTTTTCAAGCCGCCTATACGGCTTCCGACACGTCTTAACAACTGCCATCTATGGTAGCAACCAGCACGAACTACTTAAAACGGTCGAGAAAATGCCAGTATAATTCGGTCAATTCAAGAAAGGGACTCAAATGGCGTCTTGTGACATCAGTCATCATCATCATCATATCAGCCGAAGGACGTCCACTGCTGGTCATAGGCCTCCCCCAAGGATTTCCACGACGATCGGTTCTGCGCTGACCGCATCCAGCCGCTTCCCGCAGCCTTCACCAGGTCATCGGTCCACCGAGTGGGGGGCTTGCCTACGCTACGTTTTCCGGTGCGCGGTCACCACTCGAGAACTTTACTGTCTCAACGGCCATCTCTTCTACAAGCTATGTACCCCGCTCACTGCCACTCTGAGAGCTATGTCGGTTACATTGGCTCTCCTTTGGACAGCAGCACCTTCAGAATGTTATTATTATATTTCAAAGGCTCCATTAAACGTTTTTTTTAATATGACCTGTTAAGTTTTAATTGAAAACCTTTCCAATACATGTTTAAGTACAGAGGGTACACAAAAGACGCCAAGTCATAACTTTTTTAAATGTGATTTTGTATCCTAAAAATACTTTCATTAACTTTTTTTTTCTCAATACATTTCATACAAAGGGACGTTCAAACAGTCATGATTATTTTTTTTAATCAAGAAAAGTAAGGAAAAACGTCCAGCCATTAGGTTATATCTCTGGCTACAAATGAGTCGAAGAGCAAATCATTCTACAGATCCTCGGGAATTCCATAGACTGCTCAAAACAAAGAGCATTTTTTTTCAATTTAGCGTGTGCTCTTTTGTGTAGTTTAGCGAGGATCTGAGTAATGTGGTGCTCTTTGACATATTTGTAACCAGGGACCTTTGTAGTTTCCTTACTCTTCGTGATTTAAAAAAAATGGTAGCTGCCGGAAGCCCCTTTGTATAAATATGTATTAAGAAAAAATTGTTGTTCCGTTAATTATGCCGCTGTGTATTTTTTTAATAAGAGAAATCCCCCAACGCATTTTTTTAATGAACTCTTTTAAACTTTTACTAAATTAATTTGTATTTTTTTTTGCTCTCCATACAGAAGTGTGCTATTATAATAGTAGTTTATGAAACTGTTGCATAATACCTAGTTATGTGCAGTTTCATACACTTTTTTATATTGGGATTGAACCAACTAAATAAATGATCAAAGTTAGAATACCACGAAATTTAGTACAACAAAACGTAGGTATGAATAGCGCCAAAACCCCAACATATCACCGCGCATGCGCTAAAGCGAGCGCTTTACAGACAGATAAAAATTAGAATAAAGACTTTTTGTAATGATGTAAAAATGGCGCAAACCGCATTTGCGTTCCAATAAAAAAATAATTGATATGGAAAATCGTTGGTGATATTAACTTTTTGGATTAACTTGTATCGTAATGGAAAAAAAAACTTTATAACGTTATTTAGTTAGAGAAATAATGTTAGTGTTTTTTTTTTCTTTTTTTAATTTTGGTATTGTGTTTATAAAGTGTGGCAATATAAATTCGTTTTGAAGTTTATAATTCGAACTTTACGATATGAGAGTAGATAAAACTCATCATTGTGAGAGTGTCTGCGTTTTTTACTCTTCATATAGGCGTAAGTCAATATTGTGGAAGTGAGAGACAAATAGGAGCGACGCCATTTTGAATTCCTTCCTAAATTACCGGGCTACAACAGTCTAACCCAATACCTACACAATAGGAAAAGGACCCCGATGGCTAGACCCGTCGATGGAACACGAAAGATGAAAGATGTGGGTGACACACATTTTGTTAAATTACAAGTACTTTTGTACATACCTTAGTCTCCTTAGCAATAATTGTGAATACATTGCCTGTTGCTTTTTTCTTTTGGCATTTTTTTTCGGTCGGCACTCGGCTTAGGTCTATGCGGAATTGGGCGGGTCGGCTTCGGATACTACTCGAATGATACAGCGTGTGATTCCCACGAAAAAAAATTCAAGTAACGGAAGAATATAGTTTTGCAACTAAAAAGTTTGCAGTTTTGTTTCACCCTGGGCCTGGACATGGCACATTTGTAGATAGATCTAGAAAAATACAGGCTTTCCAGGAACAATAGGACAAAAATTAATAGAAGAAATTAGTTTTGCAACAAGTCTAGCTATCTATATAAAAATCAATTATCGCATGTATGAAAGATTATCACTTGAGAACGGCTTGACATATTTGGCAGTTTTTTTTTTTTGTGCGAGTGCGAGTCAGAACCGCACACAATACCATCCGTACCATCATACTATATGTCGCTAGTTTCTCCATGTTTAAAAAAACACGTTTTTGTATGGAACCCCCCCTTATTTTTTCACTTATTCTAATTTTTTGTATTTCTCGTTACAGCGGCAACAGAAATACATCATCTGTGAAAATTTTAACTGTCTAGCTATCACGGGTTATGAAATACAGCCTGGTGACAGACGGACAGAGAAGTCATAATAGGGTCCCGTTTTTACCCTTTGGGTATGGAACCATAAAAACTATTATACTTATTTTTTAATTTACACATATACTAGTTTAAGTGGAAATCAAACACTGCGGAAATCATAGAAATTATCAGTATTGCCTGTCATGAAATTATCAACTGTAATTACTGGACCACATATTATGGATATAACTCTGGCACGTTCAACAAAAAATGCATTCTACGATACGGAAATCAAAATGGATATTTTCATCAACACATAGGTGAAAAATAGTAAGAAAACATTTTCATAAGAACTGCAAAAATTCATTGAACGCTTTCCACTTACGCTATCCAGCAGTTACAGGACCAACCAAAACATTGAACTCCAGCCAACCGCACCCAAAACCAACCGCATTCGCAAAAAGAACCGCAGCCAGCGCGTTCCGAAACGAGCTGCCGCCGCAGTTAGCGGAACGGAGCGCGTTCCGTTTCACGCATTCGCATCCCGCCTCACCTTTGACAAGGTGACAGGTGCGAACTACGTGCGTGTGCGGGTGGTCTATGGCCACATCGAACCCTAACGTCTGCAGGAGTACGTTCTCGTTGAATACCAGGTCCTGCGCCTGTAACAAAAGTATAACTCATCAGAAATTGATAACACTCATCATGTAGGTATTATTATATCTGACATACACAAATCTTTAAATACAACTTTTTTCTATTGGCTTCCACACCAAACACATTTTACCCGATTGCCCAAAAAAGTAGCTAACGTTTAATGGTTAAAAACTCGAAATTGAGAATTTCGTGGGGTTCCATTGTCTTAATTTTAAAAAAACTAATAAATTAAAATAAGTATGTGCGTCCGTCCGGTGCTCTAGCGCTTAAACTACTTAACGGATTTGGGTAAAATTTAGGTTAGAGCAATATTATTTATATATCACCAGTCGGTTAAAACTTGGCTAACTATTTTATGAAATTGTACATTACTATAACTTTATATGGCCTACTATACATCATAGTTCGTTATTCCAGGAAAAATGTGTATAAGGCACTTCTCATACAAGCCCAGGTAGTATCTTACTTTTTCTCAAAAATGGCTCTAACAATCGTAATAAAACTTTTGTTTCTCGGAAACGGCTCTAACGATTTGTATGACATTTTGTATTTAAAGATTTACTTTCTAAGTAAGTGTTATCTCTGTTAAAATCCGTTTTTACACAAGATCAATACACTTAATTTTTTCTTACAGCTACTCCACAACAGATGGCACTACATTATTTGACACTGAGCAAGGCTCGATCGCCCAGGTACTTCAGGTAATAAGACCAAATGAGCCCGAGGGAAAGAATCACCTCCCCGCATAACCGACTAGAATCCCTTTTGCGGTAAAAAGTTGCGTCATTCATTGAAATAACAATTAATTAAATACCAGGAAACAATGTACATAGACTGTGTGAGATCACAATGTACTCTGACCCTAATTTATCTGGCTTGATAATATTGTATTCCTAACTAGTTTTGTAAGCTGTGTTTTTCATAATCATCTTCCGGAATTTTAAATAAAATATATAAATAGGAGAACCCGTGCTGCTCCGCAGCATTTTCCTTATTATGGACATCGAGGGTGCGCGGTGGGTGAGCTGCGAGCAGCTCGCTATAGATGTTACGTGGTGTGCGAGAATGTGCGCGTTAAATGTTCACACCTAGCTTACCTCCAACCCAACCAATTTAAGTGGGCAATAGCTCAAATGAAAGAGCTCGTTACAGCGAGTGTTTTTAGACCAAAACGAACAGCGTACTTAGATTAGAACCGGATATACTTAATAAAAAAGAAAGCTATGAAAATCGCGTTTAGGTATAGCTTGAGAAGGGCGAAATTGAGTGATTTTTAATGCTTGATGAATGATGACAAATCAGTGCATAAATCAATATCTTTCATTAAAAATAAATTAAGCAAATTAGTTTCATAGAACTGTCGGATGTACTCGAAATAGATTCCATATCTTTTTCAATTTTTGTTTATTTATTTGAGAAGGGTGAATGAAGTGAAGGGTAAATGCTTATTTACAAATTTATGCATAAATAACATTTATTAAAAAAAATGGTTAATTGGTTTGACAGAACGGCCGGATGGACTTGGATTAGATTTCGTATATTTTTTTAATATATCGAGAATGGCGAATGTTAGGTGATTTCCAATGCTTGATGACATTGCTTGGCATGGATAGAACGGCCGGACGGACTCCTATTTCATTCTAGATGGAGCGCGGTGCGCGAGCCGCGACTTCCAATGCTTAAAGACAAACCTGTGCTTCAATACCTTTCATAAAAAAAAAAGCAAATCAGATGGATAGTTCTTTTAGTATACATATAGATTTATGGTTATCCCGGTCACACAAGGTCGTCTAATCCTAAACTAGGATTCCCTGTGTATTATGGGAACTATAGACTCCAATATATTTAAATACATATAGAAATGGTTACTGTTTTGTTTGCAGAAAACTCTGACAGAGTTGCACATACCGATAGTAAAAGTATATTTTTTTTACTGCGTACAATAAAAAATAAATAAAAATATTAAACACTCAGACGTGGAGCAAACCAACCTGTTTGTCACACGAATATTTGACCCGAGTGGGGATCGAACTCACGACCTTCGGCCCAGCAGGCAGAAGCTGACCTCTGGCCCACCGAGTCAGTCATGTTTGTGTAATGTGTGTGTACAATAAAATGTATGTTAACATTCACCATTGTATGTTCGATGCTAAATCAATGAAACAAAATCTAATTTGTCCCAACAGTGGGGACGGACGTTTATGGGTCAGTGTCAGCCGCATGTTCCTATTTAAAGTATTGACTTGAAATTGTAGTTGATTGTTACTTCTCCAACAACTAAACTAGAACGCTAATACAGGACAAACACTCCACTGAGACCTCAATGTTGCCGTTTGAGAAAAAAGGTGAATCAAAATTGCCCTTTCATTTGATACTCCACAAGATACTTTCTGCCTTTTTAAAATTTTAACCCCCTATTTCGCAAAAACTATTAACCCATTTTTTACTAAAAAAAAAAGGGGGCAAATTTTAATATTTGAAACGTATATATATGCTGCTAAAAATATAATAGCAATATTAAAAAAATGATTTATTGTATGGAAAAATGTTTTAAAACGGCAGTAGTTAAAAAAATAAAATATTTGGAACTTCGCTCTGTTTTTACCCGACTACGAAAAAAAATGGATCATGTTTGGTGGATACGAAAAGTTTAGCTACCTGTTCTGTATACTGTTCCGGGGTTAAAGCACTGACGCCTTCACCTCTGTGGATACAGACGTGGGCTACTTTTATCACATATTCTAGTTTGCGGGGCTGCTCCTCTACCTGTGCAGAAAAATACAAAATTAAGCCGAATATTCATCATTAGTAAACATTTGTATCGTCTCACTGTATGTATATAAGGTGTAACCAAATTACCTGAAACTATTTTGACTGGTGCTTCTACCCATGAAACTGAAAAACTTTCCCCATGGAACCCATAGTCAAATTGCCAAAAAAATTTGGCTCTCCCATACTAACTCAATCAGCTGATCAGCCAACTTAGTATGAGAAGTTCAACAATTTTTTTGAGACTAAGGGTTTCATGGGGAAAGTTGTTTAGTTTCATGAGTAGAAGCACCAGTTAAAATAGTTTCAGCTAATTTTGTTAGACCTTATATAGTATCGCAGTGTTTCATCATCTCCATAAATTGTTGCGAAACAGTTACGCAATAGTGATGAAACACAGATGATGAAACATAGTTTCAGATACATGTTTAAAAGTTTCCATGCAATGCCCACCACTCGGAGGCGCGTGTTTCGCGCCAAATGTTGACCAGGTGTGGACGTGTGTATCGAGTGTTTATCAAGTTTATAAACATGGAAGTATTGCGGCGCAATCAGCAGATTTCGATACTTATTGAGCTGTATCAACAAGATAATGAGTCAACTGACATGTGTGAATGGGCCTGTTTCATAAACTGTGTTTTTAATACTTTCAAGATTCGAATTTTTTATTCAAAATAGGTGTGCAAATTACACTCTTTCAGTTAGTCATAAAATAGTAATTACGTATATTATTAGTGAAAAATAAAACAATACTAAGTTAACAACGTCCAAATACAATCATTGATATAAAACAAATTATATGTTTTTCACAGATATCGTCGAGGGGGTAAGCTTTAGGCAAGTTGGTTTTTTATTTAAAAAATATATAATATACTTTTGTCAATAACCCTCGAATTTTTTTCTCGGGTTCGGAAAAATCAAGCTAACCCTGATTTTAACTATATCACGTTTAGCATAAATTTTACCTTGAATCTTAATATCTGAACATGAATTTCTCAATATGTATATTAATATCGATTGTTTGAGAAGCTTGACCAGAAAAACTGGGAGGCTGTTGGCAGGCAACCCTTATGTTCATGTTCATCTGCATCAGTTTCATAAAGCCACCAGATGAGGGAATTGATCCCATTTTTGACCTCAAAAAACATGGCTGACCTTGAAACCTGCCAGGGTTGGGACTGGCAACCTACGGAGGTTGTAATCTCCAAAGGTGTCTCTTTTGATGTGTGAAAGTTTCGATCTGGCACCTTATAATGTAATTTTCGGCCTTAATAACGGTATGATGATGGCACCTGGCATGGCATAACGACTGTCATCTAGTGATAGTAACCGGCACCAACGGCTAAACGTGCCTTGCGAAGCACGAAAACAGTCGAGAAAGATGCCACAACAGTCAAATCCAGGTAATGACCATGCTTCAGGTCAACACTTGTTCAATTTCAAAGAAGACCTTTTCAAAGGGTACACTCAGAAAAAAATATACAACCCCTTTTAAATATAATATGGTAGTACCACCCCCTCCCCCCACGTACTACTGACATTACTATTTTTTTATTATAACTGCATGGGCACTGGGCCTGCTTGGTCGACTTGGGCCCAATCGCCCTAATTCAGGGTAGGCTCGAGTCCCTCGGTGGGGACGTATATGAGGCGATTTGATTTGTGATTTTTGTACCAAATATCATTCATAAATCAAAAGTTATGACACTTCGACCATCTGTGCCAGACAGATGGACTTCACAACCTCAAAAGTGTTCCTCATAGGGACTACAGAAGCCTAAAAGACAAAACACATAAGTATACTCACCTTTGCAGCTAGGAAGAGAGCAGCGGCTGCTATAGCATTCCTGTGGAACTGCGTGAACGAGTGGAACGCATAGAAGCGGTGCATGTACACTATTGCCGTGTTGATACATAGTTGCGAGCTGTGGGTCTGGCATTAAGGAAATATTCTGTTTTGTGCATTGGTTGAATATTGAGAATTATATATAACCTAACAATTTAAATTTTTAAAACAACTGCTAAATGATACTGTGGGACTGGGGTTAAATTATGGTTGGTATGTTGGTTAAAAATTTCAGGGTCATAATCTAACTCTCATTGGGCTGCTCTGCAGTCACTACAGACAATGTATCCAAGAAACTGACTAAATCCTCTGTTATAGACGCAAGCAGCCATTGAAAATGATGAGATGATCAAGACAATTCTAAGGACACCTCTAGCACTTTAAAGTACACTTCTCAACCAAAGTATACAGAGAGTTCCTAATAGGTGAGACCAACGCAAATGGGAATTACCTAACTAGACTGATATGAGCTATTGAAGTGAAAAAAAGCATGTGAAAATTCGATTGAATTTATTGGCATTTGTGTTTTCTAATTTTGTATGAAATGTTTAAATGTTTTGTGATTTTCTAAAAAAAAATTATGATATAGTTGGCGTGGAAAAATACGGTAAATACTTCCTTATTTTATTAGCTATCCAACAATGTTAAAAAGTAAGAAAGAAAAAAATCAGTTTAAAAAAAAAAGTATATTATAAGGTCTAACAAAATTAGCTGAAACTATTTTAACTGGTGCTTCTACCCATGAAACTGAACAACTTTCCCCATAAAACCCATGGTCAATTCTCGAAAAAAATTTGAACTTCCCATACTAAGTTAGTTGATCGAGTTAGTATGGGAGAGCCAAATATTTTTTTTGCAATTTGACTATGGGTTCCATGGGGAAAGATGTTCAGTTTCATGGGTAGAAGCAACAGTTAAAATAGTTTCATCTAATTTTGTTACACCTTATATACGGTCGAATTGAGAAACCTCCTCCTTTTTTTGAAGTCGTTTAATCTAAATATATATAACTCAAACGTGACTGACTGACATAGTGATCTATCAACGCACAACCCAAACCACTGGACGGAACGGGCTGAAATTTGGCATGCAGGTAGATGTTATGACGTAGGCATCCGCTAAGAAAGGATTTAGGGAAATTTCCATGGGAACCGCAGAAATCGGGATCTGCGCGGGCGAAGCTGCGGGCATCCACTAGTTAATGATAATATGGATCATTTGAAAAACTGGTTTGAAAACGATTTCTTTTAATGATTTTTATAAAAAGTTATGCCTAGGGATGCATCGATACGCCTTTTTGCCGATAAGATACCAAGACTCTTAGTGAATTTTATTTTCAGGATAGTTATTTCCTATGCTGAAACAGTGTCCAATTCTTGAGAAAAAAGTGGTATCCAATTCACATGGATCTTCATATAAATCCACAAGTTTAATGTGTTATAAATATTTTTTTAAATTGAGGCCACGGGACACATTTCCTTAATTATTCATACATACATATTGCTTGGAAAATTATCAAATGTCGAAATTTCAAATTTATTCCTTAAAACACACTTTTATGTTTTGAAACTACTTTGCTATTTATTTTATACTAGCTGTTTCCCGCGGTTTCACCCGCGTGGACAACGTTTCTATGACTTTTCGAGGGTGCGCAGTGCGCGAGCCGCTAGCGGCTCGCGAGCGTGGTATAAAGTAGCCTATGTCTGAATCCAGGTCCTAATCTGTCTACCTACCAAATTTCAGCCAAATCCTTTCAGTAGTTTTTGCGGGAAAGCGTAACAGACAGACAGAGTTACTTTCACATTTATAATATTAGTAGGGATTATTCAACCAACTTGTTATAAAAATACTCATATGCAAACTAATTAATTTCGATAAATCATTTTATATTTTATTTAGCATGGAAAAAGTCAAAACAAAAGCCAACAGAGACTAGTTGGAAATAGATGATACAAAAGGCGTATTTAATATACTTAATTAAAGCGCGAGTTGAGTTGTAGTTGTTTGTATCCACAAAAAAAATATTGCCGATATATCATTATCAATTTCTCAGATGCATCACTAGTGATGACATCATAGGGCTAATAATTAGTATGTATTGGATTTTTAGTATTTACTATGAAAAAATGACCCCAGAGGATTAAAAAATAAATTTAGTTATTTTAGTGTTATAAAATAAGTTTTACAGTATAAAATCAGTATATCTTCAAATAAAAAATTAACAATCAATGCCAATTCAGTGTCAGAAACGGATCTATTATAATACTATCATACTGAAATTCTTTTAACCACAGGTAAAATAAATAAAAAATACTGAACATGTGTTTCATGTTATCTATTGAATGGAAACAAATGAGTCATAATATAGTACCAAAACAATATTTTTTCCAAGAAACTGATTATTACTCATAAACCATGTACATATATAGATGAAGTAAGTACTGTACATACATATTATGTATACATGATAGAAGGTAATTTGTCTCAATTTAATTTTCTGAAATAAGTTGATTCTTGGCAGAGTCCTACAATAGTTATTTATGAATTATATGATACAAGTGTGGTAAAAAGGTAAACAACAAACAAGTGACATTTGTAAGCCCGAGCCATAGGCGAGGGTTTACTATCATCACAAGTTTGTCATTTACCTTTAACACCCAATCATAATTGATGTTTCTTAATACAGATATGAGAAAACAGGTAAAATTAAAAAGAACCATAACAAAACAATTATAATTTCAGTAGGACTTAAGTATGGATATTTATAATGTTTAATGCACATGTAGTTATAAAGACAGACCGTATGTAACTGCCTATTTCCTTATAGATGTATAACTCATATAGGATTCAAGGTGTGTTGAAATGATCATTCGAGGTGCCCATGACATAACCACTAGTACTGACTGAATATCAGCGTTGAGGAGCTGTGGGAACACAATCCACAACATTTATGCTATGTCAGTGCCTTTTCATTGGCAGTAGTTGTTCGTCCTGTTTGTGTTTTATTTACTTTAGTTTTATTTCGTCTTTTATTTTTAATCTTGTTTCTTTATGTGTAGTTAAAATAAGCTTATTAGTACCTACCTTATTTATTACTTCATTCCTTGTAAACTGTCAATGAATAAATGAATTAATTATAATTATCTATCTATCCATCTATCAAGGTTTCAGTTAAGTTTACGTGGCTTGTGGCTCATTTTAAATATCCAGGAGAGTAATTTCACTTTGCTTTTCCTATACATACACTTAAGTATATTTTTATAACACATATATATTGACTATTCATTATTTTTTCATTTATGCAACTAAAACAACTGAATTCAGTTTTACATAAATTGCATATTATTTTAGCTACTCACACATATGCATGTGGAATAACCTATCTCTTTTAAAATTCTCCTTTCGAAAGTCTCAAAAAAATTTTGTAACTTTGGTTGTAATATTTTTTTAATTTGCTAGAAATTTCTTCTCTCTGAGCTAGAAATAAAAAAAAGTGGCAAAGTAAAAGGCACATTTGCGGTAAAATCAATTTTGCACACAGTTAACTGACATATAAAGTACCACTTTTAGAGCAACTGTATTAAAAAATAATTTACATCCATGCAAAAATCATTAACTGCCTGACAGCTGATGGATGGACAGACAGCGGAGGCTTAGCAATAGGGTATCCTGTTGGTCACCCATTGTGTGTACAAAACCCTAAAAAGGGTAAAATTAAGTAGTAATAGGAAAAGTAATAAAAAACTGGCCAAGTGTGAGTAGTAATCACGCTAAGGACTATGCTGAACTGGATGAAAAAAAAACATTTAACTGTTGTTCACATTGAATTCTTTTGTTTGCAATGTGAATCAGTATCATTGTCATTGTTGTGTGGAGAGGAAGTGGGTCCCAATACAAAAAAACAAGAATAGATAGAATCGTGAAACTTAGTGTGATTATAGTACTTATCTTGAAGTAATAGGAAAAGTAATAAAAAACTGGCCAAGTGTGAGTAGTAATCACGCTAAGGACACTGAACTGAATGAAAAGAAAAACATTTTTCTGTTGTTCACATTGATGTCTTTTGTTTGCAATGTGAATTGGTATCATTGTCATAGTTGTGTGGAGATGTGTGGTGGTACGGAATCCTCAGAGTGCAAGTCCGACTTGCACTTAGCCAGTTTTTTTATTGGCATGACTGTATATATCTGACTGATTAATATTACATAAAGAAATAAAAATAATGAACTAAATAATTAGTAAGAGAGATGACAACAACTGTTTTTTTTTTGCAACTACAAGGAAATCAAACTCCACAATCTTAAAGTGCACAAACGAGTACATATGTACATAGTTTTATGTGATTCAAATTGTATAAAAGAATCCACTATGCACAATGGTTGTTGTTACTATTTTTCATGCTTAGCATAAAATCGTAAGTGGAGGTAGCATTGTAAGTAATTCAAGGTTGCTGATAACATTACAAGGTGTTGCAATGTTGTTTCAATGTTAAAGGATTGTGTGTAATTAGTAATTACTTTCTTTAGTTTTAGTGAGTATAAAATGTTAGGTATTTTCATTGATACATTAATTATGGTACATAAGTTTAAAAAGGCAGTTAAGTTCGAGTTGCCCACAGAGGGTTCCATATGATACCTATTTATTTCAAACATAAGACATCAATGCGTGCGACTCGCCCACAGAGGGTTCCGTATGATACATATTTATTTCAAACTTAGGACATTAATGCAAGTGACAGAAATATGCTGTTTTTTTATTCAGTTCAGACTGATATAACTGTTTTAACAAAAGAGTAAAACTAAATAAAACATACAAAAATAAGTTTCAAGGGACCCCTTTGAATTTTCTGCACACTGCAATAATTTATTTTTAAAGTTAGGTTATAAAGTTACCATTTTAATGAGGATCTTTATTTATCTGCATGTTACTTTACACATCATGATTAGCGTCCATTTAAGTACTAAGGTAGGTAGGTAGGTATGCTCATCTTGAAAATCGATGCTTTTTCAACATGCAAGTACCAGGAAAACATTAGATCGGGAAGTTCGTCGTCACGCGGGTCGGTGCGTGAATAACCAGAGTGGTTTGCGCGCGAATTCCAAGTAAAAAGATTGTAATTATAGCGGGGCAGACAGGTCGATTACCAGACGGCGACGTCATTACCTGCGCGAGGAAGCGCAGCTGCCAGGAGCACTGACCTACAAAATATAACCATGCCATGTAGAACCCGCGTGACCCTAACCTTAAATATCATCATTTATCTTCGGTTTGCGATTAAAACTAGTAAATTAAAGACACATACCTGACAGTTTATAGATTAGTCATCATGAGAGCGGGAAAACCTAACGAATAAAGGGAAAGTTCCCAGAGAAACTTACACGTTTTTCGTCATACTTTCAACACAACTAGCACTGTCACAACACATTTGTACACTTTTGTAAACACTATAGTACATAACTATTGATGTTTTAATTAGGAAAAGCACGTTGTGATTGTGAATTATACGCATTTATGCACATGACTCGACAAAAACATTGAACTGGTAACCCATCACACTTTTAAAAAGGATACACCTGTAGCCTCTGGCCCATATCCTGGATAAGGTTTGCGGCCTGCTGCCGATAAGCAAGCTCCTTATCTGCATCTAAACCGCATTTTCGACTTGATGAATTCTGTAGTTGCTCTTTTGTAAAATACCATTTTTCTTGAGCTCCAGCCATTGAACGGATGTTCCAATGACTGCCAATGCCAAAGAAGAAGCACGACGGATAGCTGCGCTCCGTCTACGTGCTTGAGTGGGAAAGGGACAGCGCTATGACAGCGGCGACCGGATATAGACCACGTTAACATTTGACTGATTTATAACTAAGAATACACCATTTCAGAAGTAATTATCAGTAAAAAAATCTAATTATACTAATTTGAAACAAAACTAACGTTTATAAAACAACATCAACACAGGAAAGCAATGAAAATTATTTCGTCACAATTTGAAAATGTTGAATGTTGATTCAAGCGGACGCCATTGCAAAAATTGAGTGGTTTACGTAGTGAGGCCTCCGGAGACAGAATGTTGATCTGCAACAATCACAGGTATGTTTCACTTTATCACTATATTTATTTAATGATCACAGCCAAAACTCTTTCTTTTGTGCATATTTCTGTAAAGATTCATTAACTTTTAGCGATAAATAATTGACTTTGAAAATACGGACCTAATGTACTCTGTCTTGCCGTGAAAATGGCCGACCCACCACTGTTTACAATACAACTCTTCAATTCTTTCGTTGAAAAATATTAGCAAAGCGTTTAGCTGCTCACTAATTATGGAATAATTAGTTTATTTATTTTTAAAAGCTCGTGATGTATTTAAAAAGTATGTTGCATTAATTTATCAATAGATAAAAATAATAAGTTTCATTATTGACACCACAACATTTTCCGAGTGGTGTGTTTTTTTTTTTGTAGCGTGTCGCGGAAAATTGGAAGACGCATTTTCTTCCGTGAAGATTTATCGAATAATTACGGCATTGCGCTTGTATTGTGTTGAGACAAAATGTACCGATTTAAAAGTGAAAACGTTAACCGTTTATATTCCCATAACATTAGAATTTCAGAGCGTAAGCATAAATTGAAACTTTTTTTAAGAAATAGGTAGGTACATACCCAGAAAATGCTATATAAAGGGGAATCTCTGTACATACCTACTTTATAACAGGGTAGTATAATTTCTAGACTGATGCCTCACTCGACTCACACCATCATGAATTTAATTTTTCTGCAATGTGAAATTGATATAATCATTTATTTTCTAATTTAAATACAATTCCATCTAACTTACTGTATTTTCACTCCTTTAACTAATAGATGGCGCCACCTAAATTAGCATAGAAACATTTCTTGTTAGCTACCAAGGCTTTATTGATGCTACTGAGGCCACCCTGAAAAAGGTGCCTGATTTTTCAAGACGAGATCCAGAACTCATGAAATTTATTATCTTTCCCCAGGGAACCCTTGGTCGAATAAGTGGCCAAGTGTGCGTGTTGGACCACGCGCAAAGTAGGTAGCGTTCTGTAGTATTTTCAATAAATAATTATATTATAAAGAAACCGGCCAATTGCGAGTCGCACTCGCGCAAAGTAGGGTTCCGTAGTCTTCAAAAATAAATAAATTGTTTATATTTGCAGTTGCCAACAGAACATTTTATTTAAATTTGTATAAAAAAATCTAATAAATGTGTTTCTTTTTATTATGTTACTTATCAAAATATTTTTCTGGTGTGCAATAATGAATATTCACTTACTTACTAACTTTTTAAAAATCCAACAAAGTGAAACTTATAATTTAACGTACCTTACCTACCTACCTACTTTTCATTCAAAAAGTTCAATTTAAGTTTTAAATACCTAAGTTATATGGTCTGATTAGGTTTTTCTGGGTTTCCCTAATCCTGCGCAGCAAATGCTGGACCATGGAAATATTATGTACTCCCAGACTGAGAGGTGTGTGACATAATGTGATAGGTCTAAGATTTTGTAATTTTTTTTAGGATTTATTTTTGAGGAGCGTGTTGGAAATTGGAATATACAAAAATAAATACTAGGGATGCATCGATACGCCTTTTTGCCGATACGATACCGATACCGATACTCTTATAAAAATATCGGCGATACCGATACCGATACCGATACGCTTATTGAATTCAAAAAGGAAGGTAGAATAAATAAAACGCAATTAATTAATAGTTTTAGTAATCAAAATTAACATTTATAAGATTTTTATTTAAAAAACAAAGCATTCTTAAGTTTTGCGGGCAAAGGCGATTTCGCAAGTCTGTTTGAATAAGAACTGCGGTGGAAAATAGTCTCTCAGATGCGACAGATGCCTCATTTGCAACGAAATAGATGGGACAACACGCGCGTTTACATTACATTTTTAAAGCGCGAAATTTGAAAAGTATCGTTGAATCTGCCATAAAAATATCGCCGATACCGATATATCGGCAAACCCGAAGTATCGCCGATATATCGGTATCGGTATCGGTATCGGATGCATCCCTAATAAATACGCTCTCTTTCTAACTACAGGTAGTCTTTCTCTTTTACGCAATTTGTTTATATTAACTTCATAATAATAATCCTTTGTTTTGTGAGTCTGGCTCCGATATATGTTAGTTCTTTCTCGGCTCCTGCCTTGTTTGACTGTGCACCTACACACACCTTTCAAATATAATTAAATAAATAATCTTGAATTCATTTTACATAAATTCAGGTCTTTCATTGATGTCCATAATTCCTATATAGAATGGGTGGATGAAGTTCGTATTTCGATACTTGAAAAATGATTTAAGGGTCGACCGACACCCCTATCTGGTTTCGGCGTTCTGAAAAAAAATCTATAGCCAACTTACATGATTCTAAATAACATTGGTACCTATCGTTAGCCAAAGAGATGAAGTATAACGTAATTGAGGAAATTTCAGTATAAACTTAGCTATTGTACTCAGTTTGCAAATAAATTAAAATATCTGTGATGTGATGTTGCTATTCGGCAGTTTTTCTTGAATTTCTAGCATTTGTTGATTGTTTTTGATTGTTTTTTACCGCATTTTTTCTTAATTACGTTACACTTATTATAACATTTTTGTATTGTAAAACATACTTTGAATTACAAAACACTTAACTTTATTTAAAAAAATGCATTCCAATACGTAATTAGATGTTCGGATTATCGAAGCGCTGCTTTACAAGTGCTGTATATATTTTTCCTATATTTTAGATTTGATTTTGGATCGCACCTTAAAATGTCCATTATTTTTTGTTATTTAAATTAATCATCATCATCATATCAGCCGAAGGACGTCCACTGCTGGACATAGGCCTCCCCCAAGGATCTCCACGACGACCGGTTCTGCGCTGCCCGCATCCAGCGGCTTCCCGCGACCTTCACCAGGTCATCGGTCCACCGAGTGGGAGGCCTGCCTACACTACGTTTTCCGGTGCGTGGTCGCCACTCGAGAACTTTACTGTCCCAACGGCCATCTGTTCTACGAGCAATGTGCCCCGCCCACTGCCACTAAAGTGTAGCAATTCTGAGAGCTATGTCGGTTACTTTAGTTCTCCTACGGATCTCCTCGTTTCTGATTCGATCACTCAGACAAACTCCGAGCATAGCACGCTCCATTTCCCTTTGGGTGACTTTGAGCCTTTTTATGAGGCCCATAAGAAAGCGACAAAACACTACTTTATTTTAAAAAATGCATTTCAGTACGTAATTGGATGTTTGGATTATCGAGGCGCTGCTGTACAACTGCTGTTTTTATTTTTCCTATATTTTAGATTTAATTTTAGATCACACATTAAAATGACAATTATTTTTTGTTATTCAATGGCTTACTTTGGTTTCCACAGTTAATCGACAAAACATGTCGATTCCACCGCGGAAGGTAATCCACTTGCCCAAGGTGCGCATGGTGGCGCGCGGCGGCGGCGGCGGCGGCGGGCGCAACACGTCCGGCATCCGCATCACCAACGTGCAGGCCATCAAACCGCCCGATATCAAGCCGGACAGCAAGTCAGCTCTGCCTAGCTCACAGCCACAGGTAACTTAAGTCCCTAGCTCACAATAGGGACGACGACAGCATCAGAAATAAATTATGAACTCTTGATCACTAAATTGTCCTCCTACTTAAACTTCGAAAAACCTTACTCGTTTTGATTGCAACTCAGCCAGTCAGTGTAGTTCACTCGTGCAAGTCGTGCAAATTTTGTTGCAATTTTGAGGAAACATGCAGTGGAGTCAAGAGAACGTTTGTAAATTAATCGATGTTTATCGCAGTAAGGAAATATTGTGGGACCACCCTGGTAATCCAAATTATTTTAATAAAATACTAAAAAAATATATAAAAATGTCACGCTTGTTTAATTTTCTCATCCACATTAATCGTAGCAAGTCCTGTGCAAATGTTACGCATTTCGGTCCTTTCTAGTCACGGTGAATGAAAATAAATGATTTGGACCCACCCTAATATGTACATAATGTGACTCTTACGCAAACAGGCTACGGCGTACTTTGGTACCTACCTACTTGCTACTTCGGTATCCGGTGATCTTCTTGGTCCACCGGCATCTACTTACAGGTCGTGACATAAAAGTGCCGTAGTCCCGGAATCGCCGCACAGCATTTAGTATTGTGTGTAGATGGGGTCTCCAGCCATGCCAATCTTGAAACATGTTCCTGGTGTGTGTTAGGCTGTGGTTACAAACTCCATAGAACACCGCCATATCCAAATACTGTTGAGATGTGTATTTCATGTATGTGTACGGCATTTTCACTACGGAACACTTAACTTAGGTCACAATCTGCGTAGTTTAGGCATTAAGCAATGCAACTCAATGAGTGCGCGTGAGCAACTGAGATAATTTTTCCACGCATCGCATACGCATAGTTCAATGACCTAGAAGGTCACGAAGAACTTCAATTTCTTCTTTTTCGTAAATACTAGTTAGGTTGTATTTTACTACCTATAGCTTATTGAGAGAAATAGCCAAAAGTCAACGGCCAGGCACAGCGCGCAGTTACGCTAGTACTAATATGTAAACTGTGGCGCAGTCGTTTCGTTGCGGCACGGCACGAATCCCGAATCCAGCGATGTAAACAAAAGACAGGGCCGTACTACACGAGAATATTATTGATTTAAGTAGGCAATAATGGAATGTGGCGATTTTTTTTGAATTCGGTATGGTCGCTGAAGAAAAAGTTGTTCAGTTTCGTTTACTGAACTTGCCCTTATAATAGTTTCAGCAAATTTTGTTAGACCTTGTATAATTATATTTACAAGAATTGCTCACTTATAGTAGTAACATTTTGCTCCTTCAAAAGCGGACAGGTAAAATCAACTCAGGCGGAGTTTTTAAATGCTTACTTTAATTGTTATCCGTAGATCCGGATCTTGGGCGGCGCGAGCACCAGCACCAGCGGACGCGCCTCCACCATCCGCATCACCAACATCAAGACCATCAAGCCGCCCGACCCAGAGCTGGTCAAAAAACAGGAGGAAGATCAGCTTAGAGCCCAGGTATTACAGACTCTTTGAGTTCTCATCAGCATCTCAGCCGGAAGACGTCTATTGTTGAACGTAGACCTCTACTCACTCGGCATCATTTTGAGCCACATCTACTGTATCCTGCGGGCCTTACCTTTCTTCAGTAGCTGGACGAACAAGCTTTAACATCCGTTGTTAAATACCTAGCTAGTAGGAATTTCTTTTGTGGAAATTGATTTTCTCAGGGATGACATCTATCTAAATAGACTTGGAAAGTATGATATCAGCTCATATACGTCCCCACCGAGGGGCTCGAGCCTACCCTCGGCGATCGGGCCTTAGTCGACCACGCGGGCCCAGTGCGGGTTGGTCGACTTCACACACAACCTGCGAGTTTCTCCGCAGGCGTATGCAGGTTTCCTCACGATGTTTTCCTTCACCGTAAGAGCATAGTAAAATGAAATGTAAGAGCGTCGGATAAACGTACATATGAAATCTAATTTCGAAATCACATTGGTACGTGGTAGGATTCGAACCACGACCTCCCGGACAGGAGGCGGCGGCCCCAGTCGTTACGCCACCGACGCTCTCCTTGGAAAGTATAACATGATCTAAATAATAAAATCAACTAAATCATTTGAGCCGTTTCCGAAAGACCAAATTATTATTGCATTAATTACTAAAGTATACGATTCGTTCTCAATATCTGACTGCGCTAGTTATTACCCCACTGCGCTATAAGGGGGGTTATATTTTTCGAGTGTATGCATGTATTGTATGTATATTTCTTTGGCACACTCTTTAGCCTAAATGACTTGATGGATTTTTGAGAGCGAGATGTCGTTAGATTCATCTTGATCCCGTGAGTGAGGGGTTGCTGAGAAGATTACGAAATAAATAATTAAAATTGTTTCAAATTAAAGCTGTTAATTTAAAAGTTTGTAGGTTTTTCGAAAACTATTTTCGAATTGTTACAAGTGAGATATAGTCGTATTTTATCCTATAATTTAATACGTTTCCAGTCAAAAAGTGAAAAAAAGGGGATAATGTTTTCTTGCAGTGGAGTTTTAAATTTTTCATTAAATTAATTTGGTTATCATATAACATTTGAAAATTTATCGATAGACTATACGAAGGATTATTAGTCTTCTTGTAGCTGGTCTTAGATTCGGCGCGTTTTAATTCGATGTGCACGCGCGTACGACACAACTTAGCCTCGACTAAACTTTTACGATAAAAGATTCGGGTCCCTTCTCGAATATGGTGGGGAAGTTATAGGTTTTAACTTAACTTACTATACATCCATCCTTTTGTAACCGTTTTTATTTCGCTTTCCAGCTTCAAAAGGAGATTATATCTCGCTCGCGGACATGCGCCAACAAGAAGTATGAATGCAACCTCCCAGTGATGTCGGGGCGTGCGTACTGCGCGCGCCACATCCTGCAGGACCCCACCGCGCCGTACAGACGGTGCGCCCACGAGCGGTGCTCCTTGCCCACGGACCAGACGTGAGTACCTAGTTGTAATTAGGGGGTTTCCGCAACCAGGTGACCAATACACCAATTTTGTCGGCGTCACTGCCAATTCAGCTGCTCCAGAAAGTCCAGTAGCGGCCTTTTGTTGCCGAAGACTTCCTGAAGCGACCTCCGATCACCGAGGCGCACGACCCTGTACTTGTGCTATCTCCTTGCGATGCAGTAGGGTGTGGGCAGCAGTCTCCTCAGTCTCTATGCACGCTATGAATAGTTCGCTCTAAGTCTTGCCGCCAAACATCAGTGTTAACAGCATTGATGTGTTCCGGCTTGAAGATTAGATAGCCAGTTCTCCGTTGCGTTGGGAATCTTGGTTAGCCCGCCTCCATCTTCGGCATCATCGTCACTTACCATTAGGTGAGATGACGCCAAGAGCTTACCAATAGTGAATAAAAAAAAAACTTATTTACAGACTGTGCTTCGAACACGCTCGGGCGGCGTTGTTCGCGCGCCACCGCAGCACCGCTCCGCCGCCGCCAGTGACCACCACCGAGACTTTACTCCACCATCTGCAGCATTATGTCAAGTGAGTCTTATAATGTCATTATTTATATTTCAGCCTTAAGACGTAAACTAAGGCTTTATTTATATACATGGACCACTGCCGGTTGTAGGTTACGTAGAGCGTCGGTGGCGTAACGGCTAGGGCCGCTACCTCCTGTCTGGCAGGTCGTGGGTACGGATTCCGCCACGTACCAATGTGTTTTCGAATTCCGATTTTATAGTACGTTTATCCGACGCTCTTACGGTGAAGGAAAACATTGTGAAGAAACCTCCACACGATGCGAAGAAACTCGAAGGTTGTGTGTGAAGTCGACCAACCCGCACTGGGTCCGTGTGGTCGACTAAGGCCCGATCGCCTTAACTGAGGGTAGGCTCGAGCCCCACCAAGGGGACGTATATGAGCTGATGATGATTGCCGGTTGTACAAATCAGTGGTTAAATTTATTTTTCTTTCCGTCTATTTGTTGCTATTATACGCTAATACTACTGAACCGATGATGAAGGACGGAAAAAACATAGTTCCCGAGGGATTTGAGAAAAATCATTGCCATGCCCACGAGTCGCTTGTGGTTCTCGCACCGTGCACGCTCGTACAGGCATATGATATCCCCTCGAGCGATGCCGCGGGCAAAAGCAAATAGACGTATACAGTACCGTATACACTGATCCGACACGACACCACAGGACTACGTTGCGTACGCCTAATAGTAACTGGTCATATTTCAGACCGGAGAGAACTAGGACTACGTCGTGTGCCTCCTCTGTGTCTGTGGTCAGCGACCCCTCCGAGCAGGAACAGGCTGTCACACTTGCTGCCGACCCTTTCAGTAAGTCTACACACCCCACACTTGCTGCAGACCCTTTCAGTAAGTCTACACACCCCACACATGATGTTACACTTGCTGCTGACCCTTTCAGTAAGTCTACATACCCCACACTTGCTGCAGACCCTTTCAGTAAAGTTCACACAACCCTACACTTGCTGCAGACCCTTTCAATAAGTTCACACATCCTAGACTTGCTGCAGACCCTTTCAGTAAGTTCACACACACCCTAGACTTGCTGCAAACCCTTTCAGTAAGTTCACACACACCCTAGACTTGCTGCAAACCCTTTCAGTAAGTTCACACACACCCTAGACTTGCTGCAAACCCTTTCAGTAAGTTTATACAACCATAACACAGCCATACGACTAAATAAATAAAAGTCCTCTCTATCTATATAAAATTGTCAGTGATTGATGGCTCTTTCACTATATCATCTATACTCGTAAATTATGCCAAACCTTAACATTCACCAAAAAAAGAAAGTGTGTGGTTTTATGAAACCACGGTAAAAGTGAAACTTTACAGAGGACAGACGATTATGGCTGCTCTCGCTACGGTACAGAGGACGAAACGATCATACCGTCAGGCGAAAGCGACTGTCACGCGACATGCAACACACAGACGAAAAAAATTGGGACGATGTAATAAAAGTTGCACTTTAAAAACCTTCCAGAACAAATCGACGCTCGCACAGTCAACAACAGCCACTCCTCCGCCATAATGGAGTGGTGCAGCGCGAGCGACAGTGACGGCGACAGCATTACGTTGGGACGGGACGGCAACACGCGCGCCGTAGACACCGACGAGTTGTCCGACACTGAGGACACCCCGGTCGAGATGCAGCCTCTGTGGTGAGCAGCTAAGATACAGCAATAATCTCTAAAATGTCGTCGAATGACCAAAAATCTGAATCTTGCGACACAATATTGAATCTAGTTACATAAAAGTGAGTCTAATGCCACAAACACTGTCTCCAGTGATAACAAAATGACTATAGTAACACAAAACTGACACTAGTGACACAAAACTTTCCGTGACTCAGAGTTTGACAATAACCCAAAACTTTTAGTGCCACAAACACTGTCTCCAGTGATAACAAAATGACTATAGTAACACAAAACTGACACTAGTGACACAAAACTTTCCGTGACTCAGAATTTGACAATAACCCAAAACTTTTAGTGCCACAAACACTGTCTCCAGTGATAACAAAATGACTATAGTAACACAAAACTGACACTAGTGACACAAAACTTTCCGTGACTCAGAATTTGACAATAACCCAAAAATTCTAGTGCCACAAACACTGTCTCCAGTGATAACAAAATGACTATAGTAACACAAAACTGACACTAGTGACATAAAACTTTCCGTGACTCAGAATTTGATAATAACCCAAAACTTTTAGTGCCACAAACACTGTCTCCAGTGATAACAAAATGACTATAGTAACACAAAACTGACACTAGTGACACAAAACTTTCCGTGACTCAGAGTTTGACAATAACCCAAAACTTTTAGTGCCACAAACACTGTCTCCAGTGATAACAAAATGACTATAGTAACACAAAACTGACACTAGTGACATAAAACTTTCCGTGACTCAGAATTTGACAATAACCCAAAAATTCTAGTGCCACAAACACTGTCTCCAGTGATAACAAAATGACTATAGTAACACAAAACTGACACTAGTGACACAAAACTTTCCGTGACTCAGAGTTTGACAATAACCCAAAACTTTTAGTGCCACAAACACTGTCTCCAGTGATAACAAAATGACTATAGTAACACAAAACTGACACTAGTGACACAAAACTTTCCGTGACTCAGAGTTTGACAATAACCCAAAACTTTTAGTGCCACAAACACTGTCTCCAGTGATAACAAAATGACTATAGTAACACAAAACTGACACTAGTGACACAAAACTTTCCGTGACTCAGAATTTTACAATAACCCAAAAATTCTAGTGCCACAAACACTGTCTCCAGTGATAACAAAATGACTATAGTAACACAAAACTGACACTAGTGACACAAAACATTCCGTGACTCAGAATTTGATAATAACCCAAAACTTCTAGTGCCACAAACACTGTCTCCAGTGATAACAAAATGACTATAGTTACACAAAACTGACACTAGTGACACAAAACATTCCGTGACTCAGAATTTGACAATAAGTGCCACTAACACTGTCTCCAGTGATAACAAAATAACTATAGTAACACAAAACTGACATGACACAAAACTTTCCGTGATTCAGAATTTGATAATAACCCAAAACTTCTAGTGCCACAAACACTGTCTCCAGTGATAACAAAATGACTATAGTTACACAAAACTGACACTAGTGACACAAAACATTCCGTGACTCAGAATTTGACAATAAGTGCCACTAACACTGTCTCCAGTGATAACAAAATAACTATAGTAACACAAAACTGACATGACACAAAACTTTCCGTGATTCAGAATTTGACAATAAACCAAAACTTCTAGTGCCACAAACACTGTCTCCAGTGATAACAAAATGACTATAGTAACACAAAACTAAAACTAGTGACACATAACAATAACCCAAAACTGACTCGAAAATTGACAAAAATATAAAACAGTGACACTAAACTGACATTATGATCACGAAGTTGACTAGTTACAAAAATACTGAATTGCGCTTGTTTCACCTTGTCCGGGGTGAGAGTGAGAGAGCGATAGCTGAAAACTACAAAAAACACAATTTTTATCAATATAAAAAAGAATTAGCGAAATCGGTCCAGCCGTTCACGCGTGATGCCGTGACCAAAAGAAATAGGGGTTAATTTCTATACATATATAGATATAATAGAATAATGAGGTCACAGCAAAGATTGGTCGCCCAGGTAATAATAAAAATAAAACTGGCACTACAATTTTTTCGTCGACAGGAAAGCGGGAGTGTTCACCGCCGAAGAGGCGGTTTCCGAGGCCAAGACCGCCCTTCGCTCCCTGCAATCGGCCTACATACGGCAGATGGGTCGACTCAGGATATTATTGCAGACGGCCAGACATCAATACTTGAGGTCGTTAAAGGCTGAGAAAGAGCAGTATTGTAAGTTTAGTTGCTTTTTTAATTGCTCTTATTTAAATCCTACTAATATTATAAACGCGAAAGTTTGTATGTATGGATGGATGTTTGTTACTCTTTCACGCTTCAACTACTGGGCGGATCGGGATGAAACTTGGCACACATTATAGGTTTGGTCCTGGATTAACATATAGGCTACTTTTTATCTAGATTTCTTAAGTGGTTCCCGTGGGATAGCTGTTAACTCTCTCTTGGTAATTTCTGTCACTTCGCAATGAAGCGAAGGATTGACGTGCTCATTAATACTAATTATCGAATTGACTACTAATTATCATAGCCCGACATAGTTACCAAGGGATCTAGAGTTGACACAGTTTCCACGCTCGACAGCACGACAGACATTAAAACATTGAACATATCTGGCTGAAATTTGGTAGGTAGACAGCTTAGGACCTGGATTAACATATAGGCTACTTTTAGTTCCCAAGGGATCTAGAGTTGACACAGTTCCCACGCTCGACAGCACGACATACATTAAAACATTGAACATATCTGGCTGAAATTTGGTAGGTAGACAGCTTAGGACCTGGATTAACATATAGGCTACTTTTCGAAGACAGTCATAAAACTATGGTCAAGCGAGCAAAGCCGCTGGCAAAATCTAGTAAATAAATAAAATAAATAAATATTCTGGGACAAAGCACACATGGTCATCTGGCCCCAAAATAGGATTCCCTGTGTTATGAGAACCAAAGACTGATATACATCATACTTAAATAGATATTTAACACACGCAGACACAGAGCAAACAAATCTGCTCATCACTCAAATGTTTGGCCTGGGTGGGGATCGAACCCACAACCCTCGGAGCAGTAGTCAAGAGAACTAACCACTGAACTTGTATATATGTTTAGTTCAAATCTTGCAATTGATTTTAGAGCGACTTCTAGGGGTCCGATTAAGCTGAAATTGGAAATGAAGCCATATTCCCAGTGACAATAGATCCTTTTGGTATTTTGAAGTTGACCTGATGATTAAATTCGGAGGCGGAATCATGATCCCAGGATCATCTTTTATTATTAATAGAATCGTAGGAATTTTTACTGCGTTCGCCTTTTTTGAATTTGGAACCGAGTATTGATTCATTTTAGCATTTTGGTTTTTGAGCATAAAAACTCTTTTCATAATATAAAACATTTTTATGTTTTTCGAAAATTATTTCTAAATCGCACAATGTTGTCTGGCCCCAAACTAGGATTTCCTTTACTAAGGGAACCACGTTATATGCTGATAATTAAGTATACAGGGTGTAATAAAATGGTGTAGTATCCGTTAACTTCTACTCATCATACGGAACACTTGCCCCAAGGAACTCATAGTGATTCTTAAAAAAAATCGGACCCTCCATACGTCATCATGATCAGCTCATATAAGTCCCCACCGAGTGGCTCGAGCCTACCCTGAATTAGGGTGATCGGGCCTTAATCGACCACGCGGCTTGGTCGACTTCACAACAACTCCATACAAAAATGCACAAAATCGGGTCGAGCAGCTGATCGATTTGTATGAAGTTTTTTTTTGCGATTTCAGCAAAGTCATAGAACGTAAGTTGTTCAGATGATGTGTAGAAGCTCCTGTTAACGGAACGTAAACCAAATTTGGTACACCATTGTGTTACTTAGTAAACACCCCATATAGTCCAGTCATTTAAGCTTAAATTAGGTAAGAATTACGGAAATCGAGATACCCAGCTGTAAGTCTGTAAATACTTGTATATTGACACCCTAAAAGTTGTCTCAAAACCTACATATGGTAGGGTGTAAGCAACTATTAAATTTCAAGGTCAAAGGTCACAAAAATCGGTTTTTGCGCTTTTTTTGGGAATATCTCATTTCCTATGGGTTTTTTGCTATTTGTATTTATTATCAATATTGTAGAATACAAAATTCTCTACAAATTTTGTTTAAAAAAATTTTTTATACGGTCAACCGTTTTCGAGATAGAGGGCGGAGAGCACGCGGTCACAGCATCACTTCAGGTCAACCGGTGCCTCCGGTCGAAAACGCGCCATATATAGTTGATGAACTATCGATAAATCAATGATTATAAATATTTGTCAATTTTTATTAACTATTATATTATATTTTATCATATTTTTCCTAACTTATCCACTTTTAATTCAGTATTAATTTATTTAACAACACTTACCTGCCCATGTAATTGCAGAATTGTTAATGAAAATATAGGAATTATATTTGAATTTTAACCTAATTAATATTTATAACTTCTTACATGATGAAAAAAAAAACAAATAAATTATGAATTAATCTTTTTATTAAAAATATCATTGAATACATTTATTTTTATTGAAAGTAAAGAAATGGAATAAAGGGTACAAAAACTACAATTTATAATTTTAATCATCTTCTTCCTCTTCATCGTCGTGTTCTGGCTGCTGGTGAATTTCAAACTGGTCTTCATTATCGTCTTGAACGACATTTGTCTCAAGTTCTTCCATGATTTCGGGGTCAAAGGTTCCATCTTCGTTAATGTCGCTCTGATATGGTAGAGCATTGAGACAAGCTTGCCCATTACATTGGCCACAAGCTAAAGAGCATTGCAAGCCCGCTTTCCTGCATCCGCATCGCGAACCACAACCACTCTTGCAGTTGCAGAAAATTGTATTCAGCAAATCTTCTGGAGCAGGTGGTAAAATTGACATGATAGGCTCCAGAAAATCGTTTCGCATTGACCAACCCCATACCTGGGGTTCAAAATCATGTCCTAACCAAGTTTGAACTTGATAATATACACGGTTGAAATGTTGATGAGCAGCTGCACTTGTTGGTGGATGCAGGAAAGCAGGCTTGCAATGCTCTTTAGCTTGTGGCCAATGTAATGGGCAAGCTTGTCTCATTGCTCTACCATATCAGAGCGACATTAACGAAGATGGAACCTTTGACCCCGAAATCATGGAAGAACTTGAGACAAATGTCGTTCAAGACGATAATGAAGACCAGTTTGAAATTTACCAGCAGCCAGAACACGACGATGAAGAGGAAGAAGATGATTAAAATTATAAATTGTAGTTTTTGTACCCTTTATTCCATTTCTTTACTTTCAATAAAAATAAATGTATTCAATGATATTTTTAATAAAAAGATTAATTCATAATTTATTTGTTTTTTTTTTTTCATCATGTAAGAAGTTATAAATATTAATTAGGTTAAAATTCAAATATAATTCCTATATTTTCATTAACAATTCTGCAATTACATGGGCAGGTAAGAGTTGTTAAATAAATTAATACTGAATAAAAAGTGGATAAGTTAGGAAAAATATGATAAAATATAATATAATAGTTAATAAAAATTGACAAATATTTATAATCATTGATTTATCGATAGTTCATCAACTATATATGGCGCGTTTTCGACCGGAGGCACCGGTTGACCTGAAGTGATGCTGTGACCGCGTGCTCTCCGCCCTCTATCTCGAAAACGGTTGACCGTATAAAAAAAATTTTTAAACAAAATTTGTAGAGAATTTTGTATTCTACAATATTGATAATAAATACAAATAGCAAAAAACCCATAGGAAATGAGATATTTCCAAAAAAAGCGCAAAAAACCGATTTTTGTGACCTTTGACCTTTAAATTTAATAGTTGCTTACACCCTACCATATGTAGGTTTTGAGACAACTTTTAGGGTGTCAATATACAAGTATTTACAAATTTACAGCTGGGTATCTCGAATTCCGAAGTGAACTTACTATAATGACTGGACTAATAAAGAAAAGCGTCGGTGGCTCAACGGTAACGACTCGGTCCTCCTAGCCAGAGGTCCCCCGGGTTCAAATGCGGACGGCCAATGTACCAATGAGTTTTTCGAAACTTACGTACATATACTTACCGATTGCCTTAACGGTGAAGGAAAACATCGTGAGGAAACCTGTAATCTGATGTGTATGAAGGTCGCATTGCACACGTTCCGTAGGTGTAAATATAAATGCCCTACACGTGACCGCGGGTGATGCTAAGTGCAACACCAGGCAACCGTCGTCTATCTCTTGGACAGCACGGTTAATTGTGCTACACGATAAGAAAGAAAGACCCCATAAAGTCCCTACTGCTAGAGCACAAGTCTCTTTCCAACCTCAGGAAGGTAAGGCCATACTCCATAGGCGGGGGGGGGGGGGCAAGTCCGGGTTGGTGGAGGTTGTGTGGCTAGTGGCTAGCCCCACTACCAGAAGTTTTCAAGCCGCCTATCCTTATAGGCTTTACTACTGCCATCTAGTGACTTGCAAAGCACGGAAACGATCTACATAAATTCCACTAACAGTAAAAACCCATCCAAGTAATGACTGAGCTTACGTTCCACAAAATAGGGATGTTACTACATCAAAATCAAATTATAAAATGTTATTCCCTAAATTGCCCTCCCATTAAAATGTCAAAAAAATCATTTGTTTTGTATTGCGTTTTTAATTTTTATGTAAAGAGACTCACAAATTAGTACATCAATAATTCTGAAAAACTATGACGTCTCACGCGTTCCTAATTTTATTGATTTTAAAGCAACATTTTTTTTAGATACAAAAATACAAAATAGTTTGTTTGAATTTTTTTAAACTTATATTACAAAAACTGGAGAACCCTGACTCCCCCACTAGGATTCCCTGTATTGGGGAAAACAGTCTCTTCCCAGATGATAAAAAGCAATGTACTTTTTAAATACTTTTCTCGTTTCAAAGAAATAATGTTTCTTGTTATAGCGGCTATAGAAATACACACTCTGTGAAAATTTCAACTATCTACCTATTACGGTTCATGAAATACTGACAGACAGATGGACGGACGGACAGCAGAGGCTTAGTATCAGGGGCCCGTTGGTACCCTTTGAGTTTAGACAGTACCCTAAAAACAGCCTCAGTGTTAATTTAAACTGACGATTATAAAAAGAATTTACTTACTATTATCAATTTACTCTTTACAGTATAAAATATAAATGTCTCCAAACGGTTTTTATATTTTAATTTCTTATGAAAGAAATGAAAAAAATGGGGGCGTAGGGAAGCGTAGACTGTCCGGGATTCGAATCCTGCCACGTACCAATGTGTTTTCGAATTTCGATATCCTTACGTTTTTTTTCCGACGCTCTGACGGCGGTGAAGGAAAGCATCATGAGGAAACCTGCACACGCCTGCGAAGAAACTCGAAGGTTGTGTGTGAAATCGACCAACCCGCACTGGGCCCGCGTGGTCGACTAAGGCCTGATCGCCCTAATTCAGGGTTAGCTCGAGCCCCTCGAACGTATATGGGCTGATATGATGATTCTTATTGAAAGTTGTTCAGTATGTTGAAACACCATTATTAAATAAAAACACCAGGTTAAGACGTTAAGACTCCCGCACCAATAAGCATTTTGACTATGTTTAAAATATGTAACAATTGTTGCAATTGTTGCCATCCTAATAAAATGTAATGTAAAAAGCATTTTTTATTAATGTTCTGAAAAAAAAAGTTCATTTTCTGTTTATACTTTTTTTTTTATAAAACATAAATGATTTTTTTTGTGGTTTGAACACGTGTTTGAAAACGCTCTGTGGTTGGTTGCAACTCTGATGACGTCACACAGAAGTAAACATTAGTTTCTGTGCGTGCTTTCACTATTACAGCAGTTTGTTGTTTACTTATGTGTGACGTCATCTGTCAGAGCAACCAGGCGCCATAGCGAAAATTGCGTTTTGGCGCGTAATTTTTTAATTCGAACTTTAAAATTGATTTAGTCTATATATACGACAGATCTCCAGGAAATATTAAAATGGTTTGCATTTTATGCAATAACAAATAATATAAAACTATTTTCCAGTAGTAGTCAAATATCCTATTCTGTTACCCCTGTATACCAAACGACCAGACAACAAACAAACCTGTCGCCCTAACAGAAATGTTTGCCCTGGGTGGGAATCGATCCCACGACTCCGGCCCAGCAAACAGGAGGGCTGATCACTTTTTTTATTACTAGCTTTTGCCCGCAGCTTCGCTCGCGTGGGCTATTTTTATGACTGCCTTTGAGGGTGAGTGGTGCGCGAGCCGCAGCGGCTCGCAAGCGTATATACAGCCTATGTCACTCAGGAATAATAGCTTTCTATTGGTGAAATATTTTTTTTAATCGGTTCATAAGTTCCAGTACTTCCTTCAAACAAACTCACAAACTTAGAAACTTTACCTCTTTACAATATTAGCACAGTACAATAAAGAGTACTAGCGTACAGTATGGTCACTCCCTGCCTCCCGTTGAAAGTGCCGCCCACCCCCGCTCAGTAGCCTCAACCGCAACCCTAGCATGTCTTATCTCACTTACACAATCATGGTACGCGTTCACCTACACGAGCTTAGACTGTGTGCGTAGGAACGCGTTTGTTTCATACATTTGATCGTCAGTGACCGAGGTGTGATATTAGTGTAGATTAAAAAAAATGTGGGTTTGGCAGCACCTCACCTGACGGTAAGTGCCGATTCAGCCGAGGATGTAACACGCTAGCTCAAATAGTGCCTATTCACTCTCGTCTTGAAGATTCCCAAATTATACGAATCGGGGATCACATACAATTCCACTCCTTGGCCGTTCGCATGATGAACAATGAAGCAAAACGCTTTGGACCTCAGGATCAGTTCTCAAGCGACTTCCAAAAAGGAGGAGGTTTATTACGCGATATCGTCGCAGATTGTGAACCGATTTTCATTATTCTTTTTTATTGGATAGGATATGATATGCTACCGACTTGGTCCCTTATAAATTTTATCAAAGTCGGTGTAGTTATTTTTTAGAAAATTAACAATAACCAAATACAATAATGCAAAATTGTACTAAGTTGTTGCGATGGAAGTTGATTTTTTAACGTGTTTAGCGTTTCCAATAGGGGATCGGAATACATCAAAAATAAATTCTGAAATATGATTTCCTAAATTGCTGTCCTCTTGGAGTTTCAAAAAACCTTACTTGTTTTGTTTTTCCATCACGTCTTCAATTTTTAATGGATCTAATTCACAAAATAAGTTCGTCAATGACGCTAAAAATCTATGACGTCACTTGTGGGTATTTCAAACATTTTTAGAACACAATTTCGTTTTTGACAGATCCTAAAAAGTAACTCAAATGACTAGCAGTCCGATCCCCTATTATTGTAGTGTACATATGTAAGTGTATGTACGTATGTGCATGGTCTGTTCCCTCAACTGAGTCTTGCAGCCTAAATAGCTTTGTGGGGTACGTGATTCAGGTGCGAAGCTTGTGTGAAGGAAACTCGTGTATGTGATAGAGAAAACAGTATATTATTATTTTGTTCACATATGATATGAACAATATGATAGCAGATAGACTGGACTGTGTCTACGTGAATCACTGTTGTAAGGTTCACGTAGTTCCAAACATAAACAACAAAACCCTCACCAAGGCAAACTATTTTATTTTAATTTTTCTTTTTATTTATAGTATGTATAGTAATAGAATGTGACTTACAATAAATAATTTGATTAGATTTGATGTAAAATGAAGTTACCGACAACTTTTAGTATATACTCTCTGTCGACTATTAATTATTGACATAGTATTATTTATAATTAAATAATAATAATAATAATTAGCAGTCCTCCTCGACAATGCCCGGATAGTTCGACGCTTTCTCTCCCCGTCGCACTGAACTCCAGCCGACTGTGCTTCCGCTGGAGGTGCTCCTGCCACTTTGCCTCGTGCCAAGTGAGCAGAGTAGCTTAAGTTTATATCTTGAAATAATAATATACTCCGCACGACGTCCATAGTGCGGAGACATCTAAACCTTTAATAAACCCACCCTTTTAATCTTGCCTCTTAGGCCGATTAAAAAGAAAAACCCTGAAAAGGAGATTAAAATAGAAAGAAAAAATAATAACTAACATAGGCTAAGTCTTATTAACAAGTTCTGGATCGTTATTGTCTGAAATAAATTATAATAATAATAAAGCGATAATCATCATATCAGCTCATATTCGTCCCCACAAAAGGGCTACCCTGAATTAGGGCGATCGGGCCTTAGTCGACCACGCGGGCCCAGTGCGGGTTAGTCGACTTTACACACAAACTTCCTAATTTTATTCGCAGGGGTGTGCAGGTTTCCTCGTGAAGTTTTCTTTCAGCAATCGGTGAGTATATGAACGTACGTTTCGAAAAACTCATTGGTACATTGGCCGTCCGGATTTGAACCCGGCACCTCTGGTTAGGAGGACCGAGTCGTTACCGGTTGAACTACCGACGCTTACCAAACGATAATAATCGTAATTAAATGCTAATGCGCGCTGCTCGATAATGGATAGATATGCCGCACGGACGGCGGATAAAGGTATTAATAAACGGCTAAGACGAAATTTTCTTATATAAGGTGTAACAAAATTAGCTGAAACTATTTTAACTGGTGCTTCTACCCATGAACCTGAACCACTTTCCCCATGGAACCCATAGTCAAATCGCAAAGAAATATTTGGCTCTCCCATACTAACTCGTTCAGCTGATCAGCCAACTTAGTATGGGAAGTTCAAATTTTTTTTTGAGATTTGTCTATGGGTTTCATGGATAAAGTTGTTCAGTTTCATGGGTAGAAGCACCAGTTAAAATAGCTTCAGCTAATTTTGTTAGACCTTATAGACCTTTAATTAATCTCGCAACTACCAAAAATATGCATTTGTAACACGACTTGTAGGTAGGTAGATACGGCTTGGGTTTGAAATGAAGATGAAGAAGATGCGTGCTACATTTAGTTTATTTAAATATGAAAGAAAGACCTAGAAAGAAATAAATAAGAATTATAAAAGGATTACACACGTTATTAATTTATATCACTTAAAAAACTTAATATAACTTATGGGTCTTAGGAAAGTATTAGTTTCGTATATTTTATTTTATTTAAATGATAGATTTATTGAAATATAAGAAAAAGCGTCGGTGGCTCAACCGGTAACGACTCGGTCCATCTAACCAGAGGTACCGGGTTCAAATCTGGACGGCCAATGTACCAATGAGTTTTCAAAAACTTACGTACATACTTACCGATTGCTTTAACGGTGAAGGAAAACATCGTGAGGAAACCTGCACACGCCTGCGAAGAAACTCGCAGGTTGTGTGTGAAGTCGACCAACCCGCACTGGGCCCGCGTGGTCGACTAAGGCCTAATCGCCCTGATTCAGGGTAGGCTCGAGCCCCTCGGTGGGGACGTATATGAGCTGTAATGATGATGATGAAATGATAGATATAATTATGGATGAATGGATCGGAAGAATTTTTTATTTTTTTTAAATAATAATTTCAGATGGGATGCGTGAAAAAAGATTGAATGAAAGAAGAGTGAACGCCCGAAGCAAAGGATGTACGTCGCGGCAAGACACACTCGGAATTCAGCTGTAAAGATACTATAAGATTAAATATCACCAGTACCAGACCCTCTCCGTTGTGATTGCAGGCAGTATAAACGCGCAATCGGTGAGCGGTCCGCTGACAGTGCGCGAGAGGCGGCAGCTACGCAAGCTGAAGGCGTTCGCTAGCTACAGACGGAAACATGGCGTCGATGCAGTGCTGGCGAGGAAACTGCACCGCAAGAGAGCTAAGGTGCGTACGTTGATACCCCGCATTGCGCGATGGATGCGCTCTAGAGTCTTTCGCGTTCTACGAATTTCGCGTTTAACGGAGTCCTAATTTAACTAACCGAGTTTTTGTAGGTAAACTTAATGAGTACGTACATAGAAAAAGAATATTTTTATTTTTGAAGCTGGTGAATGCGATGGCTGACTCTCGCGTTATACTCGTGACCGGGTGCTGTCCGTGTGAACTGGCCTACTCTTTTAAAGGCATTAATGACATCCAATGATTTTATGTATACTTTTCGTGTCATATTGTTTTCATATTCTAATGAAATATGGTATATATCAAGGATTGAATTTTGACGTTATTAACTAATATTTTTTTATTTCTTGATTCTTCACAAATGTCATTATTTTATGACTATCAGAAAGAGTGTAATTTGTACCTATTTTGAATAAATATATTGAATTGAATTAAATTAAAACGTGTTACGCGAACGGTGATTTCTAGCGTTACTAAAAGTGTGATTGGGCGAGGCGAACGGCACGCTTGACTTGGGGAGTAAGCTGATGAATGCGTTACGCGAACGATGATTAAGTTTAACTTCAGTCGTGTGGTATAAAGCACACTCGTTTTTTTTAACCATGCAACCCAGGCTGCTTATAATACAAACAAACAACAAAACGGATAGCTACGACGACGAGGCAAAGAAATCGCCAACACTAAGTACTAAAAGATAAAAGTGGCATAATAGCAAAGTATATTATATTAGTACTAACATACAGTAGTTTGCGACCTCACCCCCTCATCACCTAAATTGATACAGACTGCTTACAGTTTGGTTCTCGAACCTATAGGATTTCGCGGTGATTTTGTTTGCTCCGGCATTTGTTTTTTAGATGTGTCATTTTTTCCCCTTGTATGAAGTGTCCAACTTCGAGAAAGAGATCAATCGTCGAATCCAACTCGGCTGGGCAGCGTTCGGGAAGCTTTGCAATATCTTTACGTTCCAGGTACCGCAGTGTCTTAAGACCAAGGTCTTCGACCAATGTGTGTTGCCAGTGATGACGTACGGAGCTGAGACATGGTCGCTTACTATGGGCCTCATAAGAAGGCTCAAGGTCACCCAAAGGGCAATGGAGCGTGCTATGCTCGGAGTTTCTCTGCGTGATCGAATCAGAAACGAGGAGATCCGTAAGAGAACCAAAGAAACCGACATAGCTCTCAGAATTACTAAACTTAAGTAGCAGTGGGCGGGGCACATTGCTCGTAGAACAGATGGCCGTTGGGGAGTGGCGACCACGCACCGGAAAGCGTAGTGTAGGCAGGCCTCCCACTCGGTGGACCGATGACCTGGTGAAGGTCGCGGGAAGCCGCTGGATGCGGGCAGCGCAGAACCGGTCGTCGTGGAGATCCTTGGGGGAAAATATAAACTTGGAAACTTGAAAACTTGGAAATAAATAAACATTCTATTTTACAACTGCTAAAATCGATAAATAAAAATTGGACCTTGTGTAATTGTGTTAATTGAAGTTTTAACTATTTTTACCCGACTGCGCGAGAAGGAGGGTTATATTTTTCAAATGCATGTATGTAGGTATATTTGTATATTTCCTTTGTACGCTCTTAGCCTAAATCGCTTTATGGATTTTGAAGTGCGAGGTGTCGTTAGATTCGTCTTAATCCCGTGAGTGACATAGGATACATTTTTACCCGATTGGCCAAAAAAGAAGGGATAAGTTATGCAATCGGGTTTTTAATTAATTCCTAACTGTTTGCAGGTAAACGAGCCGCCTTCAAACCGGCCCATCCCTTCGCAGGGGCGCTGCACGTTCACTGAAGGTGGCGTGAGGTGTTCCAGCCACGTGCTACCAGCCGCTAAACACTGCCTCAAGCATATCATACATGACCGACATCAGGTAAGAGATAAACCATCAACTTGGGCTTTTTTTATTTTTTTATTCACAATTGGTAGACCCTTGACAGCTTCTCACCTGGTGGTAAGTGCTTCGGCGGATTAGCAGCTAAATGAAATGCCCACTTCTAGAAATGGCACTTTTGGAAATTAATTATCACTTCTAGAAATTTACCTAACGTACGTTAGGTAAAATTTAAATCCTGGGTTAGAAAGATGTACATATAAAAGTAGGGTTCCGTCCGACTCAAAAATAATCGTTATAAGATATCTATAGTGAAGTTAATACCGAGTAATATGACACTCGGTAAAAGCTTCTTATACAAGGTATTACCGAGTGATGCTTTGTAGTCACAATATTGTAAATAATTTAATTCCGAGGTATACAAATTGATTAATTTTAAACAAAACTAAAGTTTAATCGATAGCCAATAAAATTACCTAAAATCATATACGACATTTCAATTAAATACTTAGGATGCAACACCACACGCCATCACCGTCTATCCCTTGGATAGCACGCACACGATAAGAAAGAAGTACTTAGGATTAAGTAGGTATGGTTTCATTTCGTAGTCAATCTAGTGCTCTCAAAGTATTTTTTTTTGGCTCAGTTTGAGACTAAATAAGAGAGTTTTAGTGCAATTTTCATAACAAGTAAATAGTTTTTTTTATGAAAAATACTAATTAATTAAACGAATTACCTACCAAGTAATTTGGGTTACTGTTTTATAAAAATTTAATAAACGCACTGATTTATGCGAGCATACCGCGGTCAATACATTCAAAAAGAAAATTTTGAAGCTATCACCGCGGTATATTATTTTTTTTACTGTCGGAAAAAAATACAAAATAAACGAAAATTTTCTTTACGACACAATAACTTAGAAAAACTCGCGTTTGTGTGGACGTCGTGCTCAGGCGCGCCGGTTTGTAACATACTAATAGTTTTTTTTTTGTTTTTCTACTCTGTTGTATACAGTAAGCCACAATCCATTCATAAGAGCATAAATTTATCTTTCATGAAATTTTAACTTTTTGAGTAAGATATGACTGCAATTGCTTTAAAATGCAATTGTGTTACATAATACATCGGTGATACCTGCAGATTTTTTGACTACCTCAGTAATACCTGCGTTTACCTTAATGTTATAGGGATTGTTGAACTTTTTGGAATTAATGGTCTTTGATATCGATCTATTTTATACAAAATTGAGACATCGCGTCTATCAATCCACTTTTAGAGCATAAATCTAATCCCCCATTCATTGGCAGGTGCTATTCATTCCTTGCGGAGACTTGCGTGGTGGAGTCTCGTGCAGGGAGCCGATAGCCAGACTGCCGCTGCCGCACCGCGCATGCCGCTACCACACTGACCCGCCGCCCTACACTGTGTTCACACTCAAGGTAAGTCTTACATTCTCTCCACGCAGCGTCTACACTTGCACGGCGGAGTCTCGTGCAGGGAGCCGATAGCCAGACTGCCGCTGCCGCACCGCGCATGCCGCTACCACACTGACCCGCCGCCCTACACTGTGTTCACACTCAAGGTAAGTCTTACATTCTATCCACGCAGCGTCTACACTTGCACGGCGGAGTCTCATGCAGGGAGCCGATAGCCAGACTGCCGCTGCCGCACCGCGCATGCCGCTACCACACTGACCCGCCGCCTTACACTGTGTTCACACTCAAGGTAAGTCTTACATTCTATCCACGTAGCGTCTACACTTGCACGGCGGAGTCTCGTGCAGGGAGCCGATAGCCAGACTGCCGCTGCCGCACCGCGCATGCCGCTACCACACTGACCCGCCGCCGCCTTACACTGTGTTCACACTCAAGGTAAGTCTTACATTCTATCCACGTAGCGTCTACACTTGCACGGCGGAGTCTCATGCATGCCGCTACTACACTGACCCGCCGCCTTACACTGTATTCACACTCAAGGTAAGTCTTACATTCGATCCACGTAGCGTCTACACTTGCACGGCGGAGTCTCGTGCAGGGAGCCGATAGCCAGACTGCCGCTGCCGCACCGCGCATGCCGCTACCACACTGACCCGCCGCCCTACACTGTGTTCACACTCAAGGTAAGTCTTACATTCTATCCACGCAGCGTCTACACTTGCACGGCGGAGTCTCATGCAGGGAGCCGATAGCCAGACTGCCGCTGCCGCACCGCGCATGCCGCTACCACACTGACCCGCCGCCTTACACTGTGTTCACACTCAAGGTAAGTCTTACATTCTATCCACGTAGCGTCTACACTTGCACGGCGGAGTCTCGTGCAGGGAGCCGATAGCCAGACTGCCGCTGCCGCACCGCGCATGCCGCTACCACACTGACCCGCCGCCGCCTTACACTGTGTTCACACTCAAGGTAAGTCTTACATTCTATCCACGTAGCGTCTACACTTGCACGGCGGAGTCTCATGCATGCCGCTACTACACTGACCCGCCGCCTTACACTGTATTCACACTCAAGGTAAGTCTTACATTCGATCCACGTAGCGTCTACAACGCCCCATTTACGCAACCCGCTTGACATCGGACTCTTATCGAATCTTTTGATATTTGGTATCCGTTAGAGGGAGAGGGGTTTAGTAGCTCCCTAATAAAGTTCAATAAGAAACTAAACATTTATATTTCGTTCACAGAAAGACGACTCGGACAGTGACACAGAGTCACAAACCAGTACGGACTCGCAGCTGACGAACGCAGAGGATATAGCCCCTGTCCCAGTCGAAGGGATGGACCACCAGTACGGATGACCCACGGAGAGCTGTGACGTGTTCCTGCAGTACGGGTACTAGTCACTGCACCTGAGTGAAAGTGTTATAAAATGACAGTGAATAGTGTTATGTGATAATAGCTTATGTGTATAAAAAACAGTATCGGAGTAAGGATAATTTGAATGAAAAGAAAATGAAAGTATACTTGTCAAAGTTGTAAAGATGAAATTTTATTTTTCAACTATCTGTCCCGGCGAACTACGTACCGCCTTACATTACACTACCCTACCCTACCCTACACTACCCTACCCTACACTACACTACCCTACCCTACACTACACTACCCTACCCTACCCTACACTACTCTACCCTACACTAGGCTACCCTACCCTACACTACACTACCCTACCCTACCCAAACTACCCTACCCTACCCTACATACACTACACTACACTACCCTACACTACACTACCCTACACTACACTACCCTACACTACACTACCCTACACTACACTACCCTACACTACACTACCCTACACTACACTACCCTACCCTACATAAGAACCTTCTCCTGACAATAACAAACTCAACAAAAAAAGAATTAGCCAAATCGGTCCAGCCGTTCTCGAGTTATGCGCTTACCAACACATTTTGCGATTCATTTTTATATTATAGATACAGTTGCTCGAAAAGTGGTACTTTATATGCCAGTTTACTGTGCGCAAAATTGATTTTACCGTACACGTGTTTCTTACTGTGCCACTTTTTTAAATTTCTAGCTCGGAGGAACATGACATTTCTAGCAAATAAAAAAAAATAATGACCCAAGATAAAGAATAAATATTTCATATATCTATCTAGATATAGAATCTTCTTTCAAACTTTTAAAGGGGACTTTTAAGAGACGGGTTGTTCCTCCGAGGGGTTTAATAAAGCTAGTTGGTTAGATTATCTTTGGATTATATCTTTGTGAAGAAAGGAGAATTAGTTCCACGGTGACCTGTGTCAAAGGGATATGATTGATGATGACGCATGAAGAGCATATGTCACACCAAGGAATAGGTCGTATTTCCAAGGACGTTTTAGTTCTTACACAAACCTAATTGTATTCTGTTTATGGTAATAACTAAAAAAAGTTACGAATGCGTGTGTGTACTTAGTTAAAATATGGACGACCTTTTCGTGGTCTGTACCGTAGCTCCAAGAGCCTTGAAAGCTGAAAAATCTTTCAGTAACTGAAAAATTATTTCTTATTTTAACACTCAAACCATTCGTAACGCATTCAGTAAGGAATGATTGACGTTGAAGTTGATGAAGTTGGGCCAGACGACGAAACACCTGAATACTTTTGTGTTCGTTTTTTATTCGTTTAGATTTTTCCCGAGCAGATTTGAAGCACACCCTGGAGACTTCATACAACGGGCCAGAAATGACATTTTCGAAAAACGAATGACGAAACAAACAAAATGGCGGCGAAATCCTATACGTTCGACAACCAAACTGTAACTGAATCAATCTGGGAGACGAGGGGGAGAGGTCGGAATCTAGAGAGCGGCAGGGAGTGTCCATACTGTATGTTAATACTAATATATATATATATATATATATATACTAGCTGTCCCGGCGAACTTCGTACCGCCTTACATTACATTACACTGCCCTGCCCTACCCTACACTACACTACACTACCCTACCCTACACTACCCTACCCTACCCTACATACACTACACTACACTACCCTACCCTACACTACTCTACACTACCCTACACTACACTACCCTACCCTACCCTACCCTACACTACCCTACCCTACACTACCCTACCCTACCCTATCCTATATTCCTATCTCTCAAGTTGGATCGAACTGCACATGGTGTGCGAATTTTATTATAATCGTTATTGTTTGAAGTTCCAACAAGCCTTACGTTTCAAACGTAACGGTGTCGGCATACTTAGTTTGTTTGTAGAGTGTTGGATTTACGACAAATTGGCGCTAATTTTTGTAAAACTGAATTGAGTTGTTTTAGTTGTAAATATGAAATTATTGAATGAGTAGGTAATGCGTGTGATAAAAAATATACTTTTGTGTATGTATAGGAAAAACAAAGTGAGATTACTCCTCAGAATATTTAAAATGAAACACAAGTCGCGTTAAATGAACTCTTGTTGCCGAAACCTTGATAGGTATTTTGTTTATCTGTTACGGTCCTTTTTTTATTAGGGTTCCGAAGTTAACAAGGAACCCTTTATACAGGATGTCCAGTAAATATAGGTACAAACTGAAACTTGGGATAGATCAAGTCTAGACCTATCCGAATTTAAAAAAATATGTCTAGTAAAACTTCAACCGTTTCCGAGATATGGGGGTGTTTTGAAATTTCCGTAAATCACTACTTTTAGTCAGTTTCAGGGATGCTACAGCTGCAAATGAAGGTATTTTGAAATACTTTTTTTTTGCTTATTGTTACTGAAGAATTATACTATCAAATGCATTGCAATTTTTTTTGAGAAGCTACCAGTTTCCCGTAATAAAATAAAAATATTTTAATTTTTACCCATTAAAACTGCAATGTCCCAGATTTGGTAGCTTATGCTGTAAAATAAATACACTACGCTAGTCCGGACCATTGCTTTAAATAGTTGTACATTTTGTGCAGATTCCGAAATGGTATAATACTTATCATTTTTCCTAAAACAGAAAAAATATGTAGCGATTTATTTTCAAAACGAACCCATTTTGTAATAAGTAGTTAGGTTTAAATTTCGATTAGAAATCTTTTTTTAATTGATAATTTACAACTTTTCATGTCATGTCGCTCATTTGGTACTACAATGACGAAAATGCACTTTTTGTAACTTTACAGGAGAGCGATTTAAAAAAAAATTCAACTTTCATCATCCAGTTAATGACCTTTAAATATATCACTATTCTATGATTTTAGACTTAAAACATGGCATAAGTATTATAGTTTTATGAGTAGTCTATGTCAACTGTTTATCTACATAAATATCTCTTTTATTAAAACAAAACTAAAGCGACACCCCCAATTTTGTCATTGTTCCACCAGGATTCTTTTAATTATATGTTAATGCTTTCATACAAAACTCAATATAAGGTTACAGTAGGAAACAGTTTTTTTTTAATCATTTTTAATTATTCATTTGGTAACTTCTACAATACTTAGTTAATCAGAAAATCACATTTTGAAAAACGCAGTCGCTTGAATTTATTCAACTTTCAGTCGTATAAATAACAACTTCTCAATAGGGACTAATTTTTAAGCCTAATACTAAATCTTTACTCATTATAAATATCATGATCATATCAGCCACAAATCGTCCACTGCTGGACAAAGGCCTCCCCCAAGGATTTCCACGACGACCGGTCCTGCGCTGCCCGCATCCAAAATATAAGTAATTCAATTCTGCCAACTAAAAAACAGATTCAATTACAACTAAAATTCTTAACACACGTTGACAAAAGCTAACCATTATTTTTAATCATCCGTCACTGTTAATATTTTTTGGTACCTCGTATAAAACTTATATAAAATTTGCCGTCACTTTCACTTAATCAACTTGCAGTCGTATTACTAAGATTAATTTCACTTAAGCTTAAACAATCTCAACTTCTCGATTAGAAGCAATTTTCAAGAGTTTGACTTACATACATTATCAACCGACTTTAAAAAGGAGGAGGTTCTCAATTCGACTCTATGTTTTTTTTTGTATGTTTGTTACGCGATATCTCCGCCGATTGTGAACCGATTTTCAAAATATTTTTTTTATTCGAAAGAGTATACTCTCGAGGGGGTCCCATAGGCTTGTTTCCACTAAGAATAAATCGGATGGCTTTGAGTTTCTAATGATTAACCATCATAATTAGTAAACAAAAAAACAACTTTTCTATTAAAATAATAAAAGATTAATAATATTTTTGGAAAATAAAATCGACGAAATGAGGCGTTTAATCACGTGACATTAAACGCCAATCAGAGAAGCGCATGGAAACGTGACGTCACGCCTCGCGAAATGAGCGCGAAACGCTATGTTGTATCTGTCATTTTCGTATAAAGTGAACAGGTTATTTCGAGTTTTCAGCAATTATTGATAAATTAATACAGTTCGTTTTTAGTTTCATCTTGAAAGACAGGTATAATTTGCCTTGGAATCAGGATTTAACAAAGCAAACAGCAGTAATTTGCCCAAAATTGACACCGTTATGCTTGGCAAATTTTTTGCAATGAACACCGACTTTTGTTCATCGGAGTTTCGCAATGTTAAAACTTCTATGTAAGTATTATGTGAAGAACAAACAAAGTCTTATTTAATTAGCAGTTACCAGTCCCTATGTTAGTACCCAGTCCCCAATCTACGTAATTGTAGATTTGTTATGGTGCAAAAACCTATTTTATAAATAGATACATCACGTTGTGTTCAATACTTACATCAAAATGATCTTCACAGAAATAAATTGTGGAATCAATTGATAAAGTAAGAGCATCTTGCCTCCTTGCCATTTTTAACCACTTTCTTCGTATTTGTTTATTGTTTGGAACGTATATGAATAATTTGTTTGGCGTTTTATCGTTGTACTTTTACATGGGGGCACTATACAGTATTTATAATACGAGGAATTCATTATTTATTAGAAAACACAATTGAATGACATATACAAACACGGCTGTTTCGCGAGGTGTGACGTCATTCAAGACGCCATGACAGTCTTGGCCTTTTTCGCGGTAAATTTCAAGTTCATTTCTAAAAACTCAAAATACTAATGTAGAACACTTATTTTTCTTAATATAATATATTTTTGGGGTGAAATAGATGCTTAGCTATAGTTTTAAAATAATTTCCAAATATTGTCAACTAGCCTATTGTCACCAAGTCAGGATCTGAGGATTGGATCTCAGGGAAATCGAGAACAACCCTCAAATTTTATAGGCACATATTACGTGTTGCATGTATTTCCTAAAACTGTTTAAGTTTTGGTGTCTATTAGTCATCATCTCATGTTGATGAGCTGATGAAGGAAGGTAGATGGAGGATAATTCTTCAAATATTTTGCGTAGATACGGTAAGTATAGACCGATAGTTGTATTCTTTCAGATTATTCAGATGAGCTGATGATGGAAGATTTAACTCCTTAACTTTCATTCTGTTAAGATGATGATGGAAGCTACAGGAATCTGTATCTTTTAATGAAACACATGCTTTATGATTTAATGGTTTCTATGGGCGAGTGGGTGATTGGATATAACGTTTTTAGATAGATAGAATTATCACTAAAAATAAATAAAATAAAAGTTTAAAAAACTTAAAAACCGACTTCAAAATGAAATTCACTCAAAAGTATGAAATTATATTATTTACTTAGATACACGACATTAACCAACAATAACGAAATCAAAGGTAGGTACGAATTAAATTAGGGGCCTAAATTTTTTTTTGAGGTCGGTGTCAGCAATGCCATCGAATCTAAAACATTTGATACGAAAGTAGCTGTGTGCTGGTACCGACCTCAAAAATAAATTCCCCAAAAAAATGGAGAAAAAATTAAGAAGTTGTATATTCCATAATTCATAATTTACATTATCGTCGTTTTCCCGCAAAATAAATATAATATCTGGGGAAATATCAACGTAACTACGCTTTTTTGTTGCGAGTGGAGATAAAAAAAATGTCACATTTATCTTTTGGTCATTACTGCACACAAAATAACTTTATGGAAACAACGACGAAACTAAGCATTGTCGTCGCTGTTCCGCCAAGTGCAGATAAAAAAAATGTCACATTTATATTCTCGTCATTGTTGCACACAAAATAAGTCCTCACTTTACGGAAACAACGACAAAATTAAGCATTGTCGTCGTTGTTCCGCCAGGAGGGGATAAAAGTGATGTCATATTTACCTTGCCGTCGTTGTTGCACCAAACTGACACCTCACTTCAAGGATCTCCCTGGCACAACTGACTAAATCGCCGTTGTAGCTGTAGAATGCTTGCGTTTTGGTATAAAAGTAACAATGACGTCAACGCCATCTAGCCGCAGTTTATGAAAATACATTACCGTCGATTTTACCCCGAAAGTAACCAACCAAAATATATCGTTTGACATACTTAACTCATTTTTGATAAAAACCTTAATTACGTCATTGTAGTACCAAATGAGCGATGTTGTCTATTTAAAAGATAAGAAATGATACAAGTTAAAATTTAGACCATCTTTTATTAATACACGCTTAAATTAAATGTTGAAAATGACCGCCACGTGCCAAGATACACGCTCTGCACCTCTTAATAAAAGATCGCTTTAAGCGACGAGCGAATCCCTCGTTACTAATATGGCGAGCGGCTTTCTCAACTCGTCGCCTCAGTTTATTGACAGTTGTTATTGGATTTCTGTACACCATTTCCTTCAGGCAGCCCCAATAAAAAAAGTCCAATGGATTGAGGTCTGGTGACCGTGGTGGCCACAAAATTGGTCCCAAGCGCCCAATCCAGCGGTTTGGAAAATTGCTATTCAGATATTCTCTTACTCTTCTAGCATAATGGGCTGGACACCCATCATTTTGAAGCCACATCTGCTGCCGCAATTCCGCAATGCCGAAAATTACCTACAGTTTTTGCAAAATGATTTACCACATTATCAATGGAGGATGTTAATCTGGAATAATGAACCGACGTAAAGTTAACAGAACTCGAGGAAGCATTGAGCAGGTTACGATGGGACATCGTAGGATTGTGTGAAGTCCGAAGAGAGGGGGAGGACACCATAATCCTTAAATCCGGAAACCTGCTCTATTTCCGGGAGGGCGACCAACTGTCCGAGGGTGGTGTCGGGTTTCTAGTCCACAAGTCCCTCATTAACAATGTGGTCCGGATCGAGAGTGTTTCGACGAGGGTAGCGTACCTTATTCTCCGAATTACCAAACGGTATTCGCTGAAAGTTATTCAGGTTTATGCACCGACCGCGCAACACTCCGACGACGAAGTAGAGCTCCTATATGAGGATATCTCTACCACATTATCAAAAGAGGAGACTGCGAGAATGTGGACGATTATAACGACAGGTTCGTGGAAATTGTCCAAACGGTCGGGTCTAAGATTTTCAAAACTCGCCGTTCAAACAGAACCAAAAAAATCTCTGACTTGACCAGCAACCTCATGGAAGAAAGACGAAGATTGGTTTTGCAGTCCTCTGAAGACGCTACTCAGTATCGGCAACTAAACAGGCAGATCTCTAAGTCTCTAACTCGCGATTTGCGCCACTATAATACAAATTGTATTAAAGAGGCGATTGAGAACAACAAAGGCTCAAAAGTGTTCGCGAGAGATCTGTCTGTTGGTCAAAGTCAACTGACCAAGCTGAAGACTGAGGACGGCAGGATCATATCGTCTAAGACTGAGTTGCTGGAAGAAGTTGAGAAGTTCTACGGACAATTGTACACGACCACACGTCTGCCTGTCAGCGATCTGGCTAAAGACCCAAGAGCTAGACTTACCCGACACTATACCGAAGATATCCCGGACGTCAGCCTGTACGAGATTAGAATGGCTCTTAAACAGCTTAAAAACAATAAGGCACCGGGTGATGATGGAATTACGGCTGAACTTCTGAAAGCAGGTGGAACACCGGTACTTAAAGCTCTTCAGAAATTATTTAATTCCGTTATACTTGAAGGACAAACACCTAAGGCATGGCACAGAAGTGTGGTCGTGCTTTTCTTCAAAAAGGGCGACAATACCCTGCTGAAGAACTACAGACCCATCTCACTTCTGAGCCATGTCTACAAACTGTTTTCGAGGGTCATTACGAATCGTCTCGCACGCAGGTTTGACGACTTCCAGCCTCCCGAACAAGCCGGTTTCCGAAAAGGATTTAGTACCATAGACCACATACATACGCTGCGGCAGATTATACAGAAGACCGAAGAGTACAATCAGCCACTATGCTTGGCGTTCGTGGACTATGAGAAAGCCTTCGATTCGGTCGAAACCTGGGCTGTGTTACAGTATCTCCAGAGGTGCCAAATTGACTATCGATACATCGAAGTGCTGAAGTGTTTGTATGAAAACGCCACCATGTCGGTTCGCCTCCAGGATCAAAACTCGGAACCTATCCAGCTGCAGCGAGGGGTGAGACAGGGAGACGTTATATCTCCGAAACTGTTCACCGCCGCCCTGGAAGATGTTTTTAAGCTTTTGGACTGGGGTGGACTCGGCATCAATATCAACGGCGAGTAAAGTTCAAGTTCATTTATTTCTAAGCAACATACATTGCGTTGAAAAAATTTTTATAGTTGTAAAATTAAAATAACCTTATAGAATTAGAATTAATTAAAAATTAAAACAAATAATATCCCTACGTCAATTAACAAAAACATATCAAAAATGGATACACATAAAGAATCCATTAGGTACTTATATCATGTCAAAGTTAAATAAAAAATTAAGTAGACATAAATATAAAAATAACCTACATAATCAAAATAATTACAATAAAAATATTTAAATAAATCTTTTCCTTACATAAACACACACCAAAATTAAATACATGTCAAGAATTTATGCCAACATTGTATGAAATTTTATAACTTTTGTCAACTAATTTAGATAATCGCCCACACTATAGTAGTTTTTTTTAAGTAAAAAAGACTTCAGTTTGGGTCGAAAATGGCTAGTGTATATTAAGCTTTTTATATCATCTGGCAACCTGTTAAACAGTCTTACTGCCTGATAGTGTGAGCCATGCTTAACAACTTCTAGTGTTGGTTGTATCTGATTTGGTAGGTCTTGCCTTCTCGTTTGTTCCCTTAATTGTCTTTCTTGTACACTTTCAATCTCACGTATGTTTTTGGCAAGGTTACTAAGTACTACCATTATGTAAAGACTAGGAACTGTCAGGATTCCCAATTCTTAAAATGTTCTTTACAAGAATCCATTTGAGGTATACGTACCATAGTTCTAATGGCACGCTTTTGTAGTACGAAAGCTTTTTCTACATTGTACTTATAGCTGTGGCCCCACAACTGAATATAGCATTCAGTTTTGACTCTATAAGGGCATAATAAACCGTCTTAAGTTGTTCAATGGTAAGTTCATCACGTAAGCTTCTCAAGGCGTAACATCCTGAACTGAGAGCGCTCTCTATATTCGCTAGTTCATTTTTCCAGTTTAAATCAGCATCTATATGTACTCCTAGAAACTTTGCATTTTCCACCATTTCTATTTTGTTTCTATTGAAGCAAACTTCTAACATATCCTTGTTTCTAGAAGTTGATCGAAACATAATAACGTTAGTTTTGTTAGCATTTAATTTAAGGCCGTTTGTTTCAAACCATGTGTTGAAAGCAGTGATAGAGCGATATACCTTGTCATTTAAGCTTGTCAAGTTATTGGCAGATAAAACTGCGTTTGTATCGTCAGCAAATACCACCAATCTCGTGTTATCATCCAGACAGTTATGCATATGTATAATCATGTCATTAATAAATGTTATAAAAAATATTGGACCCAATACGGACCCTTGCGGTACGCCTCTGTTTATACTCACAAAATTTGATTTATGCACCTTTTCATGTCCATCATCGTCAGTTGATCTAAGTTCTACAACCATCTTACGATTTTGTAGGTAAGTTTTTATTAACTCTAAAGCTTTGCCTCTGATCCCATAATGATCTAGTTTTGTAATGAGTAGTCTATGATTAATCATATCGAAAGCAGAGCTTAAATCTAGGAACAGGCCTGCCACTTTCAATTTATCGTTCAGCTTTAACAATAAATCATTGACAAGAGTGTCTATTGCATCTGTAGTTCCAACACTTTTCTGATAGCCAAATTGGCGTTTGTTTAAAATTTGATAACAGTTAAGATGCCGCAGTAGTCGGTCCTTTATACATCACCCACCTTCGATTCGCTGACGATATCGTGGTCATGGCTGAGACTATGGACGACTTAGGCACAATGCTCGATGGCCTCAGTAGAGCCTCTCAACAAGTGGGTCTTAGAATGAACATGGACAAGACGAAAATTATGTCAAACGTCCGTGTCATACCTACTCCTCTGAAGGTTGGAGGCTCTACACTCGAAGTTGTTACCGAATATGTATACCTGGGACAAACAGTCCAGTTAGGTAGGTCCAACTTCGAGAAAGAGATCAATCGTCGAATCCAACTCGGCTGGGCAGCGTTCGGGAAGCTTCGCAATATCTTTACGTCCCAGATACCGCAGTGTCTTAAGACCAAGGTCTTCGACCAATGTGTGTTGCCAGTGATGACGTACGGAACTGAGACATGGTCGCTTACTATGGGCCTCATAAGAAGGCTCAAGGTCACCCAAAGGGCAATGGAGCGTGCTATGCTCGGAGTTTCTCTGCGTGATCGAATCAGAAACGAGGAGATCCGTAAGAGAACCAAAGTAACCGACATAGGTCTCAGAATTGCTAAACTTAAGTGGCAGTGGGCAGGGCACATTGCTCGTAGAACAGATGGCCGTTGGGGCAGTAAAGTTCTCGAGTGGCGACCACGCACCGGAAAGCGTAGTGTAGACAGGCCTCCCACTCGGTGGACCGATGACCTGGTGAAGGTCGCGGGAAGCCGCTGGATGCGGGCAGCGCAGAACCGGTCGTCGTGGAGATCCTTGGGGGAGGCCTATGTCCAGCAGTGGACTTCCTTCGGCTGATATGATGAATCTGGAATTGCGGCAGCAGATGTGGCTTCAAAATTATGGGTGTCCAGCCCATTATGCTAGAAGAGTAAGAGAATATCTGAATAACAATTTTCCAAACCACTGGATTGGGCACTTGGGACCAATTTTGTGGCCACCACGGTCACCATACCTCAATCCATTGGACTTTTTTTATTGGGACTGCCTGAAGGAAATGGTGTACAGACATCCAATAACAACTGTCAATAAACTGAGGCGACGAGTTGAGAAAGCCGCTCGCCGTATTAGTAACGAGGGATTCGCTCGTCGCTTAAAGCGATCTTTTATTAAGAGGTGCAGAGCGTGTATCTTGGCACGTGGCGGTCATTTTCAACATTTAATTTAAGCTTGTATTAATAAAAGATGGTTTAAATTTTAACTTGTTTCATTTCTTATCTTTTAAATAGCCAACATGACATGAAAAGTTGTAAATTATCAATTAAAAAAAGGTTTCTAATCGAAATTTAAACCTAACTACTTATTACAAAAAAGGGTTCGTTTTGAAACCAAATCGCTACATCTTATACCATTTCGGAATCTGCACAAAATGTACAACTTTTTAAAGCAATGGTCCGGACTAGCTTAGTGCATTTATTTTACAGCATAAGCTACCAAATCTGGGACATTGCAGTTTTAATGGGTAAAAATTAAAATATTTTTATTTTATTACGGGGAACTGGTAACTTCTTATAAAAAAGTTGCAATGCATTTGATAGTATAATTCTTCAGTAATAAAAAACAAAAACAAAAGTATTTCAAAATACCTTCATTTGCAGCTGTAGCATCCCTGAAACTGACTAAAAGTAGTGAATTACGGAAATTTCAAAAAACCCGCCATATCTCGGAAACGGTTGAAGTTTTACTAGACATATTTTTTTAAATTCGGATAGGTCATGACTTGATCTATCCCCAGTTTCAGTTTGTACCTATATTTACTGGACACCCTGTATATAGTTTCGCCATTTCTGTCTGTCCGCGGCTTAGCTCAGGTAATAGTTGTTTACCACCGAACAAAAAGGGCCTGTCGAGATCTCTGAATATAAATGTAATAAAAAATATACTAATGTATATGTATAAGAAATAACAAAGTGAGATTATTCTCTGGACATTCAAAATTAGTCAAAAGTCGCGTAAAATTAACTTTGGTTGCCGAAACCTTGATAGGTATGTACTCATGTATTTTATTTTTCTGTCACGGTCGTGTTTTATTTTAACAGTTTCCTCACAACTGTATTGAAAAATGTTGTATGATACATGGGTGTAAAAGAAAATAACAAACTCGTGACGATCGTAAACCCTTGCCTGCGGCTCGGGCTCACAAATGTCACTCGTTTGTTATTAATCTTTTTACTACCCTTGTATCATAAATAACTAGTCTTTTATATGCCAAGATCCAATAGATTTTCCTGACATCAGCAAATTCATAGACAACAGGCGACTTTTTAGCAATTACTTTACATTATTCGAATTTAGGTGCTAGTTTTTTAAATAAAATATTTGTCTTTGTCACTCAAGTAGAAAGTTCTTTTTCAGACAATGTCATCTAAATACGTTAAATTCAGCAGATTGACGACGTAAATTGTAAGTTTGGCAGTTTCTGCTATGTGCTTGCAAAAGTAAAGCTTGTACTTTGTCGAAAATAGTGGACAAGGTACCTAGATTTTCTGCGTACGCGTCGCGAGGTTGGTAGATAATCTCGTCAGATATCTGTGTCTACATAGTGCGAAACACAAGTTACTAATTCACGACCGTACACAAGAAATTAAAGGGTGTAGTTAGTAACTTCGTTTACAGAGCTGTTTACGGCCAACTGAATTTGAATCCCAGATACGTTGATCGTGTTCGACAAAAGTTGACAAAGCTGTACAGCGTTCGACAGTATCTACATGCGGTGAATATTTAGGAGTAAAATGTAGTTTAGGTATTTTGTATTATTGAAACATTTGTTTGAGAGTGGAGCTGACAAATTGTTTACCGTTGTCCACAATGATAATGGAAGGGACACAATTTACGGGAATTACATTTTCTTCTAGAATTCTAGTAAATATTTCCGCGGTGGCGCGTTTAATAGGGAACAGTAAGCAGTATTTACTAAAACAACAAGTCACAACTAGTATGTAAGAATTTTGCTTTCTAGAAACTAGTAGAATCAAGATCAACTCTAATAACTTGAAATTGGTCTAGGGCATTGTTTAGGACTGCCCATTTCACATAAAAGAGAGTGGTTTTTGTGTTTATGTGCAATACAGATATCGCAAGATGAGACAGCCTTAACGACATAGCGTGCATACCAAGTCAAAAGTGCGTTAGTGCGACACGTTTGTAGGTTTTGAATATACCGAAGTAAACAGCTGTAGATTCTGAGTGGTTTTGTTAAATAATAGATAGTCTATCTTCAGCAGGAACGACTAGTTTCCGCCCAAACTCTTTATTAAGGGTACAATTGCTTTTCATAAAACGGAATAGCTTGCTATTCTTCACTAGGTGGTTAGGGAATGATATAGGTGAATTTTGGCATTTGTGAGTTTTTTTAGATGTTTAGGTACTAAGGATCTTTAACCTGCGAGATTTTAGCAATTGAGTTAGTGTCAATAGCAGAGATAGGAGCGATTGTAGACAAAGCGTCTGGAATAATATTTTCAGATCCATGGCGATGTTTGATCTCAAAGTTAAAATCACATAGGCGCACACCCCAGTGAGCTAGACGTCCTCTAGGATTATTGAGATTTAGGAACTATTTAAGTGCGGAATGATAAGTGTAGACTGTAAATTTCCTACCATTGTCTACATAGCGTCTCCAGTGTTCCAAGGCTAAAACGACAGCAAGGGCTTCACGCTCAGTTATACTAAAGTTTATCTCCTGTTTAGATAGTGACTTGCTCATGTATGCAATAGGATGTTCAACCTCGTCGATAGTTTGGGATAGCAGCACGCCGATACCGTAGTCACTGGCATCAGTATGGATTTCGAATGGCAAGTCAAAGTTAGGACAAGAAATTATAGGTGCAGATATGACACTCTTTTAGTTTTGTGAAGAAATCATTCGTTTCTTTAGTCCAGTTAAACTACTTTTTTAAATTTCCTACTGTTAGATGTTAGTTAATTTAGAAGTCCAGCTATATTGCTAAAGTTAGGCACAAATCTACGGTACCGTGAGGCAGTTCCTAGGAATCGTTTAACTTCCTATTTAATTTTAGATGTAGGGAAATTAAGGATAGCCTCAACTTTACTAGGGTCAACATGCAGTCCTTTAGAATTCACAACGTAGCCAAGGTATTTCAGTTCATCACGAAAGAAAACTGATATAGTTAGATTAATTGTTAGTTTAGCCATTTTTAATTTATTAAAGACTTAGTAGCAGTGCTATATGAGATTCATTAACCCTCAGAGACAATAACGATATCATAGACCCTAGTGTAGGAACGGTGTGTTCCTATATGAGGAGAACATTAGGAGATATCTCCGCCAGGCGAGGTGGTGTGCCTGGGGTCCGGCCGTGGACCAACCGTGTATGGCTGGTGTTTGTATATATGCTTATGAGCAAGGAAATGTTGATAGTGCGTTGTAGATGCTTTTGTTAACATTTCCACATTTAACATTCCATTCAGCATTCCACATTTAACATTCCATTCAGCGCTCGAGCACGCCTGCGACCGGTTCTGCGCACTGTCAATAAATAAACCATTTCCGTGAGCTACCTGTGTTACGTAACCTACAAAGTAAACTGAACCTTATTCTGTGTGTTAAATACCGTTTCTCCGTTGAAAAAAATTTGATTAAAAATGTCGTGCAAAAAGTGCAATGAGATACTAGGTGTTGATAACGTATTGTGTTCCGAGTGCAATGGTCGTTATAATTTTGGATGCTCTGGACTTATTTGATTGAACCCGTCCGTTCCATTTTTGCGGGCTATTTACAGATAAAGTAGAAACTCTACAAACAAACTAACTATGCCGACACAGTTACGTTTGAAACGTAACGCTTGTTGAACATTCAAATCTGCTCGTGAAAAAGCTAAACGAATAAAAAACGAACACAAATTTTTCAGGTGTTTCTTCGTCTAGCCCATCTCCTTTCGCTAATAACTCCTTAACCGAGTGCGGAACGATTGATGTGAAGCAAGTATTTCTCAATTGTTTTTCCGGTGCTCTAGCTTAATAAACCTCTTTAGTCACTAACTGCAGTAATAAATGAGAAAACTGGTGATATAAATTTTATGTAGATCATGAAATAGGGATGATTTCAATTTACAAGGAAGTATCCCGAACTCGAAATCTAAGAATATTACGAAATTTATTTTTTGCATTAAAATGACTCAAAGATGAACTATTTTACACAGATGGGGTTTTTTTTTGAAGAGTTCTTAATAATTAATTTTTTTAATTATAGCGAAAAAGTTGTTATAATGTATTGAATTTTTATTATTTATAGGCTTTTTTGCATCATTTGTTGCATTTCTCATCATTCAAAAAGCTTTAAGAATACCCTATCTCTTTAAAAATAGTTCATCTCTGAAACAATTTTTTGCCAAAATTAAATTTCGTTCTTAGATTTCGAGTTCGGGATACTTCTTGTAAAATGAAATCATTGTCACCCCATTTCATGATCTACATACAATTTTTATCACCGGTTTTCTCCATAATTACTGCAGTTATTGACTAAAGAGGTTTGATAAGCTAGAGTACCGGAAAAATAATTGAGAAATACTTGCTTCATATCAATCGTACCGCACTCATTAAGGAGTTATTAGCGAAAGAAGATGGGCCAGATGATGAAACACCTGAAAACTTGTGTTCGTTTTTTATTCGTTTAGCTTTTTCCCCCACAGATTTGAAAGTTCAACAAGCGTAACGTTGCAGTCCGTTCTATTTTTGCGGGCTATTTACAGAAAAACTAGACACTCTACAAACAAACTAAGTATGCCGACACCGTTACGTTTGAAATGTAACGCTTGTTAAACCTTAAAATCTGTTCGGGAAAAAGCTAATCGAATAAAAAACGACCACAAAAGTTTTCAGGTTTATCTTTGTCTGGCCCAACTTCAATAGTCAATCATTCCTTACTGCATGCGTTACGAATGGTGTGAGTTTTAAAATAAGAACTTATTTTTAAGTCACTGTAAGATTTTTCAGCTCTCAAGCCTCTTTGAAGTACGTTACAGACCACGAAACGGTCGTGAATCTCAAGCATTTTAAAATAAATAGTTTTGAAGTAAGATTTGAAGAAAATAGCCAAAAAAATATATTTTTAAGACCTTGGCATCACCATCCCCCCCCCCCCCCTCATTTATCTCCGAAACTACTGGGTCTAAAATATATGGGGTTAAATGCATAGATTACAGGAAAATGTATAAGATATTCTAATGTCCTTCCGTTCTTACAGGAAAAATGAAATTTCCATAGTCAGATTGCTTAGAAACTAGTCACACATAGTGAGATCTATTAAAGTTAATTTACGTAGTACTACGACAAAAGCAATTAGTTCCCTTTTACCTTTATCTATAAATGGCGCTGTGGATAAAAATTCCTTAAAGGAAGCCTTAGTGCGCGGGTTTGACTCGCACTTAGCTGGTTAGCTGGCAGATTCATAATTTTTGAGACGGCCACACTGTCGGATTATTTGGATCTCTCGCTCGCTCGCTTACTACAAAAAGTATACTCGACCGTCGAAATGCTGATTTGACATAATATGCTAGTTTGACGTACTAGTGATGAGCCCATAGACATCCATAGTAAATACTTTGTACCTATCATGTAGATGTAACATATTATAACGAAATAAAATAACCATTACCAAAATAGTGTTGCCGAACCCGAGGCTAAAATGTACTTTGTTGACCGTCGATTTTAGGGGTGGAAATGGATGTAGGGGGTGGAAAATAAGAAAAATGGTTTGGTGGGAAACTAATTATTCGTAAAATTAGCCAAATTTGTTGTATTGCGGTTGAATTTTTTTGATGTGTAACATCTTTGCTCTCGCTTTCCTGCAATTTGTGGGAGTGATTTCGTGAAATGGGACGGAAAAGTGTCCCATGTGACGGAAATGTGTAACAGGGAGTCGCGTTTTTTCAGGCTTTAAAAGCGCGGAAAAGGCAAAGGTATCTATGACCATACAGCCTAGTCTGCCGTATCTTTGCCGTCCTTTTTTCAGGCTTTAAAAGCACGGAAAAGACAAAGGTATCTATGACCATACAGCCTAGTCTGCCGTATCTTTGCCGTCCTTTTATAAAGTATTTTGTCACATGTTACACATCATATGCGAGTACTGTAGGTCTCGCTCGAATTTTTTTTTCTTGAAATCGAAGTGAAAAGCAGAGTGTAAAACTCGAGCATGAAACCCATTTTACCCTCGACATGACTATCCACCCTCGCCGTACCGGCTCGGTTTGCTAAATGAACATTTTGGGTAAAATGTCTTGTTTTATTCTCTTCGTGTACAATCTACTATCCTGAAACTTTTATGGTTGGTTGATTGACGCAACAAGAAATAACTGTTCATGTGGTAATTCATAATATATTCATAATAATTACAAATATGTTATCAATGGTTACATGCGGTAACATCACTATTATGACAATAGAACGTACACGTTTTAATATCGATTCATGTAATTACAAAATACACATTCTGTTGTCTTTATACATAAACATAAAACTAAATATGTGTTCCGTTACTATTATTTAGTAAAACGAATGTTTTTAAGCTTAGAAACTAAACATTGATTTGTTTACAATTTCTTAGATTCATCGTATGTTACATTCTATCGCTGTCTTGAAGTGTCAAATCAGCATTCTCTGGACGGCCGCACTATAGTGATCTGTGGTGGATCTGTGGACATCTCTCTCTCGTCTTGGAAGTTGTGTTGTGGGGGTAAATAATAGTGTTAGTGTTCTGTGCTCAGGATTAGTAGGCGTCCTAAAAATAGAATTATAAAAAACGTCAAGGATCTTTTGGTAGTGTAGTGTAAAACCCTATCTCTATGCATATTCATTTTTAGGTACCTATTACATACATATATACATTTATTTCTAAATAATGGAGACAGATTTAAAACGTTAGTGCAAGGACGTTTTAATAATAGCCGGACCGCCTATCGATAACAAGCGACTGAAGTACCCCTATTGCACCCACTCGCTCGTAGGTACAAGCCCGCGCGCACACATTCATACTATATTGCACCCATGGGCCGCCATTACGCAGCGAACCTTTTGCAAAAGTACACATGTTCGTAACGTGAAATAATATTTATTATGCCGACTTGCATAGTGAAACGCTGTAAAAATAGATCCGAGCGTGGGAAAAAACTTAAGGGGATCACATTCCATGCGTTAGTTCAGAATATTTTCACTTAATTTCCTTTATTATCGCGTTAAAATTTGTAAACATTGGAACAAAAAACCCCAACTTTGTTTTTGTTGTGAATTTTTCTTGGCCATGGAAACTAGCCCTTCAGCCGGATTCGTAAATAATTTTCACTTTCTTCATTTGTTTTTGGATTTGTAATGCTAGTGCCGGTGCATTACAAATCTTCTCTGAAGTTCTTGACAGCATTTGCAGCAGCTGCATTCTGAGGTGGAACACCCAGTTGCTGTTGGGCGTATATAAAACTGCACCCAGAACAAGTTGGGTTCTCACGTCCTCCTTCGTTTTATTTTCTTGTTCTTCACATTGCTCACGTGCAATAGACGATTTTCTCCAAAATGCACCACTTCTTGAACAAAATCCCAGCAGAAAACAATGAAAAAACAACAAAATAAAACTATGAATGCGTCCACCACAAATCCCGCCAAAAAACTCCCAACTAAACAACTAGTGTTGCCACTAATTTCAGAATTAAAATATCTGAAATTGTGGGAGATCGAGTTTAAATGTCTTATCTCATGAAGTTGGGCATTTATTACTTGCTAATTATTTACTTTAGGTTCCCTCGTGTAACAAAGTATGTCCCCTCGAAACAAATTGGAATGTTCGTGTGCTTGAAATGTTAACCAATCAAAGTATGTGTACTCTAAAAGTATGATTTTGTTAGTTTTTAGAGTTCCTCACTAGGACAAAATGGAACCCTATAACATTACTCACACGTCCGTCTGTCACGCCCTTTTTAGGGTTCCGTAGTAAAACTAGGAATTCTCTAGTTTTACCATGTCCGTCAGTATGTCACAGGCGTTTTACTCAAACACTTTTTACGAACAAAAACTCAGCTTATCCGATATACGTAGTTATTCAAAACGTAACACTAAAGATTTTTATTACGGGCAGAAGGTATGACAAAATAACTACTTAATAAAACACAGTTTAAACACAGTTTAAAAAGTTACATACCTTTATGGGCTGAGGGTAGTGTCTTGCTTCTGAGTTTTTACGAACAAAAACTCAGTAGACTTTTACTTGTATAAATCTGTATTCATTTACAATATCCAAGCACAAATATTGAAACTTCCGTCGACTGATCTCATCGTAGACTGAATACCAACCGCTCAGTCCGTGAGCAGCAAACCTTGAGAGAGGTAGGGGTGGGGAAGATCCCTCTCCTACCCAGAGCTGAGCTGATCACCAGCGCGTGACGGCCGACAATAATGAGCAGTGTTGCCAATATAAAATTTGATTTTTCAACTTAAACAATAAATCACGACACACTGTTATAATATAAATAAATAGCTAGAGACCCACTCAATAATTATTAACTGGCTGACCAAATCACATCCGTTGTCAGAATTGAAAAAAAGTTGCCACCATTTTGAACTTCGTGGTTACGGGACCGATTGCTTTAAAAAACGATATTAGAAACAATATTAAACAATAAATCACGACATTCGGCCATCCGCTTCAGTGCAACCCCCGGTGCACGCTCACAAAATAGTCAGTTGGTCTTCGTCAACAATCCTAACATTTATTGAAAGTCATATTTTACAATCTCACAAATTCTTAGATTTCTTACAACAATTATGATTTGAAATTAAAATCACCGAATCTCACAAATTATCATATTAAACAGTTTTGTTTGGGGTAAATATATCTTTCGGATCATCAGAAGGGTTTTGGCCGTAACTAAGAAATAAACTCGTCTTTGGGAAGTTTTGGAGTGTACAATCAATATTCACACACGTTTGCAACACGAGGCTTCACGATGATTCGGATGAAAACCGATTATTTTATAGACTGCGATGAGTTCGGCACGGGGCTGGCTTTCCAAGTTGACAGTTCAGCTGCTCGATCAAAAGTGCTAGTAAAATAATTGGCGCCTCTGTCGTAGCCTCTGTAGGTAGGCTGCATTGTCTTTGATGGTTCGATAATCACAACGATTCTGATTGGCTAACAAACAAGTACAAACACTACCAACTTCCGGGTTCCGGTCTCGCACAGACCACGCCTTGGCCAAAGAAGACTACTATTACTACCCTAGCTAACTGCTTGACGTTTCAAGATAAAACACACGGTGCTTCGACGCATGCATAGATGGCGCCACGTCCTTGCGCTCCGACATATCTATTGAACTTTAGCTCATAGGAGAACCGACACTTTTACATTAATTAAATCACGACATTCGGTTAAGACTCAAAATTAGATGTATAAAAATTTATACCTCCACAATCTACATTGTCTGTATCATTCCACGGGCCTTCAGGAACTTATTTTTTTTTAACAAGTCTTCCAGTTCTTCACAATTTAAGGCTATTTCAGATTAATTTTCTATAGTGTCATTGAAATACAATCTAAGACTGCTTCGTGAGATATCATAATCTATTAATCAAAGTAAGTTTGTCATAGAAATATTCTGAGCAATAATTAAAGCTGATGTAAAAAGAATTTCCGAATTTAAAACAGCAGTTACAAGATTGAAGAATTAAAAAATAGTATAAGCCACGACACGATACCAGTAAACTTAATACCGATTGCTTTGAAAATCGATATTAGAAGGCCCTTGATCTCGAACCCGTTATCAGAATTGAAAAATGTGACCGCCATTCTCAACTTTTTGGTTACTGGACCGATGGCTTTTAAAATCGATATCTGAAGTATCTTGAGGTCTTTGATTTCGAAATCATTGTCACAATTTAAAATGTCACTACCATTTTGACCTTTTTAGTTACTGCACCAATTGCTTTCAAAAACGATATGAGTACTCAGTTTCGTTATAGCATATGAAATCGAAATTCCAAAACACATTTCGTACGAATCGGGATCACTAACAATACCCCCCGTCCCAGGCGACAGGCGACTTTATGTCAGCGGAGGGGAGGTTTATGTCGCATCTTTACGCTAGTAATAATTGGTCATCTTTGTTTACGAACAGTATAGAAAAAATGGGAAAATTTATATTAAAATGGCAACCCTCTATTCACTCATACCACAGACTCATACATTCTTAGGCCGCCGCCATTACTATACTTGCTTGCTACATATAGTAGTGATCTGTGCTATACTTCGGCGGGGCCTATTCGTACGGCGCAAAATCAATGTAAACACTCTAACAAAGCGAATGTAAACACTCTTGCAAAAAGAATGTAAACACTCTACAAACAGTTGTTTTAATGTTGGTATACTTGTCACTAGAGCTGCAAAAACCGGAACTTTAAGGACATTCATCTACGATTCGCCCGGGTTTTAGTACATGCGCTTTGTTATGCAAGGGCAAAGGAGCTGCCATTGCCGCATTTGCATTCTAAAAAGTAGCATCCTTACTGATATTATAAATGTGAAAATGTGTTTGTTTATTACCTTTTCACGCTTCAACGCCTTGACCAATCTTTATGAAATTTGGCATGCAGGTAGCCTGTGTCACGGGCGGGGAAGGACATAGGCTACTTTTTATACCGGGAAAATAGCATAATCTGATGCAGTTCCGGAGGGAACTAAAAAAATACTCGATTGTTGTGATTTTTTGCACAGAGATGGTGGAGTAGGTGGGAAATGACATATTTTACTAATCACCCTTAAAGACAGTCATAAAAACGATGTCCACGCGGGCGGAGCCGCGGGAAAAAGCTACTTACCTATAAATTTTTAAAAACCAATAACTAAAACTACGTAAACTGCGTTTTCGCAATCTACCCTAAACGAAGGAGTCCCCCAACTCTAGTACTTCCACATCCCCCTCGAATCCCGATAGTATGATTAGATTTTGGTAGGTAAAGAGAATTTCTAATCAAAGATGACCTTACAGTATAAATTTGAAAATTCATTTTTCTAAAAGGGAGGATTCACACTTCCCCCTTCTAGAGAGGGGTTTATACCACTCTCCCGGATTCTCCCGCTCCCCCCCCCCCATTTAAGGGCATTAAGCTAATGCCGTACTAGATTTCTTGTCAAATATGACCACATAGAATATTTTCAAAATTAATTTTATCTATTATGGGAGCGAGGTAATGCACTCTCCCCTTACCGCACTCCCCCTAAACAATACTTTTTGAAAATTATATTTTCTAAATCTGGTAACAGTATAGAGTATAGGTCATCTTTGGTAGTATGGTAGTATAATATTATACATATAGTATTAAAGATAACCTTACCCACTAACTATTGAAAGATTTATTACACGTATACATAATTCGTAGCCCCCGCCAATTGGTTCAGTCTGGTTTGATTGAATATACCACCCCTCCTGTGGCAGATCTACCGTGGTTTTCTTCTCGTTGCCCCCGAAGGGGGCTACGGGGAAAGGTTCCCGAGGCGAGGCCTCCTTAGCGCATCACGATGAGCGGGTCCTTGGGTGGGCGCAGGGGCCTTGGCAGCCGCTCCAGCCCCGGCTGGGGCGAGTAACTGCTGGAGTACTCCCAGAGCTTGCAGGAGGTCGCTCTGGGAGGGCACGGCGGTGGTGTTGGCGGCAGTGGGGGCGGCGGAAGCGGGGGCTAGGGGCCTCTTCCTCCTCCGGCGGTTACGTCACTTTTTTCGGCTGGGAGCGTCTGCGGCGGCCGAGCCGCTCAGCACGGCGGGCGCTGCTGGTGCGGCGCGCTCAGCGGTGGCGGCGGCGGACACTTCAGGGCGAGGGGTTGTGGTTATCCGGGCGACTGTCCCGGGCCCCCATGTTCCGGAGCTCCCTGCGGAACACCGAGCACGAGACGTGATTGGCAGGGTGCGGGCCCGCGCAGTTGGCGCAGGTCGCTAGGTCCTCCCGCGGCCGTGGGCAGTCCTTGGCAGCGTGAGAGTCACCGCATCGGACGCAGGCTAGCGGGCGGTGGCAGCCGTGGGAGGAGTGACAAAATCCTTGACATCGGTGGCACTACGCGGGTCCTCGCTTGCCACGCCAGGAATCGATGGTGACGCTCGGCATGTGCAGGAGCTCCGTGATGGTGTAGAGGGCGGCAATGTTGGAGGTCCGCCGGATCTCACGTAAAAGAGGCATCCAGGGCGTCCTGCGCGCGCCCGGATGGCCTTTCCGTGCTCCGCGTGAAAGCCGTGCTCGGCTAAGGCAGCGTAGATCGCAGATCTACCAGTTACGAAAGTATAAATTTATAGCTCTCGCTGCTTAGCACACGTTCACCTACGATCCCTAGTCTTTTTTTTTATCAGTTGGTGCGGATAGAGGGCAGTCCCCGCCTTCGACGACCAGCCTCAGCTGCTACGATTCGACCGGGTACCTGAGGTTCATTACGCATGGGCGAAGGGGCTGCCATTCCTGCAGCGCCAGAGCAGTTGCATTCCTAAATCGCTAATTGGTTGAAAAGTAGCATATCCTATAAAAATTTCAAAAATCATTATCACAAAAACTGTGTAAACTGCGTCAAGGTCATTTCATGGTCAAGGTCAGGGTCAAGGTTAGGTTAGATTCAGAGTTCAGTGAGGGTTAAATGGCTCATTCCGAAGGCGAAGCCCCATCTAAGCGTTTCGAGCCCCAACAAACCTTCGGGATCCAAGGGGGATGTGGGAGTATTAGGGCGGGGAAAGCTTGAGAGTTCGACTTGAAATTGGAAAAAAAAACTTGAGCGTGCGAAGCGAGCGATATTAGATTCTGTCAGATTTGATTGATGATACTATCAAGAGCCTCCCCCCCCCCTCCATTGTTGACCTAAAAGTCAAAATGTAGGACTCTGGCTGGTTAGGTAGGACGAGTCCACTTCTTTAAGTTCTCTAGTGTTTTTTTTTTAAATTGGGGGCGCGGAGGGAGGGCAGCCCCGCTTTCGGCGACCAGCCTCAGCCACTACGGTTCGCCTGAGTACCTGCTCTTTATTACGCAAGGGCAAAGGAGCTGCCATTCCCGCAGTCCCGGAGCAGTCGCATTCCTAAATCGCTAAGTAGATGAAAAGTAGCATAACCTATAAATTTAGAAAGATCAGTATGTCGAAACCTGTGTTTGTGAAACTGTGTTTTCCGCAATCTACCCTAAGCAAAGGAACCCCTATATTTTCCCAGCTTTAGTACTTCTACGTCCCCCTCGGATCACGAAGGCAATGATTAAGATTTCGGTAGGTAATAACGAAGTTCTGGTCAAAGATTACCTTATAGTTTAAATTTTGAAAATTCATATTCTCTAAATGGGGATCATTCACGCTCTCACCCTTCTCCCATGGGAGAGGTTTATCCCACTCTCCCGGATCCTACCCCCCTAAATTCCAGGGCATTAATCTATAGCCGTACCAGATTTCTTGTCAAAGATGACCATATAGAATATTTTCAAAATTCAATTTAACTAAGGGAGGGAAATAGCGTACTTCCCCTTCTTAGTTTACATCTGGTTTACTCTCCCCCTAACCCCTCTCAACGTCCTCCCCCCGAAACCCAATACTTTTTGAAAAATATTTTTTCAAAATCTGGAAACAATGCAGTGTATACGTCATCTTTGGTAGTGTATTATATGAGACTAAAGATGACCTAACTCACCAACTTCGTTCCGAAAGATTTTTAATTAAGGGTCCGCTACAGGAAAACGTGGGGGTAACAAATTGAAATATTGGCAGATAATCTGTCAAGGTAATTTCAATACCAAGATCAGGGTCGAGGTTACGTTAGGTGCAAGGTTTGGTTAGAGTCAATTAGTAGCCCTCGCTATCCGTTTCGATCCCCAAAAAACCTTCGGGATCCGAAGGGGATGTAGGAGTATCACGGCGGGAAAAGCATGCAGGTCCGACTTGAGAGCGATATTAGTTTCAGTTAGGTTTGAATGATTATACTGTCAAGAGCCCCGCGAAGTGAGGCTCGCTCCCTTCCCCCCCCCTGTTGCGCGTGCACCTCTCTACGTTTCCTAGTGTTTATCCGCACTCCACCCTTAATCGGCGGGCATTAATCTATTGCCCTACCTATTGTTACGATATACTTTGCTACTGTGTTGTGGTGCATAATACTTCGATGGTTATATGTACCGAGATATTTCGAGTTAAAAATGAGAAAACTTAATAATGATAGAGAAAGTTAAAAGACTCTTTTTCCTTTTTAACTAATTTATTGTGCCAATCGACAAGGAAACGCTTGTCCATTTTAATAACGAGCAGAAAAGAAGAAAGCATAGACATTACAGAATTTAAAAAATTCGGACCGAAGTTAGTGGGTTAGGTCATCTTTAGTCTCATATAATACACACCACCAAAGATGACATACACTAAATTGTTTGTTTTTGAAAAAGTATTGAGTTTAGGGGGAGGCTGGGGAGGAGGTCCCTACGAGAAGGGAGTACGTTACCCCTTACTTCCTTTAAATAAAATTATCTGGAAACAATGCAGTGTATGACATCTTTGGAGTGTATATATGAGACTAAAGATGACCGAACCCTACAACTTCGTTCCGAAAGATTTATAATAAGCGTAGCCCCCGCCAACAATTTTGATCAACAAACCTTAGGATCCGATGGGAATGTGGGAGTATCAAGGCGGGGAAAGCATGAGGGGCTGACTTAAGGGCGGAAAACTTGACATGTCCTTAAAAGTTTAATACTTAGCACTTACTTTTACAATTCCATTAAGAACAAAGGGACAAAAGTCCTACGTCCGTGTTGAATCACTGACTTCACTTTTTTTTATTCACAATTGGTAAGCCCTTGGCATCATCCCACCTGATGGTAAGTGACGATGATGCCGAAGATGGAAGCAGGCTTACCTAGATTCCCCAACGCAGTACTCTTTATTATACTGGCCCAACGCAATGGAGAACTAATCACTGACTTCACTTTTTTTTATCTTGGCATCATCTCACCTGATGGTAAGTGACGATGATGCCGAAGATGGAAGCAGGCTTACCTAGATTCCCCAACGCAGTACTCTTTATTATACTGGCCCAACGCAATGGAGAACTGGATATCATATCTTCAAGCCGGAACACATCAATGTTGTTAACACTGATGTTTGGCGGCAAGACTTAGATAAGATGGTGGTAGCTAGCCAGGCGGGCTTAGAAAATGCCCTACCACCAACCAAACCGAGTTACAAGATGACCCCACCGGGAATCGAACCCGCGACCTCCTGGTTTAAAGCGAATGGACTAACCATTACGCCACGGAGGCGGTTGGTTTAGGTGTTGAAGCGTGAAAAGGTAACAAACAAACACATTTTCGCATTTATCTTCTATATGTTTAACCAATACGCCACGGTGGTGGTTGTGGTAAAGTTGTATGCACACAACTTTATACTTACACATAGGTTAATAATTTTCTTCTTCAAGATCAGGGATACAGGGATCAACCTTATACCCTATGCGGCTCACCCACCTCTCTGCTAAAATACTATGCCCATATGCCCTCAATAATTTACTTTGCAAGAGGAGCCGAAATGGGGTGTCAAAATAAGTAATAAACAAATGAAAAAATAAAAATGGGCATTTTTATTCAAATGACAAGCACTTGTAAGTAATCAATTAACAAAAGTAAAACATACAGTACATAAGTGATTCCTTGGCTTCTCAGTGCACAACGGAGATCATTTTCAACATTTGTAGTCCCTTGCTTTGTTTCGTTTTTATTCCCAACAGCATTGTAATACCACTTTCACAAAGATAGGTAGGTAGTTGATAATGGTAAAAGAATACAAGGAAATATATACTTGGAATTCACAAAGATTGTATCAGCTGAAAGATGTCCACTGCTGGACAAAGGCCTCCCCCAAGGATTTCCACAATGACCGGTCCTGCGCTGCCCCCATCCAGAGGCTTCCAGTGGCCTTCACCAGGTCGTCGGTCAACTGAGTGGGAGGCCTGCCTATGCTACATCTCCAAGTAGTATTCACAAAGATGGCTAGTTGATAATGGTAAAAGAATACAAGGAATATATACTTGGATCTACGCCCCTAAAAGAGGAGCATCTCATTTCATTGGTTGGAAATACATGTTACAGATCTTCATGCAGTTTGAAATTAAGGCACCATCAGTTTGAGCTTTTAAATTTAACAGAAAATGATGGATTTTTAGGTACTGGTTCGGCAAAACCTATAGGTCCTAGTACTCTGTGGGCAGATGAAGTGGCTCACATTGACTTCCAGTTCCTCGTTTGGTTAGAATTCTGTTCTGAAAATAACAGTTCCACTCTAATGTACAATATTGTTGCTTGTTCTTGTCCACTCACAATCATTTCATTCTGCCGTTACTGTACCAACACCAATTCCAGGTCCAACTTGCAGTCACACTATAAATATTATTGTTATTGGGTGGGACGCCTGCGGGGTACAGGCGAGTGTTCATGTCTAAGTGGAATCATTACATCCTATTCCCATGGTGGTACGATGGTTACTGTGACCCCAGTGGCATCCCACCCTCAAACCTTGAACTCCTTCTACAGTACTCCGTTATGCGACTGATTTCCAGGTTGCATAGTTCCTCTTCGTTAATCCTATCGACATGGAACCTATGGAACCTAACCTAGTATACCTGAAATGGAAGAGAAATTTCATGTAAAATCTTAACTGTTTTCTCAGTTAAGATTTTACATGACAGAGCGTTCTAAACTACTAATTTATCAAGCCGTCTGTCATACATAAAGGATGGTTTAGGCTCGAGTTATCACTGGCCCATTAGGACCATGTAGTTGAAACTTAAACACAGACAAATGAGAAAATTGCTGCTTACAGTAAGTACTTTACTGCAAGCAGCAAAGTTTAAGAGAAATTTACTACTTACACTTGCTTGCAGCAATCTGATAATTAATTACCTTAATTTATTAATTTGATGCGCCCAAAGCTGTTTGTTTGCTATTGCCACGACAGCACAGACAGATAGGCGTGTCTGGTAGGTCCGCTAAGTTGTGAAATTATTAGTAATTAGTTGTAGTAAAGTAAAACAGTTGTATTCTGTTTTTATTTTATTATCTTAGCGTCTGGGCGACTAAAGAAACCAAAGAGTATAGAAATCACTAAGTTTAATCAAAACTAATAATATCGAGACACACGGCAGTGTGTCCGCCAAGTTCGAAAAGAACAAGGCGACACCGGCCGTGAGTTTTATTACACAAACCATTTCGGGCAACTTTTGACCTACATACCAGTAACTTAAAATCTGTTTGACTTACACACTTGCGATTTCGCGTGTCTAGTAAGACCCACGCTATCACCTAAAATCCCAATTTTCATAAATACATCTTTTACCATTTTTGGGTTAATGACGTCCGAAAATCACTATTTTTATAACTCACTCACTGACTGACTGACGTATCAAAATTATAGACCACTTCCACGAGTTCCACGTAAATTAGAAACTTGAAATTTGGCATCGAGGTAAGTTATTACATTAGGCGTATACAAAAAAAATGCGTAATTAGGGTTCCTTCCATTACCGACCACATTATAGACCATTTCCAGGTGACTTAGATACTAGTTTGGCATTTTGGTAGGTTAATAGGCGTATACAAAGAAAAAAGAGAAACCAGCCAAGTGCGAGTCGGAATCACGAAATTTGTTTTCCGTACAGTGGTGGTGCAGAACACATGGGAATAATGATATAGACCACTTCCAGGTGACTTTTTAATTTGAGGTTTGGAATTGAAATAGGTTAATTGGGCGCATTGAGTAAAAATTCAAAAAACTGGCATTTTTCAAAAAACTCTGGGCTTGCGCACCGAGGGTTCGGTACCACCAAAAATATCTTATATGTATGTGTATTACTTGAATAACGATAGGAAATTTGTATTAATATTTTACAAAAATTAATGATATACCTACCAACAAAATATAAATGTGAAATGGAGCCAAGTTTGATATAAAAAAACACAGCGTTCTTAATGACTAGGTACCAAGTTTTATAGGGTACGTTCCACTAAACGCCCGCAACGATTGTAACACCCTCTGTATCGTTCCACCTAAGGCCCGTGGTCGTCGCGAGTGATCGCTCGACGTCATAGATGACGTCACTGTTCGCGACCACATCGCGCCCACTTCGCCCACAAAATATTGGTGGGTCAGAGTGGGCTTTCACCAAAGAGAATGTGGCCTCCCTATTGAAGAAGAGACTCCGGCAAAAATCAGAAGAGGAGGAAGCGCGTGCCAAACGACATAAAGAGCGCTTGGAAATGGACGAAAAAATTCTCGCGTTACTTTCTAAATTAGTTGATAAAAAGTAATTAGTTTTATCGATTAAGTTCTTTTTTTTACGTGTTATGAGAGATTACATGATCATTTTCGAAAAACTAGAAAGTAAGTGTAATAGTGTAAGTTTTCATACGCAGTTAAAAAAAATCTATAGTATTCAGATTTAATATCGATTATTTATTGAACTATTTATACGAGAAAACAGAAAACTTTCACCATGCCGCCATATTGCGAGCACACTGCGCTCAAGATGTGCGTTCCACCTAAAACATTCGCCTACAACGCCCGCGGCCTTTTTCCGTTAGTGGAACGGCAGTTTCAGCGGTCGCGGTCGATGGCGTTGCGGGCGTTTAGTGAAACGTACCCATAGTGGCTCCTGAATAATGGCTATGGATATTAATTTTAGACTTCTCCAAATAATAGAGAATGTACAACGGTTTTCAGTTGGTTAGAAAAATGTGTTGTTCTGTGTGTAAAATAAAATTGGATAGTGAAAACTTGCCAAGTTACACCATGTAGTAGCACATAACACATTTTTTTTAAGCAACTGAAAACCGCTGTACATTCCTTATTATTTGGAGAAGTCTAAAATTAATATTTCTATTTAAAGATGATTTAAGAACCACTATAGAACTTGGTACCAAACCTACCCATTCAGTCGTAATTTGTTGATATCGAACTTGGCTCCCTTTCACATTTATGTTTTGTGAAGCTTAAAATCAACTCCGTCTGGCTAGCTGGCCGGTGTGATGACGTCACGATACTCTGTCTGGTAACCCATAGCAACCCGTGAGAATAGCCACAACAAACGTCATTAGGGTTGACTTTTGTTTGTTTCTTCGTTGTCTAAAATTGTCAAAACAGCCAACATTCAGGAAAAAATATTGTAGAGTTGGAAGTTACCGATTCACAAAAAAACCACCGAAATTGGTGAAAAAATTTATATATTTTGTACCCAGAGCAACAAAAAAAATAAATTTTTATGGGTAAAAATTATCTGTGCCCCGTAGGAATAGCTACTTCGAAGTAATATTATTCTGTCTGTATTCAGAATAATGTTAAAAACGTAAACAAGGTCAGACTGATTGGTGGTCACACGTGCCGCGAAATATTTCGATATTTCACTATTTCGGTTGAGTTTTTCCTAGTGTTTAATTGCTAAACTAACCATTTGTGGGTTTGTATTTAGTAGATAGTTATTAAATGTAGTAGGTAATAGGGAATTTTCTTATGACATATGTCACAACGTTCAAATAAATTTCAATAGATGGCGCTGATTTGCCTTGGTAATTTTTCTTTTAAGTAAAATCTTTTTTCGTAGGTACTTATATTAAACAAAAAACTGAACAGCAGCAATCATTTTGTTTGACGTTTCTACTTTTGTTTATTTGTATTGATTTAAAGCAAATGAGTGTATCACAGATCACTGCACTTACACGAAAGTAGCAAGCTGGTGTATTTAGGTACGTGTTCCCTTGTGGAGTAAATAATAGTGTTCTGTAAATACGTGCCTTGAAGAACAAATGATAAGTATGTTACCTTTTTTTTAGTTTAAAATGACAAAAAACAATAACTGTTTTTGTATGTAAATCATATTGTTTTAGGAAAATGCGTGGGCCATGTATTGTGTATGGGTGTAACAAAGGTGGAGTTCACCAGTTACCAAAAGATGAAACAATAAAGGCCCAGTGGATTACCTACAGCTGCTAAACTAGACACCAAACTAAAGACTGGACGGAGCATAAAAACATATACTTACGTTTGCTCTGAACATTTTCAAGACAGTGATTTCTATTACACACGGCCACTGTTTGGTAAGTCCTTGCCCCTTCACCCATAGCATAGAAAAAAAGAGCTTCTAGTCTGTTTTCTAATCCGTTCTGCATGCTGCTTGTTAAGTTGGTTTTGTATTGCAACATATACCTTTTGGTTTTTACTAATCATAAGTCATTTATTAGTTCCTTTTTTATGTAAAAATTCTTATTTATGCACTTGTATTTTTTAGCTGGTGATAAAGGAAACAAGATATTAAAAAAAGGATCTGTTCCATCAATCTTTCCTTGGACACTTCCTCAAACAAGGGAAGCTGATGTCGCTGAAGTAGAAGCAACAACAAGTTTTAGTATTGATGATTCTGAAGATCATGATGTTAGGTTTGATCCTAGTCTTGTAGTAAATGACTATTCTAAAAACAGTTATCCAATAAGATTGGTTGAAGAAATACCATTTATTGAAGTAGAACCAAATGACATAACTGAAGATCCTTTGGAGTTAAGCGATGCTGAGAAACAATCTAAAACATCAACTAGTGACTCCTTTTGTCTACAACTAGATCATATAGATTCTGATTCTGTAGCTATGGATATTGAAGTAAGTGGTTTGGAACCCATTATTGGATCTTGCGCATCCCCTGTTCGTGAAATTAAAAGTTATAATGATATATCTGTACAAACTATCAACGACTCACCGGCTTTTAGTGTACATACATATAAAAATGACAACAAGGCGATACATTTCTATACTGGCTTACAATCATACAAAAAAATGCTTTTTGTTTTCACAAGCCTGGGCAACGATGTTCACCATTTGAAATATTTTTATGGCTCTCCACCTTCTTCTTTAGACCCGTTAGAACAGTTCTTTTTAACATTAATAGTATTACGGAGACATAAAACGTTTGAAGAATTGTCAATGATGTATTTAATATCAATACAAAAACCTCTAAAAAGTAAACAATAATATGTATTGACCCTTTGAGTTTAATTTAAGTAGTAATATTTTGATCCAAGAGTCGTCGCGTAGGGGGACCGCTAAGTTGTGAAGTTATTACTAATTAGTTGTAGTAAAGTAAATCAGTTGTATTCTGTTTTTATTTTATTTACTTAGCGGTCCCCCTACGCGACGACTCTTGGATCAAAATATTACTACTTAAATTAAACTCAAAGGGTCAATACATATTATTGTTTACTTTTTAGAGGTTTTTGTCGGGGGTTTTTTAAATTTTTAATTTAATTTTTATTTCGTGCTTTTTAAACTTTACATAACTATTACATACAATCGAAACTCTACCCCCACATTCATACAAATAGTTTCCGGGACGAAACACGATACTGCGACACAAAATCTAGCCTATTTTGAATCGATCAAGCCTGTGGAAGTTGCTCACCTCCCTTGTTTGAAGCTGCAATTAAATGTGTTATAACTCTAAACTTCAAATCCATGGACCCATGGAAGTTTTTTACTTTTTTAACCGCTACTTCAGCAGATTCCAGGAGATGCTGCAGCATCAGGTCAAGGTTACCATATTATATCTAACACCTATTCATTGAGACTATTCTAATAATTTCTATTCTAATTCTATTTAAAAGTGTGTGTAACACCTATTTGAAATAAATTGTTTTGAATATTTTTTTTGAGCCCAAACACGATACTTCTACTGAAAGTTTTTGAGGAGTTGGGTATTCTGTAGATTCTAGGAGATGCTGCATCAACAGTTCAAGGTTATCATGGTTTTGCAATATTTTTACATTAACAAGGCACCAAATTTTGAATCGATCAGACCTGTATAAGTTGCCCAGATCCCTTAGTCACCTAGATAAGAGCTGATAACCCTCAAACGGCTGAACAGATCTTTATCGATTATAGCTTAGAACCACCGCAAGGAAACTTGTTTCACGTAAAAAAAACCGCATCAAAATCGGTCCATCCGTTCGAGAGTTGCGATGCCACAGACAAACAGACACAAACACACAGAAATTGGCGTCAAACTTATAACACCCCTCTTTTTGCTTCGGGGGTTTATATAAGAAATCAAAGCGAAGGTTTATCTCAATAATATTTAGTTCACAGTTAGTCATAGTTTCAGGTACGTAGGTATGTCAAAAATTTAACGGATTTTAACAACATCAGCTCACCGTGTTGCCACCATTGCATTATATGCAGAATCAAATACTGATCAAAACGAGTCCAAACACGACATATCTGCTATTATTTTTTTAAGAGTGTACTAGTGTGCTGGATATCCTGACCGCAGCATCAGCTCACCGTGTTGCCACCATTGCATTGTATGCAGAATCAAATACTGATCAAAACGAGTCCAAACACGACATATCTGCTATTATTTTTTTAAGAGTGTGCTAGTGTTCTGGATATCCTGGCCGCAGCATCAGCTCACCATGTTGCCACCATTGCATTGTATGCAGAATCAAATACTGATCAAAACGAGTCCAAACACGACATATCTGCAATTATTTTTTTAAGAGTGTACTAGTGTGCTGGATATCCTGGCCGCAGCATCAGCTCACCGTGTTGCCACCATTGCATTGTATGCAGAATCAAATACTGATCAAAACGAGTCCAAACACGACATATCTGCTATAATTTTTTTAAGAGTGTGCTAGTGTTCTGGATATCCTGGCTGCAGCATCAGACCAAGAGTTCCATAATCCTGCATAGTTATTAAGCATACATGAGTGTTTCAAGTTTTTGGTCACATGTATGTTTGAAAGTAAAGTAAATACACATTAAGAGTCTAACAACCCTACCGCAGCTAACAAAAGAGCTGATGACCTTGAAACGGCTGAACCGATTTTGATAAAACGTATCTAAGAACCATCGCCAAAAAACCTGCTTGTAAATAAAAAAAACCGCATCCAAATCGGTTAACCCGTTTGAGAGCTACGGTGCCACAGACAGACACACAGACACACACACAGACACACACACACACATAGCGGTCAAACTTATAACACCCCTCTTTTTTGCGTCGGGGGTTAAAAAGATGTATCAAATTTAGTAATAACTTGGATTCGATTCATGTCATTAGTGTGGAGAAAAATAGATTTGTGGGTTGGAAAGGAAACTGTAAAATCATATATACCGTTTGATTTTAATGACAAGTTTCCCATGACCAGAGTCATCATAGATGCTACAGAATGTCCTATAAAGAAACCTGGTTTGCCAAGGGCCCAACAGATAACTTTCTCATCTTATAAAAATAAAAACACAGTGAAGTTTCTATTAGGTATAACACCGAGTGGTTTGATAACCTATGTATCTCCATGTTATGGTGGCTCTGCGAGTGACCGACAAATCATTGAGAGGAGTGAAATTTTAAACAGGTTTGATCCTAACAATGAAATAATGGTTGATAAAGGATTTAACGTACAAGACATTTTTATATCATATGGGGTAAAAGTTAATATGCCAGCATTTTTCAAAAAAGGGAACCAAATTGGCCCTGAGATGCTAAAGAAGAACCGGAAAGTTGCAAGTAAGAGAATTCATGTAGAAAGAGCTATTGGGTTATTAAAAACATATAGAATATTGATTGAGCCTATGAATAATACAGAAATAATATTGTCAAGCGACATTGTTTTTATATGTGCCATGTTAACAAATTTTAGAACTAATATAATAAGTAAAAATGCATAGGTTTTCATTAAAAAATCTTTAATATTTTTATATTGTACAAATGCTTTTATAATATAACCTATTTATAAAAGTGATTTATATTTAGGGTTCCTTACTCAAAGGTCACCCAAAGGGCAATGGAGCGTGCTATGCTCGGAGTTTCTCTGCGTAATCGAATCAGAAACGAGGAGATCAAAGAGGAAAAGCAAAGTCACCAACATAGCTCTCAAAATTGCTAAACTTAAGTGGCAGTGGGCGGGGCACAGAGAACAGATGGCCCCTGGGGTAGTAAAGTTCTCAAAGGCGATCGCGCACCGGAAAACGTAGCGCAGGTAGGCCTACCACTCGTTGGACCGGTGCCTGGTGAAGGTCGTGGGAAGCCACTAGAATTGGTTAGCTCAGAACCAGTCGTCGTGGAAATCCTTGGGGGAGCCCTATATCCAGCAGTAGACTTTCTTCGGCTGATATGATGATGACTCAAAGTGTTCCAATTGAACCTTATTACTAAGCTTACGCTGTCCACATGTTCAACTTAAAAGGCTGTACCTATTGAACCGTAACAGGTAGCAGGCTAAAATTTTCAGTGTTTTTTATGTAGGGTAAACTAACAAATAATAAATATTAGAAAAATTAAAATTATAATATAAGAAAAAATATTTTTACAGTTTTTTGTTTTTGCTCTATCGTGAAAACAGTAAATATACGCGTGTTAAAATTGTCGATTCTAATACTAATTCTTAAGTAAATCAAATATTAAATAAAAAAGAAAAAGTAAAAATTAGAATACAAGAAAAATTTTACAGTTTTTTGTTCTTGCTCAATCGTGAAAACGGTAAATATTGATTCTAATACTAATCCTTAGGTAAAACAAATATTAAATACTGGCCAAGTCTGAGTCGTTCTCGCGCTAACGATTCCAAACTTAATAAAAAGTCTACTGCTCTCATTAATGTCTTGTTTAGAGAAATCATTGTTGAACTCACGCCGAGAAGTGTGTTGGTAAGGAAGGACAGAGCGCGCTAAGGAGTGCGCGAGTCCAACTCGCACTTGGCTGGTTTTTCAGTAATCCTACTAATATTATAAATGTGAAAGTTTGGATGGATATATGTTTGTTATTATATCACGCTACAACAGTTGAAATTTGGTAAGAAGGTAGAGAGATTAGGAACTGGATTAACATATCTATAGGCTACTTTTTTACCATGCTCAAAGCTAGTCTTGGATACATCATTCATCTTTCTTAACATAAATGTGTTAGTTACTAAATTTTAGGACTAATGTAAGTAATAGGTAAAGCCCATTCGCTTAGATAGTGCCATTCGCCCTTTGTAAATACCGACACAGCGCGTGCCGCCGCGTGTCAAAGAACGCCGCCTTGACCTCAAATAATGCTGACACATGTGTATAACTTGATTTGTGTCTGTAATTGTCTATTAAAGTAGATTTAATTCTTGCATTTTGTCTAAACTAATGACACTATCTGAGCGAATTGACTTAAGATACTAAAGTTAACATTTTATTTCATATTGTACAAATACTTGTCTAATAAAACCTGTTTATAAAAATTTTCATAAAAGTGGTTTAATTGATCAGTCATATTATAGATATATAGAAATCTTTTACAGTGTAGACAAAAAAATAAGCTGTATTTCTGTTTGTACACATCAGTTGTCCTTGTACTTGGTAAATAATCACTGTTTTTGTCCAATTTAAAAAGTCCACTTTCTTCACATAGATGTAAGTAGGGTATATTTTCTCCAGTAGCAGCTTTGTTTCTTGCTGTATATGGGCACTTTACTTCAATGACTGCATTGTCTCCTACAAGGCCATCAGGTGTGCACCCAAAATATTGCAAATCTGGGTGCACTATGATTCCACATTTCGTTACAGTGAATCCTGTTTCTAAACAAAATTTTTGGATGGCAAATTTTTCGTTTTTTAATCCATGTTGAATTGCTAGTGATGTGAATTCTTCATCTTTTAGCAATGCCTTGGCCAGCTTTTCTTTGTTGTTGTTTGGAAATTTACAAATTTTCCCAAAATCAGAACTCTGGAGTCTTAATTTTCTTTTCTGCTTCCAGAGTTCTCGGTCATTTTTTGTATTTTGCTGTAATTCCTCTTATTATGACTCCAGGTATCTTTTTTCCTCCGTCTTATTGAAGTAATCATGGTCTTTGTAAAGAGCTTTTTTATTTGCTGGTTTTCTCAGCTGAGCCATGGGCATTGTAACATTTTCTTGAGCACAAAAATTTATTATCTGATTTATAAAATGTTCAGCATATTTATGAGAGCTTGAGCTTGATTCTTGAGAGCTCCAGGGTCGTGGGTCAAATTCAGCAATCTTCTTTGCATTCTTGATTTTTAAATTCAAATCTTCAGCTTTGACAGGATTACCTGAGTAGATTGCTGTTGGGTGATGGAATGTCTGAAGGGTTGATGTGGAGCTTGTACTTCTTTTAATGTTTTTGTTATCAGTAAAATCAATCAGACCATATACTAACACTAGTACATGCTTACATTGAGCATATGGGCCCATTCCAGCTGCACACTCACATTGGCCTTCCATTATCACATTGTCTTTTGCCTTTATGGTCACATTATATGTGACAGACTTTCTCATTTCTGAAGAGCACAAAGCAGTTATAAAATACTCGCTGCCAAAGTAAGCTACACGACTCATTTGCAAGTACTGCTCTTCATACATGTTTTTTGAGCTTTTTAAATTTTCACGGTCGGCTAGCTGACTATAATGCTGTAGATCTTGCTCACATATAAGTGGCAGAACACTATCTGAGGTGACATCACGAAACAGATCAGCATTGGGTGTTTTAATATGGTACGATTCCTCTGGATCGTTAACTAAGCCACCAAAGATGGTGTCATAATCCATTAATCTGCAACCAAAAAATATAAACAGGTTAAAAATAAAATTTCACTCATTTCAAATAAAGGTAAAATAAATTGTACAGCCACACTGAGCATACTTTCTTGTGAAGTCAGACACAAATTAACAATAAATACTCTAGGCTATATACATACAGTTATACTACCAAGTTTCATTAAAATCTATAGAGCCATTTTTGACATAAAAAAAAACACTGAGATATAAAAAGAACATTGTCCTAACCCAAATTTCACCCAAATCCATTCAGTAGTTTGGGAACTAGAGCAATGGACGGATGTAGACACACACACATTTTTTGTTTTTCTGCATCAAAATCTCAACTTTGATTTTGTTTGCCTTCACAATACCTTCGTCACTCCTTTCTCACTCGAAAGTAAACAATAATTAGGAATACCTGTAGGTAATGTATGATTGTTGAATACTATCTTTATTTTCTATTACACCTAGCAGATAATGACCTCACACTTCCAAGATGTGGCATAGCTGTTGTGGTGAATCAGACTGCTGTTAACAACCCATAAACGTCCCCACTATAGATCACTTTCTTTCTAAACTCGGGAAAGTCAGGCCATACTCTACAAACAGGGACCAACAGGTTGGTGCAAACACCATTTTCAAAAGTTTTTTAAGCCACCTGTAAGATATTCAACTAGTCTTAACGACTGCCATGTATTGAAATCAACTGGAACCAACAGCTTAACATGCCTTGCGCAGCACGTAAACTGTTGAGAAAAATGCTATGAACAGTCAACCCATCCAGATAGTGACCATGCTTCAGGTCAGTTAACCTACGTGATTGACCCAACCAAGCTGTACAAACCAAGTTGTACTGAGCTACGAATGCTTCTCAATCAATTATGCTGAATCAAACTGTATTTTTAAGCGGGCCATACATGTTAGCTTGCAGATATAAATGCCATTTTTATAACAATTAAAAACGCCCTTGTTTTCCAATATTAAAATGGCTAAAAGTCTCCTAAAATATACTAAAACTAACCGAAGTTTAGCAAAATACACTAACCTTTGGACAAGAGCAGCTTTTTTCCCAGTAGTTTTGGCATTACGTTTCCGCAACTCCTCTTTAAGTTGCTTGAGTGTCCACGATCCATAGTCCTTCGCCATGACTTCCAAACAAGAAATCTATGTCTCACTATTAGGCACACAAACTCTGAACACACAGCTATGAGTCCTGTCTCTGAAACTGCAAAGTACCCATTGATGTGCACAAGACCACAACTGAAATACGGAGGAACCGAAGCTCGACTCGACGCACCAGGAGTTTAAAAATTACACAAAATTAGGAAGAAACAAGTGGAAAATAAAACCAACAAGTATTTCGTAGTCATGAACTGTAATAAACACCACGGTCAACGACACTCGTCGATAACAGCAGTGACCACAGAGTGATCACTCTTTTTTACCGAGGATTCTTTCTATCAAAAATACTGCTAAAATCTACCGAAACCTAAGCCGTATCTTTTGATGTTTTTTTAATTTAAAACAAAATAGTTTTTATTGACATACTAGCAAGCAGAACATCTACACCTACAGGTTAGCTTGAAAATTCATATATAATTCTATTGCCCGAAATTTACTACAAAGTGTACAAGGTAGAAATGTGCTGAAATTGGTCATACTGATGACATTATTGTGTTCTCAATATCAATGTTGCCAATTTTCTAATTCCCAATGTTGATCAGCGCCATCTAGTTGATTTTTGTAAAAGTGGTGGAAAATTCCCCATTATTGTCGGATTTAGAGGTGGTTGAAGGCGCCAAGGACCCACCAGATTCTGGTGAGTCCGCGGCTGCTGTCACAAAAAGCGCCGCACGACATTTTTATGTCCGGACTTGGCGGCACTAAAAGAAAAATATGTGATGTTGACCCGAATCAAGCGTCAGCGTCGATCCAAATCAATGATATATAATGTTACAATTATATAGGTACAGGTACTTACATCCAGCAGGCGTACGTTAGTCCTACTAATATATATACTGTGGCATGAGGTCATAGACATATGTCGCACGCGACGAGAGAAAATTATCTCTTCCTACGGGCTTTTGTCGCGTGTGCGAGCATGCCGTTACAGGTAGAGAGTGTGTAGAGTAAAAAGTCGCAGCGACATAGTAGTTTGATAGGCGAAAAATCTGTTTATGATTTTGTTTTGTTTTTCGCAAATTGCTTGCACTGAGCATATAATCACCTATGATTGCTTGGTTTGTATTTCCAAAATCAGACCGAGATATGAAAATTTGCATAATTAAGTAATAATTTAACACCAAAACAACTGTTATCGTTTGTGAGTGGGCAAACGTAGTGATTATATGCTCTTTGGAGGTGAGGGGACTGTCTGGCTCCATTGGTTTTCATGCAAGTTTTTGATACTAAAGCATAGAAAAATAAAAGGATAAAGTAAGTACCTAATTTGTTATTTGATGATAAAACAATAATAAAACACAAAAAATCTATAAACAGTCGCTAGAAGTTTGTCGACACAGCAAGGGGGTGCCGACATATCGCACATCCGCGAGAACAACAGCACAATTGCAAAATTGAAAATATTGCAGTAGAGAGGATTGAAATTTATAAAAATGTTTGAATAGAAACAAAAGCTACAAATCGAAACATATGAAGTCACAGTGAAATTTATAATTTTCATTATAGATTTCCCAATGTAAAAAGTAGACTTGAAGTAAATTATAACTTGCTTAACATTCAAAATTTAATATACATTACATTATTATCCTACAAATGTGTCATTGTCGAACTAATATTTTTCATTTTAGTGATTGTGACAATTATGTCATTAAGCTCATTAGAGAGCAAATAAAAAAATACAGAATTTAGTGTAAAGTTTCTTTATTTGAAACTATTCAAATTTTTTAATACTCAACATAGTTTACGATTCTTATTACTTAAATTAATTAACAGTCTCAAAAGTTAGTTTTATCATTTACGTAATGGCTCTTTAACGACAGTCTTATTTTGAAGGAACTTATAACCTTTTATACTTAAATAAGGTACTTATTAGCAGAAGAAATAAAAAAGAACGAACTTAAAAAAACAATCACAAACAAATAATCATTATCAGTTCTAGTTATTACAAGAACTAGGTAAACTATTAGAGTAATAAATAGTATCAATCACAAGGTAAGATGCTTTTCAGAGCGTAAAACCGTTAAATTATTTAAAAGATGGAATTGTGAAAATGCGCATACGATATTGTTTCGTAATAATTGCAAAAGATCTTCCTTTTTGCGTCTTGTTACACAAATTCTAGAAGTTTATGCAGGTTGAAACTGAATATCTTGAAGTCTATCCAGCCTAACGACTTGTTTACGAGAGGAACGTCCTGATGGGTTCTTTACCAAAATTTCCGTCCAATCGCCATCGAATTCAGATTTGATAGAATAAGTATCGCTATCTTTACCAAATCTTTACATTTTAATTTCAGATAGCATAACAGGTCTCCTTTGACGTCTTTAGCTAAACTCCAATCTCATTAGCAAGTTTATTTCAAATCGGAGTAATCGTCGTAATTCATCTCTTGGACATTATAGGATTTGCCAGATTTTTTTTGCAGTTCGTATTTATTGAATATACTGGACAGGTACATAAATTGGTCCCAATTTCTGATAGAATTTGCAGTAGGTACCTAACTGAATGCGAATAATCGTGCTCATTCTGCGTGTGACCATAAATAAGAAATTTATGAGTCAGTGACTTAATTGTTAAAGTTATGACGGCAAATTGTAAATATAAATCTGTAATTAAAAAAAATAGAAAAAATCATTTTACTGTTGATTTCAAAGAAACATAAAATAATTCACAATAAGTAGCATTACTATCTACAGACTCGTTTTGTTCCGAGTCACCGTAAAATTAAAATCAACTATATTATTAATAATGACGGTAGGAATAAATTTTACTTAAAATAATAGGTACTTACTATACTTGCCTTCAGAATTAGCTTGAAATTCTACAAAATCCTTGCTTTGAATTAATCCTCTTTCTATTATCTTTGCCAGTGAAATGCAACGATATGCCGCAAGTAGGGGAATTCCCAAAATTAGAAATAAAATTGCTAATGGTTTTTAAAAAACACCACTCATAATTAGTTAGTATATTCATAAATTTGATTTACTGGAGCTAAACTGACAAAACATACATATTTTATGCTATTGTAAAAATAAAAAATCTGAAGGAACTACGACAAAACATACAGGGCTGCGCTCCATACCTACACTCTGACAGCAACCGTTTTTCCTTCCATTTCACACTTATGAGATTTACAATAGGCTGTATCCTGTTGTCAGCAGAACGGTTGCTATCAGAGCGCAGGTTCGGAACGCGACCCAATTATTGCATCCATAAATTTGATTTACTGGAGCTAAAAAAACACAACTTACATTTATGCCGTTATCAAATCAATAATTCATGTCTATTTATATAAAATATTTAGAGGAACAATGGCAAAAAATACAGTTGTGCCGTTTTCGTTCCAACTACTAAATAATATAAATGTCACAACTACCGGAGTGCCGATGTAGCTTCAGGACAAGACCACACTTTGCCGCTCCCCCCGCGTAACTGTCAATCAGTCGTTCTCACTCCGAGAGCAGGAAAATTTCGCACCAATTCGACAATGACACTTTCGCCATGTAGCGAAATTTAACGGCTACACAACTGTGCCGTTTTTACTCCGAGCTTATTCATACTTTGAGGTAATTCTGACGTTGTTAACTCATTTTAGAAAAAAAATGCAATTATGCCGTTGTTCTTGCGGATGTGCGATATATGTCTTCAATCAAACGTCAAAATAAGCCTATTCCGGTGCGTTCATGCTCGGCACGATATAAAAATCTCTACACACTCTCTACAAATGACAGATAAGAGCGAGACCAGTCTTATCTCGCGAGGGCCATGCTCAGTGTCGAGATAACTACCGTTTTGTCGCGCTTCGAAGTCTACATTTGACATTAGTGGGTAGACAAAATAGACCTCATGGTGACCTCATGCTACGCCTGCTAATGCAGGTAAACCTAACAAATACAACTTGAATGACACGTATCTAGGACAGAACCTGAAAACATAACGGGTCTCACCCTGAAACCTGTTAAATTAGGCCAATTTCTGTTCCAAAATAACATTAAAAAATCTGGTTTCAGGAGGGGTTAAACCACTAGGTCAAAACAAAGTCATAATAGAATTCACAACAGCTGATGCAGCCAATTAGTTTGTCTCTAACCCAATTTTAATGCAATTCAAACTCTGCAACAATCCCAACACACAATATCTCAAGAATGGGTATAATACGAGGGGTCGCTCTATACTTTAGCATGGATTGCTTCCTCCCTCGAAACCCCAGCTGGTTGTGGTGAACTAATAAAGGCAAAAAGACTTAGTAGGAAAGTAATCCGTGATGGCGTAATTGAATGGATACCCACACAAAGTGGTTATTTCCCTAACCGGCCAAATATTACCTGAGACTTTACTGCTTTTTCTCTTCCATTCCAGTTCAAGTTTACTTACTCCCCACTATCCAATGTCATGACATGTGAAGGCTCAATGCAGATCCAAACCCAGGTGTTTTAGGTGTTCCCAACCCCTCAAATCAAATCAAAATAATTTTAAAAATCCTAACCACCCTATTTTTGGGAACCTTCAATCTTTATCCTACTAAATTACAACAAAGCATTACTGATCTCATAAAGATACCCCCTGCTATATTAAAAGCTATCAAAAACTAACCAACAATAATTTCCCCATATTTCAATGTTCATCAAACCCCTTATTTAATGTCATCATATAACAGGGTTTGAGGATATATATCAATGGATATATATCCGATATATATCAAATGATTTTTATGATATATATCAATACAAAAATTGTTTAAAAAATTTGTATTTTTAAGTAATTTTTGGCATTTGTTACTATGTTTCTACTTCCCAAATGTAGATGGCGTTGGAGTAGAGTTAAAACATACTCCCTAATATAAGTTCTAATCTATAAAGGGCCACACTTCTGCCGGCATTAATGGCGTCCAGCATTGCCAGAATGTTACTTTTGTAATAAATCATTAAAAACATTTTAGTTTTTTTTAAATAATTTATTATGTAATTCAAATATCAATGTTGATATCATTGGTGTGTTCCGGCATGAAGATAAGATAGCCAGTTCCCCAATGTGTTGGGGATTCTTGGTAAGCCTGCTTCCATCTTCGGTAACATCGTCACTTACCACCAGGTGAGATGTTGTCAAGGGTTTATTAATTGTGAATAAAAAAAAATAAAAAAAATGTTTATGTAGCACATATGCAAATATTATACATAAATAATACAATAAAATAATAATATGGCTTTCATACAAAATGGATATATATCAAAATTTAAACCTCCTAGACTCGTTCCTAATCACACATTTGAATCAAGTACCAATTTAAACAATAGCCTATTCTTGTTGCCATGTACGACTGATGAATTAATAACAACTGTTCAATCACTGAATAATACCAAAGCAGTAGGTTTTGACCACATTACAACAGAAATTTTAAAAATATGTATAAGATTAATTGCCCCAATATTAACACACATCATCAACTTATCTTTTACCCAAGGATGCTTTCCAGAACGCTTGAAACGATCCATAGTAAAACCAATGCTTAAAAAAGGTCCTGAGAATGTCCAAAATTACCGCCCAATAACACTGATCTCAATCTTCTCAAAAATTTTTGAAAAAGTTTTTTACAGTAGAGTATCATCATTCATTGATAAACATAATATTATTACTGCAGAACAAAACGGCTATCAAAAACAAAAATCAACTACTCATGCAGCATATCATGTTGTATCATGTTGATGCGTTCAGTCACAGAATATATTGATAAGGGAATTACTGTACTAGTAACACTATTTGATATGAAAAGTGCCTTTGATTTTGTTAACCACGAAATGTTACTAAAAAAGTGCGAGAGGATTGGGATCAGAGGAAACCCTTTAGAGTGGATTAAAAGTTATTTGCATAACCGTCTACAATGCGTGGAAATTGAAAAAATTAACGATCTTAACGAAAAGGTAACTTACTGCTCTTCTTATCAATATAATAAGACAGGAGTCCCACAGGGAAGTATACTCGGCCCTTTGTTATTCATTATATATATTAATCACCTCCCAAAAGTAACAAACTATAAAATGATACTATTCGCGGATGATATATCCCTGGTACTTCCAGACAACGATAAATCGGTTCCCTTTGAAAATAAAGTCAATAGATCTATAAATTGTATAAATGAATGGCTTACAGATAATAACCTAAAACTTAACATTTCGAAAACCCATTATTTACAATTCTTTAATTACAAAACAAAAAAGGAAAACATATCACTAGAAATTGAAGGACAACCTATTAAGCGTATAAAACAAGTAAAGTTCTTGGGTATCATGCTAGACGAATACTGTACATGGAAACAACATGTTCAACTAGTTTGCAGTAAATTGTATCGGTTCGTGTATTGTATGCATTGGGGAGGCTAAGAAGAGAGGCCGGAAGGAGCACTGCGTTAACTGCTTACCATGGGTATGTTGTCTCAGTCCTTAGGTACGGTCTCCTGATATGGGGAAATTCTACTGATATAAAAAGAGTATTCATAGTACAAAAGAAATGTGTAAGGGCAGTGTCCGGAATAGGCCCCAGAGATTCATGTCTACCTCTTTTCCGAGAACTCAAACTATTAACACTTACAAGTCTTTACATTCTGGAAGTTGGGATTTTTGTAAGGAAATACCCTGGATATTTCAGTCATCCTGTATCAAATCATAGACTGAGAAATAGAGACCTCACTAAAATTGTAATACCAACGTATAGAACTACGCTCTATGAAAAAAATTGCCATCTTAATACTATTAGAGTATACAACAAAATCCCTACTGTATTAAGGCAGCTTACAACTAAGATTTTCATCAACAGGTTACGTGAATGGCTAATTGATAAATGTTATTACTCGCTTAGTGAATATTTCATGGATTCTGGATAACACTATAACTGAAGTAATGGGTAACCAAATATTTGCATGCCATTTTGTGGTAGAATGTACTGAGACTGTAATTATAAATAAGGACAATATCTGTTAAATAACGTATGTTCTCAGCAAATAAATATATTGTATTGTATTGTATTGATATATATCATAAATATCCGATATTTTGATATTTATAATAAATATCGGATATTTTCGAACCCTGTCATATAATGCCATCGTTTTTGAGCCAAAAGTCATACCCGACTTCTGCATTTACAAGGACACCTTACTCCCCAATTACAAATTTAATGAGCTCTTGGGCAAAGACTGGCAGGGCTGGCTCACTATATTTATGGACGCTTCCAATCTCTCTATTAAAGGACCTGTAGGTGCGCCTTTTTGTATCCCTAAATATAAAATTATCCTGAATTACAAATGCCCCCCCAAAATGTTCTGCCTTTACATTACAGGTGAATCTATTGCCATTTTAGAGGCTATTTTATATGTTGAGTCTCATGACCTTCATAAATCTATTATCTTCCCATTTTCTAAAAGTTGCCTTTCAATCTAAAATATCAAATCTATTTTACATCAAAGTTAAATATCCTATTATTCTGAAATCAAAGAAGCTTTGTACAAATGCCATTGTAAGGGCATTGATGTTGTTTTGGCTTGGATCCCTGGCCACTGGTATCCAGGGTAATGAGACTGCTGATGTCTTAGCAAAAGCAACTACCCAGTCTGGATGCCTTGAACACTTTAAAACTTATAGTCATGACCTGTGTAGTACTATATAGACTTGATTTCCCTGTGGAAAGAAAACTGGGAGACAACAAGGTTGGTTAAAGGCAAACATGCAGACATCCAAGAATCAATCCCCCTTAAACCATGGTTTTTTAAAATTTAAAGTCTAGGCCATGCCAGTACACCTGTACACCTGGTAAAGCTCATAATTAGAGACAGTTCCATATGTAAATGTGGATTAAACGAAGGGACTCCTGATCATATATTTTTCTGCTTGACATTCATATATTGAATATTTGCCTTCTCGTCGACAAGATGAAGTCGATCTCGTTCTTCGTTACGCCATTGGGATGCAACCATGTCCACTTTCGCTGTTTAGGCTTTTTGAAGAAGGAGTTCATCATAAAGAGGCCCTCCTTCTCCATAAAGTCGGCCAGCAGCTGGCCACGTGCATTTCTCTCTCCATATCCAAATTGCCCCACTCCCAGCTAACCATCACTTCGTTTGCCCAGTTTCGCATAAGTCCCCCATAACAATGGTGTATTGAGTCCGGGAGCTATTATGTAGAGCTCTAGAGATATCCTCATATAGGAGCTCCACTTCGTCGTCGGAGTGTTGCGCGGTCGGTGCATATACCTGAATAACTTTCAGCGAACACCGTTTGGTAATCCGGAGAATAAGGTACGCTACCCTCGTCGAAACACTCTCGATCCGGACCACATTGTTAATGAGGGACTTGTGGACTAGAAACTCGACACGACCCTCGGACAGTTGGTCGCCCTCCCGGAAATAGAGCAGGTTTCCGGATTTAAGGATTATAGTTTCCTCCACCTCTCTTCGGACTTAACACAATCCTACGATGTCCCATCGTAACCTGCTCAATGCTTCCTCGAGTTCTGTTAACTTTACGTCGGTTCGCAGTGTGCGCGTGTTGTAGGTTGCCAGGGCCAGAGGTCTTTTGTTTTGGTAGCCTGGCATCTGCCGGGGATTCTTCGCACGTTACCTTGACCGCTACCGGAGCCAGGAATAGCGGGGCCGCCGGGGACTAGGGGCCGTTTTTTATTTGTGTCGGTCATTTGGGGGTGTTGCCGTAATCGCCACGCTTGGCAGGCGGGTGGCGATCGCAGTGTTGCAGATTGGCTGCAAGTCACGGAAAGACGCTGCTGCCCATCCTCCGGTTTGAGTCCCTTAGTCGGCTCTTACGACACCTATTGGATGAAATAGGATGGCCCTATTCTAAGCCGGGAGACATACCTCACTTATATCAATACAAATAATATAATAAAACTATCCAATAAGTAAATTTAGCATTATGTGATAGTGATGGTATTTGTGTTGTCGTTGTTTTAGGACATCATCAGGAAAACTTGGGTAAACATCTAAACTCCGCAAAACCGGCCATCTGCTGAAGTGTCACTGCCATGACTGACATGACATTGGCAGAATTTTAAAAGAGAAGCCAAAAATTAAAGGATATAATATAACGTAAACAACTAAACACACAAGAGAGAAACCATATTCGTGTTTAGAATGTAATAGGGGTTGGTCCTAAACATAATTTGGTAAAACCCAAAAGCATTCAGTGAAAAAGATCATTTGGTAAAACAATGAGGATTCACACAGGAGAGAAACCATATTCATGTTCAGAATGTAACAAAGCGTTCAAACAAAAATGTGATTTAGCAAAACAAATGAGGATTCACAGAGGAGAGAAACCATATTCATGTTCGGAATGTGACAAAGCATTCAGTCATAAAGGTCATTTAACAAGACACATGAGGATTCACACAGGAGAGAAACCATATTCTTGTTTAGTAAGTGACAAAGAATTCAATCATAAATCTCATTTTGTAACACACACAAGGACGCACATAGGAGAGAAACTGTATTCATGTTCAGAATGTAAAAAAGTGTTCAGTGAAAAAGGTAGTTTGGACAAACACATGAGGATTCACAGAGGAGAGCAACCATATTCATGTTTAGAATGTGGCAAAGCGTTCTATAAAAAATATAATTTATTGAGACACATGAGGATTCACACAGGAGAGAAAGCATATTCATGTTCAGAATGTGACAAAGCGTTCAGTGAAAAAGGTACTTTGGTAACACACATGAGGATTCACACAAGAGAGAAACCATATTCATGTTCAGAATGTAACAAAGCATTCAGTGGTAAAAGTCTTTTAACAAGACACATGAGGATTCACACAGAAGAGAAACCATATTCTTGTTTAGTAAGTGACAAAGAATTCAGTCATAAATCTCATTTTGTAACACACACAAGGACGCACACAGGAGAGAAACTGTATTCATGTTCAGAATGTAACAAAGCATTCAATCAAAGATTTAATTTGGTAATCCACATGAGGATTCACACAGGAGAGAAACCATATTCATGTTTAGAATGTGGCAAAGCGTTCTATAAAAAATATAATTTATTGAGACACATGAGGATTCACACAGGAGAGAAAGCATATTCATGTTCAGAATGTAACAAAGCATTCAGTCGTAAAAGTCTTTTAACAAGACACATGAGGATTCACACAGAAGAGAAACCATATTCTTGTTTAGTAAGTGACAAAGAATTCAGTCATAAATCTCATTTTGTAACACACACAAGGACGCACACAGGAGAGAAACTGTATTCATGTTCAGAATGTAACAAAGCATTCAATCAAAGACTTAATTTGGTAATCCACATGAGGATTCACACAGGAGAGAAACTATATTCATGTTTAGAATGTGACAAAGCGTTTAGTCAAAAATGTAATTTATCAATGCACATGAGGATTCACACAGGAGAAAAATCATATTCTTGTTCAGAATGTAATAAAGCGTTCAGTCAAAAAGTACATTTAGCAAACCACATGAGGATTCACACAGGTGAGAAACCATATTAATGTTCAGAATGTGACAAAGCGTTCACTGAAAAACGTACATTGGTAAAACACATGATGATTCAAACTGGAGAGAAACCATATTCCACCATATTCAGTGTTCAGTCAAAAAGGTCATTTCACAAACCACGTGAGGGTTCACACAGGAGTCAAACCATATACATGTTCAGAATCTATTAAAGCATTCAGTGAAGAACATAATTTGATAAGGCACTTGAGGATTCACACAAGAGAGAAACCATATTCATGTTCAAAGTGTAACAAAGCATTCAGTCAAAAAGTTCATTTAGCAAACCACTTGAGGATTCATGCAGGAAAAAAGCATATTCATGTTCAGAAAGTGATAAAGTGTTCAGTGGAAAGAATCATTTGATAAGGCACATGAGGATTCACACAGGAGAAAAACCATATTCATGTTCAGAATGTGACAAAGCATTCAGTGAAAAAATTTATGTAGTAAAGCAGATGAGGATTCACACAGTAGAGAAACCATATTTGTGTTCAGAATGTAATATGCAATTCAGTGACAGGAGTGCTTTTGTTAGACATCAAAGGACATACAAAAGGGAGAACCCTTATCCAAAGTCTATGAATCCAGTGCCTTATCTATTTTTAAAATGTGACAAACAATTCCAACAAAAATCTTACTTAGCAGCACACTTGAAGACACATGCAGAAAATAAACTTGCATGGATATGGCTCGGATTTTAATAAACAATTCAGTGTACAAAGTTTATTTCCTTGAAAATGAAACATCTATAACAATAAGGTATTTCAGCAAGTTTTTTTTAAATATGACATATAATTAGGTAAGTAAACTATTCATGCATCAATTATCCTTTTATAATACTTTATTTAAATTAGTAATTATTTTCTGCCTTTTAGTCTTATATGTGTAAAATTGTGCATGACGAGGCCAGCCAGCAACTAACTGTATTTAAGAGGCCATACGGTTCCGAGATACAGACAATGTGTGAGCTTGTGTGATACTGTGTAAACATGTATGTAGGTATGGTAGTACATTGTGATATTGCTAGTATTGTATAACATTGTGATGTATCTCCCAAAAAAATAAAATTGTGTCTATGTTTATTGTGTCATGTGCCCTCAGGGACCGTATAGGCAAGACCAAGCCCATTTTTGTTACGAGAGTTAGGTATTTGCCTATATATCAGTATGTTATCATTGTAACGAGTTAATTTTATCTTATGTTGCTTAGGGCGGGCTCTTGGTAAAATGTACTAAATTGTGTTTATGACTGATCCTGGTCAGTGTTAACAACATTGATGTGTTCTGGCTTGAAGATAATAAGTTTTCCATTGCTGTAAGGCCTAGTAAGGCCTTCAATGTGGTGAAAATGATCTGTTATTATATAAAATGTCTGCAATCGGATTCTCACCTAAGTTATTAAAGTTACTTGCTAGCTATTTACAAAACCGCCGACAATATGTTCGAATATCTGGCTATCGATCGGGTGATTACTTTACAAGATCTGGAGTGAGCCAAGGTAGCACGCTTGGGCCCACTTTATTTATTATCATGGTGAATGATCTTCCCGAAGTCGTCAGCGAGTCTAGGTGTCTGATGTTTGCAGACGATTTGAAGCTATTACATGCTATAGATGGAAAATCTGACTGCCAAGCACTTCAGATGGACATAGATGCAGTGCACGAGTGGAGTAGAGGTAACCAGTTGGACCTGAATGTGTCCAAATGTAAAATAATCAACTTCTCTCGGTCGAAAAATCCCATTTTATCTATTTATTACCTAGGAGATTTTACAATAGACCATGTTAATAGTATATAGGACTTAGGACTAACACTTGACCGTCAGCTAACTTTCCGGGACCATATACTAGCAACTTTTAAAAAAGCGAATCAAATATTGGGATTCATTATTCAAATTGCCTCTCAATTTTATGACATTAAAGTTGCCTTGGTACTCTACAATCCGTTTGTTCGTAGTAGATTGGAATACAATGCGACTATATGGGATCCGAAAGAAAAAAAATACTCTCTTGTACTGGAAATTTTTGCTCGATTCATATACAAGAGGATGTATGGATTCTATCCATACATGTACCCCTCTATCTTTGTGTATGGTATGGTGGGATTAAACTCCCTTGCTCTGCGACGCAAAATGATGCCACTATTGCCAGCTACCACGGGGTAAAGTGGATAGCCCGTGGGTGCTCTCGTCTATGAGGTAGTTCGTCCCTGAGCGCTGCGTGGGCGGCGCGGGCCGCCGGGCGCGCCGGTTGTTAGCGCTGCCCCGGGATGGGGCCGTCCGCACATAGCACGCCTCCAAAGCACCCACTACAAGAGCCATAGCTCTTTTATATGACTAATGACAAAATCCAAGAAGCCTATGTATTTGCAAACGGCTGGGCATTATTATTAGATAAAATTATATATTTTTTTAATTTATTGTAAATAATCAAAAGTATAGACTATTGACATTTTATTTTATATTATTAGAACATAACATTTTACCCCTCCGGTCGACTTTGGCCATTTCCAAATTTGTCTCTTTCCAAACTTGTCCACTTCCTAATTCGTCCACTCCAACATCGTCCTTTTCCTAAATTGTCACTTTTCTTAAATTTGTCCTTTTTTAAATTGTCACTTTCCTAACTCGACATGGGTAGCAGAAAAAGGCGAGTTTAAAAGGTGACGAGTTAGGAAAGTGTCAATTTAGAAAAAGGACAAGTTTAAGAAAAATGACTAGTTAGGAAGTGGACAAGTTAGGAAAAAGTCAAGTTTGGAAGTTGACATGTTAAGAAAGAGACAGGTTAGGAAGTGGACAAGTTTAGAAAGAGACAAATTAGGAAGTGGCCAAAGTCGACCGGAGGGCATTTTGCATGCAATTCTTATCTATTTATATAATGTAAGTTCACTGACTTGGTTAGCGCTTTGGTGTATACTGTAAGCTGGCCACGTATTTTTGATATATAAATAAATGAAAATCCGATTTTTTTCAAAAAATTAAGGTCAACTTTTAGGTACTTTGCATGAGGTAAAGTGGGTAAGACGTATGTCATCGTGTTCTACGGGCTTTACGGAATCGTTTTAACTACAGAGTGACTCTACTTAATGTTAATATTTTTGAGATATTGGCGTCTGAACTTTGTATGTAAAGTCGAATTTTTCAAAAAATTAAACTCTACTTTTAGGTACTTTTCTTAAGGTGAAGTGTATAAGACGCATGTCCGCGTGTTCTGGCATTGCTGAATCGTTTCAGGTTAAGAACGACTCCACTTAATGTTAATATTTTTGAGATATTAGCGTCTAAACTTGGTATGTATAGCCGATTTTGTCAACTTTTAGGTACTTTGCATGAGCTGAAGTGGACTACACATGTCGGCGTATTCTACAGGCTCTGTTGATTCGTTCATATTTTTGATATATTTACGCCTGAGCTTTGTATATGTAGTCGATTTTTTCAAAAAATGAAACTCCACTTTTAGGTACTTCGTATGAGGTGAAGTGTACGGACATATGTTGACGTGTTGTATAGGCTCTGCTGAATCGTTTCAGGTACAGAGCGACTCCAGTTAATGTTCATATTTTTGAGATATTTGCGTCTGAACTTTGTATTTGTAGCCGATTTTTTCATAAAAATTAATTCCTTTTTTAGGTACTTTGCATGAGGTGAAGTGCCTGAAGTGGGTAATACATATGTCAACGTGTTATACACGCTTTACGGTATCGTTTCAAGTATAGAGTGACTCCACTTAATGTTCTTATTTTTGATATATCCGCGTCTGAACTTTGTATGTATAGCCGATTTTTTCAAAAAATGAAGATCAAGTTTTAGGTACTTTGCATGAGGTGAAGTGGGTAAGACATGTGCCGGCTTGTTCTACAGGCTCCGCTGAATCGTTTCAGGTACAGAGCGACTCCACTTAATGTTCATATTTTTGAGATATTTATGGGTGAATTTTGTATGTGTAGTATTTTTCTGATCCCATGATCTGTCAAATTATAACAGTCAGATAATATTTCTCATAGTACTTGTGAACACAGGATTTGGCTAGATCAATGAAAATTTATACCGTATAGAATTAAGATAGCCAGTTCTCCAATGCGTTGGGGAATTATGATAAGCCCGCTCCATCTTCGGCATCATCGTCACTTCATGTGTCATCAGGTGAGATGATGCCAAGGGCTTACCAATTGTGAATTAAAAGAAAATACAAAAGAACCCTCCGACCAAAACCAAGTCGGACGGAGCCCAACTTCGCTAGGTTAGGTTTGGTCAGCATGTCTGGTGCCACCGTAAAAAAACCCGGGCTCTGTCCGACTTGGTTTTACAATTCTCTTCTAGTTTTGGTAAGAGTTAGTAGCAAACTTAAAAATAATGATTAGTTATTTATTATATATAATAGTAACGAGGTCGCACGATGTGCTGCCTCAACATAATGTGCGGTCTTTGAACCGTACATAGTCCGCATCCGGAAAAGAAGAAAATAGTTATCTTATCTATACGTATAAAATATGAAGTTTATGACATAAAGTTTACAATATTTTACTTAAGATTAGTTAAAATCGAAGTGTGGGATTGTTGTGGAAGATTCCGTGCTTCTTTTGGATGGCTGCACCTCCTCCAGCTCAATGTCTTCATGAACTGGTTGGCACTGCTTGCCGCTGCTGCCCGGCTTCTTGTTGATGTTGCGGCGTAGCCAGCGCTTTACTGCCAGATAAGGTAAAGCTGTTTGTATCCATTTGGAGGTGTTTCCTTGCGTTTTCATAGGTAATGGAAGAGCTCGATGAACTGTGAATTCTTCATCACATATTAGGGGTATGTGAATTTCAAATAGGAAAAAGTCGTTCGTGACCCGTGCTTTGACGTAAAGCAGTTTATAAAAATCCTTTATGTCCCTTGTATGTTGTCAACAGGGAAAGACAATGTTCTTGGAAGTTTTCCGGATATCTCGTTCAGTTGTTTTATTAAGTTGATCTGCGTAAATAAATGAATGTCGATGTGACCTTGATAAATGTCTGTAAGAGTTTCAAATAGTGTTTCTTGCACAGTTTTCAGACTTTTCAGTAACAAATACGAAGTAAATGAGGATGTGCTGAAGTAATTGATTCCTACATTTTGGCGAGGCTCGCGTTGGTTTGTTCTATGAAGGTATTCAGCGTGAATTGTTTAGTATGTTCAGCGTGGTTAGTTTAGCTGAGTTACATGTAGGTTGTTGTTTTTCCTGTTTTTCATCTTCTTCTTGACACAAAGGTAGAGGACAAAGCTTTACTATCGGACGCTTTTTATCACTCCCGTCTTGGTCTTATAACGTCTTGGTCGCTACCTCTGTGAAGCTCGGTCACTTTCCCCATAGCCCACTTGCCAGGGGGTAGATTATCTTCCTTGATTAATACGATGTCTCCTTCTTTCAGATCTTTCATGGTTTTTTGCCACTTGCTTCTTACTTGAAGTTGATTTAAATAGTCGGTAGACCAGCTCTTCCAAAAGTGTTGTAACATGTGCTCGTTTAATTGCCAACGTTTCCTTATATCTACATTTCTGACGTCAAGATAGTCAGACTGCGGAATCGACAGTATTGCTCTTCCAGAGAGGAAGTGGCCGGGGGTTAAGCAGTTGTAAAATTCATCTGGATCTTCACTCAACTGAATCAGCGGGCGGGAATTCATACAAGCTTCGATTTTGGAAACCAAGGTCAAAAAAGCTACGTATGTGATCTTTTGATCTCCCAGGACTCGACGTAAATGATGTTTCATAGACTTAACCGCTGCTTCCCATATTCCACCGGCGCTAGGCCATGCTGGACAATTAAAATGCCATTCCACGTTTAGTTTGTTTATTTCGTCAAAGAAGTCAGGCGACATTAACTGTTTGAAGTCGTTGAACTCGTCGCGCAGAGTTTTTGCTGCGCCAACAAAATTGGTTCCGCAGTCACAGTACATATGTTTAGGTACTCCTCGTCTCGCACACATTCTTTGAAACGCAGCTATAAATGTTTATGTGCTTAAATCAGATACCAGCTCAATGTGAACAGCTTTGGTACACAAGCAGATAAAAATTGCTATATATCCTTTGGATGTCCTTGCGCCTCGTTCTTTATTTAGTTTTACGTCTACGTGTCTAGTAAAATCTACACCTGTGTGTGTAAACGGGCGCGAGGGTGTTATTCTCTGTTTAGGTAAATCACCCATTATTTGATAGGTATCCCTTGCATTAAAACGATGACAGCGCACGCAGTGACGTAATCTCGCCTTGACCGCTCGGTTTCCACCTAATATCCAGTAAAACTGCCGAATGTAGGCTAAAGTTAGTCTTGGACCTCCGTGAAGGACTTTCAAATGGGCATCATCGATGATAAGTTGCGTTAACTTTCCTTTATTCGTCAATATAATAGGGTTTTTCATGTCAACTCGTAGGTTTGAGTTTTTTGAGCGACCGCCGACCCTTATTAATCCTTTTTCATCCAAATAAGCATTTAGTTTGAAGATTTTGCTCCTGTTGGGCACATTTTTGTATTTTAATAGATGTTTATACTCTTGTTCAAATTAATTTTTTTGAAAATATTTCATAACATTTACTTTCGCTGCATTTAGTTTCGTCGATGTTAGGTAGTTAGTGTCAGCCTGCCTTTTATCGCAACACCCACGCGTTTACTCTGATCAGCCGTGTAAGTAAGCTGTATTTGTTTATTAGTTCATTTATGAAGTTGTCATTGTTATTTGACTGTAGGGTTGTACATGCTTGTTTTTTCATGCCCATATTTGTTGTTAATGTTGGGCTATATTTTTTACAAATTTCTTTGTTTTTTGACTTTTTAATTAAATCAGGGCCTTGCCACCAAAGTTGAAAATTCATCAGTTTTTTCGGTAGTAGTCCTCTGGAAGCACAGTCAGCTGGATTCAGCTATGTGTTTATGTAGTACCATTTTTCAGCTGGGATGACAGCAATCGTTTTCGTAGTTCTGTTGGCCACATATCTTTCCCATCTTGAGCTTTCTCCTTTTAGCCATGCAAGTACTACTTGGGAGTCACACCAATCAAAAATGCTGATATTCTTTTCTTTTAAAGCTTCAGTTACTTTCTTCATAAGTTGCGACAATAACACCGCGCCACAAAGCTCAAGTTTGGGAAGTGAGACGTTCTGCGATTTTTGCACAACCCTAGTTTTGGCGGCAATCAGATTAGTGGTTATTTCACCTTGCTCGTTTCTTACGCAGCTGTAGATTACGCACGCATAAGCCTTTTCACTCGCATCGCCGAACCCATGAAGTTCCATTTCATTTTCCTTACTTCCAATCCATCTATTTAATCGTAGATTTTTTATTTCAGGCAATTCAGTTTCCGCATTTCAACGCAGAGAAACTCCGAGCATAGCACGCTCCTTTGCCCTTTTGGTAACCTTGAGCCTTATTATGAGGCCCATAGTAAGCGACCATGTCTCAGTTCCAGCAACACACACTGGTCGAAGGACAAGTTACTAGCTGGTTGCGGGGTTAACTTATTTTTGTGGTGAGACAGCCAGAGTATTGACTACTGTGGTGGCGTACCACTTTTCAAGATTTGTGGTAGTGGTACACCCACCACTTGATGGACAATGTACGTTTTACGTAGAAATCCAGGTGATACACAAAAGCTGCAGTATTGATTTTTTTATTTTCATCAACCACGCTGACTTCACGTATCAAATCGTCATAATATTCCCAAATGTTTTGGCCAAAGTTACCTTTTCGGAAGCAGTTTGCTGTAAAGTGACCTATTCGTCCAGGGTGGTGGTCTATTACAGCCGCCAAGACGTACGCTTTATCTTTGATCATCATATTTTTAGGAAATTCCTACAGTAATATTATGTGCTCTATGGGAGCCTCTATTAATGTGACGTCTGATGTACGAGTATACTGTAACTTTTTTTTTTCTGCTGATGGCAGTTTCTGCATTGTTCACGAAGCTTTTCGGTCAATTGTTTGTCACTGCATAACACAATGTTGACATGTTCTGTCGCTCAAATTTATCCCAATTCACAGGTAGTGATGCCGCAGTGTTGGTCGAAGTACGGCATCCGCACTTTGTGGATATTGTGAGACTGATTACATGTATCGGACAACTGTTTTGGAACAAATCTGTTAATGTCGAATCACAATTTAATATTCCATCCTCATTGGGTGTGTATAATATTTTTGTAAAACATTTTGTCGCTCCAGTATTATCCTGAATCCTGCTAGTATAATCCAGTCGGTAAGTACTTTTTACCTAGACACAATTCCGAATTTAATGAAATTTTGGGATATGGTTTGTGGTAGGTGTGGGGTGCGGAATCTGAGTTTTCGACCTCGAGGGGCTTGTGGAAAATGGAGGGGGGGGCAAAAACCTCAAAATTTTCGGACTTTTTTCGGTTTTTCGCGTATAGCTTCTAAACCATGCGTTTCTCAAAAAAAACATCTAAGACAACGTTGTAGATCATTAAATTTACTTTAATTTTTACTGGTAAAACTTCTTTTTTGACCCAATATTTACCGAGATACAGCAATTTAAAAACCCACCAATTTTCTCAAAATATAAAAAAACCTACAAAAATTCAGTATTTTGCCTCATTACTTTCATCTTTCATCGTATCTATGTAAAATTAAATGCTATCTAACACCCTTGCTCCCCCCCCTCTATGTGTACCCCCTGACCCACTTCAGAAGCAACCACAACATCACGAGCCTTCCAAAACAATGGCTGGTCAAAAGTGGTGATGCACGTTTTCTGATGGAGTGACTTACACTCTTCTAATGCGGTAAGGATGGACGTTTAAATAGTACTGTAATTACTTGGATGTGCATTTATGAAAGGAAGGCACACAATTTTGGAACATTCATATTTCTCACCTTGTGTCTTCAATTCCATGAAACCATTCCATCCGGGAACTGCAACATTCCTGCAAATTCAACACTAAAGACATTCTCTTCCTTCATGGGATTAGTGGATGTGACACGACATCAGCTCCCTTCGGCATTGGAAAGAAGAAAGTAATGCAGGTATATGGTAAATACCCATCTCTGTCAGACGTAGTCAGCATTTTTAAAGACCCAGACGCAACACCAAGCCAAATATCCGAAGCTGGGGAGAAGTTCCTGGTGAAATTGTACGGTGGGAATTTGAATAATGATAATTTGGATGACCTGAGGTACCGTACATTTTCTACTGCGGTGACGAAGCCAAAATTCCAACTAGCCAGGTTGCCACCTACCTGTAATGCCGCCAAGTATCACTGCTACAGGACGTACCTTCAAGTACAGACATGGCTGGGGAATGAAGGGACTCAACGTAAAGTACCATCGGATTGGCGCTGGAGTTTGTCCAAAAGAGGTAATATATGTTTCTCCACATATAGTTTATTTTGTACTATTACATTTTTATTGTACCAGACCATTATTTCATTGTTCCTCTACTGTGTTATGGTAAAATTAACGTATTTATTTATTTTCAGGTTTAATCCCCATAACAACAACAATGGATGCTGCTCCGGAGCACCTACTAAATATAATAAGATGCAAGTGTAAAACAGGGTGTAGTACGGGGGCTTGCAACTGTAAAAAAGCTGGTCTTCGGTGCTCGGTGATGTGCAAGCACTGCACTGGCACTGCTTGTGAGAATTCTCGCGATGCAGACTTCAACGAAGAAGATACAGATGTAGAATATGAAGACCAGCCAACTTCATTAGATGAAATTAGTGCCCAGGCTGAAGGAAGCAATAGTGAAGACAGCGATGACAATTTGCCACTTGCTTCAAAAATATCAAGGCTAACGGAGTATTTTTAAGTCAATTTTAATATATATGTAATATTCAATTAAATATTATGTTTTAAAAAAGCAAAGATTTATATTACGTTGAAACAACACGAAAATAAATAGTAATACAATATTACGAAGTATTAAGCTTGAATTAGAATGTCTTTGATATATAGAATGATAGAAAAATATAGTTCAGTATCTCGGTTCAGTATGCATATCTTGAAGAAGTGGGGACGTGGTTTGTGGGATAAGGGTTTCACTCATTGAGGTTGGACGTCATTCTTTACAATCACTAATGAATGTGACCTATATGAATACACTTCGGTTGAAGTGGGTCAGAGGGTACACATAAGGGGGGGGGGGGGAGCAAGGGTGTTAGATAGCATTTAAGTTTACATAGATATGATGAAAGATGAAAGTAATGAGGCAAAATACTGAATTTTTGTAGGTTTTTTTATATTTTGAGAAAATTGGTCCGTTTTTAAATTGCTGTATCTCGGTAAATATTGGGTCAAAAAAGAAGTTTTATCAGTGAAAATTAAAGGAAATTTAATGATCCACAACGTTGTCTTAGATGTTTTTTTTGAGAAACGCATGGTTTAGAAGCTATACGCGAAAAACCGAAAAAAGTCCGAAAATTTTGAGGTTTTTGCCCCCCCCTCCATTTTCCACAAGCCCCTCGAGGTCGAAAACTCAGATTCCGCACCCCACACCTACCACAAACCATATCCCAAAATTTCATTAAATTCGGAATTGTGTCCAGGTAACCCCCCTAATTTTTAACTTGCCGACTGGATTAGTATCCGGATTTTGTTTTTCACTTTCTTCTAAAAGTGTTTTCAATAGCCGTGCAAGAGGCGTATATTTTTCGCGGAGAGAATTTCTTATATGGAATGATTCTGCACAAACGCTAAGTATGGCTTGAGTTACAGAGTCTATCAAACACGTATTTACAGCGTCACCGCTAGGAGTACCATTTGGTAGCAACACAAGTTTAATCGGCGCCGCCTTCTCCATGTTTTCATGGGAACAGTAGTTTTATCGTTATTGATGTTTTTTAATATCTCTAGTATGTCTTTTTCAAAGTCTGGCCAATCTAGCAGATATTCGTGAAAGATGCGTACTGCATTAATTTTTGGGCGGCCCAAATTTAGATAAGGAGTCGTTTGTTTGTCTTCGGAGTCCAGGATTCGTTTTCAGTCCACATAACAAACAATGGTGTAAGGACACTTTTCCAACTTTGGTCTCAACCGATATTCATCATATTCTTGAGATTTTACTAGCATTGGGCGCGATATCAATGTGCATCTTCGCCGCTTCGTGTCACTTACTTGATAATCTTTATAATGGCCAGATCTTTTCGATGTCCTTCTGGGCCATGTCTCGCCAATAGTTGGGACATATGGTTGCTAGCGTCGATGTTTCTCACTTCTTCGTCAGGGTTTGAGTCAAATTCAACCATGGCAAGCTCGATTCTTGAGTCAATTTCTATGACTCCTTGATCAGGCTCAAATCTTCCAAACTCTTCGGGAGAAGATTCATAGCGACGAGGTTTTCTTTAATGTCCTTCTGGGCCGTGTCTCGCCAATAGTTTGAGACCTATTGTCGCTGGCGTCGATGTTTCTGACTTCTTCGTCAGGGTTCGAGCCAAATTCAACCTTGAGAAGCTCGATGCTTGAGTCATTTGTATGACTCCTTGATCAGGCTCAAATCTTCCAAACTCTTCGGGAGAAGATTCAAAGCGGCGAGGTTTTTTTTAATGTCCTTTTCGCCCGAGTCACGTGCAAGGCTTTGGGAGGTTTCAATGTTCACGACTTCAACATCAAGGTTTCAGTCAAAATCAATTCTCTGATATTCGACGCTTGAATCAATTTGTATGACTTCTTGATCACGTCTCGGGCTCGTCTCTTGACTGTCGTTCTTGGCTAAGGGCTTGTCAAACCTCCCGGAAAATGAGTCTTGCGTTTTCTTTCTTTCCTTGACCAAGTCTCCTGGATCATGAACTTTAGTTAAGCGCTCTTTTTTGACGTGATAACGTCTTATAATTCGATGGAGCCGGCTGCACGCACGAAAAAATGCGTCGTTACCTCGCTCTGAGGCGTTCCGAAAAATGCGTCGTTACCTCGCTCTGAGGCGTTCCGTGAGGCGTTCCGTTTAAGGCTTTTTTCTTATGACGTTGTCACGTTCAACTATCGTCAGTAAACCGACTTTACAGACAACCGTATTTTTTTATCTTCATACTCGCTTCGTTCGTCACTGATTCAATTTTATGTTTCAGGAGACAGATAAATCTGGCACATGTCAAATTTCGGTTCTTCAGTACATTATTTTTAAAATTTCCAAAGTGATTTTCTACGAGGGTGTTACTTTTCCTTCCACTTGGGTCCATCACAGATATCCATAATGACAGGAAACTGAAATGTTTTTTCAACAATAAATCCAGGTACTTCGGATTATAATGCTTATTGTCTTCACCGGTAGAACTAATGTCAATTTCAGTGTCGTCTGACAGAACTTTATATTTTTTATATAAAGGGCTCTGTTGATATAGAGCGTTCGATTCTGATACAGAATACTCCTTACTGCCAGATGTCATTCCTCGTGTAGTTTTATTTTCGGTCTTTTTTTTTGCTTTAGCGTGACAGCGGTCACGCAAATCTGCATCATCTTGGGCAGTTTGGTCGGCAGCATGTTTACTCTTGAGTAAAATAACCAGATTTTTTAACATATCATCCACCTGTCACAATTTCTTTGTGTTAAGAACTGCGGCGATGGCATTTTTTTAAATTAAAAATTTGAGTGCGTTTGGCTGCACCTCACCTGATGGTAAGTGCCGATGCAGCCGAGGAAGTAACACGCAAGCTCAAATAGTGCCTGTTCACTCTCGTCTTGAAGATTCCTAAATTATACGAATCGGGGAATACAGACGCCGGAAGCGAATTCCACTCCTTGGCCGTTTGCATGATGAACGTAAAGGTGGACATTGACGACAAAGGGGTGGAACCGCTTTCCGCGCCTGGTCGTCTGATGATGAAATGGAGAGGGTGGAATGAGGTCTGAGGCACACTCTCCGAAATGAATCCTATAAACAGGCTACTTTGCGGGGATGCTCGAGGCTTTGGAGCCTGCTTGATAGAAGTTCCTCGTCGCCAATGAGTCTTCTAGCGCGTCGATCGATAGAATCCAAGGCATCTAGCTGGTAACGAGCCGATCCGTCCCATAAGTGAGAGCAGGATTCCATACATGACATCTTTTAAGTAATTTCTTAATTGTGGGACATCGTAATGAGCATCGATGTCTTTCGCCGCTATGTGCATAAAATGTGCACAGCAAATTTTGATGAGAACTAGCTCGGTTGGATCACTGGGACGACCTTTTGAAACGATATCATAACATTTCCTGAGGTATGCGTTAAGATCCATTCCGTTGAATGCAAGGCTGATAGCGTGCATGTTTGCAAAGGACCAGTCTGTTATAATATAACAGACATAAAAAGTGGTCAGCACTTCGCACTTTTTCAACAATCTTGAAACTCATTCAAGAGTTTATATTATATGGTTTTGTCACATGTTTGGTGCTGATCATGTTTAAGACTGTTGGAGTTGATATCACACCAGTGTAAAATAGTGTTTTTTTTTTTCATACGTTTTGGAGGTATAACGCAACCCCTTGTAGAATCAAAGTGTAAGTATGTCAGCCCTTTTCTCTTCATACCATTCATCAAGGTTTGCCTTGTGTTGAATTGTTCTTGTTTTACCAACGTTACCACAAAGTAAGGGTATGGTTTTGGACATGCGATGTCATGGACAAAGTCACCATGCTGTTTCTGTGTAGCGAAAACGTCCAAAAAATCATCCTTATCAAGATCTTCTGCACCAAGTGCTTCTGATTGGATTTTATGCATTGTAGTATCCGATTTTATATTTTAAAGGTTACCAGCTACAACCAACTTCCTATTGGCTTCCCTCAAAAATTGTTTTTTAGGGCCAGAGGTTTAGTTTTGGCACAATTTTTTTGCATGATCTTGCGTTCGATGCCCTTGACAGGACGGGTCAATTTATCGGTGTGGCAATAATCTCTATATGAACTGTAAACGCTGACTTTATGGTTTTCCGTAATTGCAATTTTGAATTTTTTGCATTTGGGTTGTTGACAGTGAGCCAACATTGTTGCTTGCTTCTTTTTCTTCGCATATTTCACTTTCTCAACAGTAATGCTGCAGGTATTGTTAACGTACTGAGCTATTTTTTTACACAGTAGGTATTAGATGGTAGTATTTGGGGTGAAGTTTGTTTTTTTTCTGAACAAATACGGTTTGTATTGTTCGGAAGTTGTGAAACCTTAAAAAAAATTACAATCTTTATAATAAACACCGCTTTTTAAGTCAGCGCTGAGTAAATTTATTTGAATTTTCAGGAATTATTTTAGCTTCCCTGCTGGGACTTGTAATATTAATCAAAACTTTTGGTATCAATTCCTCTTCAGAGTTTTCAGAAATATTCTTCTTCTTCTTAGCGTGTCGATGGCAGACACTACACTGTAGCAGCCCAGAATTTGGCCACGTTAACAGCATTATCAGCCACTGTCATGAGGTCTTCCTGCGTGCAGATGTAGGGGCACGCAGGGCACGATGTCAAATGTTTCAGAAATATTTATAATGAAGGAATTCTCGTCATGTGATGTTGAGACCATACTTGGATCGTGATCTGGTGAACTGTCGTCTTCAATATTCGATAGTGTGAAACCTACGGGTTCCGTCTTACACAGGCGTCTATTCGTTTGTAGATGGTCGTATCTGGGCGTGGTAAAGAGAATTGATGACGTTCCTAGAACTTTACTTGGCAGCGGCGCTCTGTCGGAGGTTTTATTTGACGTGCTCATCATATCCATGGGGTTTGTGCGAATGTTCATTTCCTCTATGGCAGAATTGTCAGTTGACAATTCATACACAAATATCTCAAAAATATGAACTGTAACTGGAGTCGCTCTGTACCTGAAACGATTCAGCAGAGCCTGTACAACACGTCGACATATGTCTTACCCCATCGACGAACCAGGAATAGACTGTTAATACAAGGAGGGTTTGCAATTCGAATATCCGCTCCAATTTCAAATTCGAATAATTCATTAAAATTATCCGAATATTCGAATAGTTAATAAAGTACATAATAAAGGTACTCGTATGTTTTTAAATAATATTCTGATTCTAACTCTGCCTTTGAGTCGCACCCTGTTGTGTCCTTAACTCGTTCTTGTACTCGTTCGTTCGCTCAGTCACCGCCAGTGACAGTGCAGTGCGCTCGAGATGGCCCTCTGACAGCGGTGGACAACGTGGTACACATTTAACCCGAGCACATAATTTACTGCTCTCCATCCCACCCTACAGTGTCGAATCTGAGAGGGTGTTTTCTTCGCCGAGTTACTTGTGTCACCGCTTAAGAACAAAGATGAATGCCAATACTTTGGACAACCTAAGTTTTTTTACGCTCATATTATCAAAGTTTAAAATAGACAGTGGATTGTAATTTGTAATGTTTATGTTTGATTCTAAAAAGCGTCGGTGGCTCAACCGGTAACGACTCGGTCCATCTAACCAGAGGTACCGGGTTCAAATCTTGGATGGCCAATGTACCAATGAGTTTTTCAAAAAAAAAACTTACGTACATACTTACCGATTGCTTTACGGTGAAGGAAAACATCGTGAGGAAACCTGCACACGCCTGCGAAGAAACTCGAAGGTTGTGTGTGAAGTCGACCAACCCGCACTGGGCCCGCGTGGTCGACTAAGGCCTAATCGCCCTGATTCAGGGTAGGCTCGAGCCCCTCGGTGGGGACGTATATGAGCTGTAATGATGATGTTTGATTCTAAAAGATGATTTTGTTTTGATTATAAGACATAATGTAACTAAATGTTATGTAAAATGTAACCAAAGTTCTATTCTAGTTCTAGTGAAGATAAATCCTAACAAAACATAAAGGGAGCCAAGTTCGATAAAATAATTTACAGAGATATAAATGAATTAGTACCAAGTTCTATTAGTACGGCACTTAAATTTTAAATATTTATCTTAGACTTCTATTAATAACAGAAAATGTACAACTCTTTTCAGTTGTTTAAAAGAAAATTTCTTATGTACTGTGCTAGTAATGGTATAACATAAGAAGCTTTCGCTATATTCTGTATTTGCGTTTAGGAAGTGTATACAGTGCCGCTAGCGCCTCCGTAGCTCAGAGGCAAAGTTCATTGGCTTTACACAGAAGGTCGCGGGTAGGGATTGCAAAATCCGGATATTTTTCAAATCCGGATTTTTGGATTTTCATATGATCTGAATCCGGATTATCCGGATTTTTCGAAGGTTTTTTTTAAACCCAATTTGTTGTAAAATTTGTTATTTTAGTGGTAATTTTATTATTGTTAGAAGTTCTTTTTATATTGTTTACTGTAAAACGCAAAAAATAAGAAAAATACATATTTTTTAATAAAAACGTTAATAAAAAAAGGGAACTAGGAACTTATCTATAGTAAGCATTTTAAATCACGACATGACAAGACATCACAATCCAAGTCAAACTTGAAAACTAAAAAATTATAACAGTCATTTTTATAATCACTGCATTATTTGCGAGATATTGTATCATTTTCAATCAAAGTTAAAGAAAAATCGAATATTTAGCTCTAGAATTATTCATTTTATTCGAATAGTAAAATGAAACGAATAGTGCAAACCCTAAATACAAGGCGAACACTTTCTGGCAACACATCAGTGAAATGAAACTTATAACGATCCCGCTTCCGAATATTAAAACACTTTCGCCCAACTCTGTAAACCGTGTTGAACCTCTGTGAACACTGCTTTGTTTGAAATTTAAAAAATCTAAATAATGAATTCTTGCACTATGAGGTAGGTAATGAGTAAAATATCGAAATACAAGACAGATCGAATTACATTTTATCGGTGAGTAAAATTCTGTATTTCCTGAACCGTGATAAATGTGAAATTTTATTATGATTAGTTTTATAAATATGATGATTATTGTGATAGATAAAAAAGCTGATTAAACTACAAAAATAATGATTGTGATAATATTTATTAAAATATTCGTATTATATAAATTTTGATTATTGTGATAGATAGAAAACGCTAATTATACTACACTGATTTTTTCGAATTAAAACTATATTTTTATATAATAAAGGTACATATGTATTTTATTTCGATTAAGATCGAAGGAAGGCGCGGAAGAAGCCCTAGAATTGCTTAAATAGACCAAGTTAAGAAGAAAGTTAAGGTGGAAACGTATAGAGAAATGAAGGAGATAGTGTGGGAGAGACCTGGAAAGAGCTACACCGACAAGAGCACGGCTCATAAATTGTGATGATGATTTTATTTTAATCTTATCCTATTATGATATGAAGTGAACTTCAGAAGGTATTTTGTATGAAAAAATAAATTCACTTCAGACTTAGAGATAAAGGGCACAGGTAGTTTCTACATTATATCTTATTTCATCCCACCCAGTAACACACAGATACCTATATTACATACAACGAACTAGCGTTTCTGGATGGTAATAAAATATTCGTCATCGAGTAACAGTGTTACTCGATGTGAATTAATTTGTCCCAACCAGCAACACTGTTACTCGATGACTAATATTTTTCCCAACCAGTAACAGTGTGACAGTAAGGGGTATTACCGGACGGGAATAAAATCGGCCTTCGCATGCTCCACCCAAGGAATATCTTCGGGTTTCCACTAATGGAGTCCCAGATCACACCAAAAACATTTCACACGATTTTCACGTAAACAATAGTAAAAGCCTGCAATTTCCCAGGTCGCTGGGCACCAGTCCATAGGTGGTGGTTCTAAACTCTCGCCAGTCGCACTCTTGATAAAATTCACATTAGCAGTTACACTCTAATAATCCTTCAGCAGGTACGATACGATTGATCATGGTTGAAATAATTTCATTTTTTTTTTATCGAAAGTCGTCATGTTGAAGCTGTTTTAGCGTTTCTTTCCTCTTCGAAAGTTACTGTACAATATCAGTGCTATACTTGTACGCGTATAAATATACATGACTTAGCAACACCTTTCTACAGGCACGAATGTAATAAAAAATAAAATAAAAGACACCAGCCACAGAGCATCATGAACAAAATGGTAAGATTATCCCTTAGTAACAGCTAGGTCTGTGCTGGCATATACGTAATACAAGCAAGTAAGACAGAGAAATAATCTAACGAATTTCATTAAAACCCGACTGCATAGAAACATTACGCCTCTTTTTTTAGCAAGCGGGTAAAAATATACCCTATGTCACTCACGGGATCAAGACGAATCTAACGACAGCTCGCACTCCAAAATCCATCAAAACATTTAGGCTACGCCAAAGAAACGAACATACATACATACACTTGTAAAACACGACCGTCCTTTTTTAACAGTCGGGTAGATATCGCCGGACACTAGAAATAACCTAACCAATTTTATAAAAACCCGACCGCATAAACACAATATTGTGCCTCTTTTTAGCAGGCATGTAAAATTGTACCCGATGTCACTCATGATCAAGACGATTATTACGACACCTCGCACTTCAAAATCCATCAAACCGTTCAGGCTAAGTCAAAGAAACGGACATACTTAAATACTTACAGCCTGGCAAAAAAGAGTTTCCAGAAATGAGGGCGCCACTAGCACCACTCTTGTAGTCTTATTCATTCTAAAGTAGTCAGTTTAGCGAAAATAATTGCGAAATTCAATGAAATTTATAAAAAAACGACAACCAATTAGCAGCAATGATAAATCCGTTGTCAGCAAACTATTATAGTGTTTCCATTAAAAAAATCAATTAGTTCCATCTGTCGCCACCTCAAACTCTTTTTTTCCAAGATGTACACTTTTAAAATGTTACTCTTATTTTTAAGAGGAAACGCGGTCTAAAGAAAAGGTACGGGTGTTCATATTGTTTTCCGTTTTTGGTTTGACCCTATGCACCAAATACAGATAGCGCGGGGCGGAGAGTGGTCTCTAACGCTTGGCGGGCTTGTTTAGTTTAGTAATAATGGATCGCTTCACGGGATCGCAGCGCGCATTTTGCGTGCGAGCTTTTTATAAAAATAACGATTCAGAGACGCTACGCGCAATTGTAGTGACTGCCGTGGGTCAACTCATAACAGACTAGCGAACGCAGTCGACATTGACGCTCGTTCTTATAATCGTTTTGCGCCCAGTAGATTTATCCGGCATTGTGTTCCCAGTTTTTTCAAACTTGTGCACCCAATGCTTGATTAAATTCGCACTTGGTACATTTCTCATATCCGTTGAATTAAAATATGTCCTGTAGAGGCATCGAACAATAGTTTACGAAAAAAGCTCGCACGCAAAATGCACGCTGCGATCCCGTGAAGCTATCAAATATTACTAAACAAACTTAACAAGCCCGTCAAGCGTCTGAGACCACTCCCCGCCCCCCGCTATCTGTATTTGGCGCGTAACGGTCAAACAAAAAACGAAAAACAATATGAGACACCCTTTAAATAAAATGTTGCTGTCTCCCTCCCCAAAACCTCTCCGTATACAGCGAGAAAGGGAGAACTGCAGCGCAGACCGATAATAGGCACTAAAATTGACCAAAACAGCATTTCGTAGTCCCCTATTTCCTCCTTCAAAACTTGAGCAATAATATTTTTTTCTAAAATAATAAAAAAAACTCTTTACTTAAGCCTGTATGTTTTAATTTTATTGTTAATATGCGTATTATTGTTTTGGTGGGCGTCTGGAATTGACGTTTCAATTGGATAATTTTCTCAGTTTTTTAAGGTTCCAAAAAATATTTTTGCTCTTTTGTCATTATCCAGAGAGGAAACAGGAGACTACGTTTGTATGGAAAAAAATGCGCCCGCGTTTCCTCTTAAGCAGTGGGGCAGACGTCGCCGGACACTTTTCTGAACAATGGACCCCACCGTAGGTACACACAATGCACTTTTCCTTTGATAAACGCTCCGAACACTTTCTACTGTTAGAGAGGATTAATAATCCTCGAACCGTGTCCATTGTTTTAGATCCTGCCTGGAATTCCTATCTCGGAAACGCTTGAAGATAGCGAAATGGGACCACGCGCAACCGATTTAAATAGGGGGCGACACTTTTTCTTTAGGATTTAATGTCCGCCATCCCAATTTTGAGCCTCCGTCTATCATCTCACCTGATAGTAAGTGACGATGCCGAAGATGGAAGCGGGCTTACAAAGATTCCCCAACGCAGTGGGTGAACGGCTATCTTATCTTCAAACCGGAACACGTTGATGTTTGGCGGCAAGACTTAGATAATATGGTGGTAGCTAGCCAGGCGGGCGTAGAAAATGCCATTTTACCAAACAAACCGAGTCTTACAAATTTAGACTCCGTCGGGAATCGAACCCGCGACCTTCTGAAGTGACGTGAAGCTAATGGCCTTATCTAACCATTACGCAACGCAAATATAAACTCGTTTTGAAGTTTGTGATTCGTATTTTACTATATGATTACGATATCTACTTTCATGTCATGAAATTAGAAATTTGACACTTTTCCTAGTACAGAAATAAAGAATATTAACACTTTACCTGCTTATGAACAATAAAAATGGTGTCATATTACAACGTTCGTCGACACGACATGTGTGTTGGACGCACAGCCGTATGAAAACGGGTGTTAACGCGAGTGCTACGAACATGACAGAGGTGTTCATTGCAACGGATATGCGGCGGACACGACTGGCGAACCACAACGCCAGTGCGCATCGACACACCTCGCATGTTCGTGTTGTTTCAACGCCAGTGCGCATCGACACACCTCGCATGTTCGTGTTGTTTTGGATGGTTCTCAGTTTTTACCATTATTCGTTCACTCAATTAGTTGCAGTACACCCGAACGAACTTCTAGAAGGATAATTATTTAAAAATAATAATAATAATTAGGTTTTTGGAGTTAATACTCCTTAATAATCGATTTGCATATATGGCCGGGGTATGAAATATATGGGAGTAAAATCAAACTACGACGATGTCACGCGTGGATACCCGAAGTGCGTTAAACGAAAAATTTTACCTATCCCCGACCACAGTGTAGTATATAGGTATATTATTGTATGTATGTGTTACTTGTTTTCGCGCCAAATTTGAAAAAAGAACCGCATGCGCTTCGTAGTGAGTTTCCAAATATGAGACAAAAAAAAATATTAACTAAAAAAATAATGTTATAAAATATTTTCAACCGACTTCCAAAAAAAGAGGAGGTTCTCAATTTGACTATGCTTTTTAGGGTTCCATACCCAAAGCGTAAAAACAGTACCCTGTTACTGAGACTTTGCTGTCCGTCTGTCAGTCCGTCCGTCCGTCTGTCACCAGGCTGTATTTCATGAACCGTGATAGCTAGACAGTTGAAATTTTCACAGATGATGTATTTATGTTGCCGCTATAACAAAAAAATACTAAAAAACAGAATAAAATAAATACAACAAACGTGATTTTTTTGCTCGATATTGATAACGGCAACAGGTAGACGCTTGAAATATTCACAGAATGTTTAGTTATATATTTACTATAAAAATAAAGAATTAAATTAAAATAAAACAAATATTCAAGGGGGGCTCCCATACAACAAACGTGATCTTTTTGCTCGATATTGATAACGGCAACAGGTAGACGCTTGAAATATTCACAGAATGTTTAGTTATATATTTACTATAAAAATAAATAATTAAATTAAAATAAAACAAATATTCAAGGGGGGCTCCCATACAACAAACGTGATCTTTTTGCTCGATATTGATAACGGCAACAGGTAGACGCTTGAAATATTCACAGAATATTGAGTTGTATTATTCACTTTAATATAAATAATTAAATTAAACTAAAATTTATATTTAAGGGAGCACCCCATACAAAAAAACGTGATTTATATCGATATTGGTACGGAACCCTTCGTGCGCGAGTCCGACTCGCACTTGGCCCGTTTTTTTTTGTATGTTCGCGATATCTTCGCAGATTGTGAACCAATTTTCATAATACTTTTTTTTATTCGATAGTACTTACCAAAAAAAAATGTACTAAGTGGTTACGATGGAAGTCGGTTTTTTTTAACGTGTTTAGCATTACATTACTTACAGGGCAAGTTTAAGAAGTTAATATCACCATGGAGATTCCATCAATTATTTTATTCTTATGGAATGCATAGGCACAGTTTAAGAATCCATATAGTCGTCCAACGCCTTTGATAATCGCGTCATCGCCGACATCACGAGTCACTGATCACAGTACCAAGGCACAGTATATATAGGGTGACCTTAAATTAGTTCTTGATAGCAAAGGATCTATTGATAGCAAATGTACTCGTGATTACAAACAACTTTCCCAAAGAAACTATATGTCGAATCAGAAAAAAATTTTAGGTCCTCGGTACCTACATAACAAGTTATCAAATCGACAAAAATGTATGAAGGACCAAATTTTTTTTTCATATTTGACATATAGTTTCTTAGGGAAAGTTGTTTGTAATCACGAGTACATTCATATCCTTTGCTATCAAGAACTAATTAAAAGTCATCCTATATATTAGTACTAACGTACCAAGGGTTGTCACAATAATTGACAATTATAGGAAAGAAATGCCCATCGCGTAGAAAAATGACTTCAATAGTGTAAAATCGATATTGGAAGGTACTTTAGATCTCTAATCAAGAATCCATTGTCAGAATCAAAAAATGACGGCCATTTTTTTTTACTGAACCTATTACTTCCAAAATCGATATCTGAAGTCTCCTGAGTAACGGATCTCCATCCTCGAGTACATCGTCACTTACCATCAGGTGAGATGTCGTCAAACGCACACAAATTTTTAATTTAAAATAATATCGATATTGCTACAATACAATATTTAATATATTAGAGATAATTAAATTACTAAAACTACAATATTTTTTTTAATAAATTTAAATTAATAAAAAAAAATATTGTAGCAAAATAAATAATTTAAAATTGATTTAAAAAAATAACTAACAAAATGTTTTAATATTTATTTAAATTATATTAAATAATTTATAATAATTAAAAAATATATATAAATCAAACTAAATCAAAAGATAAAAATGAGCTGTGCATGAATGATTGATAATAAAAATGCGAGGTGACGACCTTTATTGAATGGGCCCAATGCACTATACAAACGGTGACAATGGTCTAGCGGGGTGGGCCCTACCCGCCCCGCAGCCCTCGCATGATTGCCCGTCTTGACGTCCTCCGTTGGGCGACTGTATGAATTCTGAGACTGGCATAGGTATGCAGGGCGCGCCATATTTACAGCATCCCAAAAAAGGTTTGATTCTAATTTGATAAATGTACTTAGCGCGGGCTATGATTTTTTTATTAATGAGGCGCCTTTTAACTCTAAGCTAAGTCATCAATTTAAAATAGAAAGAATTATATGGCATAATTGGCTTCCTTGACAAGTATATATAAACGGTTTTGTACAAACTGGATCTGCTTTTGCCCGCGGCTCTGTCGCGTGGACATCAAGGGTGCGCGGTGGACGAGCAGCGAGCGGCTCACGGGGTTTTCTAATGCTTGATGTCACATCTGTGCATCAATACCATTCATTTAAATACACTTCAAATAAAGAAATTCACTCTAAAGAATGAAATGTTATTTGTATATCTAAATACACGAAGTTAACCAACAATAACGAAATCAAAGGTAGGTATTACGAATCAAATTAGGGGCCTACATTTTTTTTCGAGGTCAGGTACTAGCACACAGCTACTTAGCTATCAAATGTTTTAGATTCGATGGCTTTGCTGGAACCGACATAAAATTGGTGTACCTATTTTTCTAAATATCTTTGGATAGGGAGAGGTACACAAATTTTCATACAGGTACACGGCAGGTATATCAATTCTACAAAAAATCATTCGATTTCAAGAAGTACACCCGTCATCCTGACTCACACAGTCATTGGTCATTCATATTCCTTGCCAAGTTGGGTATGTGAATACCTCCAGTTGGCAAAATTCGCCACTTTGCGAAACGACGTATAGTTGGCATACAACCAGGGCTCCCAAAATTGCTATTCAAAATAAAGAAGTCGCTTGGACCGTGTAAGGGTTAAAGAAAAACAAAGCGAGTAAGGTAATCCACTTTATAAAACAAGCTAGATAGCTTACAAACAGGAAAATTACTATCCAAAATAAAGAAAAGTTCTTGGACCGTTTAGGGATGAAAGGAAAACAAAGTAAGTAAGGTCTACCACTTTAAATTCAATTTTGAAAACGAGCTAGTTGACATGCAACTGCGTCTCCAAAATTTCAATTTAAAATAAAGAAAAGTCGCTTGAACCTTGTAAACAAAGCGAGTAAGGTAAGGTAAAAACAAAGTGTAAAAGAAAACAAAGCGAGTAAGGTAATTTAGTGATTAATTATTTATTTTTGATGCAGTCATCTTCTCTAATCTTAATTACAGATAGGTACCTATTTAAATTATGACTTTTTTGTAAATTTTTAAAATTATGATATATTTTTTTTTTAATTAGCACGCATAATCTCTAATCTTAATTACAGATACCTATTTAAATTATGACTTTTTTGTCAATTTTTAAAATTATGATATTTATTAATATTTTTTTAAATTAGCACGCATAATCTGTTCTGTACAAATTTTGCAATCAATTTTTAACTAACTTCCTGATAAACTAGGACATAGCACAGAATTGGATGACAATGCAATGTAGATACCTACTTAAGTACTTAACTAATAAAAAAATGTATGTACAGTCACGGAATTTGTATGTTTAGCAGATTCAAGTCCCTTTAATTTCGCCGGGTTATGAATTTTGTTTTTCCATTTTCATCCACTTTCTATCTGATTAAGAAAAAGTTTAAATAAATATATATATATATATACACGGTCGAATTGAGAAACCTCCTTTTTTTGAAGTCGGTTAAAAACAAATAATTAGTGACCGTACAGAGGTACGCACATTATACAGGTAGGTATGTAAATTTAGCCTTATCTTACCTAAACCAAAGAATAAAGACTATTTAGTAGGTACTAAATAGTAGTTCAGGTGATCTACCTTAGTAATATTCCCTACTCTTTGCCTGTACTAAATAGTAGGGATTATTACACCTACAGCGGTGCACAGTGGCTAGTTCTAGCTAGACATAGGTTAATAGCGTACCCACATACAGGTGTAACAAAATCGATGTAGGGCCCGTAAACTGGAGGTTCTACTCGTCATACTCAACAACTTTCCCCAAGGAACCCCATAGCCAACCCCTGAATAAACAACTATTCATCATGAATGTCACAGACAGTCCTCTTTGCAGAGGATGTCTTGAGACAGATGAAACAGTCAGTCATGTGATCCTGGAATGCACTGGTCTGATCGAACATCGGGTAAAAATCCTCAATGATATGGGGTCGCTCCGAGAAGCCTGCGAATGTCCCAGGAGACTTCTGTGCTTCTGGAAGGAGCTGGGTTGGCTGGACTAGCCAGCGACACTTGCACGCATAAAGGACCGAAAAAGAGTCCAAATGCGGAAACGGGAGCCCACTACCAAAATCATCATCATCATTACAGCTCATATACGTCCCCACCGAGGGGCTCGAGCCTACCCTGAATCAGGGCGATTAGGCCTTAGTCGACCACGCGGGCCCAGTGCGGGTTGGTCGACTTCACACACAACCTTTGAGTTTCTTCGCAGGCGTGTGCAGGTTTCCTCACGATGTTTTTCCTTCACCGTTAAAGCAATCGGTAAGTATGTACGTAAGTTTTTGAAAAACTCATTGGTACATTGGCCGTCCAGATTTGAACCCGGTACCTCTGGTTAGATGGACCGAGTCGTTACCGGTTGAGCCACCGACGCTTTTACTACCAAAATACCCATAGCCAATTATAAAAAAAAGAACCTTCCATAAAAAATGCACAAAATTGGTCGATCAGCTGATTGATTTGTATGAAGCTTTTCTTTGCGATTTCGGCAGTCATAAAACAAAAATTGTATAGTATGATGAGTAGATGCCGTAGTTCAGGGAGTCCATCATAATTTGGTGGAGGGCCAGGTCAGGTTTAGGATTTTTTATAGCCGCAGCGGGCTAAAAGAAATGTACAATAGTAAAGTGAATTTTTAATAAAACAAAACAGTAATTTTAATATTTACTTATGTTAGGAAAAAGAGTGACTTTTAAAAAACCTACCTAATGTCATGACTGACACATTTTTTGTTTGCACAATGCATGTATTGTCTTTATCTTTGTTTAACTATGTGCCGCGGAATAAAGGTAGGTAGCTTCGCGCAATTAATTAATATACATGGCTTAAAATTCAACTAGTTCGCGGGTCAGATGAAGTGCCTTCGCGGGCTGGACGGTGGCCCGCGGGCCTTATCTTGGACAGGCTTAGTTAACCACCACAACCAACTTTGTACACCAATCAACAATTTTGTTACACCCTGTATAAAAGCAATAGGAGTACAAGATACAGTAGCGTCAGCTATACCACTCTAGACCAGGAACCTGTATCGCACGCAGTCTGCACTGCAGTGAGACAGCATCGGATTCCTCATCAAGTATTCACAAAATTATTTCATAAATTATTCTAGGGGATAGGGATGTTGATCGCCTCCGTAGCATTCGATTTCCAGCGGAGTCTAACGTAAGACTCGGTTTGGTTGGTGGAAGGACATTTCCAAGCCCGCCTAGCTAACTACCACCATCTTATCTTAGTTACGTCAGTACTAATATATATACTTTGTCTAAGTCTTAATGTATTAATGTTTTCCCATTGCATTGGGGAATCTTGGTAAGCCCACTCACATCTTCGGCATCGTCGTACCATCAGGTGATATGATGCCGAAGGGTTATCAATTGTGGATAAAATAAATGTTGACTGCTAGTCATTTACTATTTATCATTTTTGACAAAAACGAAATGTTGTTCTACAGATTGTATTAAACAGGAAAGCGTGTCGTCATAGTTATTCAAAGTCAAAAAATAAAGACGCAGTGCATAACAAAATGAGTATGATCTTTTCGAAATGTCATCATCATCATATCAGCTGAAAGACGTCCACTGTTGGACAAAGGGATTTCCACAACGACCGTTCCTGCGCTACCCGCATCCAGCGGCTTCCCGCGGCCTTCACCTGGTCGTCCGTTCACCGAGTGGGAGGCCTGCCTATGCTACATCTCCCGGTGCGCCGTCGCCACTTTACTGCCTCAGCGGCCATCTGTTCTATGAGCTATATGCCCTGACCACTACCACTTAAGAGTCTCCAGAAGGCTCGAGTTTCTATATAAACGTAGTTCCGCTCTTTAATACAAAAACTACATGCTGGATTTAATCCAAACTTTGTGAATATATTGAGTAGACACATATCAATATTTGTAATTCGTTTTCATCGAAGTAAATTAAAACATAAATAAACGAAGGCTTAAATTAGTTTTGTACTGAAAGATTGAAACTTCTAATTTTTTTCCCGTTTTATATTAGTACATCTAAAACTAATTACAAACATCGATATGTGTCTACTCAATATATTTTCAAAGTTTGGATTCAATACGGCATGTAGTTTTCGTATTAAAGCGGAACTACGTTTGTATGGAAACTCGAGCCTCCTGGGGGACCCTTAAGTTTCGCAACTAAACTTTAGCTATCAGAATATACTTGTAAATTTCAATGGGAGTGTAATTTCATAATTTATTTTAGATGCAGTAAGTAGTAGTCTGGTGTGTGCTAAATAGTTTGGCCTCGAAACTGTGTGATAGACAGTCATTTGTTTAGGGATCCGTAGTCAAACTGGTCGGTACGTTACAGCCACCTTTTAGGAATTAGTATTCAAAATTTATGTTAGATTTTTCGAAATTTCAATAGGAATTCAGAGAATAACATTTCATAATTTATTTTTGATACAGTCATTTGTTTAGGGATCCGTAATCAAACTAGTCGGTATGTTACAGCCACCTTTTAGTAATTAGTATTCAAAATTTATATGAGTAAGATTTTTCATAATTTATTTTTGATGCAGTCAGTAGTAGTCTGGTGCGTGCTAAATAGTTTGGCCTCGAATCTGTGTGATAGACAGTCATTTGTTTAGTTATCCTTAATCAAACTAGTTGGTATGTTACAGCCACATTTTAGGAATAAATAATCCAAATTTATGAGTAAGATTTTTCGAAATTTCAATGGAAATTCAGAGAATAACAGTCAGTAGTAGTCTGGTGTGTGCTTAATAGTTAGGCCTCGAAACTGTGTGATAGACAATTCTTTAGGGATCCCGTAGGCAGCAAACTAGTCGGTAGGTATGTTACACCCACCTTATTTATATGTAAGATTTTTCGCAATTCCAATGGGAATTCAGAGAATCTTCGGCATCATCGTCACTTACCATCAGGTGAGATGATGCCAAGGGCTTACCAAATGTGAATATATATATAAAAAAAAACATTTATTTTTGTTGCAGTTAACATCCCTATTTAGGTTTCTGTTTCCCAAATTAGAACCAGTCTATGTATTTGGGATGGTGAAACATTAAATCTAAATGTTTTAACTTGCCAACTAAATCAAATCTCCTTAAAAACATGTATAGGTAAGTGAGTGAGAGTACATACAGTAGGTAGGTAGAGTGATTCAAGCTTGTAACAATCAAATGCTTCAGTCTGCTGGTTATCCAGTGTACAGAGCCTTTTATCTGAGCTAACATGACTAATAACTAGAGTACCATGAGTTAGAGACTTGAACCTTAAACATAGCTTAAAACTAGATTAAAATGTAAAAAAAATGATTGTTGGGTACATATTTTGCGTGAAATCCACACACAAGACTAAAAATCAGTAATATACAGGGTGGAATTTTGTAACTGCACCTGGAGGGAAAGTACTTTAGATACTGCGGCTGCCCAATTTCAAAACACAGAAAGAAACTGACAATTTTCGTTTTTTTTTTTAATTTGCCACTATTTAAAATATTTTGAGCTTTTTTTTTGATAAAAAAATTATTTATGAACAGGAAATACTGCAATAAAAAATATTTGGAAGAAAAAATCGTCATATCAGCTCATATACGTCCCCACCGAGGGGCTCGAGCCTACCCTGAATTAGGGCGATCGGGCCTGAGTCAACCACGCGGGCCCAGTGCGGGTTGGTCGACTTCACACACAACCTGCGAGTTTCTCCGCAGGCGTGTGCAGGTTTCCTCACGATGTTTTCCTTCACCGTTAAAGCAATCGGTAAGTATGTACGTAAGTTTTTTGAAAAACTCATTGGTACATTGGCCGTCCAGATTTGAACCCGGTACTTCTGGTTAGAAGAACCGAGTCGTTACCGGTTGAGCCACCGACGCTTTTAGAAAGAAAGCTTTTAGAAGGAAGAAAAAATACTTGACATTAAGTCCTAAAAGTAATGAAAAATCCAAATATCAAAATATACAGGTATAAAAATTTTGCAGTTACTGTGTTTTAAAATGGGTCAGCCGACTGGAGATAGCAAACTTTAGTCAAAAAAAAAACATTGCTTACTTTTAAAAAGATGCAAAACTACACTCAAAGATTTTTGAAAATACACTTTCCACACCCGGGAATCGAACCGGCTAAAATCCGAAAAATAACACCACTACTTTTATGGCATCAATAGATAGGATCAAATCTCTCTAACAAACATGGTAAATTAAATGAAAGGTAAACCGTGATATCTAAACCTTTTTTTAATTAAACGAAAATTATATCTAAACTTATTTTAATTGAAGGAAAAAAACCAGTAAACTAAGTATTTAACTAGTTGCTCAAAATGAGCTCCATTTTATTTGATACACAAATTTATTCTTTTAAGAAAATTTCGAGTATCTTTATATTGCGAGTTGTGGTGAATAATATGTACTCAAAATTTACAGTTTTATTTTTCTTTATGTCAAAGAGTTAATTATTAATATAAGTAATCCGATGGACCCTTGAGTAAAAGTGCTTTTCTTGTACCATTGAATTTGTCAGTTTAGATTTCATGTTTTCCTTCCATTGAATTTATAATGTTTATTAGAGAGACTAGCTTTTGCCCGCGGCTTCGCCCGCGTGGGCATCGTTTTTATGACTGTGTATAAGGGTGACTCGCGTGCGTGGACATGACGGCTATTCCGATTAGCAATCTATGTAACTTTCCATCCCCTAAACCAATTCTATATAAAAAAATCACTTCAATTCATCACAGGTTGTGAGCCTTTAACTGGTTGTTCTTTATTTATCTTTATCTGGGCCATATTCAATAGAACTCAATACAATTACATTGCCTAGCCGGTTGCTGTATTTTTTTCTTGGTATCATATTAGCTAATCGGTTAAGGTATTTGAAAGAATTGTGAGTTACATCTAGTTTTCTTTATCTGCCTTTTGTTAGGGTACCTTAGTAAAACAAGAAACCCGTAAAGTTGCGCCAAGTCCGTCTGTCCGTCCGCGGTTTAATTCAGATACGTTGATTATTTGCAAATAAACAAAGCTCAGATAGACACTATCTAGCTACATTATACTTGTACTATACAAACTTGAACAAAATTGGTGAAGGTTCCGTTAACTGGGGCTTCTACTCACCATACTGAACAAGGGGAAGTTGTTAAGTATGATGAGTAGAAGAATTAACAGCCCTACAACAATTTTTTGTAATGTTATGTAGTAGTAATGTAAAGTTGAAAGTAATAAAATTATAAGATTTGTCCTAATATATTCTGGAATAATTCTAATCCTGGAATATTTCATTATAATAAAATAAAAATAATTTAAATACGAAACATTTACATACAAAGCATGGGTGCAAACAGCAACGATTGAAGGCATGCTAAAACAGAACACAATACCTTCTTGAAATTAAGAGTGGAAATATCTACATCACTCACAATGGAATATACAACTACATTAAAATACCACCTAAAGGTTGACAGAATTACTAAAATTCTCAAGTGTCTTGCTAAATCACTTTGCTGACTTAATGCTTTGTCACATTTAGATCTGAACATGAATATGGTTTCTCTTCTGTGTGACTCCTCATGTGTTTTGCTAAATCACTTTTTTGACCGAAAGCTTTGTCACATTCTAAACATGTATATGGTTTCTCTCCTGTGTGAATCCTCATGTGTTTCACCAAATTACCTTTTTCACTGAACACTTTGTGACATTCTGAACATGAATTTAGTGTCTCTCCTGTGTGAATCCTCATGTGGTAAATCAATCTATTATTATGACTGAACACTTTGTCACATTCTGAACATGAATATGGTTTCTCTCCTGTATGAATCCTCATCATGTGTTTTGCTAAATCATTTTTTTGACTGAATGCTTTGTCACATTCTGAACATGCATATGGTTTCTCTCCTGTGTGAATCCTAATATGTACTGCTAAAGCACTTTTTTGACTGAACGCTTTGTCACATTCTGAACATGAATATGGTTTCTCTCCTGTGTGAATCCTCATATGTTTTGATAAATTACTTTGTCGACCGAATGCTTTGTCACATTCTGAACATGAAAATGGTTTCTCTCCTGTGTGGATCCTCGTGTGTCTTGCTAAATCATTTTGTCGACTGAACGCTTTCTCACATTCTGAACATGAATATGGTTTCTCTCCTGTGTGAATCCTCCTGTGTTTTACCAAAATACCTTTTTCACTGAATGCTTTACCACATTCTGAACATGAATATGGTCTCTCTCCTGTGTGAATCCTCATATGGTTTACCAAATAACTATTTAAAGCAAATGTTTTGTCACATTCTGAACATGAATATTGTTTCTCTACTGTGTGAGTCCCAATATGTTTTGCTAAATGACCTTTTAGACTGAACGCTTTGCCACATTCTGAACACGAATATGGTTTCTCTCCAGTGTGAATCCTCATGTGTTTTGCTAAATCCCCTTTTTGAGCACATGCTTTGTCACATTCTGAGCATGAATATGGTTTCTCTCCAGTGTGAATTCTCATATGTTTTACTAAAATACCTTTTTCACTGAATGCTTTATCACATTCTGTACATGAATATGGTTTCTCTCCTGTGTGAATCCTCATGTGTCTTGCTACATCACTTTTTTTCCTGAACGCTTTGCCACATACTAAACATGAGTATGGTTTCTCTCCTGTGTGAATCCTCATGTGTTTTGCCAAATCACTTTTTTCACTGTATGTTTTGTCACATTTTGAACATGAATATGGTTTCTCTCCTGTGTGAATCCTCATGTGTTTTACCAAATTAACTTTTTCACTGAACACTTTGTTACATTCTGAACATGAATTAGATTTCTCTACTGTGTGAATCCTCATGTGTTTTGCTAAATCACTTTTTTGACTAAATGATTTCCCACATTCTGAACACGAATATGGTTTTTCTCCTGTGTGAATCCTCATGTGTCTTGCTAAATCGCTTTTTTGACTGAACGCTTTGCCACATTCTGAACATGAGTATGGTTTCTCTCCTTTGTGAATCCTCATGTGTTTTTCTAAATGACCTTTTAGATTGAACGCTTTGTCACATTCTGAACATGAATATGGTTTCTCTCCTGTGTGAATCCTCATGTGTTTCACCAAATTACCTTTTTCACTGAATGCTTTGGGACATTCTGAACATAAATTTGGTTTCTCTTCTGTGTGAATCCTCATGTGTTTTACCAAACAATACTTTGTCCTGAATGGTTTGTCACATTCTGAACATGAATATGGCTTCTCACCTGTGTGAATGCTCATATGTTTTACCAAAATACCTTTTTCACTGAATGCTTTATCACATTCTGAACATGAATATGGTTTCTCTCCCTTGTGAATCCTCATGTGGCTTACGAAATCCTCTTTTTTATTGAACGCTTTTTCACATTCTGAACATAAATATGGTTTCTCTTCTGTGTGAATCCTCATGTGGCTTACCAAATTGTCTTTTGCACTGAACGCTTTGTCACATTCTGAACATGAATATGATTTCTCTCCTGTGTGAGTACTCATGTGTCTTACCAAAAGACCCCATTCACTGAAAGCTTCATCACATTCTGAACATGAATATGGTTTCTCTTCTGTATGATTCCTCATGTGTTTCACCAAATCACCTTTTTCATTAAACTTTTGTGACATTCTGAACATGAATTTAGTTTCTCACCTGTGTAAATCCTCATATGTTTTATAAAGCAGTATTTTATCCGGAATGGTTTGCGACATTCAAACATGAATGTAGTTTCTCTCCCATGTGAATCTCTATCTGTGTTACCAAATTTCCTTTTTTTCTAAATGCTTTGTTGCATTTTGAACAGAAATAAGCTGCAAAGTCGAATTTATATTTGATCAGTTATATTTTAGATTACAGAACTTTCTATGAACTTACTGATATGGGTAACTCTCTGTAAGGATGCTTTACAAATATTAACTTTTTAAGGAAAATAACAGGGGGACTGTTGGAGGATTTTTTTTCAAATAGGTACTCTTAAATTATGTATGTGCCCAAATATAAATCTTGTTTTACTTTCGTAATAAATTTATTTTAGATAAAAAATAACAGTTTTTAAAAAAATATGCCAGGGACAACAAAAAACATCCTTACAGAGAATCACCCATATACCTACCTATTAAATAAATCAACACATGTTTACCATACTGTCATGCTTTCATTATTGAATGTTTTTATGTGCCATCTTAATGTTGCGCCTTGTTAGGCTGGCCTCACACGCCTGGAATCCCTTTTTGAATGCATACTCTGAATTCAGAAAGCCCGGCATTGCATATAATCTCAATATGCTCACACACATTCTGACTTTTTCCAACCAATCTGTAAGTCATTCTGACAAGCGTTATGAATTTATTCAGAGCTAGAAAGTTAAGGATTATGAATTCAGAACGCATGTATTTCCATACACTTTCAGAATTGAGCACACACACAATGAAATAAGATTATGAAACTAGCTCAGTTGACTTGACACTGCAAGCAGATGTGTTGTGCGTGGTTCATAATGTCTGATATGGAAAATTTTATTTCGAGTATAGAAAGGCATCCTTGAGTGGGACACTCGGCACTCCTATTGAAGATATCATGACTGGGAAAAAAAGATTTGGCATGGCTACAAATATTAAGGATTTTAATACCATATTAACCCTTCGGGTGCCTGGTAGGGTCCAATGGACCCGACTCGATACAAAATCTGTCATAACTTAACAAATACAAACTTGAGTGACCTGTGACTCTCGGTAGCTTCCATAAATTAAATGTATGTGCCAATAATCCCTTCCCCGAAGTCTTAAGCCGGCTTTTTTCTGAGATAGACGTGATCAAAGTGTGGTAATTGTCTTCAAAACGTTGCTCAAGAATGTGATGAAGAATGATTTTGAAATTTAGAAGGTTAATAAAACTTGCAAAAACAATAGGTTTTTTTAAAAACAAGATTTAAAATTTAAATAAATTGGTTATTTGGCATTTTGACTATTCATTCTCATATCAGCTCATATATGTCCCCACCGAGGGGCTCGAGCCTACTCTGATTTGGGGCGATCGGGCCTTAGTCGACCACGCAGGCCCAGTGTGGGTTGGTCGACTTCACACACAACCTTCGAGTTTCTTCCCAGGTGTGTGCAGGTTTCCTTACGATGTTTTCCTTCACCATTAATGCAATCGGTGAGTATATGTACGTAAGTTTCGAAAAACTCATTGATACATTGGCTGTTCGGATTTGAATTTTGACTATTAAATGACAAAAAAAAAACGATTTAGTTTACGGGTCCGACAGACCCACCAGGCACGCCATGTGATTTTATCCACCAGGCACTCCAAGGGTTAATCCTGTTGTAAGTAATGTTGTTGTTAAAATAATCAATAAAAAAAATATTTATAAATTAATTCCTCTTACATAATTTGACGTTCGTTCCAAGAAGTTCGCCTGAGCCCAGAAACACGCGAGACTTCTGGTAAATTTTTTAGATGTGTGTGAGGCAAGGTGCCGAGATTCAGATTATGAATTCAGAAACAGAATTCCGGCCGTGTAAGTCCAGCATTAATCAAGTAGGTACATGATGTACTTACGTAATTATATTCACGTTCCAGTCAAAGGTTTCAAGTTCCAAATTCTTCGTTTGAAAGACTTTGTGCCAAGTGCCATGTTTATTCATAAACATTACAAAACGTAGTGGTTGGATGCACGAGGGATGCCTGCCTATGCAATCCAAACCATGATAGGCTTGATTATAGTCTATTCTCTTCGTAGCTCGTCTTTAATAGCTTTATTTAAGTTTTGGTAAGGCGTTGTATTTTAGTAATTATCTATTAAAATACCCATATGTTAATTAGTTTGATTCATTTTGTCAAATTTCGAGTTAGTTTATTATATTCTCTTTGTTTCGAGTAACGAACTTCCTTTTGGTTGGTAAACACAGAACACTCCAGTATATATAAAGTACTCTGTGGAACACTCCACAAGGGAGTTGGTAAACGTCACATATTTGTAGTAGATCTGTGGTAAACGTAGTGATTTCTATACTCTTTGTTGGTTGGTATAGTAACTTACTTTTTTTTAATGTTGGTAACGGCTCTGGGTACTCAGTACTAAGCCCTTTTGAACCGTGTAACAGTACTTGTTGTCAATTTTTCTTGGCCATAGAAACAGTCCTTAAGCCGGATTCGTAAATCATTTTCACTTTCTTCATTTGTTTTTGGATTTGTAATGCTAGTGCCGGTGCATTACAAATCTTCTCTGAAGTTCTTGACAGCATTTGCAGCAGCTGCATTCTGAGGTGGAACACCCAGTTGTTGTTGGGCGTCTATAAAACTGCGCCCAGAGCACAGATTTAACCAGAAGGATCCGCCCGTCTTCATATTTTACTCAGATTTTCTTGATACAAGCAAAAAGTAGCGCCATCTAACATTACTCGTACGAACTAGCGTGGGCGAGAGTTGACGTCAGTGCCGCGTTAAAAGAACCTTGGTAGAATTGTCGCTTTAAAATTCGTTTATTTAATTTGTTTACAAGAAAAAATACAATTTAAGGTTACTTAACAATGATACGACATCCCATGTTTCTTTTTAGCCTTTCTTTCATGATTTTTACAGCCTCTAAAAACACAATAAGGCATTTTTATATGGAACATCTTTCGTCCGCACTGTACAATTTCCTGCAGACGACTGAGTCGCGAGTGTGCGAAACTTTCGAATTTCGCACCAATTAGCTGGGAGCATTAGTCGCGTGCGTTGGCCGGGTCCTTACGCCAGTAATATATAAGTCACTGACCCAGAGCAAGTTGGGTTCTCACGTCCTCCTTCGTTTTATTTTCTTGTTCTCCACATTACTCACGTGCACTAGACGATTTTCTCCAAAATACACCACTTCTTGAACAAAATCCCAGCAGAAAACAATGAAAAAACAACAAAATAAAACTACGAATGCGTCCACCACAAATCCATTACCTTAATACCTTAATAGCATTACAAATCTCTCTGAAGTTCTTGATAGCATTTGCAGCAGCCTCATTCTGAGGCAGAACACCCGGTTGCAGTCTATAAAACTGCACCCAGTGCAAATTGGGTTTTCACGTCCTTTTTTATTTTATTTTCTTGTTCTTCACATTGCTCACGTGCACCAGACGATTTACTCCAAAACGCACCACTTTTTAAAGCATATTTTAGTAGAAAACAATGCAAATACAATAAATTAATAAAACCACGAATGCGTCCACCACACCACAAATCCCGCCAAAAAACTTCCCAAGTTTGCAGTGTTGCCACCTTGCAGGAAAAAATATCACTAGTTTAAGTCTAAAATCTCTCTAGATTTGGAATATTTTTGAGACAAAAATTTCCTAGATTTCATAAAAAAAACGATAATTAAAATAATGTTTTAATTGGGAAAATTGTTTTAATTGTTAAAATAATTAACGGAAATAAACATAACAATGTCCATGTATCAATGTTATGAATAATATGTGAATAATTAAATTATGATAATAACATAAAAAAGCGTCGGTGGCTCAACCGGTAACGACTCGGTCCATCTAACCAGAGGTACCGGGTTCAAATCTGGATGGCCAATGTACCAATGAGTTTTTCAAAAAAACATACTATGTACCAATGAGTTTTTCAAAAAAACATACTCACCGATTGCTTTAACGGTGAAGGAAAACATCGTGAGGAAACCTGCACACGCCTGCGAAGAAACTCGAAGGTTGTGTGTGAAGTCGACCAACCCGCACTGGGCCCGCGTGGTCGACTAAGGCTAATCGCCCTGATTCAGGGTAGGCTCGAGCCCCTCGGTGGGGACGTATATGAGCTGTAATGATGAATAACACACAAAAAGTTAAAAATCAACTTCAAATACTTCTACTGGTATTTCTTCATCATATTGATTGATTGTTCTGGCAGATGTAGAAGGCTGAGATGAAAGATCACTTTCTTTATACTTTTTTGTTTTAAAAGAGTATCTATAGCCCAATTCAAGAAATCACTAAGTCCAAATTTTACGGTTTTGAACTATTATAGTCCATTGTAAGAGGGCCCCCATTTACAGGGTGCTATAGGTGGGACTCTCAGTCTCCTTCGAGAACGCAGACCCTCTTCACGTAAACGTTTTCGAATGGTCTAATCGCTTAGTAACAAGCCTGAAGAGCTGTGGAGAGCCTTGTAACCAACACCATGGCCAGGCCCTCGTCACTCGGCCGAGAGCGCCAGATAAGTACCTACACAACGGCGCGGCCTACAGGCCGCGCTCGTCAGTCGGTTGTCAACTCGTGCAGAAAGCGGAGCGACTATCGAGCAAGCGAGTTCGCAAGTTGAAACATGTTCATCGCGCGGTCTCACAACCCTGCCGGTTGATCAGTTGCGACAACACTAGACCGGCCAGCGCAAAAGAATCTCTCACGCGCATTGATTCGGTTCATTCTTGCGTAAAAGCGCGATTGTTATCGGTGTATGTATAGGTATGTTGAAGTAAAACTTGCGAACTAGACTGTTCTTTATTACGGCGTAGCGAGAGTTGCTATTTATTTAAAGCGTCATTGCGAGTACTTCATCTGTACTTGTACTATTATTATCATCTGTGTCATAGCGGTCGTGGTACGATTCCGTTGAGCAATAATTTGGATGTACCTACCGGTCCTGTCTGCGAGTGGTGATACGAGATCGTCCACCATGTCTTCCGGCCACGCTGCCGGTGATACGATAGCGTGTCCAGAGGCGGCTTATAACGCTCTGTGTAGCGCCAAGAGCGACCGCCACTGCACGTTGTCTGGAACCAGCTTCCAACTTTCCAACGGCTCTCATTATCTTTTCTCGAGTTGAATGACGTCATTAAACATTTTTTTCAGTGTCTATGCAGATATTGTAATGATTTTGTCAAAACGCCATTACACAGTTTTAAAGAAATCTTAATTGACTGTTGATTTTCTCCTCAGAGTAAGTATGTGAGATTTTCTCCTCAGAGTAAGTAAGTGAGATTTTCTCTTTATAATCGAAATTTCCGGTGCGCGGTCGCCACTCGAGAACTTTACTGCCCCATCGGCCATCTGTTCTACGAGCTATGTGCCCTGCCCACTGCCACTTCAGTTTAGCGATTCTGTGAGCTATGTCGGTTACTTTAGTTCTCCTGCGGATCCCACGCGGTGGACCGATGACCTGGTGAAGGTCGCGGGAAGCCGATGGATGCGGGCAGCGCAGGACCGGTCGTCGTGGAAATCCTTGGGGGAGGCCTTTGTCCAGCAGTGGACGATTTGTGGCTGATATGATGATGATGATGATGAATCGAAATTTAAACGAAATTATTTTAACTTTTGAGCGACGAAGGGTTGAAGAACGTATTCTGATGGCAAAAAATCAAAGTTGAGATTTTGATGGGGATCGATTGTCTTACACTAATAGTCTAAAAAACAAAAATGTGTGTGTGTCTGTACGTCCATCCGGTGCTCTAGTTCCCAAACTACTGGACGGAAATTTGGGTTAGGGCAATATTATTTTTATATGTCCATAGGCGTTTTTTTTTCCGAATTTCCCCCTATCTTGATTTTTTAGGATTGCCACCATCAAAAATGGCTCTAACGATTTTATTGAAACTCGGTGTGTTACTATAGCCATATTGTAATTCTGTGCTATAACTGTATATGGCCTACAGTACGCGGTAGTTGGTTGTTCCAAGAAAAATCGGAAGGAAGAACCTCCAATACAAATCCAGCTTGTTTGGTACTTTTTCTCAAAAATGGATTTAATGATTCTACTGAAACTTTGTAAATAACTCGGAATTAATAAGGCCTCTATACTGGGTGCTACATTGTTCAAGAAAAATCTGAGTAAGGTATACCCTCCCATAAAAACTCAAATTATTTGTAAAAGTCGATATACCTACCAAGCTTTGTTCTTTGCTACTAAGCAAATGTTTATGGCGAGGCCCGCATACTGGTTTTGTATAGCTTGATGTGGCGCCGTGTGTACTTAATCCCTACACACTTTTGATGTGTGTATTTTGAACACTTTTGAATAACAAACATCCATACATACTTTTACATTTATAATATTAGTAGGATGAATGTGCACTAGCTCTTCTAGCACAGAGCGAAACCATTAATAAAGTCAAACCTGGATAAGTGAGAACTGGATAAGTTAGAAAACTCTATAAGTGAGAGTAATAGCCAGGACCCGTCATTTTAAGCTCCCAAAACCTCTATTAGCGAGAAACAGAAACCTCTGTAAGAGAGAGTCGTTTTTCCCTCATAGACCTCCGTAAGTGAGACTGCTACTGATATTTACCTCAAGCGACAGTCGAGTTTTTTTTTACAAATTTAACATCTGCTATTTTATGACTCATTCTTAACTTTCGTGGAACTTCCTACAATTGTTTTTGTATTGTTTTCTCGTCAATAAAGTACCTATTCTATTTCGTGGAACTAAAGTTGTTATTCTATCGCATTCTTTTCGAATGGACACGTGTGCCTGTGTACCGTCCTGTTTGTCCGACTTAATCAGTTTATAGTTATCAATTGCGAAGGAAAGTTCTGTTCTGCATCATGTCAAAACGGAAAATTAAAGTACTTTTATTAAGTGATAAACTTAAAATAGTGAATGCGTTTGAATCCGGAAAATCGCGAAATGAAATTCAGAGGGAGTTTAATTTACCAGAATCAAAAGTATAAAATCAAAAGACTCTATAAAGTCTGAGTGCTCTGATGGACATGGAAATATTAAGAGGACTAGAGTTTCTAAATAAAATAAAATTACATGTTGCATGAATTTTTGTTTTGTTTTCGTAAGCATTTAAAAATATAATATGTACATAATATATGTTGTGCATATCATGCACATAATTTTATCATGTTACATATTTACTACATTCGTACTTGCTGTGACTTGTTATTGCTGCGTACCCCTATAAGAGAGAAACGCTACCAATGTACATTAGCGAGAAACTCGGGTTAGTGAGAAACCTCTATAAGCGAGAATGAGATTGTGCTCCCTTGAACTCTCGCTTATCCAGGTTTGACTGTATAAAAATGAACCCCTATTTCTTCTGGTCATCGCATCACGCGTGAACGGGTGCACCGATTTCGCTAATTTTTTTTATTGAGTTCGTTATTGTCAGAAGGTTATTATGTAGGGTAGGGTAGTGTAGGGTAGGGTAGTATAGTGTAGGGTAGTATAGTGTAGGGTAGTGTAGTGTAAGGTTGGGTAGGGTAGGAAAGTGTAGTGTAAGGTGGTAAGAAGTACGCCGGGGCAGTCCCATAAATACCAGACCTTACTTACTTACTGGCAGTTTTTATTTGATTATACTTATACTCTTTTTAGGAAGCGTGAACATTAAGAAATTTAAATTTAGAATTTGAACGCGCTAGGTCATTTGGCATTTGTTCTGAAGCATATTTAGTGAAAGTTTTCTTCGAATTTTTCGACTATGGATAAAATTGGTGTTCGTTACGTAATTCAATGCTTTTATTTGAAAGGTCTCAGCCCAACTAATATCAAAGTGGAGCTGGATTCTACTTTGGGGGAGTCTGCTCCTTCATTTACAGCAATAAAATATTGGGTGGTAAAAAAACGGCCTCACTTGTCCCCTCCTTTTTGGGCAGGCGGGTAAATCATTACCCTCCTTTTTGGGTAGGCGGGTAAATCATTACCCTCCTTTTTGGGCAGGCGGGTAAAAAGAGGTTACTTGTAGGTGTGGGTTTTCCTCGAGGAGATCCGTAGGAGAACCAAAGTAACCGACATAGCTCTCAGAATTGCTAAACTTAAGTGGCAGTGGGCGGGGCACATTGCTCGTAGAACAGATGGCCGTTGGGGCAGTAAAGTTCTCCAATGGCGGCCGCGCACCGGAAAGCGTAGTGTAGGCAGGCCTCCCACTCGGTGGACCGATGACCTGGTGAAGGTCGCGGGAAGCCGCTGGATGTGGGCAGCGCAGAACCGGTTATCGTGGAGATCCTTGGGGGAGGCCTATGTCCAGCAGTGGACGTCCTTCGGCTTCGAATTTTTCGACTATGGATAAAATTGGTGTTCGTTACGTAATTCAATGCTTTTATTTGAAAGGTCTCAGCCCAACTAATATCAAAGTGGAGCTGGATTCTACTTTGGGGGAGTCTGCTCCTTCATTTACAGCAATAAAATATTGGGTGGTAAAAAAACGGCCTCACTTGTCCCCTCCTTTTTGGGCAGGCGGGTAAATCATTACCCTCCTTTTTGGGTAGGCGGGTAAATCATTACCCTCCTTTTTGGGCAGGCGGGTAAAAAGAGGTTACTTGTAGGTGTGGGTTTTCCTCGAGGAGATCCGTAGGAGAACCAAAGTAACCGACATAGCTCTCAGAATTGCTAAACTTAAGTGGCAGTGGGCGGGGCACATTGCTCGTAGAACAGATGGCCGTTGGGGCAGTAAAGTTCTCCAATGGCGGCCGCGCACCGGAAAGCGTAGTGTAGGCAGGCCTCCCACTCGGTGGACCGATGACCTGGTGAAGGTCGCGGGAAGCCGCTGGATGTGGGCAGCGCAGAACCAGTTATCGTGGAGATCCTTGGGGGAGGCCTATGTCCAGCAGTGGACGTCCTTCGGCTGATATGATGATGATAGGTATTGACATTGAACCTATTCATGAACTTGATAAGCCAAAGTAAAGTTCTCGGATGAGTTACTCATTTTTTCTTAAAAATACAAGGCTAAGAAACAAACAAATTGAAACAGAATCGTCGCTTTATTCAGCAAATTCCGGTTGAAAAAATTAATCAACAAAACTACACTGAAATTCTGAACATGACTATTTTACAAACAATTTATACAGAGATTTTTATTTGATAATCCAACGAATATTCCGAACGCTCTCTCGTACATTCGAACACCTCAAGGATTCCACGTTAAAATAAAATAAAAAAAGCAACTAAAAATATTAATAATAAAAAAAGGAAATATATACAAGAAAAAGTATGCTCGAACGCTTGCATTTTAGCTAGCAAGAAGCTAAGGAAAATAATAATATACATTGCTTTCGAGAGAGAGTTAAAAATATTCGCGCCAGCCTAATCTATAAAATCAGAAACTTACGAGGTACACCGTTCTATTCAGTTTACTAAGCGTATGTTTAACAACCCCAAAACATGGGGCAATTTTTTTTTACATTTTTTTCCCAAATTTGCAGCCTTTTGTACAGTATATGATACTTACTAAATATATATGTATAGACATAGTTAAAACCGTTACAATTCTTTTTTTTGTTGCGAGTCTTTTTCTTAACAGTCCATTTTGTTCAGTTTAGTATGAACATGCAATGTGCTGATACGAAAAACAGCTCACAAGTTTTTTTAAGTAGAACAACAGGATATAATGCGTACACGTCGATACAATTTTCGCGTAGCTATATAAACCCCAATGTTATATTAGATAAGACGACATAATCACAATATTTTTTATTTAATTTTTCCACATTTTTTTTCTGCAAATATCTCTAATAGAATTGAGTTTTATTTTAACGGACAAATATTAAATGTTTGATTTTATTTTTAAATCCCGAAAAAGAAACTAGGTAAACACTTTTTATTGAAAATTCCGGATTAAAATTTCTAAAACTAATCGAATTGTTAATTTTATGGTTTATTCTATTACAGTTTTTAATTAATTTTAATGACACCAATGTACCCATGAATGAAACAAATAAATAAATCTGACGGCCAATAAATACTTGTTTAAAATTTGCGACTTCGATTGTATACCTTGTTTAATACCTATCTACTGGTGTCTCTACAATTCTAAAATTAATGGACACTTCTAAATTCTACATTTTATACCTTTTATGTCTCAAATCGACCCTCATTTTATGTTTTTCGAATCCTAAAAATGCCGTTATTTCACTTTTTGTTCTTTTTTGTAACAATGTTGTCATTTTCACAATGAAGTTTGAGTTGTTAAAAATGAGTGGCGAAATTTCGACTATGTCTTCTACTCATGAAATTGAACAACTTTATTGAATATTTTTTTGGGTTTTCATACAAATCGATCAGCTGATTAGCCATCTCTATATGGGAAATCTTTTATTTTTGCAAACTCAGTATGAGTTCCATGAAAAAAGTTGTTCAGTTTTATGACTAGAAGCCACAGTTAAAATAATAATCACCCAGTATTTTTCAATTGGCAACTGTAGTTTCTTTATCAGAAAATTTAATTTTTGCTTTAGAGAGTTTAATTTCTAAAGGCCGTCAACATAAAGCTTTCCTTTACAACGATTTATTGACGATTTTATGTGTCTCAACACAATTTTGAGTAAACTTTTAATTAAAATTTTAATAAATTTATAAGTTTGTTTTTAATATACATTTTTTTGGATGATGAACATTACAGTTGTCTTGTGATTTTGTGTAGACCTAATTAACATAAAGAAATTTAAAAATGTTGAATTAATTATATGCAATGTTTAATTTTGTTTTACTTTAATAATGACATTCCTGCCATTTTTTAAATAAAATTTTATGAACGTATTTAAAAGGTCTAAAGAAATAATCAGCAAAATTAAATTTGAAACAAGCTTACTACTTATACAAGGGACTGAAAACAATATTTTCGGTCACTCTCAAAATTCAACACACGTTTGCACAGATCGTTAAATAAAAGCCTAGTGTCAAACGAGGAAATACAAAAATACATTAAACAAGATTAGCTAAGCGACGAAAAAATTAAATTAAAAAAATCTGTCGTTTTTCTTTTCAATACAATATTATTTTGTAAGTTTTCACTGGGCCGGCCAGTCTAGTGGGTATAGACAACTAAAACATTATTTTACACATAAAACTATATAATACACAACTTAATGCGGTTATTTTTACAAGTATTTTGATACATTTGCATGTTTTTTTTTCTCAGTATAATTATTTAAAAATTAATGACGACTCCCGTGACAACTATTTATTTCGAAATAACCAGTAAATGTTTAAATATCCAGTTAAATTAACTAAAGTACGTTTTACGAAAAACTTGGTCAAAGTCAGCTACGTGTATTGTAAATGTCCCACTTTACAAAACTTACCTGGTCACCATTTGAGAAGAAACAGTTGTTTTACCCGACTTGCCTAGAAAGAGGGAAACGTAAGTACCTATGTATGTAAGCAGTCGGGTTTTAATTATAAATTATTTTTTTAAGTTAATCATTTCTTAAAAAAATATTCCTCAACTTTTAGCGAAATCAATCAACTAATTTGTAAGTTATGTCAGAAGTTACTGAAAAATAGTTCCGAAAAAAATATTTTGGTAAAAGCTGACTATAAAGGAATTCTAGAAACGTATGTTATGTACTTATGACAGATAAAAAAATTCTAAACTGTGGCCATTCCAATGAATTGGAACATGAAAAAATCTGATTCAAATTGACAATGGTCATAGCTGACATTTTCAAGTAGTAAACAGTTTTTATAGTAATAACTACGTCACAGCCACTCAACATACAAATGAAGCTTTAGATTATATCTAAATGTAATGGCCGACTTTGGGGCGTTGGTTAAATTCGAGGATTAACACACAGGCCAATATGGTCACACTTACTCCTCAACATCGTTAATGTCAAAACGACAACACGGCGGACGGAGATAATACAGGTTACTCGCACAGACAATGAAACGTAAATGATGCCCGGTGTTTCTCGCTCACATGGTACTGGGAGCAACAAAATAATCGTTCTGGAATAGTACACGCTGTCTCGACGCGTTCTGTATCTTACACTAATATTAGAAAGATGTAAAGTTTGTTTGGAAACTACTCATACAATGTAATTTCAGCAATATTTATATCTCCAGGATCAACATCAATCACCGCGCACCCTCGATATCCACGCCACGCGAGCAGAGCCGCAAGAAGCTCGTCTTTTTTAAACTCCGTTGGGATACTTTGATAATGTTTGGTAGACAATAAGCATAAATTTTCCGTCAGCAAGCAAACATTAAAGTCGTATCGCGAAATAAATCAATCATACCATAAAACTTATCACTTAAAGCTTTTGACAAACAGTTTTGCTAAAAGTACCCGTCCAGTCATCGTTTAAAAATCGTTCTGCGCGGGTGACACCGAATGAACGAATGAAAAAAAGAAAAATTCTCGTTGTGGTCTCCTCTGCCTTAGTTATATCGCAGTCTCGAATTAATTCAGCCCACCAACTATGTTGGCCCGTGTGTTAAGATACAGTTCATCTACGAGTACAGCTCGCACCATACTTTATTACTGATCTGAACTGTGATGCGAGTGCTTACTGCGCCGGTGTAACCGAGTAGTGGGCACCCAACACTTAAAGTTTGCTACTGCGACGCGGCTTGCGGCCAAATTCAGAGCCGTAATAAAGATTGGCGCAAGCTGTATATGCAACGGAAAAAGGCACCTAATATAACAAAATTCCATCATTCACAGCTGAGTTGGCGATGCTTTAAGAATTGTAGAAAGGCATATAAATGTATTCTGACTACCTATGGAATTTTGACATCTTGGTTGACATCTATGTTCACGAACACACTCACAACCTGTCAAACGGTGTTCACACAAAGCCACGTTTTACAGTACAGTATTTACGTACTACTTGATTGCGAAATATTTTTCAAACGGTGAGTTACACCAACTTCCATTAACTTTAATGTTTCCACTAGTGTGAAAAACGTATATGGATTAAAACGCTTATTACCGTGGCGGACCGTAAGATACATTATTTTTCCATTTGCTGGGCGTTGCCGCTGATGCTACTTCGGTTGCCAATTAAAACAAAATACTTTGAAAAAGTCCTACCCGGAGTTTAGGAAGAGAATATTAATCCGTGCCTCAGAAGTAGGAACAATCAACTAGAAACACAAACTTGAAAATAGCTCGACCATCAATTATATATTTTTAAACAATACCCAATCAATTATACACAAATCGCTAAAAAATCGACTCACTTATTTTTTCTCAGTACACTTTCAATATGAATTGTGAATCCAAATAAGCACGAATACTTTTTTAAATGAAGAACAAAACTAAAATGCGGCATTAGAAGGTTCAATCCCTGGCTACAAATTTCGTCAAAGAGCACCACATTCTGCAA